>CM047587.1:15575260-15615832 GCA_026184515.1 Peronosclerospora sorghi | reverse complement strand
GTAATTTACGATATCTGCGTGTTACGAACGTCGTTGATCATCCGATCATTGTGCAAGACGATACGATTTTAGGTATCTGGATGAACAAAGATGACGTACCCCGTCGCCCCGGATATGTTTCGGTGGGATCCAATCGCTATAAGGAGTGGCAAAATCTCGCATACCAAGCTTCTACGGATTCTGTACATGACGATCAAGAAATTGTCGATCAAGGTTCCCAGTCGATAAGAAGGAGTATCCTTTTCCTCGAAGTGTGGTAAAGTGCAATGAAAATATTTTGATCAGTTTGTACCAGTGTACCATTTTTCAAGGCAGATCGATCTGATTGGCTGAAAGGACGGAGTATTTTGGGCCAATCGTGTGCGTGGAGTGTTTTGTACGCGGATTAGAAGTAAGGCACACGGTTTACATATAGTTTACATATTGGATTTTATTGGCTAAATAATATAGTGTTCGTATTACATCGGGTTGCGTAAGTCGCCAGTGTCTCCGGTCGGAGTCATTTGGAGCAGAGGGTTAACAGGGACCCCTCACGCTTATAAGCCCGGCCAGGAAAGAGCTCCACCGGAAGCTCCACAACACTAGACCACGACATGGTCTACATTTTCGGTTACCTCTTACAGTCAACTCCCTCCATAACAGCCTCCGGGTGATTTTGTCACATTATACTTTCTGAAACCAACCAACGTGGTTTGGCCCGGGATCGAACCCGGGACCTTCCGGTCCCGCAGTGAGTAGTGGACCACTCGACCACGGTCGGATTGTATAACAGCCTCCGGGATAACAGCATTCCCGTATAACAGCCCTGAAAACGACCATACGGATCTCCAACAGCCAAAACCCGCCCTCTATAGCAGCTTTTCGGCTATAACAGCAACATCCATGGGCCAGTATATGCTACATACATTTCTGCTCCCTTTATAACAGCCACCCAGATTTTCCCCCTAAAAATGCTTGAAAAGGGTGATTGGAAATGCGTAGAAGAATCTAGACAATTTTCAGGGGGCTTTTACTCATCATGCGATCATCAGGCACCGTGATTAACGACTTGAGATCACCCGTACGAGGAAAAAGGAACCCGGCAGAGCCTTGATCAGGCAAATCCTCGCTCTCGAACTCGCTAATTGTTGGAGTAGATGGAATGGAAGCGATCGGGTCAGGAAATCCGCCTTCATCGTCCTGATCAGGATTTGGAGGATCAATGATCCTCCAAGTTCCTCCAAGTGTCGTATGGAAAACCCGTTACGTTCACTCACCACTCAAGTCCAACTCCCGCCACGTTTGGAACGTGTTTTTACTGGCTGGGTTACTCACTGCGATCTGCATCCAAGTACCAGGAATTGGTTGGATTACTAACTGCGAGCTGCAGTCAAGTACCAAGAAACTATTGGCTGGATTACTCACTGCTTTTGCAGTGAAGTTCCAGAAACGCTATTGGATGGATTACTCACTGCTGCGTGCAGTCAAGTGCCAGATTTAACCGCATTCGGAGTGAAGGTTCCGCTTCGTTTGCCGATCGGCTATATCGCTTTATCTTTCGTTGGAATTTTGGATCAGTACCCCAGAGGTGGTACATCCATATCGATCATCTCTAAATTCTCCACCAAGCAACGTCCACCAAGTGTGTAACCAGCCCATTCCATCGGTTACACAAGGTGAGATGGAAAGGCATGATGAATCGGACCAGACTTCCTATGCTGATGATCGGTCGTCTGCTAGCAGCGGACAAACGGATCGGATCGTAGACGAAGGTTCGCGGGGTACCCCCCCCTTCAGTTGGAAGGCTGGGCACGATGGTGGTCAGGTTCTCGACACTACGGTGTTCAATTTTGAACTTGACTCCACCACAGAAGTATTTTAGTGCGTCCAACGGACCCGATCGTCACATCTGTGGCATTCGTAACCGGATGGTCGCAAAAGATACAAGAGGTCAAGAGCGGTACAATCAGGAGCCGGGGACGAAAGGTCCGACCTTAGATCACGGAGTTGAACAACCAGTTACAAGAGATACGCCTGGTCAAGATATGTGTGATCACCCCGTCTCAGCCGATCATAGCGAATTGGCGTAATTCCTATCGATGATCCAGTTTGCTACCATGAATGCGGATATTTGTACGTGGAAGAATTGGAGAAGCAACTCGCTACGTTGCCTGAAGTGTTTGCAAGTACCGAAGAGGTGACTAAGGATGATTTACAAGTCGGTTATCCCTTGGTCAACACGGCAGCAGAAATTGATCAGCTTCGCGATATAATTTGGGCGAAGAAACATCTGTTGATCGGGAAAAGGGAACGCGTTACCTCCTGCTGCACGTGGAGTTGTTTGCGATATCGATGTAGGCAGTGCGCTCCCAATCGCCCAAAAGTGTCGAAAGGTGGCTCCTCAATTTCGCGAGAAGTTATCGGCCTTGATCAACCCTTGATGGGTTATTGGCTACTAAGATCACCCAGCCGTCTACGTCACCCTGGGCATCATCTTTAGTGATCATCGTGAAAAAGAATGGTATTGATATCCGCTTATGTATCGACTATCGCGCTGTTAATCAACTTACGAGTTTGATGGTATACCCAATGCCCCTGATCTCTGATCTACTCGAAGATTTTGATAAATCGTTGTGGTTTTGCTCTTTGGATATGACGAGTGGTTTCTGGGTCGTGTCTATGACCGATCAAGCACGTCAGATCTCGGCGTTTGTCACTCCGTTTGATTTGTTTGAATGGAATAGGATGCCCTTTGGCCTAAAGAATACTCCGCAAATCTACCCGCGGTTGATCGATAATGCATTATACGGGTATCTCAACGTTAAGGATGGTGCCGAAGAATCGGCTGATGTATTTACTGTGGTAGAGCCTGACCAAACACCGGGCCTGTCTGTGCTGCAGCGGCGGTCATATATCGATGATATTTTGATCCCCGCACCCACTTAGACCACCCTGTTTAATTAGGTGTGACATTTGTTGGAAAAGTGCGCTCAATGGAACTTGTCGATCAGCGAGGCCAAATCGTACTGGGGGCGAAGTGAAGTCCCTTATTTAGGGCATCTTGTCTCTAGCCGCGGTTTGGAAACAAATCCCAAAAAATGAATGCTCTGATTTCCTTTCCCTGGTACCTTACGTGCTATGCAATCGTTTCTGGGAAGTCTTCACTACTACCGCCGATTTATTGAAGACATCGCGATCTATGCCGATGTGCTCTACGAATTAAGAGAGATAGATTACCAAGAGTTGAAGAGCCGACCATTGATCGAGGAGAATTCGCATCACGAAGGCGATCGATTGATCAGGGCAAAAGTGGCATTCAGCATGTTGAAAGCGAAGATTGCGTCATCCCCAACCCTGCGCCATTTTGACCAGACCAAAACAACGGTGATCGTGGTTTACGCCAGCAAATGGGCGGTATCTGCCGCGCTAGTACATGAACATGATCAAGTGTATTGTACCGTAGCATTTGCCAGTCGAACATTGAAGAGCAGCGAGCTGAATTACAGCCCCGTTGAAAAGGAAGTTCTTGCGCTTCTGCGGGTTTTGGATGTTTACTTCGCTATGCTGGTCGGAAAGACGATCACTGTCTTGTCACGTTTATCCACGCTGAAATGGTTACTAACATCCAACGGGCTAGACGGACGATTGGGCAGATGGGCTGCGATCTGATCACAATGGGACCTCGAAATCAAGAAATGTGTACATGGAGAAGATGACGTACTAGGGGAGTTAGCTGTAAGTATTACCCCCCGCACCGAAATTGATGACGCACTGATTGCGATTGCACCGAAAAAGCAACCGCGGCAGATGATTGAAGTACCACCTCCTACGGTTAAGAAAAGCGAAGAACTCTACGTGATTAGTTTCGATGGATCTGCAAGTGACAAGCGACGTGTGGGTGCGTTTGGCGCTATCGTGTGGAAATTACCGGAGTGGAAGATTATGATCGCGGTTGCTGATCATGCACCTAATATCACGGTGAAAGAAGCTGAATAACATGGATTGCTTTTAAGTTTGGACCTACTGTCACGATACCCCAAAGGAAGGATGATCGTGTGTGGAGATTCTAATTTGGTAATCAGGCAAATGCGCGGTGAAATAGTGTAAAGCTTCGCGATTGCAAGTGTTGCAAAAACGTTCGTTTAACCTCCTTCGCGAATGGACCGATCATGATCTGGTGCATGTCAAAAGAGAGTGGAATAAGAGTACAGATCATATCCCCACTATGGCCATGCGGGGTGGAACAAGATGTGAGATTGATGACGAGAAAAAGCTGGAAGAATTGGTCGATCTCAACAGATTGTCGAAACTGATCACGTGGAATGAAGATCCCACTGCCCCACAAGTGCTAGTGACGACACGATTACGTAACCTCCGTCAACCGCGACCGTCAACATGGCCCGATATATCCATAGACGGGATAAGGGCGGAACGTGTGAAAGAAGCGCAGGACGAAGAGAAATGGATTCATGATTTGCGAAGTTATGTGTATGGTGACGTCTCACAATTGAGCGCAGACGAGGTAAAGGATTGCGCGAAAATTTCCGATTACTACGATGTCGACGAACAAGGATTGCTGATTTACTGTGGATATATAGCTAAGGGAAAAGACAGCGATGATCAAGATGATCAAGACGATCGACGTTCTTCGATTAAGCTGGTCTTACCCGAGACCCTACATGCGGATGTCCTCCACCATTATCATGTGAGCTTGGAAGGAGGACACCAAGGCATAGGGCGTACATATCAGCGGATCGGACGATACTTTCATTGGCGTGGTCTATTTCGAAGTGTACAAAGCTTTGTCGGACAATGCGTGGATTGCGAGACGGGGAAGGGACAGCCTACTATCAATGGCATGTCACCGGGGAATATTGAGGCTACGTACCCATTCCAAGTGATAGCCATGGATTATATCCCGTCACTGCCCCGATCGACTGACGGGCATACAGAACTACTGATTTGGACTGATATGTTCACGGGTATGGTCATCGCGAAAGCTGGATCGTCCCGCACAGCGCAGAAAGTCGCCGGAAATTATGAAGAATGTGTATTTCGGCGATTTGGAGCTAGTGAGGTGATCAGGCATGATCGGGAACCTGCTTATATGTCAGAAGTATTTCGTGCGTTCAACAAAATCTTGGGACAACGACAGAGTGCTACCATGGCATAACGTCCACAGGCGAAGGTAGGCGGAAACGACGGTGCAGACAATTACACAGGCAATCAAGTTGTACGTATCAGATGTCGGCCATAAAGATTGGAGCTTACACACAGAGCGACTGGTATTCGCGCTAAACTCCACCCCTGAAGGCATTCTCGGAGAAGCACCATTTTATTTGGAGTATGGGTGGGATCAGCAATCATCGTTGGAATTAATAGTACAACTAGGTGGAATTAGGCGTAAAGACCGGGACGCTCGTCGATGGAGATATAAGTTGCAGAAAGATTACAGATACGCCCGTGACCAAGTGAGCACTCGTTTGCACCAAGCGATGGCTGGTCGAGCTGAAAAGCACAATGATCAAGCGATACCACACAAGATCGAAGCTGGATCAAGGGTATGGTTATATATCGATAGGGTGAAAGAACGGTTCGCGAATAAACTGGCGCATATGTGGTATGGACCCTTCAGAGTCGATGAGGTGATCGGTGATCATGCGGTGAGATTAGTTACAGCTGGCACCAATTATCGCATGTTCCCAGTGGTGCACCTGTCCATGTTGAAATTGGTCAAGGAGTTTCCAGATCGCCCTACTGCTGTGCTAACAGCCGGAGTAGAAGATCGTTTTGACTTCGACGAAGCTTTGCTACCCGAAGTCAGATGGGAAAGGACGCTAGACCCAGTTGAATTTGTAGTTGATCGTATCACCGATGTCCGATCTGGTCGAAAGACTAGGTATGGAAGAACGTTATGCGAATACCAAGTCTACTGGAAAGGTCACGCTGAGCCGTCGTGGGTAGACGAGGATGATCTGAACTGTGATGCTCTGATTAAGAATTTCGAAAGGAAGATAGTCAACAGACATCGGTTTGATGTAATGAAAGTGGACGAAGAGTCCAACCAATGCGTGATCGATGAACAGATCGTGGAATTATGATCGAAGAACCTCCGATTGAAGAAAATGGTTGATGAAACCCACAATGGATGAAAAAATGATGAATGACTTGAAGTGGCGTGTTAACGATGGATATTGCGAAGTAAGGTGGTGGAACGGCGGCAGATGAGCCGATGTAAAGCCGATCTATGTTATGAATGAAAAAGGTGACGAAGCAACGGTTGGAAATGACATGATCAAGAGTATATATTGATTAAAGGGAAGCGATCGACCAACTAACCAGACCCATAGAACTTGCGACGGATGCGGGGAATTTCGCGGCCAGGGTGGTCTTCGGGGGAAAAACGATACTGAACCCGCCAAGGCTCAAAGTCATCAGCCTCTCTCAACGCGTCTGATAGGGTACGAGGTGGCGGGTCCAATAGGAACCCGGGGTACCACGCCCCATCGTCGGCCGGGGCAAATCTCAAGGGACGGTTTCAAGGACAACGGGTGATCGACGGGTCCAGGAAAATGTCGAGATCACACTTTCCATCGATCATACCTCGTAGGATAAAGTCCACAACCCTCTTCCATGTCGCCCCGGCAGACTTCTGCGCTAACGTCGATCGTTGTAATAGTCCCGAAAGAAGTCATCAGTCTCGCGAAGGCTTTTCTAGGTGGGGGGATAATGCGTCGACTCCCATATCGCCAGCGCGTGATGGTCGAGAAACGACCGGTACTTCGCTTCAAAGTCGGCAAACCATCCGACCGAGCGGAAAGAAATATGTGGCAGCATGGTCCTGAAAATGTCCCAGGGGCGTTGGGAATATAACCGCTCCACCTCCGGCTGGGTGATCAAGTGACCAAACCACTGATCAGCCGGAGGGGCCTGCGTTGCGGCGGGCAACAACGGTCATTCGGGGCGGGTCAAGTAATCAAAGACCACTTAAGCCGTGCCGCTACGTAGATCGAACCCACTGAGTTGACTTGGAGTCCATGGAAGGATGTCGGCGTCAGTGGCATCATCAGGCACCGTGATCAACGACTTGAAATCACCCGCACGAGGAAAAAGGGACCCGGCAGAGCCTTGATAAGGCAAATCTTCGCTCCCGAACTCGCTAATTGATGGAGTAGAGGGAATGGAAGCGATCGGGTCAGGGAATCCACCTTCATCGTCCTGATCAGGGCTTGCAGGATCATCGTCCTCGTCTTCGCCTCCGAAATGGGGGATAGGAGGCGTGGCCGCTGGGGTAGAGAGGAAGATCGGGAACGTTGAATACGTCTTTTCGAAGAAGGGGCGACGCGGCTGATAGATCCGTCTGGAGAATCAGCGGAACGGCAGCAGGTGATGCAGCCTGCTGATTAGAACCTGAAAGAGGGGTGCGGGCAACCGGGGCGATCTGCACCTTCAGGGACATACCAGCCAACTGGGATGGAAGGTCCGAGTGGAACGAACGCAATCGCGTAACTTCATCTTGAGCCTGTCGCAACTGATAGAGCAGCATGTCACGATCTGCCGAAACGTGATCGAGGCGGCGCTGCGTGGCGGAAAGCTCCTCCTCCAGCTGAAATATGCGGCGTGTAGATCATTCAGCTCAGCCTGAAGGTCAGATACTCCCTCGACCCGCTCACATATCTCCTGCGTCTGGGATATGACCGAGGTATATTCATCCATCCGCATGTGATTGACTTTATTCTTCTTCCGGAGACGATCGCACTGATCTTTGCGCCTGTCAATCTTGGCGGTGAGTTTGAACGCCTGCTCGACCAAGCGCTGATTCTTGGAAGCATCTCGATCGTACTCTTCTTGTAACTTGCCCATACGCCGCTGAAGTTGATCCAGCTCTCGCGCTTGATCAGCAATAGTATCTTCATGCACCGATAGCAGATAACGATCTCGATCGTGACTGCTCTCCAGATGGCGGATCCGGGCGCGTTGATCGACCATGGTTTTCTCGTAATCAGCTATGGTGTTTTTAGCGGCCTTCAACTTATACTTGAGGTCGCTGACTGCAGTGTCAATGAAACCACGCAGTGACGTAAGCTGTTCAAGGGCAGTTCGCATGATCACAGCATCTCGGTCCGCCAAATCGCGGTTGACACTAGTGAGCTGCTGTAGAAGCATCGCAATAGTGTCTTCGCTCATCGCGAGCGAGTTGGATAACACGGTGACATGTTCATCGCGGGCGTGGAGGGCCTCCTGTAGGCTGTAAGCCTGATTGATTGAGGCGATCGCCTGATCGGCCGCGGCCCGATCCAGGGCAGGAGCGTTGGTGGTGCTCGCTGGGGTGTCGTCCGTTATCGCTTGCATGATGGAAATGCGGAAATGCCTGCTCGGGAGGGTCTGATCGCAGATGCCACGGTTGGAGGAGGATGAACGTGTGATCGAGAAGGGCATACCACTAACGGTAACGGCCGGATCGATTGGGAACTGATCGGAGGTAGAAAGGGCAGATTGATGGGTGTGGACCACCCGAACAACGGTGGCATGATCTATGGAGGCCAATGGAATGATCGACCCTCACCCCAACCGCTGTACGTCTGGGACGAGGCTCAGGGGCGGCTGTGGTAAAGTGTGCTCCAAAATTGGGCCTAATTAAGGGCCTAATTAGGGGTCTGACTGCGGGCACAAATTGGGTACGTAATCGTGTACGATTGTGTGTACCACGGTGTATACAGTTGCGTGTACAACCGTGGTGCACATATACAGAACATAGACGAGACACGGTGAGATGGGACGATTACGTACAGGTACTCAACGAACATCGAAGAACGACGGATAAATCAGGTCGACTGGTCGACGGAGGACGCTGGAATGGGTGGTTCTGATTGTTGGATATTAGTTAATTGGTAGTTCTTAGGTTTTAAGTAATAATAAAGTTCTCCTTTTGCGTTCGTTAGTAAATACCTCTACGTCCCGGGCGGGAGCACTTTGTGCGTTTTTGGCCCACCGGTAGGCGTAGAGTGTGAGAACTCGCCGCAACTCCGCCCGCTGTGTCAGCGGTTCTTCTTTTTAAAGGTTTTTGGTCTCGGGAACGTAATCGAGCAGTGCTCTCACCTCTTCCCCGTTTGGTTGACGTTTGATCCCTATCGTTCGGCTGCTGTAAGCTCACCACGTGAACGCTAGGTGGATTTAGTGAAATTTACCCCCCCCCCTCGTAGGTATAGGCTAGGAATACATATATTTGGGTGTTCCTTTAGCTCTTTAAGACTCCAGAAAATCCGTGATCGGGCAGTGAAGACTTCCGCTGCCTGATAAAGTACCCCTTTTGCCTATCAACACCTGATCGACACTCTGCAACTCGCGATCCGCGTTCATCTTCTCGCAACTCGCGCCAACTAGCTGATCAGCAACTTTTAGCACCTGATCAAGCCTGATCAAGTCTGATCACAGATGATAAACGGCTTTTAGCACCTGATCAAGCCTGATCACAGCTGATCAACGACTTTTAGCGCCAGATCAAGCCTGATCACTGCTGATCAAACCTGATCACGCCTTATTCAAGCTTGATTGCGCGTGATAGAACCTTATCGCAGCAGTAGCTTCATCACAAGTTAACTCAATCTTGCAACAAGGAATTGCAGCGTGCCATCCCCGCCACCTGGAGAGCGACCCACGCCAAAGACGTAGGGTACACAAGGTGAGCAGGAACACAATCAGTCAAGAGACAACCGGAGGACCCCCTTCGTTAGTCGGCAGTCCGGGCGCCGTGGTAACGCCTGATCAAGATTCAAAAACTTTGATCAGCCGATCCACCAGACTAGCCTCTACGACCGCCTTTGATTTTGGATCTACTGCGATCCCACGCATTCGCATGGCTGCGAATACTGATTCTCAAGGACTTCACTGACAAGGACGCCGACGAGGAGCAAGCCAGAGCGTGTTTTGGTCGGGTCAAGTCTGATTTCTTGCGGGATCAGACACCAAAAAACGAACGGTGTTTGATCTTCAGAGATCTACTGAAAGGACCGGCTGCGAACTGGATCCAACAGTTGAGTCGGGATATCCGATCTGACTGGGATCTGCTATGTTCAGGTTTTGAGGGGCAGTACTGCAACTCCGGATTCTCTAGCGCACGCAAATACCATCATATGCAGAAGCGGGGCGACGAGACTCCGATTAAGTACTTGCACCGTTTGAACGTGGCTGAAATTCGCGCCGGGATAGTGATCAAGGAAAGCAACCCGCCGACCGGTTCCGCTATTGAGCACATGGGTCACTATATCAGTACCCTTGATGACCAAGAGATGGCAGATCAGCTCACCCTGTTGTGCCTAAAGGATGTGGGAGATGTGGAGCAGACGTTGCGAACGTTGCAACACTCCCGCAGCATGAGATCAAAGGGCGCCGTTGGATCAGGTCGTTACAGATCCAAGACCCAGACCGATCCGGTGAAGAGACCCTTGACCAGATCGGCCCGTGCTGTTAAGGCGATCGTAGCTGAGGACAGCACTGTATCGGAAGAGGGAAGCAGCGGCCAGTCCAGTCAGGAGTCAGACGAGGACCAATATCGTCACATCTTCGTCACAGAACCTGCCCCAAGAACCAGATCGACGCCTGACCAGGAAGATCGGAAGGGCAGGAGTGGGAACAAGTCCGATCTGGACCGACCTCGCAAGAAGTGTTCTCACTGCGGGTCAAGCATGAACTACGGTGGGGGCTGCTGGAAGAAGCTGATATGCAAGAAGTGTGATAGACGTGGCCACCCCAGCTATCACTACCTCTTCGTGTGCAAGTCATGTGTAGAGATCCACGAGGCCGGCCAGTGCAAGATCGAATAGTTCTTCAATCTGATGCGCAAGTGGTATTTCCCGGTTAAGCACGCGGGGATGCTTCCACCTGACGTTGGGAGGATGTTAGACTAGAACGCTCGCCAGGTTGGAATCTGGATCGAGACGAGCTGTCAACGTTTGACATCTATGCATATGTAAGCAAGGAGAATAAAACCGAGAATACATGTTCTGTTCTCAATTGCGTCGATCGGGATCATCCGGTCTACAATATCACGACCGATGAATATTCCCGATCGAAGGTGGTCATGCAGTTGGATCTGCTGCCGGGGGGGTCTCGCGGATACTGGAAGTATCATGAGCCCGAAAAATGGTTTAAGCAGGCGAAAACCTGTGGTAATATTAACAACCAGAAGGCGACGATGTTATTCGACTCTGGGGCTGAAGTCTCGATTATCGACTCCGCCTTTTCTCGTAAGGTAGGATGTCGTATAGACGACACCCAGAGACAAGAATGCGTTGGAATTGGGGAAAACTCTTACATTGCCGAAGGAAGGACGCGCGTGAAGATCACTCTATCAGGTTCGTTGGTCTACTTCTTCAGCGCTTGGGTCTACAAGCTGGCCGGTCAGGATGCCCTGTTAGGCATGGATTTTATGGTGCCGGCGGGTATTCGACTGGATTTGTCTCATGGGGTTCTTACACTCCCGGATGAGGTCCAGATCCAGTTAGCTGGTCGGTGGCCCCTATACGGATCGTACACCGATGTGGTCAGGTGTGATCAAGATGTCACCATTCCAGTCGGCCAATCCGCTGATACCCCGGTCGACAAAGGTTTTCGATCGAGGAAGTTATGGGTGACCAGGGGCGACCGGTGGGTGCCGACCTTTGTGAAGAGCGCCGGCTGGTTTGATTACGTTCGACTCACCAATATCGGTGACAATCCGCTTACTCCCGACAACAATGCTATTGTTGGCATGTGGCTAGCGGCAGGGAACGTGCCAAGAAAGGCGGGGTTCGTCTCGATCGGATCGAGACGGTATGCTGAGTGGCAGAACTTGGCATACCAAGCGACCACCGATCTGATCAGCGATGATGGATCGGTGGAAGAATATACCTCACCTATGGTGGAACGACCCATCTATGTAAACCCCAAATAAGATGTTAGTTCGAAGAAAGGCACCGCAGTCGCCGGACACGGTGGACCATCAAGCAGATGAGCCAAGGTTTGTCAACGTGGTGGCGACACAAGAACAGGCTACAGCGGAGGCGGGAATAGAAAAAGGAGAACATGGGATTTCTGGGGCGGACCGTGGTGGCGCGCCTAAGCAGATCGATGTCGTTGAAGATCAGCCCGCCGATCGGGAAGAGCAGTTTGCAACCGATCAGGACGGTTTGGGTGATATTTCCCCGGAAGACTACCAAGTTTACACATGAGGGCGGGGAACAGTACATTCAAGAGCTGGAGAGCCAGATGGAATTCCTCCCTGAAGTGTCTGCCGATCCGCCCGAAGTCACCTTGGATGATCTACAAGTGGGTGATCGGGATGTCAACAGTCCCGACCAGATCGATCAGCTTTAGAAGATCATATGGAAGAAGAGACATCTGCTGATCGGGAAAGGCAACGACTTACCCCCTGCTGCTCCTGGAGCGATCTGTGACATCGATGTTGGTGATGCCAAGCCCTATCTCCCAGCGATGCCGACGTGTGGCGCCACAGTACCGTGAAACATTGTCTGATCTTATTAAAGGACTGTTGGCTACCAAGATTATTAAACCGTCGACCTCTCCGTGGGCCTCGCCGATCGTGATTGTGATCAAGAAGAACGGCATCGACATCAGGTTGTGTATCGACTATCTGTTAGTAAACCGGTTGACCAAGCTTATGGTGTACCCAATGCCGCTGATCAGCGATCTGTTAGAAGATCTGGACAAGACCCTATGGTATTGCTCACTTGATATGGCAAGTGAATTTTGGGTGGTTTCGATGTCCGATCGGGCTCGCGAGATCTCCGCATTTGTTACGCCGTTCGGTCTCTTCGAGTGGAACCGTATGCCGTTCGGTCTGTAGAACGCGCCCCAGATCTACCAGAGGCTGATCGACAACGCACTGTATGGACACTTCAAGATCAGTACCGATCGGGACCCCACCGATAACCATGATGTATTTACAGAGGGTGAACCCGATCGGGAAAGGAAACCGTCCGTTCTGGGGAGGCGATCGTACATCGACGACATTCTGATCCCTGCTTCGTCATGGAGCGATCTGTGCGAGAAGGTCGAACGGTTGTTGGAGACATGCGATCGCTGGAACATGTCGATCAGTGCTGTGAAGAGTTTTTGGGGCATGTACAAGGTCGCCTATTTAGGTCATATGGTGTCAATCAGTGGGCTGGAGGCTAATTCTAAGGATCTGGAGTCACTGAGAAACCTCCCGTTTCCGAGATCTCTGAAGGCAATGCAGTCCTTCCTAGGGAGCCTGAATTACTACAGCCGCTTCATTGAAGACTTCGCGGTCTACGCGGCCGTGCTGTACGAGCTCCGGGGAATCGACTACCATATGTTGCGTGAAGGAGATCAGGCAAATTTACGAGAAGGCTGCGACTCCGATCTGCCTGCAGATTTTCCGCCGGTGGAGACAGATGACCACATGAAGCGTGCACAAGTTGCTTTCTGTATGCTGAATGCCAAGATGGCGACGGCACCGATTCTCAGGCACTTCTATCTGGAAAAAATGCCGATCGTCATTGTGTATGCTAGTAAGTGGGCCATTTCGGCCACTCTAGTGCAAGAACATGATGGAGTGTACCACCCGGTCACTTTCACGAGCCAGACGTTGAAGCCGAACGAAGTCAACTATCGGATCGTCGAAAAGGAAGTTCTGGCTTTGCTACGGATTTTGGATGTGTTCTATAACCTGCTGGTCGGCCGACCTGTAAAGGTTCTTTCGAGAAGGTCGACATTGGCCTGGCTATTATCGGCCAATGGGATGGACGGTCGGATCGGCAGATGGTCAGCTATCTTGTCGCAGTGGTCCCTCGAGGTCGTCAAGTGCACCAAGGGAGAGGAGGAGATATTGGGCACATTGGCTGCCAGTATCACCCCTCGGTCTGAATGGATGAGGCTATGATGACGATTTCCCCAAGGAAGCAACATCGACAGTCAATATCGCTGCCGCCACCGATCGTCGATCGGGATGAGAAACTCCTGGTCTTGAGTTTCGACGGATCGGCTAGCGTGAAGAAGAAGGTCGTAGCCTATAGTGCCATACTGTGGAAGTTACCACAATGGTCTATAGTAGCAGCCGCCGCCGATTTCACGCCTGACATAACGGTCAACGAGGCGGAATATCGAGGGCTCCTTCTATGTCTCGACCTGTTGTCATCACAGAAGAAATGTCGGATCATCATATGTGGTGACTCCAACCTGGTGATAAGAAAGATCACTGGGGAGATCGACTGCAAGGCACCACGGATGAAGTTGTTAAACGACCGGGTGATGAAGGCGTTAAAAGACTACCCAACCACGAGCTATTATTGCACGTGAAACGGGATTGGAATAGAAGCGCCGACCACCTCGCGACGCAAGCCATGCGGGACAAGATCGGGGCGACGATCACTGAGGAGGCCGTTCTATTTGAACTTATGAATATAAACATGCTCCCGGATCAAGCCCAAGGAAAGCCCCGATCAGGTAGATGTGATGGCGGCGACTAGATCGCGAACTCATAAGTCTCGCCGATCGTTCCCAAACGAAAGGCTGAGTGAGTACGTTGTACAACAGCTAAGGGCGGAACGGTTCCTCAAGGTTCAGGACGAAGAAGAGTGGATCGTCAACTTGAAGGCCTATCTGCGCGGTGAACTGTCCAAGTTAACAAATGATCAGGAGAAAGAGTGTACCAAGATCGCGGACAGTTACGATGTGCACGACAGTGGATTGCTGTATTGCTGCCGTGACAATGATCAAGACAGTGCCGATCGAGATCGACTAGTGAAACTGGTGATCCCTGAGTTGCTACAACCGGATGTCCTTCATCACTACCATGTGAGTCTAGAAGGGGGATATCAAGGCATAGGCATGAAATACCACAATATCAGGGCCCACTTTCACTGGAGATGACATTTTCGGAGCGTGCAGAAATATGTGGTCTGTTGCACAGATTGCGAGACTGGAAAGGTCAGACCGATAATCAAGGGCCGATCGCCCGGAAATATCAAGTCTACCTACCCTTTCCAGGTGATAGCAATGGATCACATACCGTCGCTGCCCAGATCGACACCCGGCAACACTGAGCTACTGATCTGAATCAACCTATTCACTGGTCTGGTGATCGCAAAAGCTAGTACTCCTGATCTTCGGAGCAGATCGCCCAGAGCTACGACCAATGCGTGTTCAGACGGTTCGGCGCCAGCGAAGTTATTAGACACGATCGGTAACCCGGTTTTATGGCTGATGTGTTCCGATCGTTCAATAACATGCTAGGCCAGAATTAGAGCGCGACGATGGCATATCGTCCGCAAGCGAACGGATCGGATGAACGCATGGTGCAGACAATAACAAGGGCGATTAAGTTGTATGTTGCCGATCCAGACCAACAATACTGGGATGAGTATGCAGAGAGACTGGTATTCGCACTCAACGCTTCAACCGATCGGGTCCGAGGAGAAACGGCTTTCTATTTGGCGTATGGATGGGACCTCGATCGACACTTGAAGCGGCGGTACCGATCGGCTGCACTCGGACCCGCGATCGCGATGCCCGTCGTTGGCGCATGCAGGTCCAGAAGCATTATCAGCATGCGAAAGAAGTCGTCAATGAAAAGTTGCGTCAGGCCACGCAAGATCGAGCAGATCGGAATAACGATCAGGTCCGCCCTCATGGTATTGAACCAGGGGCGAGGGTATGGTTATACCTCGATCGGGTCAAGGAAGGCTATGCGAAGAAGTTGGCTCATATGTGGCACGTTCCTTTCCGTGTAGAAGAGATGATCGGTGAGCACGCCGCCCGTCTGATCACGATCGGCACAGATTACAAAGTTTTTCTGATCGTGCATGTGGCCAAGCTGAAGCTGGTCAGAGAATTCCCCGATCGGCCTAAAATACCTTGTCTGGTGGACGAAGCTGAGAGATTCGATTTTGACGAAGCTCTGCTGCCGGAAGACAGTTGGGAAATGCCATTGAAGGAGGACGAATTAGAGGTGGAAAAGGTGCTAGATGTCCGATCGGTCGAGAAGACGCGTTTCGGTAGCACCCAGGAGAGTATCTGGTCCGCTGGAAGGATCATGACGAAGCAACTTGGATCGACGAACTCGATCTAAATTGTGGAGCACTGCTACGAGAGTTCGAGCGAGAACGAGTCAGTCGTAATCGCTTGCAGTGATGCGGACTCATGAAGATGAAGATCAAGACACGCAGTAGCACCGATCAGTATATCGATCGGTGTGAATATGTGTAAGGTATGAATTAATGTGAATTAGTGTGATGAACTGTGATGAACCGGAGTAGTGGAGTGACGAACGTGGTGAAATTTTTGCAATGTGGATGTAAACTGTGTGTGATAACGTGTTGGTACAAGTTTGGAGAAAGTGATGAAATTTGGTCAAGCAATCAGGTGATCAGGAATTTAGAAAGAATGATGACATGTAATATGGATTATCTGGTCAGCTATCTGACGCATCAAGATTCGCAATCACCCCACAGACGACCGATAGTTAATGCCGGATGGTCTTCGATCTGGTCCTGCTGCGGATTCCGCCAGGGCTCCTTCCGATCGATGTGTATCAAGGCGTTTTTCATGTCTACTATCGGCTCGTCACAATGAAGACAGGGATACCAGATGTCGTCCTCAGTCAACGACCCCGGGCTCTCAACTCGACGCTTGGCCATATGAAGAAACACCGGATACAGAAAGATGTTAATGTCGCACTCGCGGGCCAGCATCCTTTCCAGAATAAACTGGCATAGGGTCAGCCAGGCCTCTCCCGCCCGACTCCGGCGTTGTTTCCGGCGCTTCCGAAACAGGATCATGTCTTGGTCACGTAGCGCCCGACCAGCGGGAAGGATGAGATAAAGGGTGGACTCCGAGATCGCCTGGCAGTGGGCTGTATTAAAAGACCGAAGTCGAACCAGAAGCGAATCGATCCAAGGAGTCGACGCGAACATGGAGTCCAACTTGGCGCTGAGTAGCACTGCCCATGGTCGATCTGCATACAGACGGGGATTTGCGGGCCTGTGATCAGATCCGCCCGCCAGGCAGACGGGTCAGGGGTTTTCGAAGCTGGAGGGAAGAGCCAGAAATCTGGTCGCGACATCGACCGGGCTAGATCTTGCTTGGTCGGGCCTGATCGGTGTAAGCTACCGATCTGCCCCGGTGACCATGGAAAATTGGCATCTGAAGTCAACGACGGAAGAGGTCGATCTACGATTGACACCCCTTTCAATTGGGCGTGATGGCGCAGCACAGATGTGCCGGGCTGGAAGGAAGGTGCCGTTTCGGCTAACTCACGCGCTCGTGAAACACCATCACCCTGGAGCTGATCTTCTAAACGATCATTAAATTGCGGTATCGATATATAAAAATATTCAGGTAGACTTTTTCTGCACCATAATAGGTAAGAGTAACAAAGCGAGTTTCTGCAAATCTATTACGCTCGCCCTTATCTCCTGCAAGACCGCCAGCTGCGATTCTAGATGTTTATTTTTCGTACCTGATCAGCCCCCGATGCAGGCTTCGCTGGATTAGGACCTCGGAGTTGATCGGATCGGGACTTGGACAAAGTAGTGAACAAGAACTCAGAATCTCCCGGTTCGTTCCCCGAGTCCTCTCCGGAGGAGTTCTCCATATGCTTGGTGTGAGCAGCGCGGGGGTGTGGCGAAGCGGACCCAAGAATTTGAGTCGTTTTGCGTCATCAGCACACCGATCGGCTTATCGGCGATCGGATTGGTGGAAATCCAGGTGGCTTTTAAGCCAATCATGTGCATGAGGTGTCAAGAACACGGATTTTGGTATGTCACATGAGAATGCGTGTACCTACATATTTTCATGTGTGTACATATTGGGGACCATAGGGGATAGTTTTTAATTAGTGTCGTTAATTTGCTTGGCTTTAAACGCTCAACGGGAAGTCGTTTCGTCGCTTCGTACATCAGTCGCCTCTGCACGCCGCAGAGTGTTTGGAAGCATAGGGACGAGCAATCCCCTACAGCTTATTTTACCCGGCCGGGACGCTCTACAGGCGCACGTGGCCCGCCGGAAGTCCCTCGACGGGAGTACGCATTGGTCGGCTTTTCAAGCGCAAGTGTCGAAGCGGACCCAAGATTTTTGGTCGTTTCCGGTCAGCACCAGACCGATCGGCTTATCGGCGATCGGATTGGTGGAAATCAAGGAGGCTTTTGGGCCTGTCATGTGCAAGGGGTGTCAAGAAAACGGATTCTGGTGAGTCACATAATATGACGTGCACTAATATATTTTTATGCTTTGTACATATTGGGGACCATAGGGGATAGTTTTTACTTAGTCGTTAATTTTCTTGGCTTCTATACCCGACGTCTTTAGCACTCAACCGTGGGTCGTTTCGCTTTGTAAATCAGTCGCTCTGCACGCCGCAGTTTTTTTGGGAGCGGAGGGTCGAGTAATCCCCTCCAGCTCATTATACCCGGCCGGGACGCGTTACAGACGCACTTGGCCCGCCGGAAGTCCCTCGACGGGAGTACACTTTGGCTGGCCTCTCAAGTTTAAGTTACGCATGTTGGAACGTGTTACTAAGTCTTTTGGTTTGTTTCGTGGAGATATCGTTCGTGGAGTATGTCACGTTCTCATTTGTATCACCCTATTGGATTACTGGTGTTTATTTCTCATATTGGTTGGGCTCTACGATCGGTTCAGCGATCTGCCCTTTGGAGTATACTCACTCCAAGTATAACTGGTTTACCCGTACCCAGGGTGAAGAGTTCCACCCAGGGTACCCTACCCAGCACGGTCTACCACATTTAGACCGCAAGTAAATTCCCAGCACCGATCCACCGAGTATGTTACCAGCCCAATCCATCGGGTAAACAAGGTGAGATGACGAACTCGGACCAGGCGTCCTGTGTTGATGACCGGTCGTCTGCTGGCAGCGGACGATCGGATAGGATCGAAGGCGAAGGTTCTCGGGGTACCCCCCCGTAAATTGGACGGCCGGGCACCATTGTGGTCAGGTTCTCGACACTACGGTGTTCGATTTTGAACTTGACTCCACCACAATGGTGTGCGTGCCCGGATCGCTTGGTGATCGTGGATATCACCGAGATGATATCTCGCGAAGAATCGATTATAACGAGTTAAATGTGGAATCGTTCTGGAGAGGACATAAGGAACGTCTATCACCTTATGTTCTCGTTTTCGATAAGGATTGCTATGTCCGATCTGGCCGGGTGGAGGACCAGATCGGGATTAATAATTTTTTTCCTCCCCATAAGGCTCCCACCGGAGCCGATCGGGACTATAGCAAGTCTTGCTATAGTTCCGGAAAGGATAGGGACTTTTGTCCTGAGTCTATGCATTTAATGAATGTTTTGATGAAAAGAAAATTAAAGATGAAAACAATTTGGAGGCTGATCGGAACGATCAGATCCACTTTCCCAATGTCCTCAGGCAAAGGCTGTGAATGCCACCCGATTAAGACGACTTGGAAGAAAAGTCGCAGGTCGGGATGGAGTTATCAAGGAAGAAGACCTGACCAGGATGTATTACATCCACGAGTTAAAGCGATTTCTTCGTGAAGGCAAGGTCATGCGGATCTTAAGCCTCCAGATCCCCGATCGCCTTTTCGGACCCACCACCGAGCCGATCCAAAGCTATCGACCGTTGCTATTGGTGAAGAACCTGCTGGTGATGTTGGCTGAGGTCGGCATAAAAGTGAAAAACCTCGCCAACGTTCAGAAACTGTTCGATCTGGATACTTGGAGGCTGGAGATGTCGATGTCGACCCTCCATGATTATTTGGTGCCGTTGGTGGGGGCGGTCCGCCGCCCAATTCCCACCGTGTCATTGAAGGTCGCTGAGACCACGGCAGCATACGATGATGTGTGCTCCGACGATAAGTTGTTGTATCAGTCTCCACCTGCCTCTAATAGCTCATCGGAGTTGGAGGTCGGTGTTGAGCGGATGACCATGGGGGCGGACCATACCCCATGGGAGCGTAAAAATGACGTGCGGCAGCAAGGGGCTGCATGCTAGCCGGGGCCCCAGGAGCCTCCACAGGCTTCATTACCTCCAAAGGAGGATGGATACCATCACGTTGCCCATAACCCAAGCTGACGTCCAAGCCATATTTGAAGCAATGATGGAGAGTTTCATGGAAGACCGATGCCGATCGCCTCCGCGCCCGCATGCCCAGGACCGATCTGCCCGGCAAAATGTCAATACTTGCCGGGATGTTGTGGCGTAGCGTCTGATCAAAATCTTTGAGGCTTGATCAGGCGGTACCACGGCGCCCGGACTGCCGACCGACGAAGAGGGTCCTCCGGTTGTCCTTGACTGCTTGTGTTTCTGCTCGCCTAGTGTACACGACGGCTTAGACGTGGGTTGCTCTCCAGGTGGCGGGGATGGACACTACAATTCCTGTGGCAAGACTGATTTGACTTGTGATGAGTCGACTGATGCGATCAGGCAATGATCAGGCGCAATCAAGCTTGAACCACGTGCGATCAGGTGTGATCAACAGTGATCAGGATTGGGCAGGCGCTAAGAGTCGTTGATCAGCGGTGATCAGACTTGATCAGGCGCGATCAGGTGATAAAAGTCGCTGATCAGCTAGTTGGTGCGAGTTGTGAGCCGCTGAGTGCGGGTCGCGAGTCGCAGTGTGTCGATCAGGTGTTGATCGGCGAAGGGGTACTCGATCTGGGAGCGGAAATCTTGACTGCCCGATCACAGAGCCTCCTTAAGCTTAATCTGTCAATAGAATACCTAAAAATACCTTGTATTCTAGACTTAAGCCTTAGTGGGACGGTCGATCAGCGCGTTCGACGGGCTGATCGACCGTCCCACCAAAAATCCGCCTAGTGTTTCCGTGGGGCGCTTAAAGCAGCCGAACACTAGGGGCCAAAACGTGGACCAATAGGGGAAGAGGTGAGAGCCCACTGCTCGATCACGTTCCCGAGACCAAAAAACCTTTAAAAGAAGAACCGCTGACACAGCGGGCGGAGTTGCGGGTGAGTTCTCACGCTTTACGCCTACCGATGGGCCAAAATGCACTAAGTGCTCTCGCCCGGGAAGTAGAGGTATTTAGTAGAAGAAGGTAGGCCCTATGTTGCCGTCCCTGTAAACGATCGGCGCGATCGTACGCAAAAGGAGAACTTTATTATTGCTTATATCCTAATATCTACCGAAAACCTAATATCAACCAATCAGAACTACCCATTCCTACGCATTTTGTCGACCATTCGACCGCTTACCTTCGGGTTACCGTCAGGTAACCGTGTAAGTTGTCGCATCGTCGGAGAAGTTCTATCCACGCCTCGCCCCTGTCCTCCAGCGTTGTGTCAACAGTTGCACCGTCTGGGGTACCACCTGTGGTACCGATTGTGGTGCCCACTATAGTACAACCTTTTGTACCGACTATTGTACCGACAAAATTTGTGGTACGCTTTACCACAGCCGCCCCTGAACCCCGTCGCAGCCGGACAGCGGTTGGGGCGGGGGTCGATCATACCGTTGTCCCGTTTTCACCTATTAGTCATGATAGCCTCTATCATGGTCGACATCCATAAACCATGACGTCATGCGTCATGCAATCTGCGCCCATCAATCTGCCCTGTCTCCTTCGAGCGAGCCGCAGGTGAGCAGAGCGTTGCAATTCATTCAGCCGTAGCGTCCCCGATCAGGCTCTCGTGATCATCCATTCTTGTACTTCTTCTGAGAGGTTGATAATGGAGACGACCGCAGGTGGCAGCTCATCGCTCGATCGTTCCGCGGTCGACAACTTGGTCTCGGAGGTCCACCAGGCCTACGCGCAGCAAGAGACCATACGCGCGCTGCAGGAGACGATTCGGGAGCAGCTAGAAACAATTCGCACGCATCAGGAGGAAATAGTCGTGCTGACCGACTCACTTTCCGTGCTTGAAGACTCCACCCGCCTACAACAGAAGCGGCACGAGTGCGTCGCACGTAAGCACGCCGACCGCGAGCAGCAGATCGAGTGGTTCTGTGAGCGAGCCGCACCCCTGCGCGACTTCATCCGCACCACCGTTAGCAATCTCAAGTCCCGACCGAAGTCATCCGAAGAGACCCTGGCTGAACAGCAAGCTCAGATACATGATCTGGAAGGTGCCCAGGCCCGGGACCGGTATCTGCTGTCGGTCCGCGAAGAGACCGTGGATCATCAGGCGCAAGAATTTCCGCGTATTGAGGCATCTCAGGATCATGCAACGCTCTACCGACTCCGTCAGCGCCTGATCGCAGTGCAACGTGAACGCGACCACATTCTGTCAGAAAACCAGCGCTTGTCCAAGCAGCTGGCTAAGCTTTCCTCCAAGGCTCGCAAACGAAAGATCCAGCGTGATCGTATCCGGACGGAGCATGAGACAACCCTCCAAAAGATGAACAGCCTCGCCAATGCTCATGCTCGAGCCGACGAGTTATATGCACGTCTTGGCACGGTGTCGGCCGACAGGGCTGAGCTGGAGCGACTTCGCACGCAGAATTCCAAGTTGAAGGGAGAACTTTCGGCGGCGCGGCGTCGTCTCAACCACGCATCTGCGGAGCGCGACGCACTGTGCCTCGAGTTGCGACGCGTTCAGTATGAGGCGGAACAACTGAGGGCTCAATTCTCCGACGTCCAGACCATGCTGGCGGGTGTAGCATTACACCTGCAAATCCCTCCTAGCGCCGGTTCCACTAATGCGGGGATTAACCCGCCTGTCAGCCCGTCTGCTGCATCAGTTGGTCCGTATACAAGTTCCTTTATCCGACCGGCCTCTTCACCCAAAAACCGCGCTCGGCGCTCATAATCCATCTCCCGGTCCAAGCGACAACGTACGGCCTCTGCCGTTTCCGGAAAGAAGGAGCTGTCACACGACATTAATCCACCTGGTCGGCCGGATGATACCAAAGGACGTGCTCTGCGCTCACAGTCTACCTCCCGGTCCAAGCGGCAACGTCTGGCTCCCGCTATTCTCGAGAAGAAGGAACTATCACACAATGTTTATCCGCCTGATCAGCTAGATGACATTGAAGGACGCGCTAGGTGCTCGCAATCCACCTCCCAGTCCAAGCAGCCACTTCTCGCTCCTGCTATTCCTGATATGAGCTGGTCACCACATGTTATTTGCCCGCCTGGCCAACCGGATGGTGTCCAAGGTGGTTCTTCTGCTTTATTTGGCGCGAAAATTCCGTCCGGTCCCACGATCAGCGAGTGGGGCAGCGAAGGTACGCCTGATATAGGCTCTGCCGAAGTCCTTTTTCCACAGACGGGTGACTTCAAGTCGCTGATATCGTTGCCGGGTGAGGCGACTGACGACGCCATCTTGCCGTGGACCTCGGATCAGCTCAGCGGTTTCGATCTGGGTAGCGTCTCAGTAAAAACGATGTTCGACTACTTGACACGTCCTGTAGGATACGGTTCCCACCGTCACGGACGCCCCTGCGCCTGATGAGTGGTGCAGTCACCTGATTACCCAATCAGCAGTGGAATTACTGTACTCGCAGCGCCCGTGGGATTGTTTCAAGCATATGCTGCCACCCATCACGTTCCGCCCGGTCGGCTGGCTTGCTGACTTCGAGGCACGGTACCAGACATTCCTGGACCAACACGCGCAGGCGATCTGGGAGTCCACCCATTACCTCCACGTGGATCAGAGCCTTAGAGAGCGTGACGCCTTTTTCCGAGAATTTTACGAGGGTCGACGCCAGCGTAGAAGCCGCGCCGGGGAAGCGTGGAAGAGGATCGTGAGGTTCGCGCTGCAAGGCATGACCAGCGGGGAGTGCGATCTTGCCATCTTCTTGGATCCGGCGATTTCACACTGCGCCCGTAATCGCCCCTTGAAATACGCTCCGGCGGACGATGGCACCTGGTACCCAGGGTACCTATCGGACCGACCGCCTTCGACCTTGCAGGATGCGTTGTACGAGGTGGACGGCGTTGAGCCTTGGAGGCTCCAGTATCGCCTTTACATGGACAATCACCCAGGCAACAAGATTACCCGCCTTCGTCGCAAATTTTACAGATCGAGCTAGCTCGCTGATCATTTTTTCTTTTTCAATCGATAAACATTCTTGATCATAGTAATTCCAATTGTTGCTTCATCATTTTCAGTATATCCGCATAAATCGCTCTTCCATAGTCTCATCTGCCGTTACTCCATCACCATAATGCGTAATATCCACCGTAATTCACCACCTTAAGTCAATCGTTATCTCACCATTAATCGTAAGTCTCGTCAACAGCTTTTCCTCCAATCACAAGTTCTTCAATCATAATCCACAGTTAGTTAGTCGGTCATGCACTAGTGGGACTCTTCATCCACCTGCATTACATCAAACCGGTGTTTGGTAATCATCTTTCGTTCGAAGTCCTTGATTAGGGCATCGCAATTCAGATCGGCCTCGTCTACCCATGACGGCTCATCATGACCCTTCCAATATACTTGATATTCACGCAACGTTCTGCCGTATCTGGTCTTTCGACCAGATCGGACATCGGTGACGCGATCAACTTCAAATTCGTCCGGCTCTAGAGTCCTCTCCCAGCTGTCTTCGGGTAGTAGAGATTCATCGAAATCAAAACGAACCTCTACCCCAGCTGTTAGCACAGCGGTTGGTCGATCTGGAAACTCTTTGACTAGTGTTAACTTGGACAGGTGCACGACTGGAAATATGCGATAGTCGGTACCAGCTGTAATCAACCTTGCCGCATGATCACCAATCACCTCGTCGACTCTGAAGGGTCCATGCCACATCTGCGCCAGTTTCTTCGCGAACCCTTCTTTCACTCGATCGAGTTACAACCAGACCTTCGACCCCGCTTCGATCTTGGCGGTGTCACCTGATGATTATGCTTCTCCGCTCGGCCTGTTACTGCTTGGTGCAGTCAGGTGCTCACTTGATCACGGGCGTAGCGGTAGTCTTTCTGCAGACTGTATCACCATCGACGTGCATCGCGGTCTTTACGCCGAGTTCCGCCCAGTTGCAATGTCGATTCCAACGAAGATCGTGGATCCCACCTATACGCCAAATAAAACGATGTTTCTCCACGAATACGATGTGGGGTCGAGTTCAGCGCGAACACCAGTCGCTCTGCATACGAACTTCAATCCTTCTGACCGACATCTGATACATACATCTTAACATCGTGTAATCGTCTGCACTGTTCTCTCTGCTTTGCCGTTCGCCTGCGAACGGTATGCCATAGCTGCACTCTGCCGCTGTCCCACGATCTTGTTGAACACCCGAAATACCTCGGACATAAAAACGGGTTCTCGGCTGTGTCTAATCACCTCACTAGCTCCAAATCGTCGGAACACACATTCTTCATAATTTTCAGCGACTTTCTGTGCTGTACGAGACGATCCAGCTTTCGCAATTATCATACCCGTGAACAAGTCAGTCCATATCAATAAATCCGTATGCCTATCAGTCGAACGAGGCAGAGACGGGATATGATCCATGGCTATCACTTTGAACGGGTACGTAGCTTCAATATTTCAGGGCGACATCCCTTTGATCGTAAGTTGACCCTTCCCCGTCTCACAATCTACACATTGTCCAACGAGGCTTTGCACGCTACGAAATAGTCCACGCCAATGAAAGTAACGTCTGATCCGCTGATATGTTCGCCCTATACCCTGGTGTCCCCCCTCCAAACTCACATGATAATAATGGAGGACATCCGAATGTAGGGTATCCGGCACGACCAGCTTAATTGAGGAGCATCGCTCTTCTAGATCATCTTGATCACAGCTGGCTTTTCCTTTGTTCATATTTCCGCAGTAGATCAACAACCTTTGGTCGTCGACGTCATAACAATCGGAGGTTTTCGCGCACTCTTTCACCTCGTCTGCGGTTATCTGTAACACGTTACCATTCAAGTAACATCGCAAATCACAGATCCACTTTTCTTCGTCTTGCGCCTTTTTAACACGTTCCGCCCTTATCCTTTTTATGGATACTTCGGGCCACGTTGACGATTGCGTTCGACGAATGTTACGTGATCGCGTCGTCACCAGCACTTGTACGGCAGTGGGATCTTCCTTCCAAGTAATTACCTCCGGAAATCTGTTAAAATCGACCAATTCTTCCAGCTGTTTCCCATATTTGATCTCACATCGTTCCCCATCCCGCATGGCAGTGGTGGTGCTGTGATCGGCACTCTTATTCCACTCTCGTTTAACATGCAACAGGTCATGGTCAGGACATTCGCGAAGGAGTTTCAACGCGCGCTGTTTGAATACTTGCAACCGCGGAGCTTTACACTCTATTTCGCCACGCATTTGCCTGATCACTAAATTCGAATCTCCACACACGATTATCCTTCCTTTGGGATATTGCGACAGTAAATCCAAACTTAGCAGCAGTACCTGGTACTCAGCTTCATTCACCGTGATGTTGGGTGCATGGTCCGCAACCGCGATCATGATTTTCCACTCCGGCAGCTTCCACACGATAGCACCGAATGCACCAACGCATCGCTCAACACTATCATACCCGTCGAATCTGATCACGTACATATCTTCGCCTTTCTCGACCGTGGGAGTTGATACTTCAATCGTCTGTCGAGGCTCCTTTTTTGGTGCGATTGCGATCAGGGCCTCACCAATTTCAGTGCGAGGAGTGATACTTGCGGCCAGCGTCCCTAGTACCTCCTGTTCTCCATTCACGCATTTCTGGATCTCCAAGTCCCACTGTAATAAGATTGCAGCTCATTTTCCCAATGGTCCATCTATCCCGTTGGACGTCAAGAGCCACTTCAACGTGGATGGACGCGACAGGACAACGATTGCTTTTCCGACCAGCATCGTAAAGTAGACGTCTAGAATTCGTAGAAGGGCCAGAACTTCTTTTTCAACGGGGCTGTAATTCAGCTCACCGTTCTTCATTGTCCGGCTGGCAAATGTGACAGGGCAATACACTTGATCATGCTCTTGCACCAACGTGGCAGTCACTGCCCACTTGCTGGCATACACCACAATCACCGGCGTCTTTGCTTGGTCGAAATGGTGCAGAGTTGGGGCTGACTTAATCTTAGCTTTCAGCAAGCTGAATGCCACTCGCGCCCTAGTTAGTCGATCATCTTCACAAGCCGTTCTCTCATTGACCAATGCCCGGCGCTTTAACTATTGATAATCACTTTCTCGTAATTCATAGAGCACATCGGCATAAATCGCGAAGTCTTCGATAAATCGACGGTAATAATTCAGGCTCCCCAAAAACGATTGCATAGCACGTAAAGTGCCAGCAAAAGGCAAATCAATCAGATCATCCAAATTCTTCGGGTTCGCTTCCAGACCACGGCCAAAGACGTGACGTCCCAAATAAGGCACTTCACTTCGTCCCCAGTACGATTTGACCACGCTGATCGACAAGTTCCACTGATCGCACTTCTCCAACAGGTTTAGCACCCTGTCACACAGGGTTGTCCATGTAGGTGTCGGGATCAAAATGTCATCGATATAGGACCGTCGCTGCAACACAGACGAGCCACGGGCTTGGTAAGGCTCTCCTACAGTAAATACATCAGCCGTTTCGTCAGCGCCATCCTTAACCTTGAGATACCCGTATAAAGTATTATCAATCAGCCGCTGGTAGATTTGCGGAGCATTATTTAGTCCAAAGGGCATCCTATTCCATTCAAACAATCCAAACGGAGTGACAAACGCCGAAATCTGACGTGCTTGATCGGTCATAGACACGACCCAAAAACCGCTCGCCATATCCAAAGAGCAAAACCATAACGCTTTGTCCAAATCTTTGAGCAAATCAGAGATCATAGGCATAGGGTATACCATCAAACGCGTGAGTTGATTCACCGCGCGATAGTCGATACATAACCGAATATCAACCCCATTCTTCTTCACAATGATCACTAAGGGTGATACCCAGGGTGACGTAGACGGCTGGATGATCTTCGTGTCCAATAGCCCCTTGATCAAGGCTGATAATTCTCGCGAAATTGTGGAGCGACCTTCCGACACTTTTGAGCGATCGGGTGCGCATTTCCCACGTAAATATCGCAAACAACTCCACGTGCAGCAGGAGACAGCGCGTTTCATTTCCCGATCAACAGATGTTTCTTCACCCAAATTATATCACGAAGTTGGGCAATTTCCTCTGCCGTGTTGATCAATGGATCACCGACTTGCAAACCATTCTTGGTCACTTCTTCGGTACTTGCGGACACTTCAGGCAGCGTGGAAAGCTGTTTATCCAGCTCTTACACGAACAAATCTTCGCCCTCGTGATAACACACTTGGTCATCGATAGGAATCACACCGAATTCACCGGAATCAGTTGAGATGGGATGTTCGCGCGTATCTTTGGCAGGCTAATCTCTTGCAACAGGTCGTTCAACCTCGTGGATAAGGACCGGGCCTTTCGCACTTTGCTACTGATCGCACTTTTCATGCACCTCTTGTACCTTCCGCGATCTTCTGGTTACTAATGCCACCGATGCCGTGGTCGAGTCCGCACGTCGTACTAAAATTCCCTGAGGAATAGGGTACTCCTTTTTCTCGACCAAAGGACCTTGGTCGACACTTTCTTGATCGTCATGCACTGAATCGGGAGAAGCTTGCTACGCGAGATTCTGCCACTCCTTATAGCGATTAGAGCCCAACGAAATAAACCCAGGGCGACGGGGCACATCATCCTTATTCATCCAAATACCTAAAATTATATCGTCATGTAGGATGATCGACGACGTTCGTAATACGCAGATATCGCAAATTACCCACGCCCCTAGTGATCGTGGGGACCCAATCTCTTCCCCGAGTAATCCACAACTTCCGAGATCGCTGGTCACGAATCCGGACCTCAGCAGATCGACCTACTGGGATCTGTTCGTACTGGCCAAGTTTCATATAATTTCCACTCGATCCATACAGATGTCGGCGTCCTTCTAGTGGGATGATTACTTCATCCGACAGACTTAATGCACCGTGAGCGATGTCCTATGTGACGCCAGCTGGGATGATAAAATCCATCCATAATATAACATCTTGACCAACGAGCATCCCCACCCATGCATGGAAATAATAGACCAAAGAACCCGCTAAAGTCACTTAATCTTGGTGCGTCCTTCGGTGAGGTACGCACTTTCTCCAATGCCAACACATTCTTGTATTTGACTCGTGTCGATCTGACAGCCCACCTTACGAGCAAAGGTTGAGTCGAAGATCTACACTTCGGCACCAGAATCGAATAGTAACGTGGCATGTTCGTTATTGATTTTGCCGCTCGCCTTGGCTTGCTTAAACCCCTTTTTTGGCGAGTGGTATTTCCAATATACACGTGACTCACCCGGAAGAAAACCAACTTCCATGATCACCGGAGATCGAGAAAGCTCATCAATACGGAAATTAGCCAAACGTGGTAAATCAGGTTGATCACATTTTTCATTATCTTTCTCTTCTCCTTGATCAACCCGATTCTTGTCCACATATGCAAAAATACACACACCAGAACTGTAACGGGGTTACATTTGAGTTACATTTAGTGTTGGTGTACATGAGTACACTACGGTTGAGGTAAGTATTGACCAGTTTTAAAGGTTTCGAACCTTTGGTTATTTTAACCAATGAGGGCATAAGCCCTTGGGTGGTGGTGTGTCAGCCATCCACGTGTCGGTACACAGGTGTGTACATTACATTTTAGCTAGGTACGAATTGGGTATATTCTACTTAGTATTACATATATTTTACATTAGTTTAAATTAATTTAGGCTAATTACATATTAAATATATTCAGTTTACATTTCACTCTAAAGTGCAGACGCGCGACCTCGACCGGTCGCGCGTGCAGTGAGTGTCGTAGGTAAGAGGGAGCCCTCCCTTTACTTACACCCTGTAAAGGGAACACAGCCGATAAGGCTACGTCGTAAACCAACCCGGGAATCTTGGCCCCAAGTAGGAGATCTCTCCTACTAAGCCCTTTATAAGGGCATATCGGCTAAGTAGCGGTAGATACCGCTTTAAGGAAGAGTCTTCCTGTGTACGATAGCCGCACCGTACGTATACGCACCGGCTACATCTGGTAGCACTTGTAGTCAATCCAATACATGTGTTGGTAGACTAAGGCATCCTCTGCAAAGGATGAATCAGGACGATTGGGATAGTTTGACCCTCGTCCAGAAGGAAGCCTTTAAAAGGCTGTTACCCTTAATGGGTGACGAAGGCATGAAGCTCCTAGTGGAGCAGGGCCTTGTGGCCGTAAAGGCAAGGGTAATTGCCCTCATCGCTCATGAGGCGAGTTGTAGTGGAGATCGTTACACGGGGGGTGCGCCCTCCATTATCATTCAAAATAAAGGAGTTCACCGGGGAGAAGGGTGACAACCTTTATGTTTGGTTGCGAGAGGTCGAAACGGCCTTCGACACAGCGAATGTGATCGCTGATCACTTGCAAGTGGGACTTGCATTGACCCATCTTACGGGCAAAGCCCGTACATGGGCGTTTACGTGTTCGGAGTCAGTCACGGACGTGTTCCCAACCTGGTAGGTCCTTAAGCAGAAGCTTATGGACATGTACTCAACGCCTGATCTGGTTTTCCAGAATCAACTGGCGTTTCTGAGGTGCCGGCAGGGCACTAGGGACCTGGAAACATATATCCAGGAACTTAAGACCCTGTTGACAAGGATGTACGCGAAAGCGTATTCGGGCGATGTGTCCATCCCCGTCTTCATGGGAGGCCTGAAAGAAGGGCCAGCACGTTCGGAATTGTTCCGATGTCGACCCCAATCCCTGGTGGAGGCGTTCAAGATGGCGTTCATCGCCGAGAGGAGCTTCCGTTCCTCCAAGGTGGGTCCCGAACCGATGGACCTTAGTCAGGTCGAAGCGGAGGAGAAAAAAAACTCCCGCTAAGAGTCACATTGACTCTTTTTCTCAGAGCTTCGAGGCGGAGCTCTTAGCTATGCTGCAGAGACATGGTCCGCTGAGATGCTTCCTGTGTGGGTGCACGGATCATCTGAGGAACAGTGTCCAAAAAATCCCCAGCGAGACACTCGCTACAAGGGACCAAGGGTGGGGAAAAATCCCTTGCCCAAGCCGTCGGGAAACGACGGCTCCCAGTAGGTGCGGGGCGCCCTACTGGGGGACACCTCAGTGCTGTTAAGCCCCAGGGTAGGGGAAGACAGCACAAATCCCCGAGGGAAGCGGTGCTTTCTAGCACCGAGTTGGTGTACCAGCCAGGTTTGCTGGTAGTCCTTGCGGACGTGAAAGGCTTTAATAAGCTTTGATAAGCCTTGTAGAGTCTTGATAGACTCTGGAGCGTCTGACAATTATGTCAGACTGACTTCTGTTGAGAAGAGTCGGCTGTATGCCGAGGCCCTAGAGGCACGTTCTCGTGACGATGTCACGGTCCGTCTTGCGACGGTCGTACAGGTTTCCGTACCCAAGGTCTCGATTGACCTTAAGCTGAAGTTTGCAGACTTCGACAGCTTAGAACGTTGCCTAGTCCTGGATTTGGACTCGAGGTATGACCTCATTCTGGGCGTGAAGTGGCTGGAACGCCACGAGCCATGGATAGACTGGAAGTCTAAATCTATTGGCTCAACGCACCGGCGGTCGGGTGAAGCATTGGCGAGTCATGAACCCACCTTTGCTCGATCGCAAAAGCAATTCTGGAGTGAGATGCCAGAGATTGGGATGTCTGAAATGATCATTCCCAATGGCGTTAAGGAAGAGTTCCTTAACGAGGGGGATTCGGCGGTTAATCCCCACGCCGTTAACGGCGAGACTGGTGAGTTGCCAGTGGCAGAGGTGGATTCCTCTGAAGTAACTCCAGTGGTAGGGGTAGAGACCCCTGGGGTTAAGCGCGAGGCACCTCCAAGCAAAGAGACCCGTAGTTCGTCTTTTCTGCACGTCGGAAATGATTCCGACTACGCCGTTATAGGCGATACTGGCAAGTCACCATTGACAGAGGTGGATTCCTCTGAGACGACTCCAGTGGTAGTGGTAGAGACCCCTGTGGTTAAGCTCGAGGAGCTTAAAAGCGAAGAGACACGAAGTTTGTCTCTTTCGCACGCCGGAAAGGATTTCGACTACGCCGTAATAGGTGAGACCGGCGAGTCACCTGTGGTAGAGGTAGAGACCTCTGTGGATAGGCGCGTGGCACTTCCAATAGATGGGGCAATTGACTCCCCCCATCTGGGTGTCGGGATGAGTCCCGAGGCCAGTAGTCAGCAGTCCTATCGGATGCTGAATAGTATGACAGGTGTTGTCACAGAAGGCGTAAGCCTGGAACGGTTTCCTGGGGTAGGCGAACTGTTGTCGTTGGAGGAGATATCCTTCAACGAATTTGAAACTGCTTTGAAAGCAGATGAAATCGACAAGGTTGTCGTATTACGTCCGGAAGAGGAGTTGAACTCCTCATCCACGATGGACGAGTCAGTTTTGGTGCAAACCAAACAGGCATTGAATGCCCGAAGCGGTCGCAAGACCCTTGCGGATCCTGAGGACCCTTATCATTCCTTATTAAAGGAATTCGGAGTTGTCATTAGTGACAACCCGCCGATGGGGTTACCAACGGATCGGGGAGTCCGACATGAAATCGATTTGGTTCCTGGAACCAAATACTGCGTCACTAGGCAGTGGCCTCTCCCCAAGGAGCAATGCGACGTCATCGACGCATTCTTCAGGGTAAAGAAGAGGCAGGGATGGTACGGGAGAGCAAGTGTTCCTATTCATCTCCCACTTTTTGTGTTCGTAAGCCGAACGGAAAGTGGCGCATTGTGCATGCGTACAACAAGCTTAATGCAGCTACTGTACCCATGCAGACTCCGATTACTCGAAAGGATGTCCTCCAGAACAATATGGCGGGCTGTACTGTGTACAGTGCTTTAGATCGGGTGGACGGGTATTATCAGGTGCTCATGCGAGCATCCGATATTCCGCTTAAAGCGGTCATCATGCCTAGTGGCATGCTGTGGGAGTGGCGTGTTATGCCACATGGGCTTTCGAATGCGCCAGCGACTTTTATTCGCTTTGTGACTCAACTCTTCCGCCTTCGACGATATATTCGTTCATAGTCGCGCGGAAGGCGACTCGTCTGATGTTCAGACGCATCTGATACACCTTCGAGCTGTGATCGAATGTATGCGAGAGCATTAGTGGTATGCAAACGGATCCAAATGTATATTTGGTGCTGAGGAAATTCCTTTCCTTGGATGCTTCATCGGTAAGGATGGAGCGCGGGCGGATCCCGCGAAGGTGAAAGCCATTGTGGAGTGGCCTTCGCCTGTAAATCTTAGAGATTTACGGAAGTGGCTTGGTATTAGCCAACTATCACCACAAGTACAGCGAGAACTACGCTGAAATGGCGAAGCCATTGACCGACCTTCTTAAGAAGGATGTTGATTGGTGTTGGAAAACCAAACACCAAAACGCTTTCGAAGCGGTTAAGGGGAGCTTGTTGAAAGCTCCCGTTCTCGCTCTCCCAGATTCCGGGAAACAATTTAGTATCGTCTGTGACGGCTCCGATTTCGCATTCGGATGTGCTTTGTTACAAGCAGACGATGCGGTAAGGGAACGCGTTATCGCGTTTGAGTCGAGGCAGCTTAAAGCTGCAGAACGGAATTATCCCGTTCATGCCAAGGAGCTACTTGAAATGAAGTATGCCCTTGTCAAGTTTAGGGTTCACCTACTTGGCTCTAAGCCGTTCGTGGTTTATACTGACCACGCGTCCTTACGGACAGCGACGAAGTCGCCTCATCTCTCCCAACGGATGGCCCGTTGGCTCTCCTTCTTTGCGGAGTATAACTTTGAGGTTAAGTATAAACCTGGCAAGCAGAACGTGCTTGCAGACGCGTTATCACGTCGTCCCGATTACGAGCTCACTCACGCGACATTCGTCACCTCTTCTATGGTGGATCTCATACTCCAGGCGTTTGAGAAAGACCCACAATGTACGGCGCTTATCAGCGCGTTGGGTGGAAAGGGACTTGGCTCGTCTGAGCCAACCATATAGAGTAGAGCTAAAGCTCGTTTACACCGTTTCAGGTACTGTGACGGTTTGCTATATTATAGCACGAGCGCGGAGGACACTCCGAGGGTGGTTGTTGCTCATGATGAGGAACTGAAGTATACAGTCCTCTCCGAGGCACATGACGCCCCTACCGGGGGTCATTTATGTCGGGATAAGACCTACAGCGCTTTAAGCGCTTTGTATTAGTGGCCCAACATGTATAAGTGGGTCGGTGCGTATATACGCACCTGTGAGATGTGTCAGAGGGTTAAACCCTCTGCAAGTTCGGCTGCGCCTTTAGCGAGCTTATCTGTTCCAACGGAGTGTTGGAAATCCATTAGCATGGATTTTATCTTCGGTTTTCCGAAGGATAAGGCCGGGAACACAGGCATATTGGTCTTTGTAGACCGATTGAGCAAGATGGCTCACCTGGCGGCGTTGCCAGAGTCCATAGATGGACAAGGAACAGCGAAAGTGTTCCTAGACCGTGTCTTTCGACAGCATGGTCTACCCGATTCCGTTGTGTCGGATCGGGATCCCCGTTTTACGGGACAATTCTGGGGAGCGTTGTTTAAGGTGCTAGCCACCAAGCTCCTCATGTCCACTGCGGATCATCCGCAGAAGAACGGTCAGACGGAACGCGTTAATCGCGTTGTGGAGGATATTCTCCGGAGTTTATGTCCGGATTCTCCAAAGAGTTGGAGTGAGGTTCTTCCGGTGGTTGAATTTGCTATCAACAATTCGGTACATGCATCTACAGGGTTTACCCCGTTTTACGTGAACGGATTGGTGAATCCGAGGGTTCCGTTGACGCCACGCGTGTGTGGCCCAGGGCTTGAGGGGGGAGGATTCCCCGATGTCAGCCCTGTTTCGGCACGAAAGCACATCGATAAGTTTTTATTGACGCGCCTTAGTGTCTTACGACACGTCTGCAATGCCATGGGGGAAAGCCAAGACAAGCAGAAGGAGCAGGCTGACCGCAAGGGGCGGAGTAACGAAAGGGTGTACAAAGTAGGAGAAAGTGTTTTATTAAACTCTAAGAATCTTTCTACACATGCAGTTTCCAACGTGTTGCGGAATAAACTGCGCCCCAGGTTTGTGGGGCCTATTAAGGTACTAGCCCGAAAGGGCTTGTCGTATACCTTAGACATCCCGAAGGCGATGCGTACGCATCCAACCTTCTATGTGGGTATCCTTAAGCCATACCAGAACCCGGAGGCGGGTCCCCTCTTGGAGTAGGGTGGGAAGTCGGATAGCGGAAAGGCACATCAGGTCGGAGCATCTCCGACAGGATCGAAATACGACCCTGAAGCTCCGCAACGAGAGACTCGAGGGAGGCAAGACGCCCCTCGATGCGTTTATTCGCACTCCCTTCGTCGCGGAGTCCCTCCTGGGCATCCAGGATGCTACTGATGTGTCGATCACAGCGCTCGTGGAACTCACGTCGCAATAGGGCGACCTCCTACTCCAGTTCTCGATACGGAGGGTACTCCACATTATCATGTGGAGCGTCTGATGGCACGACGCCATCATCGGGGTGAGACCCAGTACCTGGTGAAGTGGAAAGGTTATCCACATTCCTAGAGCTCGTGGGAGTCCGAGAGTCCCCTGCGTCAGGATTGCCGTGACGCCGTTGACGCTTTCGAGCGGGAGAACCCCGCTGAGAGTCAACGACCAAACGGGCGTAAGAAGCCCCTTTACTCCCAGTAGCTGGGAGTTTGCCGGAGGCAGATGCAGAGTTTGCATTCCTCTCCGGCACCACATCGAGAGCAGGGCGCGTGTAGTAAGAGGCAGGCAATTGCCCCTGCGCTTTGGCCTGGGCATATGCCAAGCGTAACGCCCTCTCTACCCGAACGTCGTGTTCGGAAAAGCTGTTGTACAGCGCATCAAAGCTGGGGAGGCGCTTCTCCCCTACCGCCCAAGCACGGAATGCCTGTTCTGCGTCCTCTACACTTTCGTCCGCAAGAGAACAAAGGGAATCTCGTGTAGGATATCCACGAGGGCACCGCGTGCCTGTTTCCAGAGGCGCGTCCGGTAGGACTTAACCGTAAAATGCTTGGGCGTTAGCAGTTTGGCCCGGAGTTGTTTCCGGCGCGCAATTTCACGCGCCAGTACAGCCGAAGGACCATGATTATAAGAGTCTAAACCCCTCTTGACCTCGTTCTTAGCCTTCTTTTGAGGATCACGAGGTCCCTTCCGTGCCCGTACGGCATGTCGGGCTTCATGAACCGTGTCCGGTTGATTGGTGATGGTCGCCTTCGGCGATCCGGATGCATCATCCGTAGTTGGTACAGGTGGCACACGAGTTAGCGCGTTTTCCCCACGTGTGGGGAATGGATTTGATGGCCGACAACGCCGTTCGGCGCTGTCGGAGTGGTCAGTCTTTGGGGAGATATCCCCAAGGGCATCCACCTCCGAGTTATCGGAATAGTTTCCATCCTCAGAACCACTAATGGTGCTCATGGTTAGCCAGATGTTTTGGCAGTTGGAGTTCTCCAACTAAAATGGATTTATTGCGTAAGCAATAGTCTTGATGGGGGAGGATGTAACAGGGTTACATTCTGGTTACATTTAGTATGTGGTGTACGTGAGTACACTACGGTTGGGGTCAGTATTGACCGGTCCGAAAGGTTTGGACCTATTGGTTATGTTAACCAATCAGGGAAGGAGCCCTTGGTGGAGGCGGGGCAGCCAGCCACGTGTTAGTACACAGGTGGTGTACACTACATTTTAGCTAGGTACAAATTTAGTAAGTTCTACTTAGTATTACATATAATTACATTAGTTTAATTTAATTTAGGCTAATTACATATTAAATATAAATTCAGTTTACATTTCACTCAAAGACTACAGGACGCACGACCTCGACCGGTCACGCGCGCAGTGAGTGTAGTAGCGTAAGGGAAGTTCTTCACTTAGCTACCCCCTTATTAAGGGAGCCTTGGGTTAAGGCGTTAGCTTGTGCTAACTAGTAAACCAAAGTGGAATCTTGGCCCCGAGTAAGAGAGTTCTCTCTTACTAAGCCCTTTTATAAGGGCGTATCGGCTAAGTAGCGGCACATCGCCGCTTTAGGAAAGTACTCCTCTGTGCTCTAGCCGCACCGTGCGTGTACGCATCGGCTACAATCTTCGTGCAACCATCCTGCCCAAAGTGTAGACCGTGCACTTGCTCGGCTGGTGCATCAATGCCGCTCTTATTGGGTACACATCTCGGATGTTTGGTGGGGCCTAGACGCATTTCCTCACGGCACCACAGCGACTGAATCCAACAATCTTCGGTCAGGTCGTTCAAGGTCGTTTGTTGACCGAACGGACCGTAACACTTCAAGGTTCCCCGAACACACTGTTCCGGGCGGCAACCGGGAGTCTTTTCTCGACCTGGAAGACGTGCTCGCAACCAATATTCGGCCTTGAGTTTCTTCCACAGGTACAAGCCGTATCTACACTTCGTTTAGGCCATTCAAAATAGCATGAAGGACCACCGCACCTTGATCAAAATCAAAATCATCACTCTGCTTGTCATCGTTCATCTTTATACCACAAAAAACGAAAAGATATACCACGACAATACGAAAATCAATCCACTAGCCGTTAAAAAGTGAAGGGACCTCCACTAGTAACGAAAAACTAACTCCAAACGTGAATACTCCACCCGAAAAGTCACAACTCAATCTAAAAAAATTCTTCGATCACGCTTGTCCTCTTGGGCGCCCAAGGAGCATAACCGCTTGGACGAGGAACGTGTAGTGCAGTGTATACTATCTCATCTGATACTTTTGATCATATAGTATACGCGTAAGTATGCATGAGAAAAGAGCCGCTGCTAGACGCGATTAATGTGTAGTTAAGTTCAATACAATAGTCGCGAGCGGTTTAGAGGGGTTTTTGTTTGTGTATATTCTGAAAGCAGTGGAAATCTGCAGATAGCTACCAAACTTCACGAAACTAGACCAGACTCTATAGCTAGTTCTGCATCATGACCTCAAAACGGCTAGACTTGGCGAGCCGTGGGCTAAAATCAAGGGGGATCCCCGCAGGGACCATAAAGTCCATTCGTAATGTAACTTGCTGGTCAGTCAACTTCCCAACCCACGCGTCAAAGGCCAGAGATGAAGAAGACAAGCTGCTATGATTTGGTCAGTTTGATACCAAATTCTCCGAAATTTTCCGGACTGAAACTTTTGTTTTGAGGAAGCTACTGGACAGAAGTGATTCACCAGTTCATAAAATGCTAACATTGGCTTACCGTCACCATTCATTAGTACGAGAGCTGCAGGGGAAGACTGATCACAACTAAATTTTCTGGACCACAAACCAGCCGCCTAGGGCAGTGAGAAAATGGACCTTTCAGCGTGGGAGACAGAGGTTGCGGATATTAGGGCTAACACTGTTGCGCCTAAATCCCGAAACGTCTATCTGAATTAATCCCAAAAGTTATTGGAATGGCTCTTCATGAACAAACAACATCTGCTCACTGAGCAGTTCAAGGACGCTATTCAGCGGCTCCAGCAAACGGGTCTATCTCTTACGGGTTCTGTGAGGAAAGTGCTAGTGGGCAGTTCAGAGTTACCTCCTATCAAGTTTGATGAGTTAGCAGCGAAGTACTTATGACCTGGATAGTCTCTCTGACCAAGAAGGATGGAGAGCGACCGGGGTAATCTACCTTCAACTCTCATCGCGCTGCTTTGTTCAACCTCTTCCGCGATCACGGTCGGGCTATGTCTAGGACGCTGGAGACAGAGTTGCAGAACCATTACCGAGGATTGAAACGGCGCACAGCTGTAGCTATCAGTGGGGGTGATGGCAGATGTAAGGTTGGGAAAGACCCTTTACCTTTTCCTCTTTACAAGTAATTGGCATTGGAAATGCTGCGCATATCTTCTCGATAGTATATTTTCGCCCGCACCTTTCTTATATTATGCTGGAACCTGATGTCCCGGGCTGGAAACGCCTTCTCTGTCTGCTTCGAGCACATGGAGTTCTCTGAGGATGCTCTGAAGATCTACTTTGCCCATATGAAAAATTATCAAATGGGAGAGCGACCTCGAGACGCCAGACATGTCTACGCAAACCCTATGGTGCCAGATGTATGTCCGATCCTCGCTTTGGGCGTATATTGGCTGTGCTTTCCCTTTGGTAGAAAGCAGAAGAAGCTATTCCCTGGTAACAGCCAGTACGACAGATTCAGGAAGATCCTTCAACGGTGTTTGGAGCTGCCAGAAGTGGTAAGAGAGCTAGACAGAAGTGCTGTAATGGCGAAAAATCTCGGGCCACACTCTGTAAGGAAAGGAGCCGCAACATACGCCTCATCAGGTCCACTGACTGCCCATCATCTACTTCAATACATCTTAGGGCTGGATGGGCCCTAGGGGGAGTTCAAGACACTTATCTTAGATATGAGGCCGCAGGAGACATGTACGCCGGAAGGACAGTTTGTGGCTTGCCCTCGGATAGACCGGACTTTGCGCTGCTGCCTCCTCGCTTTAGAAACGGCAGTACAGACACTATCAATCGCGCCTTGGACCTCTGCTTTCCTGGTTTGCCAGCCAATATTCGCCTTATTGCGGAGCGTGCTCTCCCATCAGTTATTTTTCACAGAGATTACCTCAAGAGAACTATTCCAGCAGGAAACCCTCTTTTAAAGACTCTACCATTTAGAAGTGACGCAGAATTAATTCAGGAACTTGAAGACTGTGTAGTATGTACACTTCCCGATCCAGAAGAGGGCCTTCGTGCCACCGGTGTACCGCCTCACGTCTCAATGATGCATTCTTTCAGCACGGTTTCGTCCAAAGTGGACGAGGGTATACGTCTGCAGAGTGTGCACGCCAAGGACATTGTGGCAGAGGTAGTGACAAGAATAGTCCGTGAACTCGAAGACCGAGCTATTGGATCAGGAACGGTCACAACAGACGGACTGAAGAGTGCTCTAATGGATTGCTTACGGGCTAGCGCCACCGTTGTGCTTGGGAATCAAAAGCAAGGCAGGACGGTGGTGCTGATGCAGAGGAGGCAAACCTTAATGAGAAACCAGCTGGCAATCATCATCAGCAAGAGGCTGGTGAGGATCGTGGCCGCAGCCTCTTCTTTTGGGGTGGCAAGTTTCATCTCTTCCCTCAAGGCTTTGAAATCCCAACCGGTAGCGTCTCACAAGTCTGGCAGCTCTGGTGCTGCGGAGACCCTGACCAGCGGGTACCTCCCCTTAAATCCCTGCAGCCAACAGATCTTGAGACACGCAACGCAAGAAAGAGACTGTCGGATTTGAAGTTTCTTATGAGTTTCATCGAAAACAGGACTGTGGACCTGGGGAAGATGAAGCCAAGACTCAATATTGTGGAGGCTATTGAGATCTTTGAGACATGTAAGAACGTGGTTAACGTACAAGAGACCTCATCAAAAAACAGAAAGAGACGTAGTAGCCAACTATCGTGGCTCACAATCGCCACTCTTAAGCGAAAGAAGGAGGACCCTCCTCCAAGCTAGTGACATTGGAGGGCGTCCAAGACCTGCTGCATTGTTTGTTTGGCACTTCACCTAGCTCTTCTTGCATCCTTAAGAAGGATTTATCTATCATTGTAGCGCAAACCAGTAGAACAAGTAGATGTATAGATAGATAGATAGATGTATAGATAGATAGATAGATAGATAGATAGATAGATAGATAGATAGATA
>CM047587.1:15550829-15575250 GCA_026184515.1 Peronosclerospora sorghi | reverse complement strand
TAGATAGATAGATAGATAGATAGATAGATAGATAGATAGATAGATAGGGGGGGTACGTAGGTAGTAGTTATTAGTGCGACCTTTGAGTTGACGAAGTCGTGCCATCAAATGATAGAGTAATACTTTCACATATTACCTACGGCTTATTTGAACCAATCATATCAAAGAATCAATTTTTTTGACCAATCACATCACTTCATAGTACCGATCACATCACTTCATAGTACTACTTCCTTCTTGTCCAGTAAGTTCCTGCTACAGATAATTAATATACATAAGAAAATTTTTAGACCTTTTCTTACTGCCGACACACCTTTTTTGAACCAGGAATTCAAACGCAATTAGTGTCGGTTAGACATACGTTGATTACGGACATATTACTACCATGTTAATAATACCTTCAATCCTGGGTGTCCTATACATGTAATAACATGCAAAGTGTCCTTGTGCTTTTTATATATCGTCAAAACCGCTCTGATCTCACGTTTACTCCTTCTGGGGGTTTGTCTGTGTCTCCTGGAAACCCATCAGTTGGCCATCTAGCACAGCGATGAAGCGCTCGTACTTTTCCAGCTTCTGCTTGAGTCCCGTCATTTGGTCTCGAAGCTCTTGCATCTCTTGTCGTACAGCCGCGTATTTACTTTGGAGCTCCACGAGTCGGTACTGCTCAATAATCGACACGTTCGATTCACTTTTTTACAGCCACACTTTCGCATTGCTGCCGCTCGTCTTGCTCTTTGTCCACCGATCTTTCTGAAATTAGCTGCTTGTACTCGAGTTCAAGTGCTTGGGCAGTTAACTGCAATTCCATAAGATTTCGCTGCTAGCGTAAATAGGAACCCGTACATATACGTAGGCAAAAAACACTTTCAGCCACCTTCTATTCCGTTCATCAAACGTATTCGTACTGTACCTTTTGACGCTCGCCTGACTTCCGTTTAAGTTCGCGCTGCTTACGTTTTCGCTCCGCTTCCTCCGTGTCCAGCCTGGACTGCTGACTAGCCATGTTCATGTAGCGGAGTGATGAGCAAAGCCTATTAAAATGTGGACTCAATCAAGAGAAAGAACACGTTGCCGATGAGTGTGTAAAACGCTTGGCATGTATAATGTTGGGCATTAGCTTACAGTGCTCTGCACCGATGCAAGCGCCGGAGTTAGATTATCCAGCGGGCATCGATTCAAAATACTCGCGATGCGAAGCGAGATTTGAAGAACATCTATAATCCATGCTGCGAACGGTTAAGCTAAAGAAGGGGCGTGTAGATTGTGCGATAAAATCAATCAGGCATTCCAAGTGGATCAAAACGCTCAATAGCCGCGTTTTTTTCTGTGACGGTTCCCACCCGCCCATCTTTTGCGATTGCATCTTTCGTATCTCACTGAAAAAGGAGTGTTAAGAGCAATTCCAGAATTGTAATATGTACCTCTATAAAACAAAATTAGTACTTCGAAATAGCGCGATAAAAATGCGCCTACTGCAGCTATAGCGTGCCATAGGCGATGCAGCGTATTGTTTTACAGCATATAAATTACAAGGAAATAAAGCCAAAAAAATAAATAGGGGGTGTCAATCATAACCATATAGCACGTTATATTGGTGAAGTTTATATCACCCATATGAAGTTTATATTCCCGATATGACATGTTTATATGCAATATGATATAACCCACCTCTTGAGGTGGGTTATATCCAAAAAAGAAGCATTCATATCAAACCATATACCATTTTGGTGCTTGCCCATAATTTAATTAATTATCACAGACTCACAGTACAACCCCAACTGCAATGGCTCGAGTTTCAGCAAGACGTTCTGCTATTAACTTGTTTGAAGTTTGATCCAACGCCCAATGGAGAACGATCACACACGCAGTCATGACCACCACAAGCATAATATCGATGAGGTAATGCGCCACTTCGCGGAGAGCCATGGACGATTGCCGACGCCCGATGAGGAGCTACAGCTACGCGAGCACGGACACACTCACGAGCACATGAAACACGCCGGGATATTCCATGAGCGCGAGGCAGTTAAATGTGGCCGGGACTGGACGCAGCGGGATTTTACTGTGGGAATCGGCGTTCCTGTAGGTAGTGGAAAGACGGCACTCATGCTAGCATTATGTCATGCACTCAAGGATAGTTATAGCTTAGCTGCCGTGACCAATGACATTTTTACGCGCGAAGACGGCGAATTCCTTATGCGCAACAACGCCCTACCCAAAGAAAGGATCCGGGCTATAGAGACGGGCGGCTGTCCCCACGCAGCTATCCGTGAAGACATTTCGCCCAACTTGCAGGCCTGTGAGGATCTGACCGACGAGCATGACGTTCAGCTGCTGCTGGTGGAGTTAGGAGGAGGTGTGTGTAATCTTAGCGCATTGCTGTGCAAAAGTAACTTTATTCGTCTTGCGTCATCATCATTCAGACAATCTAGCCGCGAATTTCAGCCGAGAGCTGGCTGACTACATCATATATGTCATCGATGTAGCCGGAGGTGACAAAGTGCCCCGCAAGGGCGGTCCGGGAATCACTCAAGCTGATTTGCTGGTAATCAACAAGATTGACCTTGCGCCACACGTCGGCGCGGACTTGAACATTATGGATCGCGACGCGAAAGTTATGCGTGGCGAGTGTCCGACGGTATTTTCGCAGATAAACCAGGGAAAGGGCGTTGAGGATATTGTCCACCATGTGGTTAATGCTTGTAAGGCGGTTATGTAGGTAATGTCCCGGTGCACTCTTGTTTGTCCCTCATTATTGTCTTCTCCTATTATGGTCCAAAATATTTCCTCCGACACTGGACATTTACAAAACTATGAGCGTGATTGTAAGGATGAGGAAAGGAACAGCGGGAGGTCTTCCCTTCAACTAGGGATTAAGTTGTGGAGGTCCTGTTGCCTAGTGTAGAGTGGATGAGAAATTTTCTATATGAACATTAGCCGGGGAGCAATATGACAAGGGAACCTCAAGTTTGACGCGCTTCATATAAACGGGACATTAAATTTATATGCGGTGTGGCAGGTGGGTTTATATACGCTTTATATCAAAATTCGCATATGCTAAGATTGACACCCCCTAATACGTATTTATGGGAGCCGCTATCTAACGCTCACTTTTCGCTAATCAGCGCACACCCCCCATATAAGGGACCCCTCCACCTGAAATGCTGCACGCTGATTGGCTGACGCCCAAGTCAAAGAACTTGTGAGGCAGTGGAGGAGGCGCTGAATCGATTCCAAAGCTGCTATTGTCGTGACACATTTCAGTGGCTCGCAACGCTTAATCACATTCATTGCACTCTTCAATAGCGTAAGTGGTTCCTTAATCACATTCACTTTCAGCTGTTAAAAGAAGTTCCAGTGCGTGAGTTTCATCGGACAATGGAGATGGATAAATTAACTAATGTGAACTAATGTAATGATGCGCGTCTACACAGCATTGATGCTAGTGTTCAACTGTGTCGGATCTTTCCACGCCATCGACAAGTTATCAGAACATGCTGCTGTTTCTGTATCTGGAATATGTGTAATGAATGACTTTTTGAGATGGTGGAAGATGACAGCCAAAAGCGTGGGAGACGGATTGGCGCTGTCGGAGCAAGTTTACATTTTCATGAAACAATTTATCCGACATCACTCGCCGATAGTTTTTGCGGCAAAGGATGTTACGAGTAAGTTTTATTCTTGGAAAGGCGCGTTTTTGTGCACTCAGCGCTAAGCGCTCTTTGTAGGAAATACGCAAAATTCGTGGGAAAAGGGCGAATACATGCCCTCATCGTGGACTAGTCAAGTCTTTAAGCGAATTATGCTTCGAATACCTCCGCCATCTCGCGATACGTATAGCATCTAGTGGTATTAGCTATTAGTTTCGCACCGACAGCAAGAATGCTAATTGTCTTCCATCTGGTAGCTGTGAAGTGGAGAAGACAGGTCGTACAGGGGAAGGGAGTAGCGGAAACGTATAATTTGAAGCGAAATGTACCGTTGCTGGTGAGAAGTGTGTTATCCTCGGTTACGCGTGTACTGTGGAGGGAGTCTAACATTTTGCCGCTTTAAGCCGAGTGTATGTGTGCCCCATAGAGGGAAATGGTACGATTTGTTCTAATCCTGTTCTACGACGGAAAACTTACGCATGAAAAATGGTTAGTAACAAAACTGAAGATCTCGGCTACTCTGCAAAGAGCTCTTGTGCGGAGGCTCGGACATTTTACCAAATGGCGTTATGACAGCAGGTTTTATTTGTATTGTGAGAGTCCAATTTATCCTAATACATCTCCGTATAGCGAATTGGTGTGCCTTGTCTTAGAGAGTACCTATTTTCAGTCTAATATAATTTTCGTCCAGAAACTCGCCGCGCAAACAAGTCCAGCGCCGTCCGCCTGTTTCATCGATAAATTTTGCAAAAAAAAAGAGTGAGTGGATCGGAGTAAAATTTGATTGGCTGATAATTTTGGGGGTGAGCGCTGATTAGCGAATAGCGAGCGCTAGATAGGGGCTCCCGTATTTACTTACGTTATTTGCCTAGCGACCAGCAATTTCTGCGTGGATTACATAATCTCCCAGCGAAGACCAGATACTTTAACAAAATAGATAATGAAGTTCATATTTATGGCACTGAAGAATGTGATGACTGATTGTGGTTGATGCGTGATTCGACGGAAAAACATAATCGTAATCAGCGATTTAAAGACCTAATGTAGTAAACATGAGAAATTTGACGACTGCATGAGTTTTAAATTCAAAATTTTCTCTAAGCCTATGATAAAGTCCAAAGCAGATAGTTACAGGGACTTGTTTACATATCAAAAAGTGGTTATCTTCGTTCACATGCAATATTCACAAGATATTGTGTTGAAATGTTTCTTTTTCCATTTGCGCAAGAACTTAGGAAACTTGAGTAGTAGATGTAGATTTTAACCTTGAATAAGCTTCCTTGAATATTGTAGCAACCAAGTATCCGTTCTTGATAAACACAACACCCCAAGATAGCTCGTAGGCGGTAGATGAAGATAGTCAAGTCAGGGACTTGCACAATTGAATATTTATTAAGAACTGATTATCTTTCCTACACATGTAATTATGCATGAGACCATGTGTTGAAACTTATATCGATACTACATCAGTTATGTAACAAACACTAATTTTAAGTACCCAATTTTAGCACCTAAAAAGGTCAAAATTAGAACTGCTAAAATATAAATTACCTTTATACCGATGTCAGTAAAACCCGGTAAAGTGCATATTTTCAACATGTTGGTTTCGAAACTACTTTTTCAGCGACGTGTATTCACAGAACCAAAATAAAAGTAAACCAATTAACCATTAAAACTGAGCACGGAGCCACAGATGTACCACGAACTTTTCTTCTACTGCTCGAAATTAGGACTTAAATTAGGGTCGCAATAAAAAGGTGTTTCCGATGAGCAAATGATACTATCTTTGTACATGTAAATGAGCATTAGGTGTTGCTTGAGGACACGTCTAAGTGGTAGTGGGGTCAATGGTCATCCATTGTTGGCTTAAATTGGCGTGTGAGTATTCGTGCACCTTGTTGTTCTAAGCATGGTCCATGTCAAGGCAGAAACCCTGATGTTGCACATATTTAGCTTGATGGTTCAACTGCCATACGTCTATGTGGTGAAGTGCAATTGAAAATTACCGACCAGTTTGTAACAGTGTACCAGTTATCAAGGCAGATCGATCGGTTTGGCTAAAAGGACGGAGTGTTTTGGGCCAATCGTGTGCTTGGAGTGTTTTGTACGCAGATTTGAGGTAAGGCGCACGGTTTACATGTAGTTTACATATTGGATTTTAATTGGTTTATAAATACAGTATTCGTATTACATTGGGTTGAAAAGTCGCCGCTCGAATCGGAGTCATTGGGAGCAGAGGGCTAACAGTGGCCCCTCTATCTCATTAAGCCCGGTCAGGACAGAGCTCCACCGGAAGTCCCACGACGGGAGACGCCTATGTGGCGAAGCGGACCCAAGAATTTTGGTCATTTCCGGTCAGCAGCATACCGATCGGCCTATCGGCGATCGGATTGGTGGAAATCCAGGAGGCTTTTACTCCGGTTATGTGCAAGGGGTGTCAAGAACACGGATTTGGGTAAATCACATGAGATTGCGTGTACTAGATATTTTCATGTATGGTACATATTGGGGACTATAGGGGGTAGGTAGTTAGTTGGGAAAAGGTTTTGGTTTTGGCTTCGTCTAAGAAGAGCGTTTTTGGATTTACGACTTAATTGTTGGACCTCTAACTCAACCGGGGGTCGTTTCGCTTTGCACATCAGTCGCTTCTGCACGCCGCAGAGTGTTTTGGGAGAGGAGAGTAGAATAATCCCCTCCAGCTCATTATACCCGGCCGGGACGCGTAACAGACGCACTTGGCCCGCCGGAAGTCCCTCGACGGGAGTGCACTTTGGTCGACCTCTCAAGTTTAAGTTGCGCACGTTTGGAACGTGCTATTACATCTTTTGGATTATTACGTGGAGATATCGTTCGTGGAGTATATCACGTTCTCATTTGGATCTCCCTACTGGACTATTGGATTATTGGAGTTTTGTACTCGTATTGGTTGGGCTCTACGATCGTTTGAGCGATCTGCCCTTTGGAGCATAATAAATTCGAATATAACTGGTCTGCCCGTACCCAGGGTGAAGAGTTCAGCCCGGGGTACACTACCCAGCACGGTCTACCACATTTAGACCACAAGTCAATTCCCAGCACCGATCCACCGAGTGTGTTACCAGTCCAATCGATCGGGTACACAAGGTGAGATGAAGAATAAATCGGACCGGGTGTCCTGTGTTCCTGTGTTGATGATCGGTCGTCTGCCAGCAGCGGACGATCCGATCGGATCGAAGACGAAGGTTCGCGGGGTACCCCCCCCGTAAGTTGGAAGGCGGGGCGCGATGGTGGTCAGGTTCTCGACACTACGGTGTTCGATTTTGAACTTGACTCCACCACAATGGTGCGCGTGCCCGTATCACTTGGTGATCGTGGATATCACCGCAGCGATATTCAGCAAAGAATTGATTACAATGAATTGAATGTGGAATCGTTCTGGAGAGGACATAAGAAACGTCTATCGCCTTATGTTCTCGTTGTCGATAAGGATGACGATGTCCGATCTGGCCGGGTGGAGGACCAGATCGGGATTAATATTTCTTTCCTCCCCATAAGGCTCCCACCGGAGCCGATCGGGACTATATCAGGTCTTGCTATAGTTCCGGAAAGGATCAGGACATTTGTCCTGATCCTATGCATTTGAATGAATATTTTGACGAAAAAAAATAAAAAGTGAAAACGACTTGGAAGCGGATCGGGACGATCCAGCCCACCCTCCCAAGGTTCCCAAGCAGAGGATCAGAATGCCGTCCGAGGAAGACGACTTGGAAGAGAAGTCGCAAGTCGGAAATGGGGTCATCAAAGAAGAAGACCTGACCAGGATGTACTACATCCACGAGTTGAAGCGATTTATTCTCGAAGACCAGGTCATGCGGATTATAGACCCCCCGATCCCCGATCGCCTTCTCGGACCCACCACCGAACCGATCCAAAGCGATCGGCCGTTGCTATTGTTGAAGAACCTGCTGGCGATGTTGGCCGAGGTCGGCATGAAAGTGCGAAACCTCTCCAACGTGCATAAAATCTTCGATCGGGATACTTGGAGGCTGGAGATGTCGATGTCGACCTTCCATGACCATTTGGTGCCGTTGGTGGGGGCGGTTCGCCGCCCAACTCCCACCGCGGCATTGAAGGTCGCTGAGACCACGGCAGTATACGACGATGTGTGCTCCGACGATAAGTTGTTGTATCAGTCTCCACCTGCCTCTAATAACTCATCGGAGTTGGAGGTCGGTGTCGAGCGGATGACCATGGGGCCGTACCAGACCCCATGGGAGCATAAAAAGGACGTGCGGTAGCAAGGGGCTGCATGCCAGTCGGGGCCCCAGGAGCCCCCACAGGCTTCAGTACCTCCAAATGAGGACACCAACACGTTGCCCATGACCCAAGCCAACGTCCAAGTCATGTTTGAGGCAATGATGGGGCGTTTCATGGGAGACCGATGTCGAGCGCCTCCGCGCCCGCATGTCCAGGAACGATCTACCCGGCAAAATGTCAATATTTGCCGGGATGTTGATATGGAGTCTGTAGCCGGTGCGTATACGCACGGTGCGGCTAGCGAACAGAGGAGACTCTTCCTTAATGCGGTATCAACCGCTATTTAGCCGATACGCCCTTATAAACGGCTTATTAGGATAGCTCTCCTACTCGGGGCCAAGATTCCCGGGTTGGTTTACTACTTAGCCTTAACGGCTGTGTCCCTTTTACGGGGTGTAAGTAAAGGGAGGGCTCCCTCTTACCTACGACACTCATTGCACGCGCGACCGGTCGAGGTCGTGCGTCTGCACTTTAGAGTGAAATGTTAACTGAATATATTTAATATGTAATTAGCCTAAGTTAATTTAAACTAATATAAACTATATGTAATACTAAGTAGAATATGCCAAATTCGTACCTAGCTAAAACGTAGTGTACACAACTGTGTACCGACACGTGGATGGCTGACACAACACCACACCAAGGGCCCCTGCCCTCATTGGTTAAAATAAACAATGGTTCAAAACCTTTCAAACCGGTCAATACCGACCTCAACCGTAGTTTTCTCATGTACACCAACACTAAATGTAACTCAAATGTAACCCGGTTACATCCTCCCCCATCAAGACTATTTCTTACGCAATAATCAGAATCTTGTTGGAGAAGTCCAACGCCAGTACCTCTGGCTGTCCATTGTACACCTTCAGTGGTGCTATGGACGAAAACTATTCAGACAACTCGGATGTGGATGCCCTTGGGGTGATCTCCCCAACGGCTGATCACGCTGACAGCGCCGAACGGCGCTGTCGGTCATCCAACCCATTCCCCACATTTGGGCAAAACGCACTAACTCGTGCGCCACCGTAACCCGCTAGGGGTGATACCTCCAAGTTTCCACAGGCGACCACCAGTTAAAACCAAGAATAATCAAAAAGGAGTCAATCATTTAGTTTAGTCCAAATGAGCTGATACAGCCATAATTTTCATTATAGTGGACTTACCAGTGCCATTATGACCGATAACCAATGAACCGTTCTTGGTTCATGAGGTCCGACGTGCCGTACGGACACGGAAGGGACCTCTCAACCCTCAAAAGAGGGCTAAGCAGGCGGTCAAGAGGTGTAACAGGACTGGTCATGTTACGGGCTTACACTGTATTTTGCGAGGAAGCGCGCAATACAATAAGGGCAGGATTAGTTGGTAACAACTAATCCTATACTAAAAGTAAATATAAGTATTTACTTATTCTTTAGAACGCAAAATTAAGAGTGTTTATTAAATGGGTGGTTAGCGGCTAACAGTATAGTAATTACCTAACTAATATAATAATATCAAGTATTAAACTAACTGTACTATTAGTTAACCTGCATGATTCGGTATTTATACCGAATCGACTTTTCCTTCGTAGATTATAATAACTTATAATCTATTATTTGAATGTCAGACAACGCGTCTGAAATTCAACTGTGATATTCTAACTTAAATATAAATTATGTAATGGCACCCCATTACAAGAGGGGTCTAGCCTCCTATACCACTGACCAAGCGGCTATACTTCCGCGTGAAATTGCGCGTCGGAACCAACTCCGGTCCCGACTACTAACGCCCAAACATTATACCGTTAAGTCCTACCGGACGCGCCTCGGGAAGCAGTTACGCGGTGTCCTCGTGGATATCATCCGCGAGATTCCCATTGTTCTCTTGAGGGACAAAAGCGTCGAAGACGCAGAACAGGCATTCAGAGCCTGGGCGGAAGGGGAGAAACGCCTCCTCAGTTTCGATGCGCTGTACAACAGCTTTTCCGAACACGACGTTCGGGTACAGAGGGCGCTACGATTGGGCTATGCTCAGGCCAAAGCGCAAGGGCAATTACCTGCCTCCTATTATACGCTCTCAGCTCTCGATGTGGTGCCGGAGAGAAATGCAAGCAATGCATCATCATCTGATCTGCCCAGCTACTGGGAGTGAAGGGGCTTCTTCCGCCCCTTTGGTCGTTGACTCTCAGCGGGGTTCTCCCGATCGAAAGCGTCAACGACGTCACGGCAATCATGCCGCAGGGGAGTCTCGTACTCCCACGAGCTCTGGGAATGTGGATACCCTTTCCACTTCACCAGGTACTGGGTTTCACCCCGGTGATGGCGTCGTGCCATCAGACGATCCACATGATAATGTGGAGTACCCTCCGTATCGAGAACTGGAGTAGGAGGTCGCCCTATTGCGACGTGAGTTCCACGAGCGCTGTGATCGACACATCAGTCGCATCCTGGATGCCCAGGAGGGACTCCGCGACGAAGGGAGTGCGAATGAACGCATCGAGGGGCGTCTTGCCTCCCTCGAGTCTCTCGTTGCGGAGCTTCAGGGTCGTATTTCGATCCTGTCGGAGATGTTCCGACCTGATGTGCCTTTCCGCTATCCGACTTCCCACCCTACTCCAATAGGGGACCCGCCTACGGGTTCTGGTATGGCTTAAGCATACCCACATAGAAGGTTGGATGCGTACGCATCGCCTTCGGGATGTCTAAGGTATACGACAAGCCCTTTCGGGCTAGTACCTTAATAGGCCCCACAAACCTGGGGCGCAGTTTATTCCGCAACACGTTGGAAACTGCATGTGTAGAAAGATTCTTAGAGTTTAATAAAACACTTTCTCCTACTTTGTACACCCTTTCGTTACTCCGTCCCTTGCGGTCAGCCTGCACCTTCTGTTTGTCTTGGCTTTCCGCCATGGCATCGCAGACGTGTCGTAAGACACTAAGGCTCGTCGATAAGAACTTATCGATGTGCTTTCGCGCCGAAACAGGGCTGACATCAGGGAATCCTCCCCCCTCAAGCCCTGGGCCACACACACGTGGCGTCAACGGAACCCTCGGATTCACTAATCCGTTAACGTAAAACGGGTTAAACCCCGTAGATGCATGTACCGAATTGTTGATAGCAAATTCAACCATCGGAAGCATCTCACCCCAACGCTTTGAAGAATCCGCACATAAACTCCGGAGAATATCCTCCACAAAGCGATTAACGTGTTCCGTCTGACCGTTCTTCTGCGGATGATCCGCAGTGGACATGAGGAGCTTGGTGCCTAGCACCTTAAACAACGCTCCCCAGAATTGTCCCGTAAAACGGGGATCCCGATCCGACACAACAGAATCGGGTAGACCATGCTGTCGAAAGACACGGTCTAGGAACACTTTCGCTGTTCCTTGTCCATCTATGGACTCTGTTACCGCCGCCAGGTGAGCCATCTTGCTCAATCGGTCTACAAAGACCAATATGCCGGTGTTCCCGGCCTTATCCTTCGGAAAACCGAAGATAAAATCCATGCTAATGGATTTCCAACACTCCGTTGGAACAGATAAGCTCGCTAAAGGCGCAGCCGAACTTGCAGAGAGTTTAACCCTCTGACACGTCTCACAGGTGCTTATATACGCACCGACCCACTTATACATGTTGGGCCACCAATACAAAGCGCTTAAAGCGCTGTAGGTCTTATCCCGACCTAAATGACCCCCGGTAGGGGCGTCATGTGCCTCAAAGAGGACTCTATACTTCCGTTCCTCATCATGAGGAACTACCACCCGCGGAGTGTCCTCCGCGCTCGTGCTATAATATAGCAAACAATCACAGTACCTGAAACGGTGTAAACGAGCTTTAGCTCTACTCTATATGGTTGGCTCAGACGAGCCAAGTCCCTTTCCACCCAACGCGCTGATAAGCGCCGTACATTGTGGGTCTTTCTCATACGCCTGGCGTATGAGATCCACCACAGACGTGGTGACGAATGTCGCGTGAGCGAGCTCGTAATCGGGACGACGCGATAGCGCTTCCACAAGCACGTTCTGCTTGCCAGGTTTATACTTAACCTCAAAGTTGTACTCCGCAAAGAAGGAGAGCCAACGGGCCATCCGTTGGGAGAGACGAGGTGACTTCATCGCTGTCCATAAGGACGCGTGGTCTGTATGTGGTGGAGTCAAGTTCGAAATCGAAAACATTAGCATCGATAACCTGACTACCACCATCACGCCCAGCCTTCCAACTTTCGGAGGGGGTACTCCGCGGACCACCACTCGAGATCTGGTCCGATCGTCCGCTGCAAGAAGACGACCGGTCTCCATCAGAACCCACTTGGTCCGATTGTTTAGTGTCCATCTCACCTTGTGTACCCGATGGAATGGGCTAGTTACACACTCGGTGGATCGGGATCGCAGATTGGATCGAAGCGGTCTTGAATATAGAAGACCGATCTGGGTAGGTATCTCTGGGGCGGAACTCTTCCCCCATACACAAACAGACCAAAACCACTTCCAAGAGATAACTTCCAATAGGTCGATCGTCCAAACGATCAAGACCTGACCAATACGAAATAATAGAGGGTAGACCGACCGTTCCGGTCTAGCCCCTAACCAATACGAAATAAGACCAAAACCGGTCTAGTTTCCAACACAATATTAAAACAAGCCAATATGTCCGCATAAAGACCCAATATGCTCGTGAAAATCCACAAACGATATCTCTACGCCAAGACCAATCCAGTGAATAGCACGTTCCAAACGTACTTGAGTTGAGGTGTTGAGATCGCCAAATCGTACTCCCGTCGAGGGACTTCCGGTAGGCCAAAGTGCGCGTGCGGCGCGTCCAGACCGGGTATAATGGGCGAGAGGGGATAATTCGACCCTCTTCCCCCAAACACTCCGCGGCGGGCGGAGGCGACTAGCGTACGAAAAGGGAAGCACGGCGACCCCTAGCTGTGGTGTGAACCAAGACCAAAGGATTTCTACTTAGAAAAATCACAACCAAAAGCCTCTTACTTGGAAAAACCACAACTAAAATACTACTACCCTATAGTCCCTAAATGTACCCACACGAAAATATGTAAAATACCAAAGTCGGGTGACTCACCAACACTTGCGTTCTTGACACTTCTTGAGTCTGATAGGCTTAAAAGCCCCCCTTGTTCAAACCAATCCGAAATTAGACCAAATGCCTTGACGAAACTTGACCAGAAGTGTGCCAAATTTTGGGCACGCTTCTCCACAGCCGCCCCTGAGTCAGACCGTGTCGCACAACGACAACGGTCTGACCTCGTCCATCAAATTCAGTTGAACCTTGGTCATTCAGACTTTTCCGACATGGAGCAACCATCTTCTTCATCCGATCCAGGTACTTGCACTGCTGGACTTGACCTTCTTGTATTTCCTTAACGACCGTTCTTGTAGGCACCTCGCATACCACGTCATCGCATGTCACTTCGCCCGTCCGGTCGGTCCGGTATGGCATCCCTTATCGTTCTACTGTACCTCAGACATCGGCAGGGCATCAGACCGGGACCGACGCGCAGTTTCAAGACGCACTTGAAGATATCGCACGTCTTCAGTAGCACGTTGCTCAACAGGCGACACAACGTAAGCATGCATGTCCGGTATTCACCTTGGACCTGTTCTAACCTTCGTGTGTCTTCAGCCCGTATACCTCCAGCCCGTATACCTCCTGGCATCAGCAAGGGAATCAATGCCCTGCTTGCCGCCGATCGGCAGTCGAACACGCATGATCTCCAGCTGCGTCAGATTTTGACCGGACTAAAAAACGCGCGCAATAGGTTGACCCGCTTGGAGGCTCATCAGCTTCATCTTCAAAAGCAGCTTGTGCTGGTCCAACAGCAGCAAGCGGAAGACCTGCTTGACCAGACCACGTTGAGCATTCAAAGCGATGACCTCGAGAGGCGTCTCACTGAGCTCCAAATTTCGATTCAAGACCAGACCGAGGAGGTCCAGTCTTGTGAACGCAAGTCGAACGATTGGACGCAGGCAGCGAACGGTCGTCGGGCGGTATTAAAAGAATGTCATCATCGCTTGGTTGACCTGTTGCGTCCTCTTCTGCATCCGGTTGCTGCCTCCAGCGTAGACCGGTCTGCGTCGGCCGCCCTGGTCGACTTGCACCAGGACCAAGACCGGCGCCATCCATTGGCCAAAATTCCACAGTCCAATATTTTACAAAATTCCAAGAAGCGCGCAAGCGAGCCGGGTGGCTCGAGGGCGCGGGGCATAGCATGCTACCCTAAACTCGAAGGGAAGCGTGCGATGCCCCATAAGCGAGCCAAGACGCGGGCGCTTCTCGTGGGCCCAAGCTTGGGCGAAGATGACGACAGTAACATCTCCAAAAATCAAGCGCCCTAGACCGCCAGTGCTGACCGTGCCAAGTATTCAGAGGTCTCGTTCTGGGATGACTCCGGCGAAGACTCCGGTGATTCGGAGTTTGCTGTCCCCATCCCAACCAAGTCGCGAACAAGTCCACATGAAAGTTTGTTCAAGCTGCATCGACTTCGGAGCAGACCAAGAAGACCGGTCCGCATGGTGACGTTCCACCACCTCATGCGTCGACAAAGTCAACACCTACGGTCTTGCCTGGGACGTCCAAGCTCCACAAAGATGCTTTGTTGTCCAACGTGGCAATCGACAGTTCTTCCCTTCCGCCACGAACGCGTGAGGATACTTTGCCGTGGTCGCCAGGGCAGATCGGTTGTTTACGCCGGTCCACCCTGACCAAGCAGCTCCTGGCCCGGTCTTTCTCTCGTCCAGACCATTGGCTTTTCCCGCCGGCGAAGAAAGTTCCTGCCGCGTCGGAATGGCGGCCGGACTTGATCACGTCGGCACAGATCTCCTGCTTGTACGCTGACGAGCCGTGGATGATTTTCGAGCATCCCAAGCTGGGATTCATCTTCCACTCGACTCCGTGGGCCAATGCTTTCATGAGTCGGGTGAAATGTTTTAACAAGACTCACGCTCAAGCCATCTGGGAGTCATCCCACTATCTTGTGCTTCCTCCGGAACGAGTTCGGCAAGACCCTGGCTTGGCGACCATCCAGAACAAGCGCAAGCGGCGTCGGATTAGAGCGGGTGAGGCCTGGCAGTCCCTGTGCCATTATGTTTTGGACGTGATGCTCGCCCACGAGTGCGACGTCGATGTGTTCTTATATCCAGTTGTACTTCATATGCCGCGGCGTTGTGTCGAGAGGACCCGGCTGCTGGCTGACGGTGGCACATGGTATCCTGGTCTTGGGTGCACTACACCGGTCTTGGACCTCAAGGATGCTTTTGTCCAACTAGACCAACAAGAACCTTGGCGTAACCAGTACCAGGACCAAGTTGAAAAGCATCCGTCGTTGACCGTCGGCCGTCTGTGGGATGATGGCGAGTGAGGTCGTAAGTAGTCGACCAGATAACACTTAATATATATCATCGTTCTTTTTCACATGTTCGGTCATCAAATCACCTGAGCCAATTCCACCACTTTCTCCAGAGTTGCACTAGACACGTTATCACCAACCGTTCCACTTATATCGTGAAAAAACAATCCACGTTCGTCACCCCACTATTCCAATTCATCATATATTCACAATACACAATACACAAGACACAAGACCTTCCACCTCTTCACACCGGTAGGGAAGACCGATGCTACTGCATGTCTTGGTCTTGGTCTTCATGAGTTTGCATCACTGCGAAACGGTTCCGACTGACTCGGTCCCGTTCGAATTCTCGTAGTAGTGCTCCACAGTTCAGGTCGGACTCATCGATCCAAGTTGTTTCATCATGGTCCTTCCATCGGACCAGATATTCTCGGTGGGTCCGGCCAAACCTGGTCTTCTTGACCGATCGGACATCTAAGACATTTTCCACTTCAAATTCGTCCTTCTCCAGCGGTCGTTCCCAACTGTCCTCCGGCAGTAATGCTTCATCGAAATCAAACCGTTCTGCCTCGTCTACTAGACAGGGCATTTTGGGACGATCAGGAAATTCTCGGACCAGTTTTAACTTGGACACTGTACGATCGGGAAGACCTTGTAGTCCGTGCCAGTTGTTACTAGACGGGAAGCGTGTTCACCAACCAGCTCGGCAACACGGAAAGGACCGTGCCACATGTGAGCCAGCTTCTTCGCATAGCCCTCCTTCACTCGGTCTAGGTACAACCATACCCTCGCCCCTGGTTCTATACCGTGGGGTTGGACCTGGTCGTTGTTCCGGTCTGCCCGGTCTTGTGTAGCTTGACGTAACTTTTCGTTGACAATTTCTCTTGCATGCTGGTAATGTTTCTGGACCTGCATGCGCCAACATCGAGCATCACGATCGCGGGTCCGAGTGCAGCCAATAGGTATCGCGGCTTCAATACTGGACCGGGGGTCCCATCCATACGCAAGATAAAAAGGCGTTTCTCCTCGGACCCGATCGGTCGACGAGTTGAGTGCAAACACCATCCTTTCTGCGTATTCGTCCCAATCGCGCTGGTCTGGATCGGCAACGTACATCTTCATTGCTCTTGTAATAGTTTGTACCATACGTTCTGCCGATCCATTCGCTTGCGGACGATATGCCATCGTCGCGGTCTGTTTCTGGCCCAGCATATTGTTAACGACCGGAACGCCTCGGCCATGAAACCGGGTTCTCGGTCGTGTCTGATGACCTCGCTGGCGCCGAACCTTCGGAACACGCATTCTTCGTAACTTTTGGCGATCTGCTCGGAAGACCGGGACGCACTTGCCTTCGCAACAACTATACCGGTGAACAGGTCTACCCAGATCAACAACTCAGTATTGCCATATGTCGATTTAGGCAGCGACGGTATATGGTCCATCTCTATGACCTGGAAAGGGTAAGTAGCTTCGATATTTCCGGGCGATCGCCCCTTGATTACCGGTCTACCCTTTCCGGTCTCGCAATCCGTACAACAACCCACATATTTCTGTAGAGTTCGGAAAAGACCTCTCCAGTGAAAGTGGGACCTGATCTTGTGATACGTTCTGCCTATGCCCTGATGTCCCCCTTCTAGACTCACATGGTAGTGATGGAGGACATCCGGCTGCAGCAACTCAGGTATCACCAATTTGGCCAATCGGTCCCGGTCTGCACTGTCTTGGTCGGCATCGCGGCAGTAATATAGTAAACTATCCTCATCCACTTCGTAACTGTCTGCGATCTTGGCACATTCTTTCGCTTGACCATTCGTCAACATAGACAATTCACCGCGCAGGTAGGTCTTCAAATTCACAATCCATTCTTCTTCGTTCTGCGCCTTGAGGATCCGTTCTGCCCTTAGTCGTTGCACAACAGATTCACTCAACCGTTCCTTTGGGAACGGTTGGTGGGACTTCCGAGCTTTCGGTCTAGTCGTGACCATCACATGCACCTGGTCCGGAGCGTTCTTGGGTCCGATCACCTCGGGGAGCCTGTTTATATTCATCAATTCATCAAGAACGGCCTCCTCGGTGATCGTAGCCCCGGTCTGGTCTTGCATGGCCTTGGTCGCGAGGTAGTCGGCACTTCTGTTCCAGTCCCGTTCACGTGCAACAGTTGGTGGTTGGGATGGTCTTTCAATGCCTTCATTACCCGATCATTTAACGACCTCAGCCGTGGAGCCTTGCAGTCGATCTCTCCGGTGATCTGCCTGATCACTAGGTTGGAGTCACCACATATGATGACTCGCCCCTTCTCTTGCGACGACAGAAGGTCCAGATATAGAAGTAGACCTCGGTACTCCGCCTCGTTGACCGTAATATCCGGCGTGAAATCTGCGGCGGCTGAAACTATAGACCATTGTGGCAACTTCCACACTATGGCACTATAGGCGCCGACCTTCTTCTTCACGCTTGCCGATCCGTCAAAACTTAAGACCAAGAGCTCTTCATCATGGTCGACGGTCGGTGGCGGTCTCGAAACTGACTGCCGAGGTTGCTTCCTCGGGGCAATCGCTATTAATGCCTCGTCCACTTCAGACCGAGGGGTGATACTGGCAGCTAATGTGCCCAATATCTCTTCCTCGCCCCTGGTGCACTTAACGACCTCGAGGGTCCATTGCTACAAGACCGCCGACCATCTGCCTAGACGTCCGTCCATCCCATTGGATGATAATAGCCAGGACAATGTAGACCGCCTTGACAGGACCTTTATAGGTCGGCCGACCAGCAGGTTGTAACGAACATCCAGAATTCGCAGCAACGCCAGAACTTCTTTCTCGACAATTCCATAGTTCACTTCATTTGGCTTCGGCGTTATGCTCTTGAACGTGACCGGATGATACACACCATCATGATCTTGTACTAGAGTGGCCGAAATTGCCCACTGACTAGCATATACAATAATGGTCGGGACCTTTTCGGGATCGAAATGCTTCAAAATCGGTGCCGTCGCCATCTTAGCCTTCAACATACCAAAAGCAAACTTTGCACGCTTCATATGGTCTTCGGCCTCCACTTGCGGACAATCTGCAGCAAGACCAGAGTCGGCGCCCCCATGTAAAGTTGCCCGGTCTTCTTCGCGCAACATATGGTAGTCCACTTCCTGGAGCTCATACAACACAGCCGCGTAGATAACAAAATCTTCGATGAAGCGGATGTAGTAGTTTAAACTTCCTAGGAAGGACTGCATTGCCTTCAGAGACTTGGGAAACGGGAGGTTGGTTAACGAATCCAGGTCCTTAGGATTAGCCTCTAGACCATTGTTCGAAACCATATGACCTAAATAGGATACCTTGGACATACCCCAAAAACTTTTCACGGCACTGATAGATAGGTTCCAGCGGTCGCATGTCTCCAACAATCGTTCAACCTTCTCGCACAGATCGTTCCATGACGAGGCAGGTATCAGAATGTCGTCGATGTACGACCGCCTCCCTAGAACGGACGGTCTTCTTTCCCGATCGGGTTCACCCTCTGTAAACACATCATAACTTTCGCCAGGGTCCCGATCGGCCTTGATCTTGAAGTGTCCGTACAATGCGTTGTCTATCAGCCTTTGATAGATCTGGGGCGCGTTCTTCAGACCGAACGGCGTACGATTCCACTCTAAAAGACCAAACGGTGTCACAAATGCGGAAATCTCACGGGCTCGATCAGTCATCGAGACCACCCAAAATCCACTTGCCATATCTAGCGAACAATACCACAAGGTCTTGTCGAGGTCTTCCAACAGATCATTAATCAGCGGCATCGGGTAAACCATGAGTTTAGTCAACCGATTTACCAGCCGATAGTCGATGCACAGTCTAATGTCAACGCCGTTCTTCTTGATAACAATTACGATCGGCGAGGCCCATGGCGAGGTCGACGGTCTAATAATCTTGGTAGCCAACAGTCCTTTGATAAGATCAGAAAGCTTTTCACGGTACTGTGGCGCCACGCGTCGACATCGCTGAGCAATCGGCTTGGCATCTCCAACGTCAATATCGCAAATTGCACCACGGGCTGCAGGTGGTAAGGCATTGCCCTTTCGGATCAGCAGATGTCTTTTCTTCCATATGATATTCTTCAACTGCTCGATCTGGCCTGGACTGTTAAGGTATTGATCACCCACTTGTAAATCATCCATTGTAACTTCGGGAGAGTCGGCATACACTTCAGGGAGGACTTCTTTTTGGATTTCCAGCTCCTGAATATACTGTTACCCGCCTTCATGTATACAGACTTGTTCATCTTCTGGGGCGATATCACCTAGACCATCTGGACCGGCTGAACGCCCCTGGTCTTGATCGACGGGCTGTCCTTCACTGATATCGGTCTGATTAGGAATACCTTCATGGTCCGACCTAGCAACTTCATGTTCCCCTTCTTGCGTTTCTTGCTCCGCTGTCGCCTGGTCTTGTGCTGACAACACTTTGACTAACCTTGGCTCGTCTACTTGATGGTCCACCGTTCCTGGTGACTGCGGCGCCTTTCTTCGGACCAACATCTTTTTCGGGGTGACATAACTTGGTATTTCCACTAAAGGTGAGGTATCCTCTTCCACCGACCCATCATCGCTGATAAGATCGGTGGTCGATTGGTACGCCAGGTTTTGCCACTCGACATACCGCCTCGATCCAATCGAGACGAACCCCATCTTCCTTGGTACCTTCCCTTCTGCTAACCACATGCCGACAATAGTGTTATTGTCCAGTGTCAGCGGCTTGTCACCGATATTGGTAACACGGACAAAATCACGTCGCCCAGCACTCTTTACGAAGGTCGAGACCCACCGATCGCCCCTGGTCAACCACAACTTCCTCGAATGAAAAACTTTCTCAACCTGGGTATCGGCAGACCGACCAACTGGGATAGTGAGGTCTTGGTCCCACCGGACCAGATCGGTATACGAACCATACAGAGGTCTTCGACCATCCAACTGGACCTGGACCTCATCCGGGAGCGTAAGCACTCCATGTGACAGGTCTAGGCGAATACCAGCTGGGACCATGAAATCCATTCCTAGTAAAGCGTCTTGACCAGCCAACTTGCCAACCCAAGCGCTGAAAAAGTAGACCAGCGATCCCGACAAAGTAATTTTCACACGCGTTCTTCCTTCGGTCATATAAGAGTTTTCGCCGATTCCGACGCATTCTTGTCTCTGGGCATCGTCTATACGACATCCGACCTTACGAGCAAAGGCGGAGTCGATTATCGAGACTTCAGCTCCAGAGTCGAACAACATCGTCGCTTTCTGGTTATTAATCTTGCCACAGGCTTTCACCTGCTTGAACCATTTATCAGGCGAGTGATACTTCCAGTATCCGCATAATTCTCCAGGCAGCAATTCCAACTGCAAAAACACCTTATTCCGGGAGTACTCATCGGTCTTCAGACTGTAGACCGGATGGTCTCGGTCGACGCAATTTGGAATAGAATGTGTATTGTCGGTCTTATCCTCCTTGCCGACATATGCATAGATGTGAACCGTAGAACGCTCGGCTCGATCCAGATTCCAACCTGGCGAGCGTTCTAGTTTAGCATCTTTTCTGCGTACGGCGGCAGCATCCCCCCGTGCTTGTCCGGCACGTACCACCTGCGCATCATGTTAAAAAATTCTTCAATCTTGCAGTGGCCGGCCTCGTGGATCTCTCCACATGACTTGCATACGAAGAGGCAGTGGTCCGTCGGGTGGCCGCGTCTCTCGCACTTCTTGCACACCATCTTCTTCCAGCAGTTTGGACCATCATGTTTGCTCGACCCACAGTGGGAGCACTTCTGACGAGGTCGGTCTGGATCGGACTTGCTTCCGTTCCTTCCCTTCCGGTCCACCTGGTCGGACTTCGACTTGGTCTTCGGGGCAGGTCCCGCAACATAGACGTAACGATACTGGTCTTCATCCGATGACTCCTGGCTGGATGGACTTCCACTTTCCCCTTCTGACCCCGTGCTGTCATCAGCTACAATTGCCTTGACCGCTCGGGTCGGTCTGGTCCAAGGTCTCTTGACCGGATAGGTCTGGGTCTTGGAACGATAGCGACCTGATCCACCAGCGGTCTTCGCTATCATACTACGCGACTGTTGTAACGTCCGCAGGGTCTGTTCGACTTCGCCCGCATCCTTAAGACTCAGTAGAGTAAGCTGGTCCGCCAGTTCTTGATCGTCAAGGGTACTAATACCCACATGTTCTAAGGCGGCACCATTCGGGGGGTTATTCTCTTTGATTGTTAGGCCGGCGCGAAGTGCAGCCACGTTCAACCGATGCAAATACTCGATCGGTGTTTCTCCATCCCGCTTCTGCATATGGTGGTACTTACGGGCGCTTGAAAATCCGGAGTTACAATATTGACCTTCGAACTCCGCACATAACAGGTACCAGTCAGACCGGACGCCCCTACCCAACTGTTGAATCCAGTTCGCAGCCGGTCCTTTTAACAAATCCCGGAAGATTAAACAACGTTCGCTTTTTGGGGTCTGGTCTCGCAGGAACGCAGACTTGACCCGACTGAACCAAGACCGGGCCTGGTCTTCATCAGCATCCTTGCCGGTGAAGTCCTTGAGGTCGGTCGTCGCGGCCATACGGATGCGAGGAATCGCAGCATATCCAAAGTCGTAGGCAGTAGTGGAGGCTAGGTTAGCCTTGCGCACCTTGCCTGCGCCTGTACCATCTGACCCACCATGGTCGTCAAGACCGCCGACCGACTCCATATCACAGTCACTTGTCTTGTTTGGTCTACGCGGTCTTGCCGGCTGCGGCTTTCGCCTTCCCTTTCCGGTTGGTTTATCACTTCTAATAGGCTTATCCATAGATGTTACCGAATCCATATCCACACCTTTGCAAACATTGACACCTTGACAGGTAGGCCGGTCTTGGACATGTGGGCGCATAGGTGGTCTAACCTGTTCTTCCATGAAACTTTGCATCATCGTCTCAAACATGGCTTGGACGTTGGCTGGCGTCATGGGAAACGTGTTGATACCATCCTTTTGCGGAACTGAGGCCCGTGGGGATCGCTGGGCCCCGACTGGCAAGCAGCCCTTTGCTACCTCATGTACCTTTTTTGTTCAGACCGGGCATGGTCCACCCCCATGGTTATCCGCTCGACACCGGTCTCCAACTCTGATGAGCTGTTAGAAGCCGGTGGAGACTGGTAGATCGATTCATCATCGGAACCAATGTCAACAAGCTCTGTGGAGTCTTCGGCGACCTTTATTGCCGTGGTGGGAGTTGGGCGGCGAACCGCCCCCACCAGTGGCACCAAACGGTCGTGGAGGTCCGACATCGACGCCTCCAGTCTCCAAGCATCAAATTCAAACAATTTATTGACACCGGCGGAGTTCCGCATTTTAATGCCAACCTCCGCCAATGTCGCCACCAAATTCTTGACGAGCAGTAATGGTCGACACTCTGGATCGGCTCGGTAGTGGGACCAAGAAGACGGTCGGGGATATGGAGGTCCAACACCCGAAAGACCTGGTTTTGGCGAGCAAATCGCTTCAATTCAAAAACATAATACATCTTGTCCAGGTCTTGTTCGGTGATAGCCTCATCCCCGACCTTCGACTTTTCTTCGAAGTCGTCTTCGTCGGGTGACATTCCCAGCCCTTTTCTGGGCACTTTGGGGACCTTGGGGACTTTAGGGAGGTAGACCGGATCGTTCCAGTCAGCCTCCCAGTAATTTTCATCTTTTAGTTTTCCATCATTTTTTTCATTCATACACATAGGATCAGGACCAAGGTCCTGATCCTTTCCGGAACTATATCAAGACCTGCTATAGTCCCGATCGGCTCCGGTGGGAGCCTTTTGGTGAGGAAAAACTTATTAATCCCGATCTGGTCCTCCGCCAGGCCAGATCGGACATCGCCATCTTTATCAACAACGATAATGTATGACGATAGCCTTTCCTTACGTCCTCTCCAGAACGACTCCATATTCAAATCATTCAAATCTTCGAATCCAATTTTTGATGGAATATCAGCTCGGTGATATCCACGATCACCAAGTGATCCGGGCACGCTCACCATTGTGGTGGAGTCAAGTTCGAAATCGAAAACATTAGCATGGATAACCTGACTACCACCATCACGCCCAGCCTTCCAACTTTCGGAGGGGGTACTCCGCGGACCACCACTCGAGATCTGGTCCGATCGTCCGCTGCAAGAAGACGACCGGTCTCCATCAGAACCCACTTGGTCCGATTGTTTAGTGTCCATCTCACCTTGTGTACCCGGTGGAATGGGCTAGTTACACACTCGGTGGATCGGGATCGCAGATTGAATCGACGTGGTCTTGAATATAGAAGACCGATCTGGGTAGGTATCTCTGGGGCGGAACTCTTCCCCCAGACACAAACAGACCAAAACCACTTCCAAGAGATAATTTCTAATAGGTCGATCGTCCAAACGATCAAGACCTGACCAATACGAAATAATAGAGGGTAGACCGACCGTTCCGGTCTAGCCCCTAACCAATACGAAATAAGACCAAAACCGGTCTAGTTTCCAACACAATATTAAAACAAGCCAATATGTCCGCATAAAGACCCAATATGCTCGTGAAAATCCACAAACGATATCTCTACGCCAAGACCAATCCAGTGAATAGCACGTTCCAAACGTACTTGAGTTGAGGTGTTGAGATCGCCAAATCGTACTCCCGTCGAGGGACTTCCAGTGGGCCAAAGTGCGCTTGCGGCGCGTCCAGACCGGGTATAATGGGCGAGAGGGGATAATTCGACCCTCTTCCCCCAAACACTCCGCGGCGGGCGGAGGCGACTAGCGTACGAAAAGGGAAGCACGGCGACCCCTAGCTGTGGTGTGAACCAAGACCAAAGGATTTCTACTTAGAAAAATCACAACCAAAAGCCTCTTACTTGGAAAAACCACAACTAAAATACTACTACCCTATAGTCCCTAAATGTACCCACACGAAAATATGTAAAATACCAAAGTCGGGTGACTCACCAACACTTGCGTTCTTGACACTTCTTGAGTCTGATAGGCTTAAAAGCCCCCCTTGTTCAAACCAATCCGAAATTAGACCAAATGCCTTGACGAAACTTGACCAGAAGTGTGCCAAATTTTGGGCACGCTTCTCCACAGC
>CM047587.1:15533816-15550429 GCA_026184515.1 Peronosclerospora sorghi | reverse complement strand
AGAAGACCGATCTGGGTAGGTATCTCTGGGGCGGAACTCTTCCCCCAGACACAAACAGACCAAAACCACTTCCAAGAGATAATTTCTAATAGGTCGATCGTCCAAACGATCAAGACCTGACCAATACGAAATAATAGAGGGTAGACCGACCGTTCCGGTCTAGCCCCTGACCAATACGAAATAAGACCAAAACCGGTCTAGTTTCCAACTAATATTAAAACAAGCCAATATGTCCGCATAAAGACCCAAGATGCTCTTGAAAATCCACAAATGATATCACCACGCCAAGACCAATCCAGTGAATAGCACGTTCCAAACGTACTTGAGTTGAGGGTTGAGATCGCCAAATCGTACTCCCGTCGAGGGACTTCTGGTGGGCCAAAGTGCGCGTGCGGCACGTCCAGACCGGGTATAATGGGCGAGAGGGGATAATTCGACCCTCTTCCCCCAAACACTCCGCGGCGGGTGGAGGCAACTAGCGTACGAAAAGGGAAGAACGGCGACCCCTAGCTGTGGTGTGAACCAAGACCAAAGGATTTCTACTTAGAAAAATCACAACCAAAAGCCTCTTACTTGGAAAAACCACAACTAAAATACTACTACCCTATAGTACCTAAATGTACCCACACGAAAATATGTAAAATACCCAAAGTCGGGTGACTCACCAAAACTTGCGTTCTTGACACTTCTTGAGTCTGATAGGCTGAAAGCCCCCCTTGTTTAAACCAATCCGAAATTAAACCAAATGCCTTGACGAAACTTGACCAGAAGTGTGCCAAATTTTGGGCACGCTTCTCCACATGTATAAACCACGAACGGCTTAGAGCCGAGTAGGTGCACCCTAAATTTAACAAGAGCATACTTCATTACAAGTAGCTCCTTGTCATGAACGGGATAATTCCGTTCCGCAGCTTTAAGCTGCATCGACTCAAACGCAATCACGCGTTCCCTTCCTGCATCGTCTGCTTGTATCAAATCACATCCGATTGCGAAATCGGAGGCGTCGCAGACAACGCTAAAAGGTTTCCCAGAGTCTGGGATAGCAAGAACGGGAGCTTTTAACAAGCTCCCCTTTACCGCTTCAAAAGCGTTTTGGTGTTTGGTTTCCCAACACCAATCAACATCCTTCTTAAGAAGGTCGGTTAATGGCTTCGCCATTTCAGCGTAGTTATCTCTGTACTTGTGGAGATAGTTGGCTAATCCAAGCCACTTCCGTAAATATATACGATTTGGAGGCTAAGGCCACTCCACAATGGCTTTCACCTTCGCGGGATCCGCCCGCACTCCATCTTTACCGATGAAGCATCAGAGGAACTGAATTTCCTCAGCACCAAAGATACATTTCGATGCGTTTGCATAAAGTTTATGTTTTCGCATACATTCGAGCACCGCTCGAGGTGTATCAGGTGCGTCTGAACATCAGACGAGTCGCCTTCCGCACGACTATGAGCGAATATATCGTCGAAGTACGTCTGAGCGTACTTCCTATGAGGGCGGAAGAGTTGCGTCACCAAGCGATTGAAAGTCGCTGGTGCATTGAAAGCCCTTGTGGCATAACAAGCCACTCCCACAGCATGCCGCTAGGCGTGCTGACCGCTGTAAGCGGAATATCGGACGCACGCATGAGCACCTGATAATACCCGTACACCAGATCTAAGGAACTGTATACAGTACAGACAGCCATATTGTTCTGGAGGACATTCTTCTGAGGAATCGGAGTCTGCATGGGTACAGTAGCTGCATTCAGCTTGTCGTACGTATGCACAATGCGCCACTTTCCGTTCGGTTTACGAACACAAAAAGTGGGAAATGAATGGGGAGTCTTGCTCTCCCGTACCATCCCTGTCTTTTTTCCCCTTCAAGAATGCGTCGATGACGTCGCATTGTTCCTTGGGGAGAGGAGACTGCCTAGTGACGCAGTATTTGGTTCCAGGAACCAAATCAATTTCATGTCGGACTCCCCGATCCGGTGGTAACCCCATCGGCGGGTTGTCACTAATGACATATCCGAATTCCTTAATTAAGGAATGGTAAGAGTCCTCAGGATCCGCAAGGATCTTGAGGCCGCTTCGGGTATTTATTGCCTGTTTGGTTTGCACCAAAACTGACTCGTACATCGTGGATGAGTGTTCAACTCCTCTTCCGCACGCAACACGACGACCTCGTCGATTTCATCTGCTTTCAAAGCGGTTTCAAACTCGTTGAAGGACATCTCCTCCAACGACAACAGTTCGCCTACCCCAGACAACCGTTTCAGGCTTACTCCTTCTGTGATAATACCTGTCACACTATTCAGCATCCGATAGGACTGCTGACTACTGGCCTCGGGACTCATCCCGAGACCCAGATGGGGGGATTCAATTGCCCCATCTATTGGAAGCGCCACGCGCCTATCCACAGAGGTCTCTACCTCTACCACAGGTGACCCGCCGGTCTCACTTATAACGGCGTAGTCGGAATCATTTCCGACGTGCGAAAGAGGCAAACTTCGGGTCTCTTCGCTGGGAAGCGCATCGCTATTAACCACAGGGGTCTCTACCCTACCACTGGAGTCGTCTCAGAGTAATCCACCTCTGTCAATGACGATTTGACAGTCTCCCCTATAACGGCGTAGTCGGAATCATTTCCGACGTGCAGAAGAGACGAACTACGGATCTCTTTGCTTGGAAGCGCCTCGCGCTTAACCACAGGGGTCTCTACCCCAACCACTGGAGTTAACTCAGAGGAATACACCTCTGCCACTGGCAACTCACCATTCTCGCCTATATCAGCGCGGGGATTAACCGCCGAATCCCCCTCGTCAAGGATCACTTCCTTGACCTCATTGGGACTGATCATCTCAGACATCCCAATCTCTGGCATCTCACACCAGAATCGCTTTTGCGATCAAGAAAAGGTGGGTTCATAACTCTTTAATGCTTCACCCGACCGCGGGTGCGTTGAGCCAATGGACTTAGACTTCCAGTTTATCCATGGCTCGTGGCGTTCCAGCCACTTCATGCCCAGAATGAGGTCATACCTCGAATCCAAATACAGGACTAGGCAACGTTCTACGCTGTAGAAGTCTTCAAACTTCAGCTTAAGGTCAATCGAGACCTTGGGTACAGAGACCTGTACACCCGTCGCAAGACGGACTGTGACAACGTCACGAGAACGTGCCTCTAGGCCTCGGCATACAGCCGACACTTCTCTACAGAAGCCCGTCTGACATAATTTTCAGACGCTCCAGAGTCTATCAAGACTCTCCAAGGCTTATCAAAGCCTTTCACGTCCGCAAGGACGACCAGCAAACCTGGATGGTACACCAACTCGGTGCTAGAAAGCACCTCTTCCCTCGGGTCTTTGTGCTGTCGGCCCCTACCCTGGGGCTTAACAGCACTGAGGGGTCCCCCAGTAGGGCGCCCGCACCTACTGGGAGCCGTCGTTTCTCGACGGCTTGTACAAGGGCTTTTTCCCCACCCTTGGCCCCTTGTAGCGAGTGTCTCGCTGGGGATTTTTCGAACATCTGTTCCTCAGATGATCCGTGCTCCCACACAGGAAGCATCTCAGCGGACCATGTCGCTGCAGCTTAGCTAAGAGCTCCGCCTCGAAGCTCTGCGAAAAAGAGTCGGTGTGACTCTTAGCCGGAGGTTTTTCCTCCGCTTCGACCTGAGTCAGGCCCATGGGTTCGGTACCCACCTTAGACGAACGAAAGTTCCTCTCGGCGTTGAACGCCATCTTGAACGCCTACCCCAGAGATTGGGGTCGGCATCGGAAGAGCTCCGGACGTGCTGGCCCTTCTCTCAGGCCTCCCATAAAGATGGTGATGGACACATCGTCCGAATACGCTTCCGCGTACATCCCTGCCAACAGGGTCTTCAGTTCTTGGACATATGTTTCCAAGTCCCTAGTGCCCTGACGGCACCTCAAAAACGCCAGCTGATTCTGGAAAACCAGATCAAGCGTGACATACATGTCCATAAGCTTTTGCTTAAGGATTTCCCAGATTGGGAACATGTCCGTGACCGACTCCGAACACGTAAAAAAAAAACGCCCATGTACGGGTTTTACCCGTGAGATGGGTCAGTGCAAGTGCCACTTGCAGGTGATCAGCGATCACATTCGCTGTGGCGAAGGCCGTTTCGACCTCTCGCAACCACACGTAAAGGTTGTCACCCTTCTCCCTGGTGAACTCCTTTATTTTGAATGATAATGGAGGGCGCACCCCCGTGGAACGACCTCCACTACAACTCGCCTCATGAGCGATGAGGGCATTTACCCTTGCCTTTACGGCCTCAAGGCCCTGCTCCACTAGGAGCTTCATTCCTTCGTCACCCATTAAGGGTAACAGCCTTTTAAAGACTTCCTGCTGGACGAGGGTCAAACAATCTCAATCGTCCTGATTCATCCATCGCAGAGGATGCCTTAGTCTACCAACACAGGTGTTGGATTGACTACAAGTGCTACCAGAAGTAGCCAGTGCGTATACGCACGGTGCGGCTAGCGCACAGAGGAAGACACTTCCTTAAAGCGGCGTTCGCCGCTACTTAGCCGATACGCCTTATAAAGGGCTTAGTAGGAGAGCTCTCCTACTCGGGGCCAAGATTCCCGGGCTGGTTTACTACTTAGCCTTAACGGCTGTGTTCCATTTACGGGGTGTAAGTAAAGGGAGGACTCCCTCTTACTTACGACACTCACTGCACGCGGGACCGGTCGAGGTCGCGCGTCTGCACTTTAGAGTGAAATGTAAACTGAATATATTTAATATGTAATTAGCCTAAATTAATTTAAACTAATATAAACTATACGTAATACTAAGTAGAATATTCCAAATTCGTACCTAGCTAAAATGTAGTGTACACACCTGTGTACCGACATGTGGATGGCTGACACACCACCACACCAAGGGCCCCGGCCCTCATTGGTTAAAATAACCAAAGGTTCAAAACCTTTCAAACCGGTCAATACTGACCTCAACCGTAGTTTTCTCATGTACACCAACACTAAATGTAACTCAAATGTAATCCCGTTACAGATTCAGTGGCATCAACGGATAAGGCTACCCGAGGTGGCAAACCAGTTGGAAAAGGAAGACGCAAGCCGCAGCCAGCCCGACCGCGCCGATCAAGCAAGAACAGCTATTTCGACATGGAGTCGAACGGTGATCCGGATGACCACTATGGTTCAGACGGTGCAGGAGCGGGCAGAACGCGTAAGGCTAACCTAGCCTCTACTGTAACAGGGTTACATTCGAGTCACATTTAGTTGGTGGTGTACATGAGTACACTACGGTTGGGGTCAGTATTGACCGGTTCGAATAGTTTTGAAAAATTGGTTATTTTAACCAATCAGGGCAGGAGCCCTTTGGGGTGGCGTGACAGCCATCCACGTGTTGGTACACAGGTGGTGTACACTACATTTAGCTAGGTACGTATTTGGTATGTTCTACTTAGTATTACATATAGTTTACATTAGTTTAAATTAATTTAGGCTACTTATATATCAAATATACATTCAGTTTACATTTCACTCTATTATCTACAGACGCACGACCTCGACCGGTAGCGCGTGTAGTGAGTGCCGTAGCGTAAAGGGATCCCTCCCTTTAGCTACACCCTTAGTAAGGGAGCCTTGCAGTTAAGTCTATTAAGTAAACCAAACCGGGAATCTTGGCCCCATGTAGGAGAGATCTCTCCTACCATTCCCTTTATAAGAGCGTATAGGCTAAGTAGCGGCGAACGCCGCTTTAAGGAAAGTCTTCCTCTGTGAGCTAGCCGCACCGTGCTTATACGCACCGGCTACATCTGGTAGCACTAGTAGTCAATTCAACATCTTTGTTGGTAGACTAAGGCATCCTCTGCAAGGGATGAATCAGGACGATTGGGATAGGTTGACCCTCGTCCAGCAGGAAGCCTTTAAAAGGCTGTTACCCTTACTGAGTGAGAAGGGTATGCAGCTCCTAGTGGAGCAGGGCCTTGAGGCCTTAAAGGAAAGGGTAAATGCCCTCATCGCTCATGAGGCAAGTTGTCGTGGAAGTCATTCCACGTCCACAGGGGTGCGCCCTACTTGTCCTTTAAGATAAAGGAATTCACCGGTGAAAAAGGTGATAACCTTTATGTGTGGATTCGAGAGGTCGAAAAGGACTTCGCCACAGCGAATGTGATCGCTGATCACCTGCAAAGGGACTTGCACTGACCCATCTCACGGGTAAAACCCGTACATGGGCGTTTACGTGTTCGGAGTCGGTCACGGACATGTTCCCAACCTGGGAAATCCTTAATCAAAAGCTTATGGACATGTATGTCACGCTTGATCTGGTTTTCCAGAATCAGCTGGCGTTTTTGAGGTGCCGTCAGGGCACTAGGGACTTGGAAACATATGTCCAAGAACTGAAGACCCTGTTGGCAGGGATGTACGCGGAAGCGTATTCGGACGATGTGTCCATCACCATCTTTATGGGAGGCCTGAGAGAAGGGCCAGCACGTCCGGAGCTCTTCCGATGCCGACCCCAATCTCTGGGGTAGGCGTTCAAGATGGCGTTCAACGCCGAGAGGAACTTTCGTTCGTCTAAGGTGGGTCCCGAACCCATGGGCCTGACTCAGGTCGAAGCGGAGGAAAAACCTCCGGCTAAGAGTCACACCGACTCTTTTTCGCAGAGCTTCGAGGCGGAGCTCTTAGCTAAGCTGCAGCGACATGGTCCGCTGAGATGCTTCCTGTGTGGGAGCACGGATCATCTGAGGAACAGATGTCCGAAAAATCCCCAGCGAGACACTCGCTACAAGGGACCAAGGGTGGGGAAAAAGCCCTTGTACAAGCCGTCGGGAAACGACGGCTCCCAGTAGATGCGGGCCGACCTACTGGGGATCCCCTCAGTGCTTTTAAGCCCCAGGGTAGGGGACGACAGCACAAAGACCCGAGGGAAGCGGTGCTTTCTAGCACCGAGTTGGTGTACCAGCCAGGTTTGCTGATAGTCCTTGCGGACGTGAAAGACTTTAATAAGCCTTGGAGAGTCTTGATAGACTCTGGAGCGTCTGAAAAATATGTCAGACGAGGTTCTGTGGAGAAGAGTCGGCTGTATGCCGAGGCCCTAGAGGCACGTTCTTGTGACGTTGGCACGGTCCGTCTTGCGACGGGCGTACAGGTTTCTGTACCCAAGGTCTCGATTGACCTTAAGCTGAAGTTTGCATACTTCGACCGCTTAGAACGTTGCCTAGTCCTGTATTTGGACTCGAGGTATGACCTCATTCTGGGCATGAAGTGGCTGGAACGCCACGAGCCATGGATAGACTGGAAGTCTAAGTCCATTGGCTCAACGCAACCGCGGTCGGGTGAAGCATTAAAGAGTTATGAACCCACCTTTTCTTGATCGCAAAAGCGATTCTGGTGTGAGATGCCAGAGATTGGGATGTCTGAGATGATCAGTCCCAATGAGGTCAAGGAAGTGCTCCTTGACGAGGGGGATTAATCCCCGCGCCAATATACGCGAGACAGGTGAGTCGCCAGTGGTAGAGGTGGATTCCTCTGAGGTTAAACGCGATGCGCTTCCCAGCGAAGAGACCCGAAGTTTGCCTCTTTCGAACGTCGGAAATGATTCCGACTACGCCGGAAATGATTCCGACTACGCCGTTATAGGTGAGACCGGCGAGTCACCTGTGGTAGAGGTAGAGACCTCTGTGGATAGGCGCGTGGCACTTCCAATAGATGGGGCAATTGACTCCCCCCATCTGGGTGTCGGGATGAGTCCCGAGGCCAGTAGTCAGCAGTCCTATCGGATGCTGAATAGTATGACAGGTGTTGTCACAGAAGGCGTAAGCCTGGAACGGTTTCCTGGGGTAGGCGAACTGTTGTCGTTGGAGGAGATATCCTTCAACGAATTTGAAACTGCTTTGAAAGCAGATGAAATCGACAAGGTTGTCGTATTACGTCCGGAAGAGGAGTTGAACTCCTCATCCACGATGGACGAGTCAGTTTTGGTGCAAACCAAACAGGCATTGAATGCCCGAAGCGGCCTCAAGATCCTTGCGGATCCTGAGGACCCTTACCATTCCTTATTAATGGAATTAGGGTATGTCATTAGTGACAACCCACCGATGGGGTTACCATCGGATCGGGGGAGTCCGACATGAAATTGATTTGGTTCCTGGAACCAAATACTGCGTCACTAGACAGTCTCCTCTCCCCAAAGAAAAAATGCGACGTCATCGACGCATTCTCCAAGGGAAAAGAAGAGGCAGGGATGGTACGGGAGAGCAAGTCTCCTCACTCATCTCCCACCTTTTGTGTTCGTAAACCGAACGGAAATTGGCGCATTGTGCATGCGTACAACAAGCTGAATGCAGTTAATGTACCCATGCAGACTCCGATTCCTCGGAAGGATGTCCTCCAGAACAATGTGGCGGGCTGTACTGTATACAGTGCCTTAGATCAGGTGGACGGGTATTATCAGGTGCTCATGCGTGGGTCCGATATTCCGCTGACAGCGGTCAGCACGCCTAGTGGCATGCTGTGGGAGTGGATTGTAATGCCACAAGGGCTTTCAAATGAACCAGCGACTTTTAATCGCTTGGTGAATCAACTCTTCCGCCCTCATAGGAAGTACGCTCAGACGTACTTCGACGATATATTCGTTCATAGTCGTGCGGAAGGCAACTCGTCTGATGTTCAGACGCACCCGATACACCTCGAGCGGTGCTCGAATGTATGCGAGAACATAAAATTTATGCAACCGCATCCAAATGTATCTTTGGTGCTGAGTAAATTCACTTCCTCTGATGCTTCATCGGTAAGGATGGAGTGCGGGCGGATACCGCGAAGGTGAAAGCCATTGTGGAGTGGCCTTCGCTTATAAATCTTAGAGATTTACGGAAGTGGCTTGGATTAGCCAACTATCTCCACAAGTACAGCGAGAACTACGCTGAAATCGAGAAGCCATTAACCGACCTTCTTAAGAAGGATATTGATTGGTGTTGGGAAACCAAACACCAAAACGCTTTTGAAGCGGAAAAGGGGAGCTTGTTAAAAGCTCCCGTTCTTGCTATCCCAGATTCTGGGAAACCATTTTGTGTCGTCTGCGACGCCTCCGATTTCGCAATCGGATGTGATTTGTTACAAGCAGACGATGCAGGAAGGGAACGCGTAATTGCGTTTGAGTCGAGGCAACTTAAAGCTGCGGAACGGAATTATCCCGTTCATGACAAGGATCTACTTGCAATGAAGTATGCGCTAGTCAAATTTAGGGTTCACCTACTCGGCTCAAAGCCGTTCGTGGTTTATACTGACCACGCGTCCTTACGGACAGCGACAAAGTCGCCTTATCTCTCGCAACGGATGGCCCGCTGGCTCTCCTTCTTTGCGGAGTACAACTTTGAGGTTAAGTATAAACCTGGCAAGCAGAACGTGCTTGTGGAAGCGCTATCGCGTCGTCCCGATTACGAGCTCGCTCACGCGACATTCGTCACCACGTCTGTGGTGGATATCATACGCCAGGAGTATGAGAAAGACCCACAATGTACGGCGCTTATCAGCGCGTTAGGTGAAAAGGGTCTTGGCTCGTCTGAGCCAACCCTGTCAAGTCGAGCTATAGCTCGTTTACACCGTTACAGGTACTGTGACGGTTTGCTTTTTATAGCACGAGCGCGGAGGACACTCCGCGGGTGGTAGTTCCTCATGATGAGGAACTGAAGTATAGAGTCCTCTTTGAGGAACATGACGCCCCTACCGGGGGTCATTTATGTCGGGATAAGACCTACAGCGCTTTAAGCGCTTTGTATTAGTGGCCCAACATGTATAAGTGGGTCGGTGCGTATATACGCACCTGTGAGATGTGTCAGAGGGTTAAACCCTCTGCAAGTGCAGCTGCGCCTTTGGAGAGCTTGTCCGCTCCAACGGAGTGTTGGAAATCCATTAGCATGGATTTTATCTTCGGTTTTCCGAAGGATAAGGCCGGGAACACCGGCATATTGGTCTTTGTAGAACGATTGAGCAAGATGGCTCACCTGGCGGCGGTAACAAAGTCCATAGATGGACAAGGAACAGCGAAAGTGTTCCTATACCGTGTCTTTCGACAGCATGGTCTACCCGATTCCGTTGTGTCGGATCGGGAACCCCGTTTTACGGGACAATTCTGGGGAGCGTTGTTTAAGGTGCTAGGCACCAAGCTCCTCATGTCCACTGCGGATCATCCGCAGAAGAACAGTCAGACGGAACGCGTTAATCGCGTTGTGGAGGATATTCTCCGGAGTTTATGTCCGGATTCACCAAAGAGTTGGAGTGAGATGCTTCCGATGGTTGAATTTGCTATCAACAATTCGGTACATGCATCTACGGGGTTTACCCCATTTTACGTGAACGGATTGGTGAATCCGAGGGTTCCGTTGACGCCACGTGTGTGTGTGGCCCAGGGCTTGAGGGGGGAGTATTCCTCGATGTCAGCCCTGTATCTGTGCTAAAGCACATCGATAAGTTCTTATCGACGCGCCTTAGTGTCTTACGACACGTCTGCGATCCCATGGCGGAAAGCCATTACAAGCAAAAGGAGCAAGCTGACCGCAAGGGGCGGAGTAACGAAAAATTGTACAAAGTAGGAGAAAGTGTTTCATTAAACGCTAAAAACCTTCGTACACATGCAGTTTCCAATGTGTTACGGAGCAAACTGCGCCCCAGGTTTGTGGGGCCTTTCAAGGTGCTATCCCGAAAGGGCTTGGCGTATACCTTGGATATCCCGAAGGCGATGCGTACGCATCCAACCTTCTATGTAGGTATGCTTAAGCCATACCAGAACCCGGGGGCGGGTTCCCTCTTGGAGGGGGTTGGAAAGGCGGATAGCCGTAAGAGCCGTAAGACGCGGCAGGGCCGAGTAACTCCCTCAGAGTGGAAATGCGACCACGAAACTCCGCAAAGGTCGACTCGACAGAGTTAAGCCGCCTCTTGATGCGGTCAATCGCACTCCCCTCATCGCGTAGTCCCTCCTGGACGTCTTGGATGCGATGGCTGTATCGATCACAGCGCTCGCGAATCTCACGTCGCAATAGCGCGACCCCCTCCTCCAATGATCGATGCGGAGAGTACTCCACACTTTCATGTGGAGCGGCTGACGGCGCGACGCCATCATCGAGGTCAAACCCAGTATCTGGTGAACTGGAAGGGTTATCCCCATTCACAGAGTTCTTGGGAGTCCGAGACTCCCCTGCGTCAAGATTGCCGAGACGTCGTTGACGCTTTCGAGCGGGAGAATTTCGCTGCGAGTAGACGACCAAGGGGGGGAGAATCCCCTTCAATCCCAGTAGTTGGGAGTTCGCCGGAGGAAGTTGTGGCGCTCGCACTGTTCTCTGGTACCGCGTCGGGGGAAGGAGCGCTGGCATAGCGCGTGCGATAAGGGGCACGTAATAGCCCCATCGCTTTGGATCTGACAAACGCCAAGCGCAACGCCCTCTCCACCCGAACGTCACGGTGGGAATAGCTGTTGTGCAGCAAAGTAAAGCTAGGGAGGAGTTTCTCCCCTTCCGCCCAAGCGCGGAACTTTTGTTCTGCCTCTTCGGCATTCTCTCCTTGTAGGAGAACGATGGGAACCTTGCGGAGGTTCTCAACAGGGGTATCCTGTGTCTGTCTATCGAGGCGCTCTCGGTATGAGACGCCAGTGAACTGCTTCTTCGCGAGCAGTTTTTCCCGAAGTCGTTTCCGGCGTTCGTATTGATACGGCTGTTCAGCCGCAGGGCCAGGGATATAGAATACTAAACCATTCTTTACCACAGTCCTAGCCCACTTTTGGGGGTCACCAGGACCCTCAAAATTATATGCCGCCTGTGGCGGGCGTTTTGGGGCGCGTTACGCAGCCTTTCGTGCCTGTGAGGCAAGTTAAGCTTCCTGAGCCGCATCCAACTCATTAATGATGATCGCCTTCGGCGATCCGGATGTATCATCCGACATTGGTAAGGGTGGCGCACGAGTTAGTGCATTTTCCCCACGTGTGGGGATGGATTAGGCTGCCGACATCGCCTTTCGGCGTTGTCGGAGCGGTCATCTTTAGGGGAAATATCCCCTAGGGTCTCCTCCTCCGAAATACGGAGTCAGAAAAGTTGTCATCCCCTTCTCGGGGAGAATCTTCAGCACCACTTAAGGTGCTCATGGTAAGCCAGAGTTCTGGCAGTTGGAGTTATCCAACTATAATTGATTATTGCGTAGCAATAGTCTTGATGGGGGAGGGTTTAACATGGTTACATTTGGTTACGTTGGTGTACGTGAATACACAACGGTTGAGGTCAAGTATTGACCGGTCCGAAAGGTTTGGACCTATTGGTTGTTTTAACCAATCAGGGCGAGAGCCTTTAGTGAAGGCGTGGCAGCTTGGTACACAGGTGGTGTACATTACATTTCGGCTAGGTACGAATTGAGTAAGTTCTACTTAGTATTACATATAGTTTACGTTAGTTTATTAATTTAGGCTAATTACATATTAAGTATAAATCAGTTTACAAAATACTCTAATACTGCTAGGCGCACGACCCAGACCGGTCGCGCGCATAGTGAGTGTTAAAGCAAAAGGGAGTACCTCCCTTAGCTTTTTCCTTCCTAAGGGAAGCCTCGTAACAAGGCGTTGGTGTTTACTATCAAGTAAACTCAGGGATTCTTGGCCCCGAGTGAGAGAGCGATCTCTCACTAAATCCTTACATAAGGGCGTATCGGCTTAGTAGCGGCGCATCACCGCTTAAGGAAAGTCTTCGTCTGTGCGCTAGCCGCACCGTGCGTGTACGCACCTGCTACATATTTGGTAATGCTCGATTAAAATTGGGTATACCCAAATACATACATACATTTAGTTAGATTAAGAATTAAGCTTAATTCTAATATATCATTTTGATTTTTACACAAGACCCTCAAGTACACCCTTTTAGTCCCAGTACGTCCTTTCGGAGACGGAACCTGTTCTCGTGGAGTGTGGAGTATCGCGGTTCGCTTACGTTTTACTTTGAGAATATTTTTTTCAGTGGATAATTGGAACAATTAAAGTTTATCTTCTCTTTATTACGTTTATTTTTTCGATTTTTCTACCGTTAACTGTTGTCGCGTTTGGAGTACGTCGACTGACCGGAAACTTACACATTGGATTACGAATGACAGTAGATAGAAAGATTGGACAACATCAATCAGTTGTCCAACTTTCTCGATATATACACGTTTCAATCATTCTACGACAGCAGCAGTTTAGAACCAGTGTTACGAATAGGACGGGAAGCTCTAAAATACAATCGTAGACTTCTGAGTGTTGCTTTCCATCACGTCATTTACTTGGAGCACACGAAAAAAATCGCCTTGATACGATTGTCACACGCCATCACGGCAATAGTTTGCTATGCTTAATTCCGGAAAACAGATGAAAACGCGTGATACACTGTTCATAATAAATTGTATAGTGTACAGTTCTCATGGCACCAGGTAAGTTAACCTCCAATCGAACGATTTGAAATCAACATTCTTAACACATCTGCTTTAAGGTGGATTTGATTCCATCACTTCATACCCAATGCCAAGTACGGTTCCTGCAAAATTCATGTATGTATTCGTGGGTACGTCTGCTATCATTTACTGCGTTGATGTTCAAATCATTTTTCGCCATTCTTGCCGAGTTTCAAATGTAGCTTGATTTCACTACACGTTTGCCCGTCCAAAGTAAAAAACTTTTGTGACCAATGTGAAATGGGTAGCGAAGTAAAATATAAATTTCATATTTTTTTACCAAAGTGAAAAGCATCTCAACCAATGTAAAATGGCACAATTAGAAACAAAAATGTATTCAAAGTATTTACATTCCATACTGCATGTATTCGAAGCGTACAGTGGCGCAGAATGCATTAATACAGATTTTTTCGATTGAGTTAACGAGATCGTTATCTTGTCGATAACGCTAATAGCTTGAGCTGCGGCGCCCTCGAGCAGGAGCATAAGATCGATGCTTTGTAAGCGTGGGCGCTCATTGTCAAAAAATATAAGCCTTTCACTGATAAAAATGGCAAGAACATTCGTACTTGTTGCTTTTGTTGGGTACCATTTTACATTGGTTGAGATGCTTTTCACTTTCGTTACAAAAGTTATGAAATCTATTTTACTTCGCTACCCATTTCATATTGGTCACAAAACTTTTCATTTTGGACGGGAAAAGGTGTAGATGTGCAGCAACCTCGAATTTCCTCGTCATATTTACCGGAGCCAGCAGAGACCAATCCAAGATAACGCTAACAGTGATTTTGGTAGAAGAGATATAGTAAGAAGTGTCAAAGTACCCGACATTAGTTGTCTGGGAAGTGTTCAATTAAGACCAAGTGCCAACGGAACAAGTCATACTCAAAGGTAACTTAAACCATATTATCCAACACTGTAATTTGTTTCTTGTTTCTTTATTACATTAATATAAGTCCCAAACGCAGCTTCTGCATCCTAATTGCAACGCGAGCATACGTATTTTGATGATATGTAGCATGCTTCACTTTCTCCATCATTAAGTTTTGCAAGAATAAATTTCAAACCCACATCCACATGCCTCATTTTCAATGCACTTTTCATCCCTTGCTAAATCTTAATGGCTGCTTGATCATCAATCTTTAAAGTCATAGGTTTCTTTTCTTAAATTCCATTTTCTTGCAAAATTTCTCGTAGCCCAGCATTTCCACTACGATTCCTGTTCTGCATAAATTCATCCTCGATCGTTGATAGCGACACGTCTATTTGTTACTTGCACATCCAACTTACAATAGTGTCATCCATAATTGCTAGCCCCGTTTCGTCGACTTGTGGTCATTGCGTATTGAGATTGCGAATAACCCCTTAATTCAACCGGACCTGATACTTTGCCTTCTGCTCTAAATGCAACTTCATGTCATATCCTCCTCTTGTATACCGCGCAATCCTTTCGCAAAGTTTCAATTTAATGTTTCACCTTGTTGCATTATGCACCGCGGAAAAAAAGATGTCTCGCTGCGTGCCGCGTGAAACCCATAATAAACTACTAACAAAAGGTTGGAAGTTTTTGATCAGAGACTTCAGAATTCGTCAAAAAGTTCTTCGTTAGGTATATTTCAATCTTCATATCCATAACCAATGCATACTTTCGCAGAATTTGGGCCGGATGATTTGAAATCGCGTAAATTTTTTTAAACATCAATTTTTTGTCAGTGTGGACGAGCACTAAATTCACTGATAAAACCCTTAATCCACTGATCACGTGATCATGATCACGTGATCATCCATTTTCGGATGATACATTGTTACCACTATCGTACACGTATCACAATCAAGAGGAACCAATAAACTGTTCCAATTTAATGATACAACACCCCTCTGTCAGCAAAAGGGCGGGATAGAACGCCAGTTGAGCACTCGGTGCTTGCGGATTGTAACTGGTAATGCAGTTAGCCAAAAAAGCGGGCAAAACGCTTATTTTATTAAACTAGAAAACGAGTAGTATACATACTAAAGACACTATCACTATATGGAATGTATAATTTATTCAGAATGCCATGCTCGAAAGGATTGTCTATGTACACATATCCATGTAGTCTTATCCTTTGTCGCCGCGTGTTTAAGTCGTATGCTAACCGGTATAACACAAATATGGAGGTTTGCTAGCTGCGTAAAACTAACTCGCAACGGTAACAAGCTAAAGAAACCAAACAGGCAACAAATGCTTACGCTTGGACGTGGCAGGGTGCCTAATTTTGCAAGTCGAGTACGGAGAATAAAAAAGAGGGGAGGGGCGCCTGATTAGGCTGGATGAAATATTTGCCTGCCTCTAAAGATCGGCTCAATATAATTTCTCTGAAAGATCGGAATACCCGAATCTCCCTATTTGTCTACTGAAAAACTGGTTGAAAACTCTTCGCATCACTCAGTTTTGCCGCTTAATGACTTCTGTTGAACGTCATGAAGCTCGATATCCTGCAGACTTTTCAAGGCAGACCTCCATCTTGATCCCATGGATTCGGATCATCGGAAATTTTCCGTGCTACTGCAGGGACCATAATAGATTTACATATCTACTTATATAAGTCAAGTTTTTTCATCGGTTGTGATTTGTCCGACAAGGGTGGAAATAGTTATTTAAAGGGAATTGCTAGGCACACAAACCCTTTGCTAGGTACACCCCATAATAAAGCGCTTATAATATATCCGCCTTTTTCGTTTAATTTTACTAATATAGTACGTTCCTCTGAATAGTAATGCTGCGAGAGACACTAGTTGTACCCATGGAGTCAGGAGATAACATAGCGCGTTAAATCACTGAGATGTTGATGAATACACAGATCCAAACATATCTTTAAAGTGGATTTACGATCGCCCATGTTTTTGAGATGCTGAAGTTAACGCAGGACATTTCCGTCTTCCCCACACCTAATTTTCGTGGCGGTTAGACACAAATGGATGATCACGTGAACATGGTCACGTGATTAGTGGATTTAGGGTTTTATCAGTGGATTTTGGGTTTTATCAGCGAATTTAGGGCTAGTCCAAGTGTGTACCCAGTCCAGTTTATTCATCATAAAAAGCTCTTAAGCCAAAAAAATCTACATTTTGCCCGGGATTTTACTTCTAAGGCATTCACGGCGTCAAAAACATTATCCATCAATCTTTGTTCACTACCTGTC
>CM047587.1:15492088-15525577 GCA_026184515.1 Peronosclerospora sorghi | reverse complement strand
CCACCTAGAGTTCCCGTGGGGCGCTTACAGCAGCCGAACTCTAGGGGTCAAACGCGAGCCAAACGTGGAGAGGTGAGAGCACTGCTCAATCACACTCTCAAAACCAAAAAACCTTTACTCAAGAGCCGCTGGAACAGCGGGCGGAGTTGCGGAGTGAGTTCTCAACATCTACGTACGCCGGTGGGCCAAAAATGCACAAAGTGCTCCCGCCCGGGACGTAGAGGTTTATACTAATAAGGGAGGCGCAAAGGTTCCGTCCCAGAAACGATCTGCTAGATCGAACGCAAAAGGAGAACTTTATTATTACTTAAATCCTAAGAACTACCAATTTCCTAATATCCACCAATCAGAACTACCCGTTCCAGCGTCCTCCGTCGACCAGTCGACCTGATTTATCCGTCGTCCGTCGCTGTTCGTCGGTGTTCGCTGAGTACCTGTACGTAATCGTCCCATCTTTCATGCCCTGTCTATGTCCCGACTATGTGCACCGCGGTTGTACACGTAACTGTATACGCCGTGTTACACACGATCGTATACGATTACGTTCTCGATTTTTTGTCCGTAGTCGGGCCCCCCAAATTTAGGCCCATAATTAGGCCCTATAATAAGGCCCGTTATTGGGCCCAATTATAACACGCTTTACGACAATTGCGTCTGATCATCGCCTGATCGCATCAGTCGACTCATCACAAGTCAACTCAGTCTTGCCACAAGGAATTGTAGTGTGCCATCCCCGCCACCTGAAGAGCGATCCACGCCTAAGCCGTCGGGTACACAAGGTGAGCAGAAACACAAGCAGTCAAGGACAATCGGAGGTCCCCTTCGTCAGTCGGCAGTCCGGGCGCCGTGGTACCGCGTGATCAAGCCTCAAAAACTTTGATCGGCCGCTCCACCACAATGGTGCGCGTGCCCGGATCTTTGGGCGACGCGGGATATAACCGCGATTCTACACAAGATGGCGCTGATGTGGACGTGAAAACGGAAGCAGAAGCAGAAGTGAAGATAAAGGAGGAAAAGAAAGAGGTGGTTGTGACGATGGAAGGCAGTTCGCCGTCGTCATGCCTGAATAAGAAAGGAAATGCTGATTATCAGGACCTGCGGAGGTATCCTGAGGAGATAAAGGAGGAGAAGAAGCCTCAACCACCTCCCAAGGCGATTGAGGCCTCTTCTCCTCCTTTCCTTCGGGAGCCCCTGCGGATCATAACTTGCGTTATGATCCGCAAATTACATATGCATATGATGATCTGGATTGGAAGCCGTTGGTGAAATACTATGACCCGGACCGACCGAAGGCGTTGTTGAAGGCGCCGGGTTCGGACAGCGATGAAAGTTGATCAAGTATGCCACCATCAGAATCTGATTTGGAAAGGACGTTTTTTTTAATATGAAGGAGCTGAAGAATTTCATATTGATGGAGTCAATTATGAACCTACTCGGGGTCACGATCAGTGGAAAACTGATCGAGCCGGATAATCAACCAATAACGGACGGGAAGGACAAGCTTCAGTTGGTGTTAGGGCTGACACGTCTGATTAAGCAAGATGGCTTGACTACAGGCGCCTAAGATGCTGAAGAAGTGTTCGATCTCATCCCTCAAGACGTTGCGACCACTACCGAGTAGCCGTTCGAACTGTTGGTACCTATAGTGGGTCGATCCGCTAAGGTGGAACCAACTCGTACTATGCTGACAATTGAAGAGGGTCCGCCTATCAACGGGGCAGAACACACGGGATCATCGTGTTACGAATCTGCCCCTTCCGAAGGCGATGAACCTGAAGTGGAGTAGAGCAGTGCCGGAAGTATAGAGCCCAAGATCACCAGGATGACAGTTTTTTTTGCCAGAAGGATGAATCCAAGTTTTTGGTTATCAAGAGGGAACCGCAATCAGTCAAGGCAGACGATGATCAGTCATCGCAGGGCCTACAGCTGCAAACATTTTTCGACAAGGCCATGAAACAGTTTTTGGCGGAAGAAAGAGGCAAGTTGACACATGGAGTCGTATACACGAAAAGTCACCAGACAGGTCCAGGGAGAGTTGCGGCAGTCAAGGATGTCGATATGGAATCCGTGCATTCGCGTCGTGGTCATCAGTCGAAGCCTGGAAGATCGGCGTCAATTAAGTATGTTGACATGGAATCTGTATATTCGTTCTATGATCAACAATCCCGGCATGACTATGTCGATCCAGACGAACCGATCACTCTGCCTCGACAGGCTACGGTTGCGTCAGCATACACTGGAATGCCCGACCAACAGCCGATTCCCAGGATTCGGATGTCCGCAATTAGTGATCTAAAAGAATTTTCAGGGAAAGAAGTGGATGAAGATCAAGCGCGGAACTGGGTCAGTCGTCTCAAGTCGGAATTTATGCGGGACCAAGCCTCCGACAAAGAAAAGTGCTTAATTATGGTCGATTTACTTAAAGGACCAGCGCGCAATTGGCATCGGCAGCTGAGCAGAACTACTCGGTCAAGCTGGAAAAGTCTCGTGGATGAGTTTGAAGTTCAATACTGTGGAAGTGGTCAGTCACCATCCCGCCAGTATTATTACACAAAGCAGCGGTCGGATGAAAATCCTATCGAGTATCTGCACCGGCTGAATGTGGCGGGACTGCGAGCCAAGTTGCCAATCAGGGACGGATCGCCTACGATCTTACGCGATCATGTGCAACATTTTCTTGATAAATTGACCAATCGCGAGCTCGCCGATCAACTGGCACTTCTGTGGCTTAATACCGCCACGGATCTGGAAGAAACGTTGCGGGGGTATGCGCGCAATAAGTGGTACCAGCCAACGTCGACGGTAGGCACCAGCCGATTCCGTCAGAAATTTAGTGATGATCGGTCACCTTTCCCGGCGCGGAAGCCTAAAGCAGTGCGCGAGATCAAGATGATGTCTGAAAGTGAAGATTCAAGCTCCGATGACAGTGGAAGGGACGGTAACCAGCGTCGTTACATGATTGCTGCTATGCGCGTTCAATCAGTAACGCACGGTCTATCTAGTGAGCCTCGATCTGGTAAAGAAGGCGAATCAAGTGCGGTTCACCAAGGGGCGATGAAGAAATACAGTCATTGCGGATCAATTAAGCATGACAATTTGCGTTGTTGGAAACGCCTGACCTTTCTGAAGTGTGGCAAGAAGGGGCACCCGACGGATCACTGCTTGTACGTCTGCCGTGCGTGCGGCGAGATTCACGACGTTGGCAAGTGTCCCATGGAAGAATTCTACAATCGCATTCGACAGTGCTATAACCCTACCAAGCATGCGGGAATGTTGCCCAAAGAAGCCGAAGAATGTTAAACTAGGACGCTCACCAGGTTGGAATCTAGTACGAGACGAGCGTTCTGGTGTGTGTATTTTTGCATATGTGGATAAGAAGCGGCTTGATCAAGCAGAAGAGAAAGATAATGAAAATGTGATCAACCTGATTTACCACGTTTGGCTAATTTCTGTATTGATGAGTTTTCTCGGTCTCCGGTGATCATGGAAGTTGATTTGCTTCCGGGTGAATCACGTGGATATTGGAAATAACACACGCCAAAAAAGTGGTTAAACAAGCCAAGGCGAGCGGCAAAATCAATAACGAACGTGCCACGTTACTATTCGATTCTGGTGCCGAAGTGTCGATCGTCGACTCAACCTTTGCTCGTAAGATGAGTTGTCAGATCGACACGAGTCAAATACAAGAATGTGTTGGCATTGGAGAAAGTGCGTACCTCACAGAAGGACGCACTAAGATTAAAGTGACCTTAGCGGGTTTTTTGGTCTATTACTTCCATGCATGGGTGGAAAAGCTCGTTGGTCAAGACGTTATATTAGGTATGGATTTTATGATCCCAGCTGGTGTCAGATTGGATATCGCTCACGGTGCATTAAGTCTGCCTGATGAAGTAATCATCCCATTAGAAGGTCGCCGACAGCTGTATGGATCGAGTGGAAATTATATGAAACTTGGTCAGTACGAGCAGATCCCAGTAGGTCGATCTGCTGAGGTTCGGATTCATGATCAGCGATCTCGGAAATTATGGATTACTCGTAGAAAAGATTGGGTCCCCACTGTGACTAGGGGCGTGGGTAATTTGCGATATCTGTATATTACGAATATTGCCGATCATCAGATAATCCTACATGACGATATGATTTTAGGTATTTGGATATATAAGGATGATGTGCCCCGTCGCCCTGGGCTTATATCGGTGGGCTCTAATCGCTATAAGGAGTGGCAGAATCTCGCGTATCAATCCTCCACCTATTCAGTATATGACGATCAAGAAAGCGTCGACCAGGGTCCTTTGGTCGAGAAAAAGGAGTACTCTATTCATCAAAGAATTTTAGTTCGACCTGCGGACTCAGCCACGGCATCGGTGACATTATTAACCGGAATACCGATTAAGGTACAAGAAGTGCAAGAAAAGGGCAATCAGGAGCCGAGTGTGAAAGGTCTTACCCTTGGTCACGAAGTTGAACGACCTGTTACAAGAGATGGGCCTGGTCAAGATATGCGTGAACATACCGTACCGGTGAATTCAGTGTAATTCCTACCTATGACCAAGTATGATACCATGAAGGCGGAGATTTGTTCGTGGAAGAGCTGGAGAAATAACTTTCCACGCTGCCCGAAGTATCCGCAAGTACCGAAGAAGTGACCAAGGATGGTTTGCAAGTTGGCGACCCACTGATCAACACAGCAGAAGAGATTGACCAACTTCGCGGCATAATTTGGGCGAATAAACTTCTGTTGATCGGAAGAGGAAACGCGCTTCCTCCTGCTGCACGTGGAGTTGTTTGCGTTATTAATGTTGGCAATGCACGCCCAATCGCTCAAAAGTGTCGGAAGGTCGCTCCACAATTTCGCGAGAAGTTATCGGCTTTAATCAAGGGGCTGTTGGCCACGAAGATTATTTAAACGTATACGTCACCTTAGGCATAAGCTATAGTGATTATTGTAAAGAAGAATGGGGTGGATATTCTGTTATGTATCGACTATCGCGCGGTGAAACAACTCATGCATTTGATGGTGTACCCTATGCCTCTGATCTCTGATTTGCTCGAGGATTTGGATAAAGCGTTGTGGTTTTGCTCTTTGGATATGGCGAGTGGGTTTTGGGTTGTGTCTATGACCGATCGAGCGTGGCAGATTTCGGCGTTCGTCACTCCGTTCAGATTATTTGAATGGAATCGGATGCCCGTCGGCCTTAAGATCGCTCCGCAGATCTACCAGCGGTTAATTGACAATGCATTATTCGGATATCTCAAGGTCAAGGACGGTTCTGGTGAGTCATCGGATGTGTTTATTACGGGAGAGCCTGACCAAGCCCGTGGCCCGTCTGTGTTGCAGAGACGTTCCTATATCGATGACATTTTGATCCCGACACCTACATGGACAACCCTGTGTGACAGGGTGCGAAACCTGTTGGAGAAGTGCGATCAGTGGAATTTATCGATCAGCGTGGTCAAATCGTATCGGGGTAAAGTGAAGTGCCTTATTTGGGATACCACGTCTCTGTCCGTGGTCTGGAAGCGAATCCGAAGAATTTGGATGATCTGATCGATTTTCCTTTTCCTGGCACTTTACGCGCTATGCGCGTAAAGCCATTTCGACCAAGCAAAGACGCCGGTGATTGTGGTGTATGCCAGTAAGTGGGAAGTGTCCGCCGCGTTGGTGCAAGAGCATGACCAATTATATTTCCCCGTCGCATTTGCCAGCCGTACAGTAAAGAGCGGTGAGCTGAATTACAGCCCTGTTGAAAAGGAAGTGTTGGTCCTTCTACGAATCCTAGACGTCTACTTTACGATGCTTGTCGGAAAGGCGATCGTTGTCCTGTCACGTCGATCCACGTTGAAGTGGCTATTGACGTCCAACGGGCTAGATGGACGACTGGGAAAATGAGCTGCAATCATGTCACAGTGGGACTTGGAGATCAAGAAATGTGTGCATGGAGAAGAGGAGGTACTAGGGGCGCTGGCCGCAAGTATCACCCCTCGCACTAAAATTGATTAAGCCCTGATCGCAATCGCACCGAGAAAGGAGCCTGGACAGACGATTGAAGTACCACCTCCCACGGTCTAGAAAGTCGAAGAGCTGTACGTGATCAGCTTCGACGGGTCTGCTAGCGTTAAGCGATATCTTGGTGCGTTCGGTGCTATCGTGTGGAATCTGCCGGAGTGGAAGATCATGATCGCGGTTGCGGAACATGCACCCAACATCACGGTGAATGAAGCCGAGTACCAAGGACTTCTGCTAAGTTTGGATCTACTATGGCAATATCCCAAAGGAAGGATAATCGTGTGTGGAGACTCGAATTTTGAGATCAGGCAAATGCGTGGCAAAATAGAGTGTAAAGCTCCGCGGTTGCAAGTATTGCAACAGCGCGCGTTGAAACGCCTTCGCGAATGGCCTAAACATGACCTGTTTCATGTTAAACGGGGTGGAACAAAAGTGCCGATCACATCACCACGACTGCCATGTGGGATGGGGCACGATATGAGATTGTGGAGAAGCGTGCCCAAAATTTGGCACACTTCTGGTCAAGTTTCGTCAAGGCATTTGGTCTGATTTCGGATTGGTTTAAACAAGGGGGGCTTTTCAGCCTATCAGACTCAAGAAGTGTCAAGAACGCAAGTTTTGGTGAGTCACCCGACTTTGAGTATTTTACATATTTTTGTGGGGGTACATTTAGGGACTATAGGGTAGTAGTATTTTAGTTGTGGTTTTACCTTTTAGGACAGAGGTTATACCTTTAAGTAAGGAAATCTTTTAGCTTTCGGATAAGTGGCTGAAACCTCTTCTGGTCTTGGTTCACACCACAGCTAGGGGTCGCCGTTCTTCCCTTTTCGTACACTAGTCGCCTCCGCCCGCCGCGGAGTGTTTGGGTCAGAGGGTCGAATTATCCCCTCTCGCCAATTATACCCGGTCTGGACGCGCCGCACGCGCACTTTGGCCCACCGGAAGTTCCTCGACGGGGGTACGATTTGGCGATCTCAACACCTCAACTCAAGTACGTTTGGAACGTGCTATTCACTGGATTGGTCTTGGCGTGGAGATATCGTTTGTGGAGTTTCACGAGCATATTGGGTCTTTACGCGGACATATTGGCTTGTTTTAATATTGGTTGGAAACTAGACCGGTTTTTGGTCTTATTTCGTATTGGTCAGGGGCTAGACCGGAACGGTCGGTCTACTCTCTATTATTTCGTATTGGTCAGGTCTTGATCGTTTGGACGATCAACCTATTGGAAGTTATCTCTTGGAAGTGTTTTTGATCTGTTTGTGTCTGGGGTGAAGAGTTCCGCCCCAGAGATACCTACCCAGATCGGTCTTCTATATTCAAGACCGCTTCGATCCAATCTGCGATCCCGATCCACCGAGTGTGTAACTAGCCCATTCCATCGGGTACACAAGGTGAGATGGACACTAAACAATCGGACCAAGTGGGTTCTGATGACGACCGGTCGTCTGCTTGCAGAGGACGATCGGACCAGATCTCGAGTGGTGGTCCGCGGAGTACCCCCTCCGAAAGTTGGACGGCTGGGCGCGATGTTGGTAGTCAGGTTATCGATGCTAATGTTTTCGATTTCGAACTTGACTCCACAACAATGGTGCGCGTGCCCGTATCACTTGGTGATCGTGGATATCACCGTGCTGATATTCCATCAAAAATTGGATTCGAAGATTTGAATGATTTGAATATGGAGTCGTTCTGGAGAGGACGTAAGGAAAGGCTATCGCCTTACGTTCTCGTTGTTGATAAAGATGGCGATGTCCGATCTGGCCTGGCGGAGGACAAGATCGGGATTAATAAGTTTTTCCTCACCAAAAGGCTCCCACCGGAGCCGATCGGGACTATAGCAGGTCTTGATATAGTTCCGGAAAGGATCAGGGCCTTGGTCCTGATCCTATGTGTATGAATGAAAAAAATGATGGAAAACTAAAAGATGAAAACTACTTGGAGGCTGAATGGAACGATCCGGTCTACCTCCCTAAAGTCCCCAAGGTACCCAAAGTGCCCAGAAAAGGGCTGGGAATGTCACCCGACGAAGACGACTTCGAAGAAAAGTCGAAGGTCGGGGATGAGGCTATCACCGAACAAGACCTGGACAAGATGTATTATATTTTTGGATTGAAGAGATTTGTTCGCCAAAACCAGGTCTTTCGGGTGTTGGACCTCCATATCCCCGACCGTCTTCTCGGTCCCACTACCGAGCCGATCCAGAGTGATCGACCATTACTGCTCGTCAAGAATTTGGTGGCGATGTTGGCGGAGGTTGGCATTAAAATGCGGAACTCCGCCGGTGTCAATAAATTGTTTGAATTTGATGCTTGGAGACTGGAGGCGTCGATGTCGGACCTCCACGACCGTTTGGTGCCACTGGTGGTGGCGGTTCGCCGCCCAACTCCCACCACGGCAATGAAGGTCACCGAAGCCTCCACAGAGCTTGTTGACATTGGTTCCGATGATGAAACGATCTACCAGTCTCCACCGGCTTCTAATAGCTCATCGGAGTTGGAGACCGGTGTCGAGCGGATGACCATGGGGGTGGACCATGCCCGGTCTGAACAAAAAAGGGACATGCGGCAGCAAAGGGCTGCTTGCCAGTAGGGGCTCCAGAAAGCCCCACAGGCCTCAGTTCCGCAAAAGGAGGGTATCAACACGTTGCCCATGACGCCAGCCAACGTCCAAGCCATGTTTGAGACGATGATGCAACGTTTCATGGAAGAGCGGGTTAGACCACCTATGCGCCCACATGTCCAAGACCGGCCTACCTGTCAAGGTGTCAATGTTTGCAAAGATGTGGATATGGATTCGGTAACATCTATGGATAAGCCTATTAGAAGTGATAAACCAACCGGAAAGGGAAGGCGCAAGCCGCAACCGGCAAGACCGCGTAGACCAAGCAAGACAAGTGACTGTGATATGTAGTCGGTCGGCGGTTTTGACGACCATGGTGGGTCAGATGGTACAGGCGCAGGCAAGGTGCGCAAGGCTAACCTATCCTCCACTACTGCCTACGACTTTGGATCTGCTGCGATTCCGCGCATCCGTATGGCCGCGACGACCGACCTCAAGGACTTCACCGGCAAGGATGCTGATGAAGACCAGGCCCGGTCTTGGTTCAGTCGGGTCAAGTTTGCGTTCCTGCGAGACCAGACCCCAAAAAGCGAACGTTGTTTAATCTTCCGGGATTTGTTAAAAGGACCGGCTGCGAACTGGATTCAACAGTTGGGTCGGGGCGTCCGGTCTGACTGGGACCTGTTATGTGCGGAGTTTGAAGGTCAATATTGTAACTCCGGATTTTCAAGCGCCCGTAAGTACCACCATATGCAGAAGCGGGCCGACGAAAAAACAACGATCGAGAATTTGCATCGGTTGAACGTGGCTTCACTTCGCGCCGGCATAACAATCAAAGAGAATAACCCGCCGAACGGTGCCGCCTTAGAACATGTGGGTCACTATATTAGTACTCTTGACGATCAAGAACTGGCGGATCAGCTTACTCTACTACGTCTTAAGGATGCGGGCGAAGTCGAACAGACCCTGCGGACGTTACAACAGTCGCGTAGTAGGATAGCGAAGACCGCTGGTGGATCAGGTCGCTACCGATCCAAGACCCAGACCCAGACTGATCCGGTCAAGAGGCCCTGGACCAGACCGACCCGAGAGGTCAAGGCGATCGTAGCCGAAGACAGAACGGGATCGGAAGGGGAAAGTGGAAGTCCATCCAGCCAGGAGTCATCGGATGAAGACCAGTATCGTTACTTCTATGTTGCGGGACCTGCCCCGAAGACCAAGTCGAAGTCCGACCAGGTGGACCGGAACGGAAGGAACGGAAGCAAGTCCGATCCAGACCGACCTCGGTAAAGTGCTCCCACTGTGGGTCAAGCAAACATGATGGTCCAAACTGCTGGAAGAAGATGGTGTGCAAGAAGTGCGAGAGACGCGGCCACCCGACGGACCACTGCCTCTTCGTATGCAAGACATGTGGAGAAATCCACGAGGCCGGCCACTGCAAGATTGAAGAATTTTCTAACATGATGCGCAAGTGGTACGTGCCGGACAAGCACGCCGGGATGCTGCCGCCGGACGCAGAAAAGATGTTAAACTAGAACGCTCGCCAGGTTGGAATCTGGATTGAGCCGAGCGTTCTACGGTCCACATCTATGCATATGTCGGCAAGGAGGATAAGACCGACAATACACGTTCTATTCCAAACTGCGTCGACCGAGACCATCCGGTCTACAGTCTGAAGACCGATGAGTACTCCCGGACCAAGGTGGTATGCAGTTGGACTTGCTGCCTGGAGAATCCAGCGGATACTGGAAGTGTCGCGCGCCTGATAAATGGTTCAAGAGCCTGTTGAAATATTAATACCCAGAAGGCGACGATGTTGTTCGACTCTGGAGCTGAAGTCTCGATAATCGACTCCGCCTTTGATCGTAAGGTCGGATGTCGTATAGACGATACCCAGAGACAAGAATGCGTCGGGATAGGCGAAAACTCTTATATGACAGAAGGAAGAACGCGTGTGAAAATTACTTTGTCGGGATCGCTGGTCTACTTTTTCAGCGCTTGGGTTGGCAAGTTGGCTGGTCAAGACGCTTTACTAGGAATGGATTTCATGGTCCCAGCTGGTATTCGCCTAGACCTGTCACATAGAGTGCTTACGCTCCCGGATGAGGTCCAGGTCCAGTTGGCTGGTCGAAGACCTCTGTATGGTTCGTATACCGATCTGGTCCGGTGGGACCAAGACCTCACTATCCCAGTTGGTCGGTCTGCCGATACCCCGGTTGAGAAAGGTTTTCGTTCGAGGAAGTTGTGGTTGACCAGGGGTGATCGGTGGGTCTCGACCTTCGTAAAGAGTGCTTGTCGACGTGATTTTGTCCGTGTTACCAATATCGTTGACAAGCCGCTGACACTGGACAATAACACTAATGTCGGGATGTGGTTAGCAGAAGGGAAGGTACCAAGTAAGATGGGGTTCGTCTCGATTGGGTCGAGGCGGTATGTCGAGTGGCAAAACCTGGCGTACCAATCGACCACCGATCTTATCAGCGATGATGGGTCGGTGGAAGAGGATACCTCACCTTTAGTGGAAAGACCAAGTTATGTCACCCCGAAAAAGATGTTGGTCCGAAGAAAGGCGCCGCAGTCACCAGGAACGGTGGACCATCAAGTAGACGAGCCAAGGTTAGTCAAAGTGTTGTCAGCACAAGACCAGGCGACAGCGGAGCAAGAAACGCAAGAAGGGGAACATGAAGTTGCTAGGTCGGACCATGAAGGTATTCCTAATCAGACCGATATCAGTGAAGGACAGCCCGTCGATCAAGACCAGGGGCGTTCAGCCGGTCCAGATGGTCTAGGTGATATCGCCCCAGAAGATGAACAAGTCTGTATACATGAAGGCGGGGAACAGTATATTCAGGAGCTGGAAATCCAAAAAGAAGTCCTCCCTGAAGTGTATGCCGACTCTCCCGAAGTTACAATGGATGATTTACAAGTGGGTCATCAATACCTTAACAGTCCAGGCCAGATCGAGCAGTTGAAGAATATCATATGGAAGAAAAGACATCTGCTGATCCGAAAGGGCAATGCCTTACCACCTGCAGCCCGTGGTGCGATTTGCGATATTGACGTTGGAGATGCCAAGCGGATTGCTCAGCGATGTCGACGCGTGGCGCCACAGTACCGGGAAAAGCTTTCTGATCTTATCAAAGGACTGTTGGCTACCAAGATTATTAGACCGTCGACCTCGCCATGGGCCTCGCCGATCGTAATTGTTATCAAGAAGAATGGATTAGACATTAGGTTTTGTATCGACTATCGGCTGGTAAATCGGTTAACTAAACTTATGGTGTACCCGATGCCGCTGATTAATGATTTGTTGGAAGACCTCGACAAGACCTTGTGGTATTGTTTGCTGGACATGGCAAGTGGATTTTGGGTGGTCTCGATGACTGATCGAGCTCGTGAGATTTCCGCATTTGTGACATCGTTTGGTCTTTTCGAGTGGAACCGTATGCCGTTCGGTCTGAAGAACGCACCCCAGATCTATCAAAGGTTGATAGACAACGCACTGTACGGACACTTCAAGATCAAGACCGATCGGGACCCTGCCGAAAGTTATGATGTGTTTACAGAGGGTGAACCCGATCGGGAAAGAAGCAGTCCGTTCTGGGGAGGCGATCATACATCGACGACATTCTGATACCTGCCTCGTCATGGAACGATCTGTGCGAAAAGGTTGAACGATTGTTGGAGACATGCGACCGCTGGAACCTGTCTATCAGCGCGCCATGAAAATTTTTTGGGGTATGTCCAAGGTCGCCTATTTAGTCCATATGGTCTCGAGCAATGGTCTAGAGGCTAGTCCCAAGGACCTGGATTCGCTGAGTAGCCTCCCGTTCCCCAGATCGCTGAAGGCAATGCAGTCCTTCCTGGGGAGCTTGAATTATTATAGCCGATTCATTGAAGACTTTGCTATCTACGCGGCTGTGCTGTACGAGCTCCGGGAAGTTGACTATCATATGTTGCGCGAAGAAGACCGGGCAACTTTACATGGGGGCGCCGACTCTGGTCTTGCTGCAGTTTGTCCGCAAATGGAGGCCGAAGATCATATGAAGTGTGCACAGTTTGCCTTTGGTATGTTGAAGGTTAAGATGGCGAAGGCACCGGTTCTCAAGCATTTCGCTCCCGAAAAAGTGCCGACCAATTTTGTATATGCCAGTAAGTGGGCTATCTCGGCCACTTTAGTGCAAGATCACGATGGTGTGTATCATCCAGTCACGTTTACGAGCCGTACGCTAAAACCAAATGAAGTGAACTATGGAATTTTCGAGAAAGAAGTTCTGGCGTTGCTACGAAGTTCTGCATGTGTGTTACAACCTGCTGGTCGGCCGACCTATAAAGGTCCTGTCAAGACGGTATACTTTGGCCTGGCTATTATCAGCCAATGGGATGGACGGACGTCTAGGCAGATGGTCGGCGGTCTTGTAGCAATGGACCCTCGAGGTCGTTAAGTGCACCAGGGGCGAGGAAGAGATATTGGGCACATTAGCTACCAGTATCACCCCTCGGTCTGAAGTGGACGAGGCATTGATAGCGATTGCCCCGAGGAAGCAACTCTGCAGTCAGTTTAGAGACCGCCACCGACCGTCGACCATGATGAAGAGCTCTTGGTCTTAAGTTTGACGGATAAGCAGGCGTGAAGAAGAAGGTCGGAGCCTATAGTGCCATATTTTGGAAGTTGCCACAATGGTCTATAGTTGCAGCCGCTGCCGATTTCACGCCGGATATTACTGTTAACGAGGCGGAGTACCGAGGTCTACTTCTATGTCTGGATCTGCTGTCGTCGCAAGAGAAGGGGCGAGTCATCATATGTGGTGACTCCAATCTAGTGATCAGGCAGATCACCGGAGATATCGACTGCAAGGCTCCACGGCTGAGGTCGTTAAATGATCGGGTAATGAAGGCATTGAAAGACCATCCCAACCACGAGCTGTTACACGTGAATCGGGACTGGAACAGAAGCGCCGAATACCTCGCGACCAAGGCCATGCGAGACCAGGCCGGGGCTACGATCCCCGAGGAGGCTGTTCTTGATGAATTGATGAATATAAACAGGCTCCCCGAGGTGATCGGACCCAAGAACGCTCCGTACCAGGTGCATGTGATGGTCGCGACTAGACCGAAAGCTCGGAAGTCCCACCAACCGTTCCCAAAAGAACTGTTGAGTGAATCTGTTGTGCAAAGACTAAGGGCAGAACGGATCCTCAAGGCGCAGGACGAAGAAGAATGAATTATGAACCTGAAGACCTACCTGCGCGGTGAATTGTCCAAGTTGACGAATGGTCAAGCGAAAGAATGTGCCAAGATCGCAGACAGTTACGAAGTGGATGAGGATGGTTTACTATATTACTGCCACGATGCCGACCAATACAGTGCAGACCGGGACCGATTGGCAAAATTGGTGATACCTGAGTTGCTGCAGCCGGATGTCCTCCATCACTACCATGTGAGTCTAGAATGGGGACATCAGGGCATAGGCAGAACGTATCACAAGATCAGGTCCCACTTTCACTGGAGAGGTCTTTTCCGAAGTGTACAGAAATATGTGGGTTGTTGTACGGATTGCGAGACCGGAAAGGGTAGACCGGTAATCAAGGGGCGATCGCCCGGAAATATCGAAGCTACCTACCCTTTCCAGGTCATAGCGATGGACCATATACCGTCGCTGCCTAAATCGACATATGGAAATACTGAGTTGTTGATCTGGGTAGACCTGTTCACCGGTCTAGTTATTGCGAAGGCAAGTGCGTCCCGGTCTGCCGAGAAGATCGCCAAAAGTTACGAAGAATGCGTGTCCGAAGGTTCGGCGCCAGCGAGGTCATCAGACACGACCGAGAACCCGGTTTTATGGCCGAGGTGTTCCGGTCGTTTAACAATATGCTGGGCCAGAAACAGACCGCGACGATGGCATATCGTCCGCAAGCGAATGGATCGGCAGAACGTATGGTACAAACTATTACAAGAGCAATCAAGATGTACGTTGCCGATCCAGACCAGCGCGATTGGGACGAATACGCAGAAAGGCTGGTGTTTGCACTCAACTCGTCGACCGATCGGGTCCGAGGAGAAACGCCTTCTTATCTTGCGTATGGATGGGACCCCCGGTCCACTCTTGAAGCCGCGACACATATTGGCTGCACTCGGACCCGCGATCGTGATGTTTGACGTTGGCGCATGCAGGTCCAGAAACATTACCAGCATGCAAGAGAAATTGTCAACGAAAAGTTACGTCAAGCTACACAAGACCGGGCAGACCGGAACAACGACCAGGTCCAACCCCACGGTATAGAACCAGGGTCGAGGGTATGGTTGTACCTAGACCGAGTGAAGGAGGGCTATGCGAAGAAGCTGGCTCACATGTGGCACGGTCCTTTCCGTGTTGCCGAGCTGATTGGTGAACACGCTGCCCGTCTAGTAACAACCGCCACGGACTACAAGGTCTTCCCGATCGTACATGTGGCCAAGTTAAAACTGGTCCGAGAATTTCCTGATCGTCCCAAAATGCCCTGTCTAGTAGACGAGGCAGAACGGTTTGATTTCGATGAAGCATTACTGCCGGAGTACAGTTGGGAACGACCGCTGGAGAAGGAAGAATTTGAAGTGGAAAAGGTCTTAGATGTCCGATCGGTCAAGAAGACCAGGTTCGGCCGGACCCACCGAGAATATCTGGTCCGATGGAAGGACCATGATGAAACAACTTGGATCGATGAGTCCGACATGAACTGTGGAGCACTACTACGAGAATTCGAACGGGACCGAGTCAGTCGGAACCGTTTCGCAGTGATGAAGACTCATGAAGACCAAGACCAAGACATGCAGTAGCATCGGTCTTCCCGACCGGTGTGAAGAGGTGGAAGGTCTTGTGTATTGTGTATTGTGTATTGTGAATATGTGACGAATTGGAATAGTGGAGTGACGAACGTGGATTTTTTTTCGCGATGTAAGTGGAACGGTTGGTGATAACGTGTCTAGTGCAACTCTGGAGAAAGTGGTGGAATTAGATCAAGTGATTTGATGACCGAACATGTGAAAAAGAACGATGATATATATTAAGTGTTATCTGGTCGACTACTTACGACCTCACTCGCCATCACCCCACAGACGGCCGACGGTCAACGACGGATGCTTTTCAACTTGGTCCTGGTACTGGTTACGCCAAGGTTCTTGTTGGTCTAGTTGTACAAAAGCATCCTGAGGTCCAAGACCGGTGTAGTGCACCCAAGACCAGGATATCATGTGCCACCGTCAGCCAGCAGCCGGGTCCTCTCGACACGACGCCGCGGCATATGAAGTACAACTGGATATAAGAACACATCGACGTCGCACTCGTGGGCGAGCATCACGTCCAAAACATATTAGCACAGGGACTGCCAGGCCTCACCCGCTCTGATCCGACGCCGCTTGCGCTTGTTCTGGATGGTCACCAAGCCATGGTCTTGCCGAACTCGTTCCGGAGGAAGCACCAGATAGTGGGATGCCTCCCAGATGGCTTGAGCGTGAGTCTTGTTAAAATATTTCACCCGACTCATGAAAGCATTGGCCCACGGAGTCGAGTGGAAGATGAACCCCAGCTTGGGATGCTCGAAAATCTTCCACGGCTCGTCAGCGTACAAGCAGGAGATCTGTGCCGACGTGATCAAGTCCGGCCGCCATTCCGACGCGGCAGGAACTTTCTTCGCCGGCGGGAAAAGCCAATGGTCTGGACGAGAGAAAGACCGGGCCAGGAGCTGCTTGGTCAGGGTGGACCGTCGTAAACAACCGATCTGCCCTGGCGACCACGGCAAAGTATCCTCACGCGTTCGTGGCGGAAGGGAAGAACTGTCGATTGCCACGTTGGGCAACAAAGCATCTTTTTGGAGCTTGGACGTCCCAGGCAAGACCGTAGGTGTTGACTTTGTCGACGCATGAGGTGGTGGAACGCCACCATGCGGACCGGTCTTCTTGGTCTGCTCCGAAGTCGATGCAGCTTGAACAAAACTTTCATGTGGACTTGTTCGCGACTTGGTTGGGATGGGGACAGCAAACTCCGAATCACCGGAGTCTTCGCCGGAGTTATCCCAGGACGAGACCTCTGAATACTTGGCATGGTCACCACCGGCGGTCGAGGGCGCTTGATTTTTGGAGATGTTACTGTCGTCATCCTCGTCCAAGCTTGGGCCCACGAGAGGCGCCTGTATCTTGGCTCGCTTACGAGGCACCGCACGCTTCCCTTCGAGTTTAGGGTCGCGCGCCATGCCCCGCGCCCTCGAGGGACTCGGCGCGTCCGCGCGCTTCTTAGACTTTTGACGAATTTTGGGCTGGGGAATTTCGGCCAATGAACGGCCTTGGTCTTGGTCCCGGTGTAGGTTGACCAGGGCGGCCGACGCAGACCGGTATACGCTGGAGGCAGCAACCGGATGCCGACGAGGACGCAACAGGTCAACCAAGCGCTGATGACATTCTTTCAATACCGCCCGACGACCGTTCGCTGCCTGCGTCCAATCGTTCGACTTGCGTTTCACAAGACTGGACCTCCTCGGTCTGGTCTCGAATCGAAATTCGGAGCTCAGGGAGACGCCTCTCGAGGTCGTCGCTTTGAATGCTCAACGTGGTCTGGTCAAGCAGGTCTTATTCTTGCTGCTGTTGGACCAGCACAAGCTGCTCCCGGTGATGAAGCCGATGAGCCTTCAAGCGGGCCAACCTATTGCGCGCGTTAATTGGTCCGGTCAAAATCTGACGCAGCTGGAGGTTATGCGTGTTCGACTGCTGATCGGCGGCAAGAAGGGCATTGATCGCCTTGCTGATACCAGGAGGTATACGGGCTGGAGGTATACGGGCTGAAAACAAACGAAGGTTAGAACAGGTCCAAGGTGAAGACCGGACATGCATGTTTACGTTGTGTCGCCTGTTGAGCAATCTGCTGCTGGAGACGTGAGATCTCTTTAAGTGCGTCTTGCAACTGCGCGTCGGTCCCGGTCTGATGTCCTGCCGATGTCTGAGGTGCAGTAGAACGATGGGGGCTGCCAAACCGGACCGACCGGACGGGCGAAGTGACATGCGATGACGTGGTATGCGAGGTGCCTACAAGAACGGTCGTTAAGGAAATAAAAAAAAGGTCAAGTCCAGCAGTGCAAGTACCTGGATCGGATGAAGAAGATGGTTGCTCCATGTCGGAAAAGTCTGAATGACCAAGGTTCAACTGAATTTGATGGACGAGGTCAGACCGTTGTCGTTGTGCGACACGGTCTGACTCAGGGGCGGCTGTGGAAAAGCGTGCCCAAAATTTGGCACACTTCTGGTCAAGTTTCGTCAAGGCATTTGGTCTAATTTCGGATTTGTTTAAACAGGTGGGGCTTTTCAGTCTTTCAGACTCAAGAAGTGTCAAGAACGCAAGTTTTGGTGAGTCACCCGACTTTGAGTATTTTACATATTTTTGTGGGGGTACATTTAGGGACTATAGGGTAGTAGTATTTTAGTCGTGGTTTTACCTTTTAGGACAGAGGTTATACCTTTAAGTAAGGAAATCTTTTAGCTTTCGGATAAGTGGCTGAAACCTCTTCTGTTCTTGGTTCACAGCACAGCTAGGGGTCGACGTTCTTCCCTTTTCGTACACTAGTCGCCTCCGCCCGCCGCGGAGTGTTTGGGGGCAGAGGGTCGAATTATCCCCTCTCGCCCATTATACCCGGTCTGGACGCGCCGCACTCGCACTTTGGCCCACCGGAAGTCCCTCGACGGGAGTACGCTTTGTCGATCTCAACACCTCAACTCAAGTACGTTTGGAACGTGCTATTCACTGGATTGGTCTTGGCGTGGAGATATCGTTTGTGGAGTTTCACGAGCATATTGGGTCTTTACGCGGACATATTGGCTTGTTTTAATATTGGTTGGAAACTAGACCGGTTTTGGTCTTATTTCGTATTGGTCAGGTCTTGATCGTTTGGACGATCAACCTATTGGAAGTTATCTCTTGGAAGTGTTTTTGATCTGTTTGTGTCTGGGGTGAAGAGTTCCGCCCCAGAGATACCTACCCAGATCGGTCTTCTATATTCAAGACCGCTTCGATCCAATCTGCGATCCCGATCCACCGAGTGTGTAACTAGCCCATTCCATCGGGTACACAAGGTGAGATGGACACTAAACAATCGGACCAAGTGGGTTCTGATGACGACCGGTCGTCTGCTTGCAGCGGATGATCGGACCAGATCTCGAGTGGTGGTCCGCGGAGTACCCCCTCCGAAAGTTGGAAGGCTGGGCGCGATGGTGGTATTCAGGTTATCGATGCTAATGTTTTCGATTTCGAACTTGACTCCACCACAAGATCAATGACAGGAAACAGCTGGAAGAATTGGTCGATCTTAACAGATTGCCTGAGGTGATTACTTGGAAGGAAGACCCCACTGCCGCACAAGTGCTGGTGACGACGCGATCACGTAACCCTCGTCAAACGCAATCGTCAATGTGGCCCGAAGTATCCATAAAAAGGGATAAAGGCGGAACTTGTTAAAAAGGCGCAAGACGAAGAAAAGTGTATCTGTGATTTGCGATGCTACTTGAATGGTAACGTGTCACAACTGAGCGCAGACGAGGTGACAGAGTGCGCGAAAATTGCCGATTGTTATGATTTCGACGACCAAGGGTTGCTGATCTACTGCGTAAATATGGCTAAAGGAAAAACCATCTGCGATCAAGATGATTGAGATGAGCCACGCTCCTCGATTAAGCTGGTCGTACCGGAAACCCTACATGTGGATGTCCTCCACCATTATCATGTGAGTTTGGAGGGGGGACACCAGGGTATAGGGCGAAGATATCAGCAGATCAGACGTTACTTTCATTGGCGTGGACTATTTCGTACCGTGCAAAGCTTCGTTGGGCAATGTGTAGATTGTGAGACGGGGAAGGGTCAACCTACGATCAAAGGGATGTCGCCTGGAAATATTAAGGCTACGTACCCGTTCCAAGTGATAGCCATGGATCATATCCCGTCGCTACCTCGTTCGACTGATGGGCATACGTAGTTGTTGATAAGGACTGATCTGTTCACGGGTTTGGTAATTGCGAAAGCTGGATCGTCTCGTATAGCACAGAAAGTCGCTGAAAATTACGAAGAATGTGTGTTCCGACGATTTGGAGCTAGTGAGGTGATTAGACACGACCGGGAACCCGGTTTTATGTCCGAGGTGTTTTGGTGCGTTCAACAAGATCGTGGGACAGAGGCAGAGTGCAACTATGGCATACCGTGCACAGGCGAACAACAAATCATAGAGAACAGTGCAGACGATTACACGAGCGATTAAGATGTATGTATCAGATTTCGGTCAGAAGGATTGGAGTTCGTATGCAGAGCGACTGGTATTCGCGCTGAACTCGACCCCAGATCGCATTCGTGGAGAAACACCATTTTATTTGGCGTATGGGTGGGATCCACGATCATCGTTGGAATCGACATTGCAACTGGGCGGAACTCGGCGTAAAGACCGCGATGCACGTCGATGGAGATAAAGGCTGCAGAAAGACTACCGCTACGCCCGTGATCAAGTGAGCACCCGATGTCACCAAGCAGTAACAGGCCGAGCGGAGAAGCATAATGATCAGGTGACACCGCACAAGATCGAAGCGGGGTCGAAGGTCTGGTTATACCTCGATCGAGTTAAGAAAAACGTTCGCAAAGAAACTGGCGCACATGCGGCATGAACCCTTCAGAGTCGACGAGGTGATTGGTGATCATGCGGCAAGGTTGGTTACAGCTGGTACCGACTATCGCATATTTCCAGTCGTGCACCTATCCAAGCTGAAACTGGTCAAAGATTTCCAAATCGACCTACTGCTGTGCTAGAAGCTAGGGTAGAGGATCGTTTTGATTTCGATGAAGCTTTACTACCCGAAGACATATGGTAAAGGACTCTATAGCCTGATGAATTTGAAGTTAATCGCGTCACCGATGTCCGATCTGGTCGAAAGACCAGATACGGCAGAACGTTGCGTGAATATCAAGTATATTGGAAGGGTCATGATGCGCCGTCATGGGTAGACGAGGCCGATCTGAATTGCGGTGCCCTAATAAAGGACTTAGAACGAAAGATGATTACCAAACACCGGTTTGATGTAATGCAGGTGGATGAAGAGTCCCACTAGTGCATGACCGACTAACTAACTGTGGATTATGATTGAAGAACTTGTGATTGGAGGAAAAGCTGTTGACGAGACTTACGATTAATGGTGAGATAACGATTGACTTAAGGTGGTGAATTACGGTGGATATTACGCATTATGGTGATGGAGTAACGGCAGATGAGACTATGGAAGAGCGATTTATGCGGATATACTGAAAATGATGAAGCAACAATTGGAATTACTATGATCAAGAATGTTTATCGATTGAAGAAGAAAAAATGATCAGCGAGCTAGCTCGATCCGTAAATTTGCTACGAAGGAGGGTATTCTTGTTGCCGGGGTGATTGTCCGTGGAAAGGCGATACTGGAGTCGCCAAGGCTCAACGACGTACCCCTCTCACAACGCATCCTGCAAGGTTGAAGGCGCTGGGTCCTATAGGTACCCTGGGTACCAGGTGCCGTCGTCAGCCGGAGCGTATCTCAGGGGGCGATACCGGGCGCAGTGGTAAATTGCTGGATCCAAGAAGATGTCGAGATCGCACTCCCCGCTGGTCATTCCTTGCAGTACGAACTCCACGACCCTCTTCCATGCTGCCCCGGCGCGGATTCTATGCTGGCTCCGACCCTCGTAAAATTCTCGAAAAAAGGCGTCGCGCTCTCTGAGGCCCTGATCTACGTAGAGGTAATGAGTGGACTCCCAGATCGCCTGCGCATGATGGTCCAGGAATGTCTGGTACCGCGCATCGAAGTCAGCAAACCAGCCGACCGAACGGAACGAGATGAGTGGCAACATATGCTTGAAACAATACCACGGGCGCCGCGAGTACAATAATTCCACTGCCGATTGGGTAATCAGGTGACTGCACCACTCGTCAGGCGCAGGGGCGTCCGTGACGGTGGGGAACAGCCATCCCACGGGACGTGTCAAGTACTCTAATATCACTTTTACAGAGACGCCACCCAGATCGAAGCCGCTGAGTTTCTCCGAGGTCCACGGCAAGATGGCGTCGTCTGTCGCCTCACCCGGAAACGATATCAGCGATTTGAAGTCACCCTTCCGGGGGAAAGCGAATTCGGCAGAGTCTAGATCACGCAGAACTTCGCTGCCCAACTCGATGATTGTGGGACTGGACGGAATTTGCGCGCCAAGAAAAGCAGAAGAACCACCTTGGACACCATCCGGCTGACCATGCGGACAAATAGCATGTGGTGACCAGCTCTTAGCGGGAATAGCGGGATCGAGACATGGCTGCTTGGACCTGGAGGTGGATTGTGAGCGCCGAGCGCATCCTTTAGTTTCATCTGGCTGAACAGGCGGACAAATATCGTGTGATAGCTCCTTCTTCTCGGGAATAGCGGGAGCCAGACGTGTGCTTGGACCGGGAGGTGTATTGTGAGCGCCGAGCGTGTTTTTTGGGTGAAGAAGCCGGTCGGATAAAGGAACTTGTAGACGGACCACCTAAAGTAGCAGACGGTCTGGAAGCCAGGTTAATCCCCGCACTAATGGAATCGGCGCTTGGAGTGATTTGCAGGTGTAATGCTACACCCGCCAACATAGTTTGGATGTCGGAGAGTTGAGCACGCAGTTGCTCCGCCTCATCCTCAACGCGTCGCAACTCGTGGCGCAGTGCGTTGCGCTCCGCAGATGCGTGGTTGAGACGGTGCCACGCCGCCGAAAGTTCTCCCTTCAACTTGAAACTCTTAATATGCAGTCTCTCCAGCTCGGCCCTGTCGACCGACACCGTGTCAAGGCGAGCAGATAACTCGTCATCCCGAGCATGGGCAGTAACGAGGTTGTTCATCTTTTTGAGATTGGTCTCAATTTCCGTCCGGATACGATCACGCTGGATTTTGCGCTTGCGAGCCTCAGATGAGAGCTTAGCCAGCAGCTCGGAAAAGCGCTTGCTCTCTGATAGAATGTGGTCGCGTTCGCGTTGCACCGTGATCAGGCGCTGACGGAGTTGGTCGAGCGCTGCGTGACCCTGACATGCCTCAAGACGCGAAATTTCATGCGCCTGATGATCGACGGTCTCTTCGCGGACCGATAGCAAATACCGGTACCGGGCATGGACACCTTCCAGATCACGTATCTGACCTTGCTGTTCGGCCAGGGTCTCTTCGGATGTCTTCAGTCAGGAATTGAGGTCGCTAACGGTGGTGCGGAAGTAGTCGCGCAAGGATACGGGCCGCTTAAGGAACCACTTGATCTGCTGCTCGCGGTCGGCGAGCTTACGGGCGACGCATTCATGCCGCTTCTGTTGTAGGCGGGTGGAGTCTTCAAGCACGGAGAGTGAGCCGGTCGGCACGACTATTTCCTCCTGCTGCGCACGAATCGTCTCCGGCAGCGCGTGTATGGTCTCTTGCTGCGAGTAGGGCTGGTGGACCACCGAGACCAAGCTGTCGACTGCGGAACGATCGAGTGATGAGCTGCCATCTGCGGTCATCTCCATGATCAGCATCGCAGAAGAAATACAGGAATGAATGATCACGAGGGCTTGATCGGGGATGCTACGGTTGAATGAGTGGCAACGCTCTTCTCACCTGCGACTCGCTCGAAGGAGACAGGGCAGATTGATGGGTGTGGATTGCATTACCTATGACGTCATGATTGATGGATGTCGACCATGATCGAGGCTGTCATGACTAATAGGTAGCAACGTGACAACGGTATGATCGACCCCCGCCCCAACCGCTGTCCGGCTGGGACGGGGTTCAGGGACGGCTGTTGTAAAACGTACCGTAAAATTGGTACGTAATTAGGGGCATAATTATAGACACCCCTATAGGCGTAGCTGTGGTAGAGTGTACCACAATTTCTGTCGGTACAATAGTCGGTACAAAAGGTGGTACGATAGTGGTCACCACAGTCGGTACCACAGTTGGTACCTCAGTCGCACAACTGTTGACACAACGGTGGCGGACAGGGACGAGGCTTGGACAGGACGTCTGAGACGACGCGACAACTGGCACGGTTACCTAACGGTAACCCGAAGGTAGCGGAGTAATCACGTCGAATGGTCGACAAAATGCGTAGGAATGGGTAGTTCCGATTGGCTGATATTAGGTTTTTGGTAGATATTAGGATATAAGCAAAATTACAGTTCTCCTTTTGCGTACGATCGTGCAGATCGCTTCAGGGACGGTACCTTTGCGCCTCCCTTACTTATAAATACCTTTACGTCCCGGGCGGGAGCACTTAGTGCATTTTTTTGGCCCACCGGTAGGCGTAGAGTGTGAGAACTCACCCGCAACTCCGCCCGCTGTGCCAGCGGTTCTTCTTTTAAAGGTTTTTTGGTCTTGGGAACGTGATCGAGCAGTGCGCTCTCACCTATTCCCCATAAATCCACGTTTTTGGCCCCTTGTTGTTCGGCTGCTTCAAGCGCCCCACGGGAACACTAGGTGGATTTTAGTGGTAATCGTCGATCAGCCCGTCGAACGCGCTGATCGACCGTCCCTGTAGGGCTTAAGTTTGGAATACAAGGTACTTTGGGTATTATATTGACGGATTAAGCTTAAAGAGGCTCTGTGATCGGGCAGTGAAGACTTCCGCTGCCTGATCGAGTACCCCCTTCGCCGATATATCTGATCGACACACTGCGACTCGCGATACGCGCTCAGCTGCTCGCAACTTGCACCAACTAGCTGATCAGCGACTTTTAGCACCTGATCAAGCCTGATCAAGCCTGATCACCACTGATCGACGCCTCTTAGTGCCTTCCCAAGGCTGATCACTGTTGATAAAACCTGATCGCACGTGATTCAAGCTTAATTGCGCCTGATCATCGCCTGATCGTATCAGTCGACTCATCACAAGTCAACTCAGTCTTACCACAAGGAATTGTAGTGTGACATCCTCGCCACCTGAAGAGCGACCCACGCCTAAGCCGTCGGGTACACAAGGTGAGCAGAAACACATGCAGTCAAGTACAATCGGAGGACCCCCTTCGTCAGTCGGCAGTCCTGGCGCCGTGGTACCGCCTGATCAAGCCTCAAAAACTTTGATCAGCTGCTCCACCTCAACGGCTGCCGGCATTCGGCCTAAGGAGATCCTTAGTGCAATACAGCAGAGTTACCAAGAAATTCCCATAACCGCGCAAACGATTCAAAACGCGCGTAGTCTAATTAAACAGGAAAAATTGGCTGATAGACCGTCCATTCAGGCACGGGTAGTTGATCTGGCCCATGGCGAATACCAGTATGACATCCAGCAGGACCAGGACGGTCATCTGACACACCTATTTTCTTCTCAAAAGTCGTTAATCGTCCTTTCTATGACCTTTCCAGCAGTCCTGCTAATGGACTGCCCATACCGAACGAACCGGTTTCGTATGCCATTGCTGAAAGTTGTCGGATGTATTCCAATGAGTAAATCTTTTTGCTGCTGTTTCGCGTTTTTGCGTGAAGAAAAGCAGAGTGACTATGAGTGGGCCTTGGCACAGGTTGCGAATATCTACAAGGCAGCAGAGAAACCAGGTGTCCTAGTCACAGACAGGGAGCTCGCGTTAATAAACGCGATAATTACTACTATGCCACAGGCTCAGCATCTGCTGTGTCTGGGGCATCGAAAATCAAACCAAACGCATACTGGGAAACGTTCCTTGGTACTTGGACGGCGGTGACCAAGTTCGATACGGAAGGAACATTTTAGCAGAGGTAGGTAAAATCCTTAAATAACACAAAAAAGATTTTCTGAGGCTTAACGAAGTCCTTTAATCGGGTGGAAAGAACATCGTCAATGTTGAACAATATCGCCAAAGGTTGTGGTGTACGTGGGGCGCGTTTGGCCGCCGTGACAGGAGAGGTTCGTTAAGGCATGGGCAGAAAAGCATTGCCACTATGGCAACACTGTAACGTCCCGTGTGGAGGGAATGTACGCCATTTTCAGAGATACTTGCAAGTCGCTACTGTAAAAACGTTACATTTGGTTACATTGAGTTACGTTGGTGTATGTAAATACACAACGTTGAGGTCAAGTATTGACCGGTCCGAAAGGTTTGGACCTATTAGTTATTTTAACCAATCAGGGCGAGAGACCTTGGTGAAGGCGTGGCAGCATGCGACGTGTTGGTACACAGCTGGTGTTCATTACATTTCGTCTAGGTACGAATTGAGTTAGTTATACTTAGTATTACATATAGTTTACATTAGTTTATTAATTTAGGCTAATTACATATTTAATATAAATCAGTTTACAAAATAATTTAATACTGCTAGGCGCACGATCCCGAACGGTCGCGCGTGCATTGAGTGTTGTAGCAACATGGAGAACCTCCCTTAGCTACCCCCTTTCTAAGGGAAGTCTTAAAAACTAAGGGAATATTGGCCCCGAGTAAGAGAGAGATCTCTTGCTAAGCCCTTATATAAGGGCGTATAGGCTAAGTAGCGGCGTATCGCCGCTTAAGTAAAGTATTCCTCTGTGCGCTAGACGCACCGTGAGTGTACGCACCTGCTACATCTGGTAGCACTTGTAGTCAATCCAACACCTGTGTTGGTAGACGACAACATCCTCTGCAAAGGATGAACCAGGAGGATTGGGGTAAGCTAACCCCCGTCCAACAAGAAGCTTTTAAAAGGCTGTTATCAATAAAGGGTGACGATTTCATGCAGCTACTAGTGGAGCAGGGCCTTGAGGCCGTGCATGATAGGGTTAACGCCCTCATCGCCCATGAGGCGAATTTTCGTGGAAGTCACTCCACGTCTACGGGGGTGCGCCCTCCGTTGTCCTTTAAGATAAAGGAATTCACCGGTGAAAAAGGTGATAACCTTTATGTGTGGCTTCTAGAGGTCGAAACGGCCTTCGCCACAGCGAATGTGATCGCTGATCACCTGCAAGTGGGACTTGCACTGACCCATATTACGAGTAAAGCCCGTGCATGGGCTTTTACATGCTCTGATTCGGTCATGGACGTGTTCCCGACCTGGGAAGTCCTTAAGCAAAACTTTATGGACATGTATGCCACGCCTGATCTGGTTTTCCAGAAATCATCTGACGTTTTGGATGTGCCGTCAGGGCACTAGGGACTTTGAGACATTCATCTAAGAACTTAAGATCCTGTTGGCAGGGATGTACGCGAAAGCGTATTCGGACGATGTGTACATTCCCGTGTTCATGGGTGGCCTGAAAGAAGAGCCAGCACGTTCGAAGCTATTCCTATGCTTACCCCAATCCCTGGGGGAGGCGTTTAAAATGGCGTTTAACGCCGAAAGGAACTTTCGTTCCTCGAAGGTGGGTCCTGAACCCATGTACCTTAGCCAGGTCGAAGAGGAATAGAAACCTCCAGCTCGGAGTCACTCTGACCCCTTCCCGCCGGGCTTCGAAGCGGAGCTCCTTGAAATGCTGCAGCGGCATGGGTCGCTAAGATGCTTCCTGTGTGGAAGCACGGATCATCTGCGGAACAGGTGTCCGAAAAATCCTCAGCAAGACACTCGCTACAAGGGGCCAAGTGTTGGGTAAAAAGCCCTTGCCCAAGCCGTCGGGACACGACGGATCCCTGTAGGTTCGGGGCGCCCTAATGGGGGATCCCTCAGTGCTGTTAAACCCCAGGGTAGGGGCCGACAGCACAAAGCCCTGAGGGAAACGGTGCTTTCTAGCACCGAGTTGGTATACCAGCCAGGTTTTCTGGTAGTCCTTGCGGACGTGAAAGGCTTTGATAAGCCTTGGAGAGTCTTGATAGACTCTGGAGCGTCTGAAATTTATGTCAGACGGGCTTCTGTTGAGAAGAGTAGGCTGTATGCCGAGGCCCTAAAGGCACGTTCTCGTGAGGTTGTAACGGTCCGTCTAGCGACGGGCGTACAGGTTTCTGTACCAAGGTCTCGATTGACCTTAAGCTGAAGTTTTCAGACTTTGACAGCTTAGAACGTTGCCTAGTCATGGATTTGGAATCGAGGTATGACCTCATTCTGGTAATGAGTGGCTGGAACGCCACGAGCCATGGATAGACTGGAAGTCTAAGTCCATTGGTTCAATGCACCCGCGATCGGGGGAAGCATTGGCGAGTCATGAACCCTCCTTTTCTAGATCTCAAAACAATTCTGGCGTGAGATGCCAGAGATTGGGATGTCTGAGATGATCAGTCCCAATGAGGTCAAGCAAGTGTTCCTTGACAAGGGGGATTCGGCGGTTAATCTCCACGCCGATATAGGCGAGACTGGTGAGTCGCCAGTGGTAGAGGTGGATTCCTATGAGGTTAAGCGCGAGGCGCTTCTGTGGTGGAGTCAAGTTCAAAACCGAACACCGTAGTGTCGAGAACCTGACCACCATCGTGCCCAGCCTTCCAACTGACGGGGGGGTACCCTGCGAACCTTCGCCTACGATCCGATCTGATCGTCCGCTGCTAGCAGACGACCGATCATCAGCATAGGATGTCTGGTCCGATTTTTGCGTATCCATTTCACCTTGACTTGTGTACCCGATGGAATGGGCTGGTTGCACACTTGGTGGATCGTCGCTGTGAATTGATTTGGGTCTAAAATGCGAGACCGTGCTGGGTAGTGTACCCTGGGCGGAACTCTTCACCCTGGGTACGGGCAGACCAATTATACTTTAGAGTAAGTGTACTCCAAAGGGCAGATCGCTTAACCGATCGTAGCGCCCAACCAATGTATGAAGAAAAGTCCAATATTCCAATATGGAGACCCAACGAGAACGTGACAAACTCCACGAACGATATCTCCACGTAACAATCCAAAAATTTGTTTACACGTTCCAAACGTGTGTAACTTGGGCTTGCATTGCCGACCAATGCGTACTCCCGTCGAGGGACTTCCGGCGGGCCAAGTGCGTCTGTAACGCGTCCCGGCTGGGTATAATGAGCTAGAGGGGATAACTCGACCCTCTGCTCCCAAACACTCCGCGTCGTGCGCAGGCGACTGATGTACTGTGCAAAGATGCAAACGACTTCCTTGTTGAGGTGTTAACGACCAAGAAAGAATGAAAAACCAAAATAATCTTAGAAGGAAAAACCAAAACTTACAAATCCTATCTCCCTACGGTCCCCAATATGTACAAACATGAAATATGTAAAGTACACGCAATATAATGTGACCTACCAACATCTTCGTTCTTGACACTTCTTGCACATGATAGTTTAAAAGCCTCCTTGTTTTCCACCAATCCGATCCCCGATAAGCTGATAGGCGAGCCGCTGACACAAAGTGACTAAAGTTCTTGAATCCACTTCACCACACTTCCTAGAGAAGAGACACAAGGTTTGTCTCTTCTGCAGGTCGGGGTTCCCGACCACGCCGTGATCGGCGAAAAAGTTACGACTCCAGTGGTAGGGGTAGAGACCCCTGAGGTTAAGCGCGAGGCGCTTCCAATCGAAGAGATACGACGTTCGTCTCTTCCGCACGTCGGAATTGATTCCGACCACGCTGTATTAGGTGAGACCGGCGAGTCACCGGTGGTAGAGGTAAAGACCTCTGTGGATAGGCGCGATGCGCTTCTAATAGATGGGGCATTTGACTCCCCCCATATGGGTCCCGGGAAGAGTCCCGAGACCAGTAGTCAGCAGTCCTATCGGATGCTGAATAGCGTGACAGGCGTTGTCACGGAAGGCGTAAGCCTGGAACGGTTGCCTGGGGTTGGCGAAATGTTGTCGTTGGAGGAGATGTCCTCCAACGAGTTTGAGACTGCTTTGAAAGCAGATGAAATCGACGAGTTCGTCGTGTTGCGTCCGGAAGAGGAGTTGAACTCCTCATCCACGATGGACGAGTCAGTTTTGGTGAAAACCAAACATACATTGAATGCCCGAAGCTGTCTCAAGATCCTTGCGGATCCTGAGGACCCTTACCATTCCTTACTAAAGGAATTCGGAGATGTCATTAGTGACAACCCGCCGATGGGGTTACCACCGGATCGGGGAGTCCGACATGAAATTGATTTGGTTCCCGGAACCAAATACTGCGTCACTAGGCAGTGGTCTCTCCCCAAGGAGCAATGCGACGTCATCGACTCATTCTTCAAGGGGAAAGAAGAGGAAGGGATGGTACGGGAGAGCAAGTCTCCCCATTCATCTCCCACTTTTTGTGTTCGTAAACCGAACTGTAAGTGGCGCATTGTGCATGCGTACAACAAGCTGAATGCAGCTACTGTATACCATGCAGACTCCGATCCCTCGGAAGGATGTCCTCCAGAACAATATGGCGGGGTACTCTGTGTACAGTGCCTTAGATCTGGTGGACGGGTACTATCAGGTGCTCATGCGAGCGTCCGATATTCCGCTGACAGCGGTTAGCACTCCTAGTGGCATGCTGTGGGAGTGGATTGTTATGCCACAGGGGCTTTCGAATGCACCAGCAACTTTCATTCGCTTGGTGACTCAACTCTTCCACCCTCATAGAAAGTACGCTCAGACGTACTTCGACGATATATTCGTTCATAGTCGCGCAGAAGGCGACTCGTCCGATGTTCAGACGCACCTTATACACCTTCGAGCTGTTCTAGAATGTATGCGAGAGCATAAACTCTACGCAAACGCATCCAAATGTATTTTTGGTGCTGAGTAAATTCCTTTCCTCGGATGCTTCATCGGTAAGGATGGAGTGCGGGCGGATACCGCGAAGGTGAAAGCCATTGTGGAGTGGCCTTCGCTTATAAATCTTAGAGATTTACGGAAGTGGCTTGTATTAGCCAACTATCTCCACAAGTACAGCGAGAACTACGCTGAAATCGCGAATCCGTTGACGGACCTTCTTAAGAAGGATGTTGACTGGTGTTGGGAAACCAAATACCAAAAAGCTTTTGAAGCGGTTAAGGGGAGGTTTTTAAAAGCTCCCGTTCTTGCTCTCCCAGACTCTGGGAAACTTTCAGCGTCTTCTGCTACGCCTCCGATATTTCAATCGGATGTGCTTTGTTACAATCAGACGATGCGGGACGGAAACGCATGATTGCGTTTGAGTCGGGGTAGCTTAAAGCTTCGGAACGGAATTATCCCGTTCATGATAAGGAGCTACTTGCTATGCAGTATTCCCTTGTCCAATTTAGGGTTCACCTACTCGGCTCAAAGCCGTTCGTAGTTTATACTGACCACGCGTCCTTACGGACAGCGACAAAGTCGCCTCATCTCTCGCAACGGATGGCCCGTTGGCTCTCCTTCTTTGCGGATTACAACTTTGAGGTTAAATATAAACCTGGCAAGCAAAACATACTTGCAGGAGCGTTGTAGCGTCGTCCCGATTACGAGCTCGCTCACGCGACATTCATCACCTCGTCTGTGGTGGATCTCATAAGCCTGGGGTATGATAAAGATCCACAATGTACGGCGCTTATCCGCGCGTTAGGTGAAAAGGGTCTTGGATCGTCTGAGCCAACCCTGTCAAGTCGAGCTAAAGCTCGTTTACACCGTTACAGGTACTGTGACGGTCTGATATTTTATAGCACGAGCGCGGAGGACACTCCGCGGGTGGTAGTTCCTCATAATGAGGAACTGAAGTATAGAGTCCTCTTTGAGGCATATGACGCCCCTACCGGGGGTCATTTAGGTCGGGATAAGCCCTACAGCGCTTTAAGCGCTTTTTATTGGTGGCCCAATATGTATAAGTGGGTCGGTGCGTATATACGCACCTGTGAGACGTGTCAGAGGATTAAACCCTCTGCAAGTTCAGCTGCGCCTTTGGCGAGCTTATCGGTTTCAACAGAGTGTTGGAAATCCATTAGTATGGATTTTAGCTTCGGTTTTCCGAAGGATAAGGCCGGGAACACCGGCATATTGGTCTTTGTAGACCGTTTGAGCAAGATGACTCACCTGGCGGTGGTGCCAGAGTCCATTGATGGACAAGGAACAGCAAAAGTGTTCCTAGACCGTGTCTTTCGGCAGCATGGTTTACCCGATTCCGTTGTGTCGGATCGGGATCCCCGTTTTACGGGGCAGTTTTGGGGAGCGTTGTTTAAGGTGCTGGGCACCAAGCTCCTCATGTCTACTGCGGATCATCCGCAGACGGACGGTCAAACGTAACGCGTTAATCGCGTTGTTGAGGATATTCTACGGATTTTATGTCCGGATTCTCCAAAGGGTTGGAGTGAGATGCTTCCTATGGCCGAATTTGCTATAAACAATTCGGTCCATGCATCTACGGGGTTTACCCCGTTTTACGTGAACAGATTAATGAATCCGAGGGTCCCGTTGACGCCACGTGTGTGTGTCCCAGGGCTTGAAGGGGGGGAGGATTCCCTGATGTCAGTCCTGTATCTGTGCGAAAGCACATCGATAAGTTCTTATCGACGCGCCTTAGTGTCTTACGACACGTCTGCGATGTCATGGCGGAAAGACAAGACAAGCAGAAGGAGCAAGCTGACCTCAAGTGGCGGCGTAACGAAAAGGTATACGGAGTAGGAGAAAGTGTTTTATTAAACGCTAAAAATATTCCTACACATGCAGTTTCTAACGTGTTACGGAACAAACTGCGCCCCAGGTTTGTGGGCCCTTTTAAGGTACTAGCCCGAAAGGGCTTATCGTATACCTTGGACATCCCGAATGTGATGCGCACGCATCCAATTTTCTATGTGGGTATGCTTAATCCATACCAGGATCCGGAGGCGGGCCCCCTCCTGGATGGGGTTGGAAAGGCGTATAGCCGTAAGAGCCGTAAGACACGGCAGGTCGGAGGAAGCCCGACAGGGCTAAAATGCGACCACGAAGCTCCGCAACGGTCGTCTCGAGAGAGCAAGCCGCCTCTCGAAGCGTTCAGTGGCATCCCACTGATCGCGGAGTCCCTCGTGGACATCATTGATGCGATGGCTGTGTCGATCACAGCGCTCGCGAATCTCACGTCGCAATTGCGCGACCTCCTCCTACAATGCTCGATGCGGAGGGTACTCCACACTATTATGTGGAACGTCTGATGGCGCGACGCCATCATCGGGGTCAAACCCAGTATCTGGTGAAGTGGAGAGGTTATCCACACTCACAGAGTTCGTGGGAGTTCGAGACTCCCCTACGGCAAGATTGCCGCGACGTCGTTGACGCTTTCGAGCGGGAGAGTCCCGCTGAAGGTCAACGACCAAAGGGGCACGAGAAGCCCCTTTACTCCCAGTAATTGGGAGTTCGCCGGAGGCAGATGTGGCGCTCACACTGTCCTCTGGAACCGTGGTGGAGACAGGGGCGCTGGCGTAGCGCGTGCTATATGGAGCACGTAATAGCTCCATCGCTTTGGCTCTGGCGAATGCCAGGCGCAACGCCCTCTCCACCAAAATGTCACGACGGGAATAGCTGTTGTGCAGATCATTGCAGCTGGGGAGAAGCTTCTCTCCTTCCGCCCAAGCGCGGAACTTCTTCTCCGCATCATCAGCACTTTCTCCCGGAGAAAGAACGATAGGAACCTCGCGGAGGTTCTCAACAGGGGCACCCTGTGCCTTCCTGTCTAGGCGCTCTCGGTATGAGACGCTAGTGGACTGCTTTTTCGTAAGCAGTAGTTGCCGGAGTTTCTCCCGGCGCTCGCATTGATACAGCTGTTCAGCCCGGGGGGCAGGGGTATAGGATGCTATTCCTTACCACACGCCCAGCCCACTTTGGAAGGTCACGAGGACCGTCAAAATTATATGCCGCCCTTGGCAGGCGTTTGGGGGCGCGTAACGCAGCCCTTAGTGCCTGTGCGGCAAGTTGGCTTTCATGAGCTGCGTCCAGCTCATTGGTGATGATCGCCTTTGTGGTGGAGAGGCTGATCGAAGTTTTTGAGACTTGATCAGGCGGTACCACGGCGCCCAGACTGCCGACTAACGAAGGGGGTCCTCCGGATGTCTTCGACTGCTTGTGTTCTTGCTCACCTTGTGTACCCGACGGCTAGGCTTGGGTCGCTCCTCAGGTGGCGGGGACAGCGCACAGCGAATTCTTGGT
>CM047587.1:15472162-15492078 GCA_026184515.1 Peronosclerospora sorghi | reverse complement strand
TACGTACTACTGTACCCACCGTGGTACACATGGCGGTACCTAATTATATACTACTGTATCCACTATCTGCGTCCACTATCAGGCCCCTAATTTAGGTCCTAATATTAGTCATAATATTAGGCCCTATTTCAGCCTAATAAAAAAGTACGCTTTACGACACTACGGTAGGGGTCAGATTTGACCGGTTCGAAAGGTTTTGAACCATTGGTTATTTTAACCAATCAGGGAAGGAGCCCTTGGAGTGGCGTGGCAACCAGCCACTGTTGGTACACAGGTGGTGTACACTACATTTTAGCTAAGTACGAATTTGGTAAGTTCTACTTAGTATTACATATAGTTTACATTAGTTTAAATTTATTTAGGCTAATTATATATTAAATATACATTCAGTTTACATTTTCACTCAACGACTACAGACGCACGACCTCGACCGGTCGCGCGTGTAGTGAGTGTAGTGGCGTAAAGGGAGCCCTCCCTTTAGCTACACCCTTAGTAAGGGAGCCTTACGTTAAGGCATTAACGAAGGCTACTAGTAAACCAAACCGGGAATATTGGCCCCGAGTAGGAGATCTCTCTCCTACTAAGCCCTTTACGAGGGCGTATCGGCTAAGTAGCGGTAGGGACCGCTTTAAAGAAGAGTCTTCCTCTGTGCGCTAGCCGCACCGTGCGTATACGCACCGGCTACAGAAAGTGCCGCCAAGTAGGCCACAACAGCCGAACGTGCAAATCGACAGAACCAGAAATGCTGGCGCACACAACAATCGTTGTGGAGTACTCTGAGCAAAAGTACGCTTCAGTGGGACGTGAAATACGCGCGGACCAATGAGAACCGCAATTTCTCAAAGGCGAAATTGACGTGCTACTGTGGGAAATCGTGTCTTAAAATTGGCACCAATTGGACCATTATTAGGGGGCGCTATATTGGGCCATTATTAGGGGCGTTAGTACGGATACTATAGGGTGTATGATTGCGTGTACTGTAGTGTGTACTACTGTGTACCACTGTGTACATTGGTATGTACAACAGTGGTGTACATGGACAGGACATATACAGGACATCGGGAGATGGGACTGTTACGCAACGAACAGCGGCGAGCGACGGACTAATCAGCTCGACTGGTCGACGGACGACGTGGGAACGGGTGTATTTGATTGGTGCATATCTAGGTAATTGGTAGTTCTTAGGATATAAGGGATTTAGAATAATTAAAAGTTCTTCCTTTTGCGTACCACTGTGTAGGTCGTTTATAGGGTGGGAAACTAGGGCCCCTCTCTTCGCAATTACCTCTACGTCCCGGGCGGGAGCACGAAGTGCAGTTTTTGGCCCACCGTAGGCGTAGAGTGTTAGAACTCGCCGTTCAACTCCGCCCGCTGTGTCAGCGGTTATCTTCTAAGGGTTTTTTGGGGTCTTGGGAACGTGATTGAGCGGCGCTCTCACCTCTTCCCCATTTGGTTCACGTTTGGCCCCTAGAGTTCGGCTGCTAAAAGCGCCCTACGGGAACTCTAGGCGGATTTAGTGAAGTAACCCTCGTAAGTCTAGGCGTAAGAATACATTTGATTTGGGTATTCTTTCAGCCGTTAAGGACTAGAGGCTACGTAATCAGGCAGTGAAGACTTCCGCTGCCTGATCGAGTACCCTTCCCCCTAATATTCACCGGAATCAACGAGCAGCAACTGCGCCTTGCGATAAGCGGCCCGCAGATCGCGTCAGCGAGTAGATCGACTACGTTTTAGTGTCTGATCGCACTTGATCAAGCCTGATAGACATCGTTTTAGTGCCTGATCGCACCTGATCAAGCCTGATCGACGACGTTTTAGTGCCTGATCGCACCTGATCAAGCCGGATCAACGACTTCTAGTGCCTGATCAAGCCCGATCAAGCCTGATCACTGCTGATCGCACCTGATCACACCAGATTCAAGCTTGATTGTGCCTGATCACGCCTGATCAGCACTCGGAACACTGAGTTACAAGCTATTCCCATCTTGCAGCAAGGAATTGCCGTGATTGCATCCCCGCCACCTGAAGAGCGACCCACGCCTATGCCGTCGGGTACACAAGGTTAGCAGAAACACAGGCAGTCAAGGACAATCGGAGGACCCCCTTCGTCAGTCGGCAGTCCGGGCGCCGTGGTACCGCCTGATCAAGTCTCAAAAAATTCGATCAGCCGCTCCACCACAATGGTGCGCGTGCACGGATATTTGGGCGACGCGGGATATCACCGCGATTCTACGCAAGATGACGCTAATGCGGATGTGAAAGCAGAAGCAGAAGTTGAATTGAAGATAAAAGTGGAAATGGAGGAGGTGGTTGTGACGACGGAGGGCAATTCGCCGTCGTCATGTCTGAAGAAGAAAGGAAGTGCTGATCATCAAGGCATGGGGAGGTACCCTGATGAAATAAAGGAGGAGAAGCCTCACCCACCTCCCAAGGCTCTTTCGGGAGCCCCTGCGGATCATAACGCAAGTTATGATCCGCCAAGTATATGAGTGTATGAAGATCCGGATGGGTACCCGATGTTAAAGTACTACAAGACCGACTAACCGAAGATGTTGTTAAAGGCTCCTGGGTCGGAGAGTGACGAAAGTCAATCAAGTACGCCGCCAACGGAACTCGATCTGGTGAAGATGTATTACCGAAAGGTGTACAAAGGAGAGCTGGAAGATTTCTTATTGAAGAACGCGATCATGAACCTCCTCGGGGTTACGATCAACCAAGAGCTGAGGGGACCAGTCGATCGTCCGATCACGAGTGGAAAAGACAAGCTTCGACTAGTGCTAGGGCTAATACGCCTGATCAAGCAAGGTGGTCTGTCGACGGGTGCCTATGATGCTGAAGAGATGTTCAATAAAGATCTGGGAGACATCAAGATCGCTGTGCATCGACTCTATGAGTTGGTGGTGCCTATTGTGGGTCGATCTACTGTGGAAGAGCCCCCCAGTTCTCCGCTAAAAATTGAGGCAAGTCCGGCGATTAACGCGGCCGATCACACTGGATCGTCCTGTTACAAATCTGCACCGTCTGAAGATGATGAGCCCGAAGTGGAATCGAGCAGTGCAGGAAGCATGGAGCCCAAGTTCACCAGGATGCCAGTTTACCGTGAATATGAATCCAAGTGACAGGTGATCAAGAAAGAACCACAATCGTTTAAGATGGAAGACGATCAATCATATCAAGGTCCGCAGTTGCAGACATTTTTCAATAAGGCTATGGAGAAGTTTCTGGCTCAAGAAAGAAGCACGCTGGCACATGGAGTCACTGGGCTGAAGAGCCATCAACCAAAGACAGGAAGAGCTGCGTCGATCAAGGATGTTGATATGGAATCCGTGCACTCACTTCGCGATCAACAGTCAAAACCAAATGGATCGGCGACGATCAGGGATGTTGACATGGGATCGGTATATTCGCTCCATGATCAACGATCCCACGGTGATTACATTGACCCAGACGAGCCACAGTTGCGTCCGCGTATACTGGGATGCCTGATCAACAGCCAATTCCCAGGATCCGAATGTCCGCGATCAACGATCTGAAGGAATTTTCGGGTAAAGAAGGAGATGAAGATCAAGCGCGGAACTGGATAAGTCGTCTCAAGTCAGCATTTATGCGCGATCAGACTCCTGATCACGAAAAGTGTTTAATCCTGGGCGATTTATTGAAGGGACCAGCACGTAATTGGCATCGCCAGCTGAGAAGATCTGCCCGATCAAGTTGGAAGACTCTCGTGGATGAATTCGAAACCCAATATTGTGGAAGTGGACAATCAGCATCCCTCCAGTACTACTACACCAAGCAGCGATCGGATGAAACTCCGATTGAATATCTGCATCGGCTGAATGTGGCGGGATTGCGAGCTAGGTTGCCGATCAGGGATGGATCATCTACGATTTTACGCGAACACGTACAACACTATTTGTATACGCTGACTAATCGTTAGCTCGCTGATCAACTGGCACTTCTGCGTTTGGATAACTCTATGGAGTTGGAAGAAACGCTGCGTGCTTATGCACGCAACAAGTCATGTCAACCAGCGGCAGCAGTGGGTGCAAGTCGATTCCGACAGCGATTTGATGATGATCGACCACCTGCCTCGGCACGTAAGCCCAAATCTGTACGTGCGATCAAGGTGACATCAGGAAGTGAAGAGTCAAGTGCTGAGGATAGTGGAAGCGATGGTGATCAGCGTCGGTACATGATCGCAGCTATGCGCGATCAACCGGCGACGCCTGATCAGCCTAAAGAGCCTCGATCAGGCAGACGGAATGACGTGACTGCAGTTGATCAAGGAGCAATGAAGAAATGCAGTCACTGTGGATCAACCAAACATGACAATTTACGTTGTTGGAAACGTTTGACCTGTCTGAAGTGCGGCAGAAAGGGCCATCCAACGGATCAATGTTTTTACGTCTGCCGAGCATGCGGTGAAGTTCACGATGCGGGCAAGTGCCCTATGGAGGAATTCTATAGTCGCATCCGCCAATGGTATAATCCCACCAAGCATGCTGGACTGTTACCCAAGGAAGCTGAAGATTTGTTAAACTAGGACGCTCGCCAGGTTGTAATCTGGTACGAGACGAGCGTTCTGGTTTGTGTATTTTTGCATATGTGGATAAGAAGAAGGCTGATCGAGCACTAAACAGTGATAACGGAAAATGTGATCAGCCTGATTTACCACGTGTGGACAATTTACATATTGATGAGTTTTCCCGATCCCCGGTGATCATGTAAGTTAATTTACTTCCCGGTGAGTCACGCGGATATTGGAAGTACCACTCGCCGCAAAAATGGTTCAAACAGGCCAAGGCGAGTGGTAAAATTAATAACGAACGAGACACGTTGCTATTTGATTCTGGTGCTGAAGTGTCGATCATCGACTCAACCTTTGCTCGTAAGGTGGGTTGTCAGATCGACACGAGTCGGACGCAAGAATGTGTCGGAATTGTAGAAAGTGCGTACCTCACTGAGGGGCGCACTAGAATCAAGATTACGTTAGCAGGCTCGTTGGTTTACTATTTCCATGTGTGGGTGGGTAAACTTGTCGGTCAAGAGGCTATATTGGGGATGGACTTTATGATACCAGCTGGTGTTCGATTAGACGTCGCACATGGTGCATTGAGTCTTCCGGATGAGGTGATCATCCCATTGAAAGGACGTCGACAGTTGTATGGGTCGAGCGGAAATTATATGAAGCTTGATCTGTACGAACAGATCCCAGTGGGTCGATTTGCTGAGGTTCGAATTCGCGATCATCCATCTAGAAAGTTATGGATTACTCGTGCAAAAGATTGGGTCCCCACTATCACTAGGGGCGTGGGTAGTTTACGCTATCTGCGTATTACGAATGTCGCTGATCATCCGTCATCGTACAAGATGATACTATTTTAGGTATCTGGATGAACAAAGACGATGTACCCCGACGCCCTGGATTTATTTCGGTGGGATCCAATCGCTATAAGGAGTGGCAAAATCTCGCGTATCAAGCTTCTACAGATTCAATGCATGACGATCAAGAGAGTGTTGATCAAGGTCCACTAGTCGAGAAGAAAGAGTATCCTACTCTGCGAATCATTTTGGTACGAACTACGGACCCGATCGCAGCATCGGTAGCATTAGTAACCTGCCGATCACAGAAGGCACAAGAAGAACAAGAGACATGCGATCAGGAGCCGAATGTGAAAGGTCCGACCCTCGGTCACGAAGTTGGACGACCTGTTGAAGGAGATGAGCATAAGGAAGATACATGCGATCACCCCGTCTCAGCCGATCATGGCGATCTGGGTGTGATTCCGATCGACGATCAGGTTTGCTATCACGAAGGTGGAGATCTGTACGTGGAAGAATTGGAGAAGCAGCTTGCTACGTTGCCGGAAATGTCCGCAAGCACCGAGGAAGTGACCAAGGATGATTTACAAGTAGGTGATCCCCTGATCAACACGGCGGAAGAAATCGACCAGCTTCGTGACATAATTTGGGCGAAGAAGCATCTGTTGATAGGGAAGGGGAACGCGCTACCGCCAGCTGCACGTGGAGTTGTGTGCGATATTGATGTAGGCAATGTGCGCCCAATCGCCCAAAAGTTCCGAAAGGTGGCGCCTCAATTTCGTGAAAGGTTATCGGCCTTGATCAAGGGGCTGTTGGCCACCAAGATCATCCAGCCATCCACGTCGCCATGGGCATCACCTATATTGATCATTGTGAAGAATAATGGAGTCCATATACGTCTATGCATCGACTATCGCGCGGTGAATCAACTCACGCGCTTAATGGTATACCCGATGCCCCTGATCTCCGATCTACTCGAGGATTTGGACAAGGCGTTGTGGTTTTGCTCTTTGGATATGGCGAGTGGTTTTTGGGTCGTGTCTATGACCGACAGAGCACGTCATATTTCGGCGTTTGATACTCCGTTTGGATTGTTTGAGTGGAATCGGATGCCCTTTGAATTGAAGAATGCTCCGCAAATTTATCAGCGGTTGATCGACAACGCATTGTACGGGTATATCAAGGTTAAAGACAGTGTCGATTAATCGGCTGATGTGTTCACTATGGGATAGCCTGATCAGGCGCCGGGACCGTCTGTGCTGCAGCGACTGTCATATATCGATGATATTTTGATCCCTGCGCCTACGCGGACCGCTCTGTGCGATAAGGTGCGGAATTTGCTGGAGAAGTGCGATCAGTGGAATTTGTCGATCAGCGTGGCCAAATCATACTGGGGGCGAAGTGAAGTCCCTTACTTAGGGCATCACGTCTCTAGCCGCGGTTTGGAAACAAATCCCAAGAATTTGGACGATTTGATCGATTTTCCCTTTCCTGGCACCTTACGTGCTATGCAATCGTTTTTGGGAAGCCTGAATTATTATCGTCGGTTTATCGAAGACTTCGCGGTCTACGCTGCTGCGCTCTACGAATTAAGAGAGACTGATTATCAAGAGCTGAAGAGCAGATCACTGATAGGAGAAAATTCGGATGATCAAGACGATCGGCTGATCAGGGCAAAAGTGGCATTCAGCATGCTGAAGGCGAAGATTGCGTCAGCTCCAACTCTACGTTATTTCGATCAAGACAAAACGCCAGTGATCGTTGTTTACGCCAGCAAGTGGGCGGTATCAGCTGCGTTGGTACAAGAGCACGATCAAGTGTATTGTCCCGTCGCATTTTCTAGTCGAACGTTGAAGAGCAGCGAGCTGAATTACAGCCCTGTCGAAAAAGAGGTGCTGGCCCTTCTGCGGATGTTGGATTTTACTTTACGATCTTAGTCGGAAGGAAGATCACTGTTTTGTCTCGTCTATCCACGTTGAAGTGGTTGCTAACAGCCAACGGGCTGGATGGACGATTGGGCAGATGGGCTGCGATCCTGTCACAGTGGGATCTCGAGATCAAGAAATGTGTTCACGGCGAAGAAGAGGTGCTAGGGGCGTTAGCTGCAAGCATCACCCCTCGCACCGAGGTTGACGAAGCCTTGATCGCTATTGCACCGAGAAAAGATCCACGACAAACGATCGAAGTACCACCTCCCACGGTGGCGAAAGACGAGTAGCTTTACGTGATCAGCTTTGATGGATCGGCAAGTGTCAATCGACGTGTTAGTGCATTTGGAGCTATCATATGGAAGTTACCGGAGTGGAAAGTTGTGATCGCGATTGCTGACCATGCACCCGACATCACAGCGAACGAAGCCGAATACCATGGATTGCTATTAAGTCTGGACCTACTGTCACGATATCCTAAAGGAAGGGTGATCGTGTGTGGAGATTCAAATTTAGTGATCAGGCAAATGCGCGGCGAGATAGAGTGCAAGGATCCGCGATTGCAAGTGTTGCAACAGCGTGCGCTTAAACTTCTTCGTGAATGTACCGATCACGATCTGCTACATGTCAAGAGAGAATGGAACAAGAGCGCAGATCGTATCACCACTATGGCCATTCAGGGTGGAGCAAGATGCGAGATCGATGGTGAAGAACAGTTGGCAGAATGGGCCGATCTCAACAGATTGCCAGAAGTGATCACGTGGAATGAAGATCCCACGGTCCCACAAGTGCTGATAACTACACGATCACGCAACCACCGGCAACCGCGACCGTCAACGTGGCCCGATATATCCATAGAAGGGATGAGGGCGGAACGTGTGAAAAAGGCGCAAGACGAGGAGAAGTAGATCCATGATCTGCGAAGTTATTTGCATGGAGACGTTTCGCAATTGAGCGCTGACGAGGTTAAATATTGCGCAAAGATTGCCGACAACTACGATGTCGATGATCGAGGATTGTTGATTTATTGTGGGAATACGGCCAAGGGAAAAGTCAGCGACGATCAAGATGATCAAGACGATCGACTTTCTTCGATCAAGCTGGTTTTACCTGATACATTACACGCGGATGTCCTCCACCACTATCATGTGAGTTTGGAGGAGGAGACCAGGGTATAGGCCGCACCTATCAACGGATCAGACGGTACTTCCATTGGCGGGGTCTATTCCGCAGCGTGCAAAGATTTGTTGGACAATGTGTGGATTGCAAAACGGGGAAGGGCCAGCCTACGATCAAGGGCATGTCGCCGGGGAATATCTAGGCCATGTACCCGTTCCAAGTGATTGCCATGGATCACATACCGTCACTGCCTCGATCAACTGATGGGCATACGGAACTGATGATTTGGGTTGATCTGTTCACGGGTATGGTGATCGCGAAAGCTGGATCATCTCGCACAGCGCAGAAAGTCGCGGAAAATTACGAAGAGTGCGTGTTCCGCGATTTGGTGCAAGTAAGATGATCAGTCACGACCGAGAGCCTGGCTTTATGTCGGAAGTATTTTGTGCGTTTAACAATATAGTGGGACAACGGCATAGTGCCACTATGGCGTATCGTCCGCAGGCAAATGGCAAGGCAGAAAGAACGGTGCAGACGATTACGAGGGCCATCAAGATTTATGTGTCAGATGTCGGCCAGAAGGATTGGAGTGCATACGCAGAGCGACTGGTTTTTGCGTTGAATTCAACCCTGATCTCATTCGTGGAGAAACGCCCTTTTACTTGGCGTATGGGTGGGATCCACGATCATCGCTGGAATCGACATTGAAATTAGGTGAAATTCGACGCAAGGACCGTGATGCTCGCCGATGGAGGTACAAGTTGCAGAAAGATTATCGTCTCGCTCGTGATCAGGTGAACGTTCGATTACACCAAGCGATGGCTGATCGAGCTTTAAAGCACAACGATCAGGTGACGCCACACAAGATCGAGGATGGATCAAGGGTCTGGCTATACCTTGATCGCGTTAAAGAAGGGTATGCAAAGAAACTGGCGCACATGTGGCATGGACCCTTCAGGGTCGATGAGGTGATCGGTGATCATGCAGCAAGATTGGTTACAGCTGGCACGGACTATCGCATGTTCCCCGTGGTGCACCTATCCAAGTTAAAATTGGTTAAGGAGTTTCCAGATCGCCCTACCGCAGTGTTAACAGCTTAGATTGAAGAGCGGTTCGACTTTGACGAAGCTTTGCTACCCGAGGACAGCTGGGAAAGGACGCTAGATCCAGACGGATTTGAAGTTGATCGCGTCACTGATGTTCGATCTGGTCGAAAGACTAGATATAGAAGGACGTTGCGTGAGTATCAAGTCTACTGGAAGGGTCATACCGAGCCGTCATGGGTAGACGAGGCGGACTTGAACTGTGATGCCCTGATCAAGGACTTTGAGAGAAGGTTGATCAACCGACATCGGTTTGATGTAATGCAAGTGGATGAAGAGTCCCACTAATGTGTGATCAGCTGATTGATCAGGGAAATCGTGATCGACGAAGCTCCCAAAGGATGACGAAATGATGATTGACTCGAAATGGTGTTATAACGATGGATATTGTGAATTAAGGTGATGGAGTAACAGCAGATGAACCGACAGAAGACCGATTTATATGCAGCATGAAAAAGTGACGAGGCAACATCTAGAAGTGGTATGATCAAGAGTGTTTATTGATTGAAGATAAATGATCAGCCGACTATGTGGAAGCTTGGGTGGAGATGAAGATCTTTAATGTTGCTGCGGCGTTAAGCGAAGAATCCACGCGGCTGATCGTGCCGTCTGGAGAATCATCTTGGCCGGCAGACGATGTAGCCTTATCGGCACTTGTAAACGCAATGTCGGCAGCTGGGACGCTCTGCATCTGGAGCGACAGGCCCGCCAAATGAGTTTGAAGGCCAGAGTGGTATTTTCGCAATCGCTCGATCTCAACTTGTGCCTTCTGCAGCTGATCACGTAATGTATCGCGATCAGCGGAGACTTGATCGAGTTGACACTGAGTGACGGCAAGTTCACCCCCCAGCTTGGCATTGAGCTGCAATACCCCCTCGACACGATCAGCTATCTCTTGTGCCTGGGCCGCAACGGCAGCAAGGTCGTCCAACGGCAAGCGGTATGACTTGTTCTCCTTCCGGAGGCGATCACGTCTATCTTGGTATCTCTCGTCTTTCGCGTTAAGTTTCAACGCTTTCGTGACCAAGTGGCTGTTCCTGGAGACGGCCTGATCATGCTCGGCTTGAAGCTCGTCCAAGCGCTGTCGAAGCTGGGACAGTTCAGCTGCTTGATCAGCGACTGTATCTTCCAATACTGCTTGCGAGTAGCGCTCTTTGTCAAGGCTGTTCTCCAGATCACGGATCTTGATGCGCTGGTTCTCCAAGGAGTTTTCTTGATCAGCGATGGTAGCTTGGGCAGCAGTTAATCGGGACTTGGAATCATTTAGCGCGGAGTTGACGACGTCACGTAGTGGCCCAAGTTAGCGAAGGGCGACCTTCTCCATCTCGACATTATAGTCCGTGGGGATACGGCTGGCGCTGGCGAGCTGCTGTCAAATCATCGCGACGGTGTCTTCACTCATAGCGAGCGAGTTGGATAGCGTGGCGACTTCATCATCACGTGCACGAAGTTCCTCCCGCAGGATATGCGATTGGTCGATCGCGGCGATCACCTGATCAGCCGCAGCACGATCAGGGGCAGAAGTGTCAGCAGCATTTGCTGGGGCGCCGTCCGTTGTCGCTCACATGAAGGAAATATGGAGATGCTTGATCAAGGAGGCCTGATCGCCGATGTCACGGTTGGAGGAGAATAGCGCCCGATCGCGGTGTATACCACCCAACGGTAACGACCTGATCGATTGTGACCAAGCGGTGGGAGAAAGGGCAAGGTGATGGGTGTTGATCGCCTGATCACGGATGCCATCATGTAATGGTTAAAGGCAATACGGCTAACGGTGGCATGATCGAACCTCGCCCCAACCGCTGTACGGCTGGGACGAGGTTCAGGGGCGGCTGTGGGAAAGCGTGTCTTAAAATTGGCACCAATTGGACCATTATTAGGGGGCGCTATATTGGGCCATTATTAGGGGCGTTAGTACGGATACTATAGGGTGTATGATTGCGTGTACTGTAGTGTGTACTACGGTGTACCACTGTGTACAGTGGTATGTACAACAGTGGTGTACATGGACAGGACATATACAGGACATCGGGAGATGGGACTGTTACGCAACGAACAGCGGCGAGCGACGGACTAATCAGCTCGACTGGTCGACGGACGACGTGGGAACGGGTGTATTTGATTGGTGCATATCTAGGTAATTGGTAGTTCTTAGGATATAAGGGATTTAGAATAATTAAAAGTTCTTCCTTTTGCGTACCACTGTGTAGGTCGTTTATAGGGTGGGAAACTAGGGCCCCCCTCTTCGCAATTACCTCTACGTCCCGGGCGGGAGCACGAAGTGCAGTTTTTGGCCCACCGGAGGCGTAGAGTGTTAGAACTCGCCGTTCAACTCCGCCCGCTGTGTCAGCGGTTATCTTCTAAGGGTTTTTTGGGGTCTTGGGAACGTGATTGAGCGGCGCTCTCACCTCTTCCCCATTTGGTTCACGTTTGGCCCCTAGAGTTCGGCTGCTAAAAGCGCCCTACGGGAACTCTAGGCGGATTTAGTGAAGTAACCCTCGTAAGTCTAGGCGTAAGAATACATTTGATTTGGGTATTCTTTCAGCCGTTAAGGACTAGAGGCTACGTAATCAGGCAGTGAAGACTTCCGCTGCCTGATCGAGTACCCTTCCCCCTAATACTCACCGGAATCAACGAGCAGCAACTGCGCCTTGCGATAAGCGGCCCGCAGATCGCGTCAGCGAGTAGATCGACTACGTTTTAGTGTCTGATCGCACTTGATCAAGCCTGATAGACATCGTTTTAGTGCCTGATCGCACCTGATCAAGCCTGATCACTGCTGATCGCACCTGATCACACCAGATTCAAGCTTGATTGTGCCTGATCACGCCTGATCAGCACTCGGAACACTGAGTTACAAGCTATTCCTATCTTGCAGCAAGGAATTGCCGTGATTGCATCCCCGCCACCTGAAGAGCGACCCACGCCTATGCCGTCGGGTACACAAGGTGAGCAGAAACACAGGTAGTCAAGGACAATCGGAGGACCCCCTTCGTCAGTCGGCAGTCCGGGCGCCGTGGTACCGCCTGATCAAGTCTCAAAAACTTCGATCAGCCGCTCCACCACACTACCAGACAGGAATTGTCCAAGCGGCTGTGATCAAAACAAATTGACCTTTAGTACGGTCCTGTACGTAAAAAAAGTACCGGCGAATACTGGCAAGAACTCGGTTTTATTGAATAACCCCGAGGATACAATTCCCCATATACAACATGTGAATGGGCCGTGCGGGGCGGAGAAGTGGTTCCGCTTGCCAGAAGATGCGGCCATAGCTGCCAGCGCTTTCCAGGTCAAGGTGCTCATATACACCCATGCAGGAAACCTGACTCTCCGAGGGCGATCTTAAGCCACCAAATGCTGTCGGAATGCGCCTCGACAACAGCCACTTCACCGGAATCACGTATTCCCGGCCGCACCAGACCATGCTACCAGTCTTTAGCGACGAGTGGGCTCGGGTCGTGCACACCGCCTTCCTGAAGACGTACGTACAGCGTCTAACAGAACTCCCGTGCGGCATGTAGGAGATTTGTGGGTGTGAAAATTGTGTGAACATAGGGAACAAAACGATTCTGGTCACGTGTGCGGGAGGGTTGTCGAAAGAGTAAATTGGGGGTAAGGAAATAACCTTGCCCTTCCAAACTCATCGCTCAGTTGAAGACGATTCCGTGGTCGTACTATGGACATCCAGCGATCAGCATGAGAACAAGTATCTAATTGGTTCGAACGAGGGCTTTGATATCTTGGTTTCACCTTCTATACCCTCTGCCCCGTCACTACGACCTAAACGTACTAAAGTAGTGCGACAATATTGACATGCCCTACTTGCGACAACGACGACTCGAATGGCGTTCCGAAACGAAAATAAGTGCCGCACACGTCCAATAGTATCTCGCTCCGACTCGAATTTGTTTATTTTCCAAAAGTAGATTGAGTTCTCACTCGACTTTTTCCCAGTTCAGCGTCCGCTCCAGTGCTTTACGCCACTGGTGCACTAAGTGGGCGCGCCTCTCCTGCTCCATGTTTGGGTGCCACGTCGTACTGCCGTGCCAATGGTCGCGTACTTCATCCAGAGATTTCCAAAACCCGACAGCCAGACCAGCAGCGTACGCCGCTCCGAGTGCCGTCGTCTCGGCCACGACGGAACGAATCAATGGCACATTGAGCACGTCCGATTGAAACTGCATGAGCGTGTGATTCGTCACCATGCCACCGTCGACCTTGAGTTTGCTAAGCTGCACACCACTGTCCCCCTCCATGGCTGCCACGACCTCTTGCGTCTGAAACGCAGTGGCTTCGAGCGCAGCCCGGCAAATGTGCTCGCGCGTGGCGTACGAAGTCAAGCCAACCATCACACCCCGCGCATCGTCACGCCAGTGAGGCGCAAATAATCCCGAGAACGCAGGGACGAGGTACACGCCGCCATTGTCGTCCACTTGTTTCGCGTACGTTTCCACCTCCGATGCCGTCGTAATCATCTTAAGATTGTCGCGCAACCACTGCACGAGCGCACCCGCGTACGAGATGGACCCTTCCAACGCATACACGGCCGGCTCGTGGCCAATCTTGTAGCCCAACGTCGTGAGCAACCCTTTGGTCGAACGCATGGGTGTCGGACCTGTATTCATCATGCAAAAACAGCCTGTTCCATACGTGTTTTTCGCTTCCCCCGGGGCGAAACAGGCTTGACCGAAAAGCGCCGCTTGTTGATCCCCCAAGTCCCCCGCGATAGGAATCCCGGGGATCACGCTCGCCTTGTGCCCCATGGCGTAGATTTCAGAGCTCGAGCAGATGGTAGGTAAGATACCCTTGGGAATGTCGAGGCACGCGAGAATCTCGTCGTCCCATTCCAGGGTATCGAGCCGCATGAGGTTTGTACGCGAGGCATTGGTCACGTCCGTCACGTGCACGCCACCGTCAATGCCACCGCTAAGTTTCCAGATGAGCCACGTATCCATGGTGCCAAACAGGACCGTGCCTGCTTCGGCCTTGGCCCGTAAAGCCGGCACATGTTCAAGCAACCACATAATTTTCACGGCCGAAAAGTACGTGGCAAGGGGCAGCCCCGTGATGGCGCGAAACCGGTCGCGCCCCAATCCCACGACGCCGTCGTGTCCGTGTTGGAGGCGATGGACAATCTCCGTCGTGCGCGTGTCGTGCCACACGATCGCATTGTACACTGGCTCGCCCGTGACGCGGTCCCACACCAGCGTGGTTTCGCGCTGATTTGTGATTCCAATGGCCTCCAAGTGCGAGAGTTCCATGCCACCTTTGCGCACTGCCTCGCGGACGCACGTCTCGACGTTGTGCAGGATTTCCGTCGCGTCATGTTCACACCAGCCTGGCTGCGCATAGAGTTGCTTGTGCTCGAGTTGATGCGCGGCCTGGATCGTGCCATTGTGGTCAAAGATGATGAAGCGGGAGCTCGTCGTGCCCTGGTCAATGGCGCCCACATACGACGCCATGGGAGATTTAGAGAGAGAGGATAGAGAGAAGATTGAAGTAGTAGGTAGTACTGAAGTAATTTTTACCCCTAGAGCGCCGCCAGGAGCAACGTAAACTACTATCGAAGTCAGATATCCGCACCACACACGCTGGCATTGTTGACACATACATATATGCACGAGACTCTCTATCCTCTGCTCTCTCGACTATCCATCCTTCCACGCTCTTTCAAGCGTCTTCTTGTGTCCTTTCCATTGACACCTACATACATTACTGGCCAGCACTTTAAAGCTTATCGTGCCAGCGACCGATCACTTAAAGGGTCCGACCGACCCGACCGGTCCACCGTTCGTTTCGTCTTAAATGCGATACGCGCTCGCGTGAATGTGCTCGAGGTCGTAGCGCTGCGCAAGATGTTGGATCATTTCCTTGCGGCGCTTGCTCGTGGCGGCGTCACACTGCAGATCGTAAAGCGACGTGAGATTAAAGACCACGACATCGTTGAGAAAGCGGCGCGGGTTGGACCGGATCAGTCGCTCGAGCGCGGCCACGGCTGCCTTGACGTCACAGCAGTACAGTGCGCAGATGGCATAATTATTCACGGCCGCAGCGACCACATCTTCCTCCAGAAAGAGCTCCGTATCCGAGTGTCCCACGGTCGTCACGACGCGTGGCGGCTTTGTCTGGGCGCTCAGCAGCGCGTCAAATTTGCTCCGCGCATCGTGGACCTCGTTCCGTGCAAAACACAAGAGACCGTCGTTCAAGAGCACACGGGCCTGGACGTCGTCCATTTTCGCTGCCGACACGTTCGTGCCATCCTCATTGGCCCGTACTTGCTTTGAGTGGGTCACAGCCGCCTCAAACAGTCGCTGAGCGCCCGCTAAATCGCCCATTTGGAGATGGAGGCGTCCGACACGAGACAGCACGACCACTTTCTCGAGTGCATCCAGCTCTTTCACCTACCACAACAACATCAGCGTCGTCATGGAGAGGAAAACAGGGGACACAACCGCAAACATCCACATTCCTCCTTCCAACACGTACGTGAATCTGACCACAGACACGCAAAGCGAGCGTGTACTTGAGCTGCGACACAAAGTGATTCGCGAGTGCAAATTGGACAATGCGAAGCCACCGTGCGGCCTCCTTGCGTTCGAGACCCAGACGCGACCTTGTCTCGTGCTGCTCCAATGCACTAGAAAGACGCAGGCTCAGATGATACAACTGCTTCTCATGGTCTCCCCCTTTTCCTTGACATTTGCTTAGTAGCGCTTGGAGAAGCACGAGACGAATCGGCACGATGGCAAGTGAATCCGAGACAATCGCATTGCCGTCGAGCTGCTCAATTTGGTCGAGCACACTGGCCGCATTCTCGTACTGTCCTTCCTTGATAAGCCCAGCCACCCACCACGACTTGATCTCGAGCGTCCGCTTTGGATCGTTTGACGGGCTCTGCAACATCGCAAGTGACTTTGTAGTGAGCGATTTCCATCGCTTCTGAGCGTACATAGACTCTAAAGCTTCGATTGTGTCCGGGATGTCGGCAAGCACGAGCTTCCGAGCGGGTGGAATCGCATTCTCAGTGCCTACGAAGCGTTCATCCACGGGCCTTTCCAGAAACTCATTCACGAGGTCGTTCGAGCATGCACCGTCGGGCACGAATGGACGGGGTGACGACGTTTCCACGCTTGCTTCTACGGGTGTCGAGCTTACGAAAGAGGGCGGCACGTCGATGAGCGGTCCCGAAGCGGACATGTCTACTTGAGAAGAACGAAAGGATTTTGATCGCATGTCGAGCCCGTAGCCCAGAAATGGCGCAGCAGGAGGAGGAGGAAGAGCTTCTTGCCCAGCTGGATGCAACGACGACCGTGGCAGCTGATATGGCGTATCTTGGTGTGTTGTTCGAGAAGAGGAGAGCGATCTGCTCACCGGTGGTGGGGTCGGGGTCGGAAAATCATCAAGAAAGTTGACTGTCAACATTGAGGCAGCCGCCGGCGCTGACTCCTGGCACGCAGTGTGCTGATCTACCTGTCTTTGGGCGGAAGGTGGACCAATCCAATCGTCCGCCCACACGTCACAATTTGTTGCTGGCGTTTCATTGTGCGCTTGAAAGGACGGGAACAAGCTGGAAGAGCTGGCAAATGGATCCGCACTCGATTGCAGTGGGTTCGGAGCCGACGGTTCATTTGGCCTGAAAAGATCGGTCGTGGATGGCGGTGGAGCTTGGTCTCCCCGAAATAAATCACATGCACGATCCGATTCAAAAAGAGGTCGATCGATGGGAGGAAGTGGCGTGACGTCCACGACGGTGCTGCCACTTGAAGCATGTCGCTGAGGAGGCACCAGCGGCGTGGCTAATTGGGTCGGCGTCGCACGCACCGCGTGACCTAATCAGCAAGTTGGCGCTTGTGAGACACACAAACAAAACGCATTCTTTACAGTTGCATGTTTAGAGCACCACGCACTTGGAAACGGCGCCAAGGCGCTGAATCCTGGTCGAATGTGGTTCACCCTTGCAACGGGACTAGGAAGTAGAAGGAAGCGATTAGTGCCAAATTAGCTAGAGTCTGTCTAGGAAGTGAAGAGTACCCAGAGGAAGCGAATGGAGAAGACTTGGCAGTGCGAGAGCTGCCACTCGTGATCGAGTCCTGGACTGGCGAATGCTGCGGCGTCACGTGGCTCGACTTCGTCATCAATTTGACCCTTGGATTCCCAAAGTGCGTGTGCGATTGGTCAAATTTGGTGGAGAACGTATCGGAATTAGTAGTCAATCTTTAGTAGAAGCAGAGAAAATGTGTTCCTGATTTGCATTTTTGCGTCCCATTGCTGGGCTAAATGGGAATTTGATACCAAGCACGCCGGAATCTTATTTGGCACGCCGTAATTTTCTCGTTTAGGACAAATTGCGGGCACAGTCATGGTCGGACATTGCTGAAACTCCGCACCAAACTCCATCCAAACTTCGGCAATTCCGGCAAACTCTTTGAGGCATCTTGCCATACATTCTTTCTTTGCCTGACCTTCTTTGCCAACCCTCAACACTGGACATTCAAACTCCGATGCTTCGTACTGGCCTGCATATACTCTGACGTATACTGGCTCTGCTACTACTAGTTGACTCCTACTACTGTCTCGATACTATCATTGTAATGGGGTGCCATTACATAATTGATATTCAAGTTAGAATATCACAGTTTAATTTCAGACGCGTTGTCTGAAATTTAAATAAGAGATTATAAGTTATTATAATCTAAGAAGGAAAAGTCGATTCGGTATAAATACCGAATCTTGCAGGTTAACTAATAGTACAGTTAGTTAAAGACTTGATATTATTATATTAATTAGTTAGTTACTATACTATTAGCCTCTAAACCACCCATTAAATAAACACTCTTAATTTTGCGTTCTTAGACCTAAGTTAAAATTGATATATTTACTTTTTAGTATAGGATTAGTTGTTACCAACTAATCCTGCCCTAATTGTATTGCGCGCTTCCTCGCAAGATACAGTGTAAGCCTGTAACAGGATCAGTCCTGTTACAATCATAGTAACCTTTCAAAGAGATTGGAAGAGTGAGAATGATTGTTATAATATGGAACAATAGATGGAAAAGCAGATCTCGATGAGGGACTTTGATATCCGATTTCACCTGACTCGTGGAGAGGCTGCCACAACAATGCGCGAATGACTTCTGGGTCCAATGCGTCAAAAACGCCAAAAGAAGCAACGCGTCTTGACTGGACCCTAAGCTACCCTACTGGAAGAAAATCGTGCTGAAAGACAAGCCATGGCGAGTTCCTCAACTTCTACCCCACAGCAACAAGAAAGGATACGCGCACCTCCGACCTGAAGTGAATGTCATACAGTGGGACATGCGAAAACAAGCAAATACTGTCCCATGCGTGGTCTGGTCAACCGTACATAGCGCAAGCTGCAGCGTTAGCAACCAATGCCCCTGCAGCAGACCACACTTCTTAGTTTAGCTTCTACTACTCAATTATTTCCTTCAAAATCTGTCTTTCTTTTTCATCTTTTTTCACGTACTCTTTGTCTTAGTTGCTTCGTTCCATCCATCTATATAATAACAGAATTCATGTCGTCATTGTGGTGAAGCGGACTCAAGAATTTTGGTCGCTTTGCGTCAGCAGCACACCGATCGGCTTATCGGCGATCGGATTGGTGGAAATCAAGGAAGCTTTTGGGCAATCGTGTGCGAGAGGTGTTAAGAATACGGATTTTGGTAAGTCACATGATATGGCGTGCACTTACATATTTTTATGTTTTGTACATATTGGGGACCATAGGGGGATAGTTTTGGTTAGTCGTTAATTTTCAGCCTTTAACACTCGACAAGAAGTCGTTTCTTCGCACTGTACATCAGTCGCCTCTGCACGCCGCAGAGTGTTTGGAAGCAGAGGCTCGAGTAATCCCCTCTAGCTTGTTATACCCGGCCGGGACGCGTTACAGGCGCACTTGACCCGCCGGAAGTCCCTCGACGGGAGTACACATTGGTCGGCTTTTCAAGCGCAAGTTGCACACGTTTGGAACGTGTTATCAAGTTATTGGATTATTTCGTGGAGATATCGTTCGTGGAGTGTATCACGTTCTTATTGGATCTCTATATTGGAGTATTGGACTTTTATTCTCGTATTGGTTGGGCTCTACGATCGATTGAGCGATCTGCCCTTTTAAGTATATTTACTTGGAGTGTAACTGGTCTGTCCGTACCCAGGGTGAACAGTTCCGCCCAGGGTACACTCCCAGCACGGTCTCACGTTTTTAGATTCCAAATCGATTTACAGCACCGATCCACCGAGTGTGTTACCAGCCCATTCCATCGGGTACACAAGGTGAGATGACGAAGGAATCGGACCAGGCGTCCTATGCTGATTATCGGTCGTCTGCTACCAGCGGACGATCATAGCGGATCGTAGGCGAAGGTTCGCGGGGTACCCCCCCCCCCCGTAAGTTGGACGGCCGGGCACGATGGTGGTCAGGTTC
>CM047587.1:15445819-15468911 GCA_026184515.1 Peronosclerospora sorghi | reverse complement strand
ATTGAGTCCCACACCTCTAATCACAAACTTCATATATGAGAATTCAAGCCATTCCGTCCATTCGAAAACTTCGATTTTAACATCCCTCGTAACATTCCAACACTCTTTCTGAAACACTGAGGCTTAAATCAAACCGATTTTCTTTCGCAACTCCATAATCCTCGTTGCACTTAGTAGTGCCTTGGTTAAAGATCAGCCACCCTAACTTCTCTTGCGACGTGAATTGGCTTCAGAGTTCCTTTATCCACGTAGTCCTTCAAAAACTTCAATTTCAAATCAGTGTGCCTTGCGCTGCATGCACTGCTTTCGTTCCCCAATTGCTTGATAGCGGCTCATTTGTCGATTCGCAATATCATGGGTGTATCCATTATCAATCCATTTCACCAAAAAGTTCTTGCAATCCCAATATTTCCTCGCCACCTGCTGCAGCTGCCACAAACTTGGCTTCGGCAGTAGACAATGCAACAAAATTTTGATTTTTACAGCCCCATCCTACGAAAATACCATTCACGTAGCTGGCCACAGCATTGACACTTTTTCTGTCGTCTGCGTCTGCTGCAAAATCGGCATCTGTATATGCGACAATACGTAACGGTAGTGGCAGCTCTTCATCATGCTTCAAAACTAGCTTGAAATCTTGTTCCCTTGAGATAGCGTAAAACGCTTTTAGCCATCATGTAGTCTGCACACGTTCCTGCGTGGTTACGTCTTGTGACTTGGTAGGGTACATCCAGCCACCCATAACAAACTTCCGACATTAGACTGAAAAATCTTTATAGCCGGGGAGTTTCCCTCCGCTTTTTCAAGCAGTAAATTGTCCGAATTTTCGCCAGAATCCACACATGAAATAGGAGCTCTGACCGTATTCGCATGTTCCAATCCATAGTTCTTCAAGGTATTTGCAACCATTGCTTCTTGATGAATCAGATATCCTTTCCATGGATCTCCACTAATTATCATCCCGATGAATTTTTCGACAATTTCTAAGTCCTTCAGGTCCAATATTTTCATACCATGAAAGAACTTATACTATATCTGTTGCGATGTACCGGTGACTAGCAAGTCAACCACATATACACCGACAACCGTTACATGTTCATTTTGCTTCTTGACAAAAATGCATGTATCATTCATGCATTGCATGAATTCTAAAGTAAAGTCTTTCGCAGCGATTCATGCCATAGTCTTTCGGCTTGTTTCAATTATACAAGTTCCTTTTTAGACGTAACGCAAGTTCTTTACTTGATCTCACCCCATACGTTAATTTTTTTTGTGAAAAATCCATTCCATGGAGTATATTGAGATAAATTTTACATCCTTCTTCCGTTTCAGCCTATAAATATGCACAGGAAACATCCCCGTGCCTGGCAAGAAGCCACATATTTGTGCAAGTACCAAAAACACCCTTATGGTGCCAATCTCTATCACCGTTGAAAACGTCATTTATAAATTTTCTCCAACGACTTGTGTGGTGAAGTGAAGGTGAAATTTTTTTACTAGCATGTACCGGTATACCGTTTATCAAGTTGGAGCTATATGGTTAGTTGAAAGGGGAGAGTATTTTTGGCAAATCGTGTGTCTGGAGTATTAAGTACGCAGAGTTAGGTGAGTCACACGATTTTGCATGTTGTTTACATATTAGGTTTTTAATTGGATATTAAATATGGTGTTCGTTTTTCTTTGATTTGCGCAAAAGTCGCCCCTTCCTCTCACGGAGTCTTTGGGAGCAGAGGGATAACAGGGTTCCCTCTAGCTCAACATTCCCGGCAAGACGCGCAACGGCGCAAAAGGTCCTCGGGAAGTCCCACTACGGGAAGCGTTCCTTTAACGTCACTCACCCCTCAAGTCGAACACGTCTGGTAACGTGCTTTTATCATTGTACTGGTTGGTTCTACGTATCGCATCACGCGGTCCGCCTCAAATTATTGGTTGGGTCATGCATCGCATTCGCGTTCCGCCCCAAATTATTGGCTGGGTACACACTCCGCTACGCGTCGTGTGCCCCAGATTATTGGTTGGGTCTACACACCGCTTCGCGGTCTGCCCCAAATTGTTATCGTATTTGGAGTGACGATTTCCGCTCCATTTACCGACCGGATTGTTTGGATTATCTTTCGTTGGACATTGACGTGTCGAGGGCGACTTTCTGCCCTTTACACTAGTTATTCCAGTAGTGGTACATCCCATACTGTTACCCACCGAAACTCATATTGCGCGACGGTCCACCGAGTTTGTTGCCACCCAAACCAATGGATACACAAGGTGAGAACTCCGAAGACAAATCGGACCAGGCGTCCTGCAGTGCAGATCGGTCACCCGATCGAGATTCAGGCGAAGGTTCGCGGGGTACCCCCGTTAGGTGGTCGGCTGGGCACGATGGTGGTCGGGTTCAGGACACTTCTGTGTTTGATTTCGAACATGACTCTAAAACAACCTTTTAGTTACTGGAACCACGACCGAATTTTGATTGATGATTTTTTAAGGACATGGCAGTCCTTGAACTAAAAGATTTGGGTGTGATACATTTTTAGGTTTTCGGATTGATGGAAATCCTAAAGAAGACTTACGATGGATCAGGAGGCTGCTAGTCATGAACCCCTATAGTTACATAGTCTAAGAAAGATAACTCCTGCAAGAATGCCAGTGATCGATTTGGAATGCATTAAGGAGTTTCAAGAACTGTTGCCAACCACGTAACGAGAATTCTCCATGCGCAATAAGTTTCCAGTGAATATTTGGAAGTTTGCCTTGTATATCCCGTTGCACGTGGCCGGATATCTCGTTTGCCGTGCACCGTTCAATGAAACGTACCCATTCACTGACTCTGGGTGACTATAAAGCACCCAGAGTCGGTTCATGGGTACGTCTTACAGTGGCGAAATATCTCATGTGAGCCAAGAGTCTCAAGATCCGTCTGAAGCATGATGATGAATTGCATATGCCAATTCGAATAACATGCTACACGGATGCTGATTTTGCTGCTGACAAGTTGGAACGCAAAAGCGTCCGTGCAGTGGTTGTTTACGTGAATGGAATTATTTTTGTTGACAATGCAATAAAGAGAGCATGTTCGCGTTATCCACAGGTGAAGCTGAATTTGTTGCTGCAGCTGGGGGTGGAAAGGAAGCTCTTAGCTTAAAAGATCAGTTTTTCGAAATTGGAATCCACACCAAGACGTGATTGGATGAAGAGTGACAACCAAGCAGCCATCAAGTATGTGGAAGGTGAAGCCAGTGCTGGAAGTACGAAGCACGTGGATATCAAGTTGAAGTTTTGAAGGACTTTGTAAGGAAAGGCATTGTAACAGCTACACGGAGATGATTGCTGATTTACTCACGAAGGACCTTAGTGTGCAGCGCATTATCAAGATCTACGAAAACAAAGTGTATTGTATTGATGGAGTAATAGCTCGCGCCGTTTCGGGCGGCGTGTCAAATTTCCGTGTAGCCACTTAATACTTAAGTGAAGTGTAAATTCGGAATGTGGAAACGATTGGCTATAAATACTGTGGGTACATGTGGGAAGATTTTAAATTCATATTTATCTGTGAATTTAAGATTTAGAATCTTTTTTAATTTTATAATAGGGGGTGTCAAACCTCAGAAATTTTTAGTCGATAAACCGGGTGTTCGAATACGATTAGACGGGGTTTGATTAGAATTATTTGTACCTATAAAAGTTATCGGTCACCTCCGGTGATCGATACGATTAGAGTAATCGAACCTAACAACTCGGAGTAATCGAACCCGAAAACGCAGAGTAATCGAACCCGAAAACTAAACAACTGCAGCATGAAGTAAAAGTGCTCTGTTTTGAAGCGCACAGCTGATTCTTTGATATATTTGGCTTCACCCGACGCCAGGAATCCGGCCGCCGTCGCTTTCGGACGTGTCATGGTTGTATGGTTGTGTGTGGTTGTGAGGTTCTCAGGGTGTTCTGTTCCGCGGTTGTTTACGCCACCGTGTACGCCAGCACCGATAACAGTTAATCCAATCCCCTCCACCCGTCTTATAGGATGGGCACTAAAGGTTTGTAGGGGTCGATAAGGTAAACCCCAGCTTCAAATTATTTGTACAGATAACTCGGTGTAAAAACTACTTTTATTTTTCTGGTTGACCCGAAGTTTGACACCCCTATATATAGTTACTTTCGTTTTAACAACTTAGCGACTCACTCGTCACCTTCTAGCGGCGGCTGAACACCGGTCCCATCGCGCTTGTCACTACGCTTATACTATATGACCAAAGTGTCAGGTCAGATAGTATACACTGCGCTTCCTGTTAAAAACTTAAAATAAAGTCTTGGAATACTTTCCGCGATAAGTACTAACCTGCTGACAAATTCTCGGCAAGGGAGAATCAGCGTGAGAGGCAAGAAAGCAAGCGCGGTTTAGTAGCCGTAGAGAGTTCAGTAGAAGTGCATTACTGATATATATGCAAAAAGGAAAAGTATATTATATTATGTATGGTTACTTAAGTAGCTATCCTGTAGCCGGTGCGTATACGCACGGTGCGGCTAGCGCACAGAGGAAGACTTTTCCTTAAACCGGCGTTCGCCTCTACTTAGTCGATACGCCCTTATAAAGGGCTTAGAAGGAGAGAGCTCTCCTACTCGGGGCCAAGATTCCCGGTTTGGTTTTTTTAATAGCCTTAACGGCAAGGCTCCCTTACTAAGGGTGTAGCTAAAGGGAGGGCTCCCTTTACGCTACGGCACTCACTACACGCGCGACCGGTCGAGGTCGTGTGTCTAAGTTGTTGAGTGAAGATGTAAACTGAATGTATATTTAAATATATAATTAGCCTAAATTAATTTAAACTAATGTAAACTGTATGTAATACTAAGTAGAACATACCAAATTCGTACCTAGCTAAAATGTAGTGTACACCACCTGTGTACCAACACGTGGATGGCTGACACGCCACCCTCCAAGGGCTCCTTCCCTGATTGGTTAAAATAACCAATGGTTCACAACTCTTCGAACCGGTCAATACTGACCCCAACCGTAGTGTACTCTTGTACACCACCAACTAAATGTGACTCGAATGTAACCATGTTACATCCTCCCCCATAAAGACTATTGCTTACGCAATAAACAAAATTTTGTTGGAGAAGTCCAACTTCCAGAACCTCTGGCTGACCCATGAGCACCTTCAGTGGTGCTATGGAAGAAAACTATTCCGATAACTCGGAAGTGGATGCCCTTGGGGAGATCTCCCCAACGTCTGACCACTACGACAGCGCCGAACGGCGCTTTTGGTCATCCAACCCATTCCACACACGTGGGGAAAACGCACTAACTCGTGCGCCACCTTTACCCACTAGGGGTGATGCATCCGGGTCGCCGCAGGCGACCACCACCAATGAACCGGCCTCGTTTCATGAGACCCGACGTGCCGTACGGGCACGGAAGGGACCTCGTGACCCTCAAAAGAGGGCTAAGAACGCGGTCAAGAGGGGTTTAGCCTCCTATACCCCTGGTCCAGCGTCTATACTGCCGCGTGAAAATTGCGCGCAGGAAACAACTCCCGGCCAGACTTCTAACGCCCAAGCATTTTACTGTTAAGTCCTACCGGACGCGCCTCGGGAAACAGGCACGCGGTGCCCTCGTGGATATCCTCCACGAGATTCCATTTGTTATCTTGTGGGACGAAAGCGTCGAGGACGCAGAACAGGCATTCCGCGCTTGGGCGGAAGGGGAGAAGCGCCTCCCCAACTTTGATGCGCTGTACAACAGCTTTTCCGAACCCGACGTTCGGGTAGAGAGGGCGTTACGCTTGGCCTATGTCCAGGCCAAAGCGCAAGGGCAATTACCTGCCTCTTACTACACGCGCCCTGATCTCGATGTGGTGCCGGAGAGCAATGCAAGCAATGAATCTGCCTCCGGCAAACTCCCAGCTACTGGGAGTGAAGGGGCTTCTCGTGCCCCTTTGGTCGTTGACCTGCAGCGGGATTCTCCCGCTCGAAAGCGTCAACGACGTCGCGGAAATCCTGCCGTAGGGGAGTCTCGAACTACCACGAACTCTGTGAGTGTGGATAACCCTTCCACTTCACCATATACTGGGTTTGACCCCGATGATGGCGTCGCGCCATCAGACGTTCCACATGATAGTGTGGAGTACCCTCCGCATCGAGCATTGGAGAAGGAGGTCGCGCAATTGCGACGTGAGATTCGCGAGCGCTGTGATCGACACAGCCATCGCATCAATGATGTCCACGAGGGACTCCGCGATGAGTGGGTTGCCACTGAACGCCCCGAGGAGCGGCTTGCCTCTCTCGAAACTCTCGTTGCGGAGCTTCAGGGTCGTATATCAACCCTGTCGGAGATGTTCCGACCTGTTGCGCCTTTCGGCTATCCGGTTTCTCACCCTCCTCCGCGAGGGGACCCGCCTCCGGGTTCTGGTATGGCTTAAGCATACCCACATAAAAGGTTGGATTCGTACGCATCACCTTCGGAATTTCCAAGGTATACGATAAGCCCTTTCGGGCTAGTACCTTAAAAGGGCCCACAAACCTGGGGCGCAGTTTATTCCGCAACACATTGGAAACTGCATGTGTAGGAATATTTTTAGCGTTTAATAAAACACTTTCTCCTACTTTTTATACCTTTTTGTTACGCCGCCCTTTGCTTTCAGCTTGCTCCTTCTGCTTGTCTTGGCTTTCCGCCATGGTATCGCAGACGTGTCGTAAGACACTAAGGCGCGTCGATAAGAACTTGTCGATGTGCTTTCTCACAGATACAGGGATTACATCAGGGAATCCTCCCCTCTTAAGCCCTGGGCCACACACACGTGGCATTAACGGAACCCTCGGATTTACTAATTCGTTCACGTAATACGGGGTAAACCCCGTAGATGCATGGACCGAATTGTTTATAGCAAATTCGACCATCGGAAGCATCTCACTCCAATACTTTATGTAATCCTGACATAAGCTCCGGAGAATATCCTCAACAACGCGATTAACACGTTCCTTCTGACCGTCCGTCTGCGGATGATCCGCAGTGGACATGAGGAGCTTGGTGCCCAGCACCTTAAACAACGCTCCCCAAAACTGTCCCGTAAAACGGGGGTCCCTATCCGCGCAACGGAATCGGGTAGACCATGCTGACGAAAGACACGGTCTAGGAACACTTTTGCTGTTCCTTGTCCATCTATGGACTCTGACACCGCCGCCAGGTGAGCCATCTTGCTCAAACGGTCTACAAAGACCAATATGCCGGTGTTCTCGGCCTTATCCTTCGGAAAACCGAAGATAAAATCCATTCTAATGATTTCCAACACTCCGTTGGAACCGGCAAGCTCGCAAAGGCGCAGCTGAACTTGCAGAGGGTTTAACCCTCTGACACGTCTCACAGGTGCGTATATACGCACCGACCCACTTATACATGTTCGGCCACCAATACAAAAGGATTAAAGCGCTGTAGGTCTTATCCCGACCTAAATGACCCCCGGTAGGGGCGTCATGTGCCTCAAAGAGGACTCTATACTTCAGTTCCTCATCATGTGGAACAACCACCCGCGGAGTGTCTTCCGCGCTCGTGCTATAAAATAGCAAACCGTCACAGTACCTGTAACGGTGTAAACGAGCTTTAGCTCGACTTGACAGGGTTGGCTCAGACGAGCCAAGTCCCTTTCCACCCAACCCGCTGATAAACGCCGTACATTATGGGTCCTTCTCATACGCTTGGCGTATGAGATCCACCACAGACATGGTGACGAATATTGCGTGAGCGAGCTCGTAATCGGGACGACGCGTCTGCAAGCACGTTCTGCTTTCCAGGTTTATACTTAACCTCAAAGTTGTCCGCAAAGAAGGAGAGCCAACGGGCCATCCGTTGCGAGAGATGAGGCGACTTTGTCGCTGTCCGTAAGGACGCGTGGTCAGTATAAACCACGAACGGCTTAGAGCCGAGTAGTTGAACCCTAAATTTGACAAGAGAATACTTCATTGCAAGTGGCTCCTTATCATGAACGGGATAGTTCCGTTCCGCAGCTTTAAGATGCCTCGACTCAAACGCAATCACGCGCTCCCTTCCTGCATCGTCTGCTTGTAACAAAGCACATCCGATTGCGAAATCGGAGGCGTCGCAGACGACACTAAATGGTTTCCCAGAATCTGGGAGAGCAAGAACGGGATCTTTAACAAGCTCCCCTTAACCGCTTCAAAAGCGTTTTGGTGTTTCGTTTCCCAACACCAATCCACGTCCTTCTTGAGAAGGTCGGTTAATGGCTTCGACATTTCAGCGTAGTTCTCGCTGTACTTATGGAGATAGTTGGCTAAATCAAGCCACTTCCGTAAATCTCTAAGATTTACAGGCGAAGGCCACTCCACAATGGCTTTCACCTTCGCGGGATCCGCCCGCACTCCATCCTTACCGATGAAGCATCCGAAGAAAGGAATTTCCTCAGCACCAAAGATACATTTGGATGCGTTTGCATATAACTTATGCTCTCGCATACATTCGAGCACAGCTCGAAGGTGTATCAGATGCGTCTGAACATCAGACGAGTCGCCTTCCGCACGACTATGTACGAATATATCGTCGAAGTACGTCTAAGCGTACTTTCTATGAGGGCGGAAGAGTTGAGTCACCAAGCGATTGAAAGTCGCTGGCGCGTTCAAAATCCCCTGTGGCATAACAAGCCACTCCCACAGCATGCCACTAGGCGTGATGACCGCTGTAAGTGGAATATCTGACGCTCGCATGAGCACCCGATAATACCCATACACCAGATCTAAGGCACTGTACACAGTACAGCCCGCCATATTGTTCTGGAGTACATCCTTCCGAGGAATCGGAGTCTGCATGGGTACAGTCGGTGCATTCAGCTTATTGTACGCATGTACAATGCGCCACTTTCCGTTCGGTTTACGAACACAAAAAGTGGGAGAAGAGTGGGGAGACTTGCTCTCCCGTACCATCCCTTCCTCTTTATTCCCCTTGAAGAATGCGTCGATGACGTCGCATTGCTCCTTGGGGAGAGGCCACTGCCTAGTGACGCAGTATTTGGTTCCAGGAACCAAATCAATTTCATGTCGGACTCCCCGATCCGGTGGTAACCCCATCGGCGGGTTGTCACTAATGACATCTCCAAATTCCTTCAGTAAGAAATGGTAAGGATCCTCAGGATCCGCAAGGATCTTGAGGCCGCTTCGGGCATTTAATTCCGGTTTGGTTTTCACCAAAACTGACTCGTCCATCGTGGATGAGGAGTTCAACTCCTCTTCCTGACGCAACTCGATGACCTCGTCGATTTCACCTGCTCTCAAAGCAGTTCCAAACTCGTTGAAGGACATCTCCTCTAACGACAACAGTTCGCCTACCCCAGGAAACCGTTCCAGGCTTACTCCTTCTGTTACAACACCTGTCACACTATTCAGCATCCGATAGGACTGCTGACTACTGGCCTCGGGACTCATCCCGAGACCCAGATGGGTAGATTCAATTTCCCCATCTATTGGAAGCGCCTCGCGCCTATCCACAGAGGTCTCTACCTCTACCACCGGTGACTCGCCGGTCTCACCTGCAACGGCGTAGTCGAAATCATTTCCGAAGTGCGACAGAGACGAACTTCGGGTCTATTCGCTTGGAAGCGCCTCGCGCTTAACCACAGGGGTCTCTACCCCTACCACTGGAATCGCCTCAGAGGAATCCACCTCTACCAATGGCGACTCATCAGTCTCGCTTATAACGGCGTGGTCGGAATCATTTCGGACGTGCAAAAGAGATGAACTACGGGTCTGTTTGATTGGAAGCGCCTCGCGATTAACCACAGGAGTCTCTATCCCTACCACTGGAGTCACATCAGAGGAATCCACCTCTGCCACTGGAAACTCACCAGTCTCACCGTTAACGGCGTGGGGATTAACCGCCGAATCCCCCTCGTTAAGGAACTCTTCCTTAACGCCATTGGGAATGATCATTTCAGACATCCCAATCTCTGGCATCTCACTCCAGAATCGCTTTTGCGATCGAGCAAAGGTGGGTTCATGACTCGCCAATGCTTCACCCGATCGCGGGTGCGTTGAGCCAATGGACTTAGACTTCCAGTCTATCCATGGCTCGTGGCGTTCCAGCCACTTCATGCCCATAATGAGGTCATACCTCAAGGCCAAGTCCAGTACTAGGCAACGTTCTAAGCTGTCGAAGTCTGAAAACTTCAGCTTAAGGTCAATCGAGACCTTGGGTACAGTAACCTGTACGCCCGTCGCAAGACGGTCCGTGACAACGTCACGAGAACGTGCCTCTAGGGCCTCGGCATACAGCCGACTCTTCTATACAAAAGCCCGTCTGACATAATTTTCAGACGCTCCAGAATCTATCAAGACTCTCCAAGGCTTATCAAAGCCTTTAACGTCCGCAAGGACTACCTGCAAACCTGGCGGGTACACCAACTCGGTGATAGAAAGCACCGTTTACCTCGGGGCTTTGTGCTGTCGTCCCCTACCCTGGGGATTAACAGCACTGAGGGATCCCCCAGTAGGGCGCCCCGCACCTACTGGGAGCCGTCGTTTCCCGGCTGCTTGGGCAGGGGCTTTTTCCCAACCCTTGGCCCCTTAAAGCAAGTATCTCGCTGGGGTTTCCGCGGACATCTGTTCCGCAGATTATCCGTGCTCCCACACAGGAAGTATCTCATCGGCCCATGCCGCTGCAACATAGCAAGGAGCTCTGCCTCGAAGCCCTGCGAAAAAGAGTCAGATTGACTCTTAGCGGAAGGTTTCTCTTCCGCTTCGACCTGACTCAGTCCATGGGTTCCGGACCCACCTTAAAGGAACGAAAGTTCCTCTCGGCGTTGAACGCCATCTTGAAAGCCTCCCCCATGGATTGGGGTCGGCATCGGAGGAGCTCCGAACGTGCTGGTCCTTCTCTTAGGCCTCCCATAAAGACGGGGATGGACACATCGTCCGAATACGCTTTCGCGTACATCCCTGCCAACAGGGTCTTAAGTTCTTGGATATATGTTTCCAAGTACCTAGTGCCCTGACGGCACCTTAGAAACGCCAGCTTATTCTGGAAAACCAGATCAGGCGTTGATACATGTCCATAAGCTTCTGCTTAAGGACCTCCCAGGTAGGGAACACGTTCGTGACCGAATCCGAACACGTAAACGCCCATGCACGGGCTTTACCCGTAAGATGGGTCAGTGCAAGTCCCACTTGAAAGTGATCAGTGATCACATTCGCTGTGTCGAAGGCCGTTTTGATCTCTCGCAACCACACGTAAAGGTTATCACCTTTTTCCCCGGTGAATTCCTTTATCTTAAAGGACAATGGGGGACTCACCCCCGTGGAACGACCTCCACCTAAACTCGCTTCATGAGCGATGAGGGCATTGACCATTTCCTTTACGGCCTCAAGGCCCTGCTTCACTAGGAGCTGCATGCCTTCGTCACGGATAACAGACTGTTAAAGGCTTCCTGCTGTACAAGGGTTAACCTCTCCCAATCGTCCTGATTCATCCCTTGCAGAGGATGCCTTAGTCTACCAACACAGGTGTTGGATTGACTACGAATGCTACCAGATGTAGCCGGTGCGTATACGCACGGTGCGGCTAGCGCACAGAAGAAGACTTTTCCTTAAAGCGGCGTTCGCCGCTACTTAGCCGATACGCCCTTATAAAGGGCTCAGTAGGAGAGAGCTCTCCTACTGGGGTCCAAGATTCCCGGTTTGGTTTACTTAATAGCCTTAACGGCAACGCTCCCTTACTAAGGGTGTAGCTAAAGGGAGGGCTCCCTTTACGCTACGGCACTCACTACACGCGCGACCGGTCGAGGTCGTGCGTCTGTAGATAATAGAGTGAAATGTAAACTGAATGTATATTTAAGAAAAAACTAAACAGTACCGTGTCCAAATAGGCCTATTTAGAACTCGATTTTACTCGATTCTGATTGGCTGTTTTCATCCTGCAGGGTTTAGGGCTTAGGGTTGATTGGCTGTTTTCAGCCTGCAGGGTTTAGGGTTTAGGGTTGAGGGTTTAGGGTTTGGGGTTGTTTGTTTGTTTGGTAAGTTTCGTGGTCAATTGGTTGGTTGGTTAGTTGGTTGGTTGCTTGTTTGCTAGGTGTGATGGGGTGGTATATGTGAGACAGCGGAGGCGCCAAAAGTGAGCGGGACCCAAAAAAATGCAAAAAATGCAGGCTGAAGACAGCTAATCAAAATCGAGTAAAATCGAGTTCTAAATAAGCCTATTTGGACACGGTACTGTTTAGTGGACCTCTAAATTTAATATAGGGCGTGACTGGGTACACACACCCCCTTTGCTGCGTACACCCCCCCTTCCCTTTTATGTGAGGGGTGTGTGTGTCTGACACCAGACTCTCCCTATACAGTCAGCTCCCTCTATAACAGCATCTGATATAACAGCATCTCTGTATAGCAGGCAGATTTTTCCCAGTACGGAATTTTCCCATACTTTTTCCGGCCTCTATAACAGCATATTGCATACAACAGCAACAGCCGTTCGGCTGAGATCCACTCCATACTAAAATCCTCCCTCTATAACAGCCATTGTTGCTAGGGGCCTTGGAATTTGGGTGTCAACTGCCACAGATTGCACTAGAATATGCCAGAGAATTCTAGATGGTGTTGGAATGTGCTGGTGCACAGAAACCAATCTGTTTATGTTTAGATAAAAACTCGAAATTGAACAGAAATTTCTGTTCTGTTCAATTTCGAGTTTTTGTTGGTATAATTGGTATAAATCGAACAGAAAACCCCCAACCAAAGCACCCACAAACCTATTATTCTCACCTTATCCTCAACATCTCCTTGCTGCACGCACTCATCATGGGGCCCAAACGACAATCAATCACTCTTGAGACAAAGGTGGCCTTGATAGTTTACGCAGAAAAGCACAGCAACATTACACACGAGCAACTCAGGGAGATGTTTGGTCTTGCCAGCCGCAAGACGGTCACTGACATTCTGGCCAAAAAGAAGAAGTACAAGGACGCGGCCAAGAAGGCTGAGGTAACAAACGCAGACATCAATCGCAAAAGGCTGCGTGAATGCGAGTTCCCTCAGGTACGTGACCACTGCATTCATCAGCGCAAAACACATTGCACACTTCGTGAACATCCATTGGTTTGATCATCAAAATGCATATTGACAAAGCTGTCAAGCTTTGGTTTACACAGGCACGGTCAAATCATGTGTTCTGACAGACGCACTTGTCGCCGCCAAGGCTTTGGCTTTTGCTAGCTCTCTCGGCATCAATAACGCGGCTCAGCCAAAGCCTGAATTTGTCGCCTCCGATGGATGGCTCTCAAGGTTCAAGCAACGTCACGGCATCAAGTCTTATCGCCTCCATGGAGAAGCCGAGAGTGCTCCAATTTAAGACCTTGCTGGGTTCCGCCTAGACCTTCAGAAATCACCAAGGATTACGCTCTTTGCGATATTTTCAACTGTGACGAGACTGGGCTCTTATTTCACATGTCACCCAACAAGACTCTGAGCCAGTCTGCAGAGAAGGGGCGTAAGAAAGACAAGACCAGAATCACCATTCTGCTTACGTGTAATGCTTTGGGTATGTCATGTTTAGAAATGGCGATTAAGTTTGGTTGCTTGTTCCCTAACAGCTGACGGATACATATCCCACATTTGCAGGGACTGAGAAGCTCAAGCCTCTTGTGATCGGAACGGCCGCCAACCCCCGTTGTTACCGCAACACCGACATGGGCTCTCTCCCGCACGTCGAATACCATCACAACAAGAAATCCTGGATGCGCGGTGATATCTTCAAGAAGTACATGCTGAAACTGAACGCAAAGTACAAAGGAGAAGATCGAAAAATCCTGCTTCTTGTGGACCACGCATCTCCTCATGATGTTGAGGAATATGAGGATCGTTTGACGCATGTAAAGGTACAGTAATGTGCACTCTATTACAGAATCCACTCTTCATATCTTAAGCTATTCAGCGATTGACCGTTTCTGTTTCAGGCTCATTTCCTCCCTCCAAACACTACATCTCACCTGCGCCCGCCGACGCGGGTGTGATTGCTAATTTCAAGGTCAAGTACAGAACTCGCTACATCAAGTACCTTCTCGACGAGTACGAGCAGAACGGCAACCATCCAATTTCTGCCGGCAACAAGTTCAGCATTCGTCAGGTCATTGACACCCTTGTTGAGTCCTGGAACGACGTCTTACCCTCGACTATTGTCCATTGTTGGCAGAAGACCGGCATTCTTCCCATTAGAGACAACCAAGTTGGCCGCATCTCCACCATCAACGAGGATGATGTGCCGCCATCCAAGAGCATGTTCAAGAGGTGGCATCTCTGCTTGCCCGCATCCCTCAGGATGAAACCCACCAAGTCATGGATGCAGCTGCTTACTTGGATGTTGATGGCTCACTTCCTGTGGTTGAAACACTCACCGATGAGGTGATTGTCTCTGAAGTGCTCGCTGAGTCAACCACTAAGGCGGTGGAGGCTGTTGAAGCGGAGGATGAGGAGGACACTCCTGTGGAAGGCATGGAGGTTACCTGGGCGCAACTTGAAGAAGCTGACACGGTCTTGCTCGGCAGCCTCCAAGGCAAGGCCATCGGTTGTCCTCTCGCAGAGGATCTGGGTTGCATCTTACGCCAGTACAAGAGGTTTGTCAGCGCGGCAAGGGCAGAGTCTACCAAGCAGACAACAATCATGAATTTCTTCCGGCGCGACAAGGGCAAGGGACGGGCTCTGGATTAGTTGAGAGCCAATTACCATAGTTATGCTCTACACAACTCTTCCAATATGTACTGTACAGTATATTATTCTATGTTTGACCCTGGAAATACTAAAGCCAGTGTTGCCTATAACAGCCAAATTGTAATATCATCACTCGGGCTGTTTTATGTGTAAAACAGCCTCCCTCTATAACAGGCAAATTCTGGCCAGACAAACAGGGCTGTTATAGAGGGAGCTGACTGTATATATCTAAAATCTGGGCAATGTTATTTCCACCCCCAAATTTACTATTTCCACGCCCCCCTCTCATACGTCAATATCGATCACTTTGAGATGGGGCTCACACGATACCGTCGTCATAGAAAGCCAACAAATGGAGCGAACAAGTAATCGACTTCGCGGGCAAGTTAAGCGTACATTCAATTGGGAACAGAACCAATATATCATGCATTTATGGTGCAGGATTTAAAGCACATATGGCATTATCATCGTCTCAAAGGTGAAAGATGTCATTTTTCCTTTTGGCTTCCGTTGCACGGGGATGCCGCCGCGAGAAAACTCAAGCGCGAACTTCAGAAATACGGTAATCCACCGAATTTTTCTCGTGACATCGAAGAAGACTTAAGATAATGCTAAGAGCGCTGAGGGATCGCTCATGGTAAAAAGTCGAAGGCTGCTGCCAAGACGGGTGGAGTCGTGCACCAGTTTGACATCCTGAAGATGTCAAACACCCCCGAAAACGAAATCCCCAAGTTTCAAGACCCACTCTATTGGCTCCAATATTTTCCACCTCATGCCATTGCTGAACTAAAGCGCTTCGGTATGAACATTGACTGGCGTCGCTCGTTTATTACGACGGGCGTTAATCCTTTCTATGACACTTTGGTGACATGGCAGCTAAATAAACTGAATGAATTTGGCCGAGTTTGTACGTTGTAAACGCCCCAATGTATACTCAATTTTGGACGGAAAAAGCTGTGACAATCACGATCGTGCTTCGGGTGAACGTGCCGGACCTCAGGAGTACACACTAGCCAAGTTGCGTGTTAAGGAACCGCTTTCGAAAAATCTTGCTCCACTTTGTGGCAAAAAAGTGTTCTTTGCAGCTGCTACATTGCGTCCCGAGACGTAGTACGGTCAGACGAACTGCTTTGTGTTGCCTGGGGGAGAGTAGGGCGCCTTCCTCATTAATGACGACAATGAAGTATTTATTATGAGCCATCGTGCCGCACGTAACTTGGCTCATCAGGACTACTCGCGTGTTGGGGTAAGGAGGAGTGCTTGCTTGAAGTCAAGGTAACGGATCTACTGGGCTTACCGCTGGCGTCATCCAATGCTCCCTATGATACGTTCTACACACTCCAACTACTTACAATCTCGATGTGTAAGGGTACCGGTGTAGTAATGAGCGTGCGGTCGGACTCACCAGACGACTATGCCGCGTTCCGTGATCTAAAGCAGAAGCCTGCTTTGCGTGAAAAGTACGGCATAGAGGACTACATGGTGCTGCCATACAAGCCTATGCCTATTATTGAATTCCGGGCTTTGGTGACATGGCTGCTGAACAGGTATGCAATGATCTTAAGATCATGTCCCAGAACGACAAGGACAAGCTTGCGAAGGCAAAAGAGCTTGTGAACCTTAAAGGTTTCTACGAAGGAGTTCTTATTGTCGGCTCACAGAAAGGTCAAAAGGAGTGCGACGCCAAGGCTATTATGCGTCAGGAGATACTTGACGCCAGCAATGCTATTCCATACTGGGAGCCAGAGTCACTTGTGATCTCACGTAGTGGTGACGAATGCGTGGTTGCTCACTTGGACCAATGGTATTTGAATTACGACGCCGAAGAATGGAAGAAGCGCGTCATGGACCATATCAGCAACCCAAAACTTTTTGATGCGTACAACCCGGTGGCGCTTGGTGAATACAAGTCAACCTTTGGATGTCTAAAAAAGTGGGAACCGTGCCGTGAGTCTGGCTTGGGCGAGTTTGTGGTGGAGTTGTGGTGGAGTCAAGTTCAAATCGAATAAATTTGTATCGACAACCTGACCACCATCATCGTGCCCAGCCTTCCAACTTACGGGGGGAGGGGGTACCCCGCGGACCTCAACTCGAAATCTGGTCCGATCGTCCGCTGCTGGCAGACGACAGGTCATCATCCAAAGACACTTGGTCCGATTCACTTAAGTTCATCTCACCTTGTGTACCCGATGGAATGGGCTAGTTCGGCTACACACTCGGTGGATCGGGATCGCAGATCGATCTGATTCTGTCTTGAATATCGGAGACCGTTCTGGATAGGTGTACCTAGGGCGGAACTCTTCACCCCAGGTACGTACAGACCAGAAACACTTCCAAAAGACAAATTCCAATAGGTCGATCGTCCAAACGATCTAGACCTGACCAATACGAATAATAGAGGGTAGACCAATCAACCGGTCTAGCCCCTGACCAATATGAGAGAAGACCAAAACCGGTCTAAACTCCAACCAATGTTACAATGACCCAATATGTCCACGTAAAGACCCAATATGCCCGTGAAACTCCACAAACGATATCTCCAGGTAAATAACAATCCAGTGAATAGCACGTTCCAAACGTACTTGAGTTAAAGTGTCGATATCGCCAAATCGTACTCCCGTCGAGGGACTTCCGGTGGACAAAGTGCGCGTGCGGCGCGTCCAGACCGGGTATAATAGGCGAGAGGGATAATTCAACCCTCGGTCTAGCTGGTCGGACTTCGACCTGGTCTTCGGGGCAGGTCCCGCAACATAGACGTAACGATACTGGTCTTCATCCGATGATCCTGGCTGGATTGACTTCCGCTTTCCCCTTCCGATCCCGTGCTGTCTTCGGGTACGATCGCCTTGACCGCTCGGGTCGGTCTGGTCCAGGGTCTCTTGACCGGATCGGTCTGGGTCTGGGTCTTGGATCGGTAGCGACCTGATCCACCAGCACTCTTCGCCCTCAAGCTACGCGACTGCTGTAGCGTCCGTAGAGTCTGTTCAACTTCACCCGCGTCCCTAAGACGCAGCAGAGTAAGCTGGTCCGCCAGTTCTTGATCGTCCAGGGTACTAATGTAGTGACCCACATGTTCCAGAGCAGCACCGTTCGGCGGGTTATTCTCTTTAATTGTTATGCCGGCACGAAGTGCAGCCACGTTTAACCGATGCAAATACTCGATCGGTGTCTCGTCGCTCCGCTTCTGCATATGGTGATACTTGCGGGCACTCGAAAATCCGGAGTTACAATATTGCCCTTCAAACTCTGCACATAGCTGGTCCCAGTCAGACCGGACACCCCGACCTAATTGTTGGATCCAGTTGGCAGCCGGTCCTTTCAACAAATCCCGGAAGATCAGACACTTTTCACTTTTCGGGGTCTGGTCTCGCAGTAACGCAGACTTGACCCGACTGAACCAAGACCGGGCCTGGTCTTCATCAGCATCCTTGCCAGTGAAGTCCTTGAGGTCGGTCGTCGCGGCCATACGGATGCGCGGAATCGCAGCAGATCCAAAGTCGTAAGCAATGGTGGAGGCTAGGTTAGCCTTGCATGGCTTGCCAGCGCCCGTACCTTCTGACCCACAGTGGTCGGCAAGACCGCCGACCGACTCCATGTCACAGTCACTTGTCTTGCTTGGTCTACGCAGTCTGGCCGGTTGCGGCTTGCGCTTCCCTTTGCCGACTTGCTTATCACTTCGAGTGGGATTGTCCACAGATGTTAACGATTCCATATCTACATCTCGGCAAACATTGGCACTTTGCTGGGTAGACCGGTCTTGGACATGTGGGCGCAGAGGTGGTCTAACCCGGTCTTCCATGATACGCTCCATCATCGTCTCAAACATGGCTTGGACGTTAGATGGAGTCATGGGCAACGTGTTGATACCCTCCTTTTGCGGAACTGATGCCTGTGGGGGTCGCTGGAGCCCCGACTGGAAAGCAGCCCTTTGCTGCCGCACGTCCTTTTCGTGTTCCGACTGGTCATGGTCCACCCCCATGGTCATTCGCTCGACACCGATCTCCAACTCTGATGAGCCGTTCGAGGCCGGTGGAGATTGATAAACCGATTCGTCATCAGAACCAATGTAAACAAGCGCTGTGGAGACTTCAGCGACCTTCACTTCTTCGGTCGGAGTTGGGCGGAGAACCGCCCCCACCAGTGGGACCAAATGGTCGTGGAAGGTCGACATCGACGATTTCAGCCTCCAAGTCTCAAATTCAAATAGTTTTTGGACATCGGCGGGGTTCTGCATTTTAATGCCAACCTCCGCCAACATCGCCACCAAGTTCTTCACCAACAGTAATGGGCGATTACTCTGGATCGGCTCGGTAGTGGGACCGATAAGATGGTCGGGGATCTGGAGGTTCAACACCCGAAAGACCACGTCAAAGCGAACAAATCGTTTCAGCTCAAAAATTTAATACATCTTGTTTAGGTCTTCTTCAGTGATGCCTCCATCTCCGACCTGCGACTTTTCTTCAAGGTCGTCTTCGTCGGCCGGCATTCCCAACCCTTTCTTGGGAATATTGGGGACCTTGGGGACCTTGGGGAGGTTGGTCTGATCGTTCTGATCAGCCTCCAAGTATTTTTCGTCTTTTAAATTTCCATCAACTTTTTATGCACATACATAGGATCAGGACCAAGGTCCTGATCCTTTCCGGGACTATAGTGTCGTAAAGCGGACTTTTTTATTAGGCTAAAATAGGGCCTAATGTTGGACATTTTATTAGGCCCATAGGGGGCCTAATATTATGACTAATATTAGGACCTAAATTAGGGTCCTGATAGTGGACGCAGATAGTGGATACAGTAGTACATAATTAGGTACCGCCATGTGTACCACGGTGGGTACAGTAGTACGTACCACCGTGGTGTACATAGACAGGATATAGAAGGGACACGGAAAATGTGCTGATCACTTACAGGTACGCGGCGGACACCAGCGAACAAACAAGGAACAAGCAGAAAATCAGGTCGACTGATGGACGGAAGGTGTTTGGAATGGACGATGCGGGTTGGTTGAAAGTAGGAACAGGGTAGATCTAAGGGTTTAATTACTAATAAAGTTCTCCTTTTGCGTACGATCGCGCAGATCGTTTTTTTTTGGGAAGGCACCTTTGCGCCCCCACCTTATTGAAACCTCTACGTCCCGGGCGGGAGCACTAAGTGCGTTTTTGGCCCACCGGTTGGCGTAGAGTGTGAGAACTCACCCCGCAACTCCGCCCGCAGTGTCTGCGGTTCTTATTTTAAAGGTTTTTTGGTTTTGGGAACGTGATCGAGCAGTGCTCTCACCTCTTCCCCGTGAAATTAACGTTTGGCCCCTAGCGTTCGGCTGCTTTAAGCGCCCCACGGGAACTTAGGTGGATTATAATATAAATACCTTTTCCTCATATAGTGTAGGCTAGGATCGCATTGATTTGGGCGTTCCTTAGCTGTTTGACGGCTTAGAGGCTCCGCGATCAGGCAGTGAAGACTTCCGCTGCCTGATCAAGTACCCCCCCCCTACCGATCAACACCTGATCGACACTTTTTGCGAATCGTGATCATGATCGCTGATCGCAAATCGCGCCAACTGCTACTTGAACGACTTCCGGTGCTTGATCAAGTCTGATCAAGGTATATTACGACTGGGCAGCAGCTTTTAGCCCCTGATCGAGCCTTTCTGTACCTGATCGCACTTGCGATCAAGACACCTGATCGCACTTGCGATCAAGACAGAATATTGTTTATCGACGGTTATTAACGTCAGCCAAAGCCTGATCGCGCCTGATCACGACCGATTGGCTTCGTTTCAGCGCCTGATCGCATCGGACTGCCGCCTGATCGCACTTGCGATCAAGACGGAATACTGCTGATCGTCGGTTATTAGCATCAGCCCAAACTTGATCAAGCCTGATCGCGGTTAATTGACGTGGTTTAAGCACCTGATCGCACGTGATCAAGCCTGATCGCATCGGTTGTATCGTCGCAAGTTAGTTAATTCAATCTTGCACCAAGAATTCGCTGTGCGCTGTCCCCGCCACCTGAGGAGCGACCCACGCCTAGCCGTCGGGTACAAAAGGTGAGCAAGAACACAAGCAGTCGAAGACATCCGGAGGACTCCCTCGTTAGTCGGCAGTCTGGGCGCCGTGGTACCGCCTGATCAAGTCTCAAAAACTTCGATCAACCGCTCCACCACAATAGCAGGACTTCCTATAGTCCCGATCGGCTCCGGTGGGAGCATTTTGGGGAGGAAAAAAAATATTAATCCCAATATGGTCCTCCACCAGGACAGACCGGACATCGCCATATTTATCGAGAACGAAGACGTAAGGTGATAGCCTTTCCTTACGCCCTCTCCAGAACAATTCCAAATTCAAATCTTCAAATTCAATCTTTGATGACACCTCGCGGTGTTATCCATGATCACCAAGTGACCCGGGCACGCGCACCATTGTGGTGGAGTCAAGTTCGAAATTGAATACATTTGTATCGACAACCTGACCACCATTATCGTGCCCATCCTTCCAACTTACGGGGGGAGGGGGTACCCCGCGGACCTCCACTCGAAATCTGGTCCGATCGTCCGCTGCTGGCAGACGACCGGTCATCATCCAAAGACACTTGGTCCGATTCACTTAAGTTCATCTCACCTTGTGTACCCGATGGAATGGGCTAGTTACACACTCGGTGGATCGGGATCGCAGATCGATCTGATTCTGTCTTGAATATCGGAGACCGTGCTGGCTAGGTGTACCTAGGGCGGAACTCTTCACCCCAGGTACGTACAGACCAGAAACACTTCCAAAAGATAAATTCCAATAGGTCGATCGTCCAAACGATCTAGACCTGACCAATACGAATAATAGAGGGTAGACCAATCAACCGGTCTAGCCCCTGGCCAATATGAGAGAAGACCAAAACCGGTCTAAACTCCAACCAATGTTACAATGAGCCAATATGTCCACGTGAAGACCCAATATGCCCGTGAAACTCCACAAACGATATCTCCACGTAAAGACCAATCCAGCAAATAGCACGTTACAAACGTACTTGACTTAAAGTGTAGAGATCGCCAAATCGTACTCCCGTCGAGGGACTTCCGGTGGCCAAAGTGCGCGTGCGGCGCGTCCAGACCGGGTATAATAGGCAAGAGGGGATAATTCAACCCTCTGCCCCCAAACACTCCGCGGCGGGCGGAGGAGACTAGTGTACGTGAAAAGAATAACGGCGACCCCTTTCTGCGGTGTATACCAAGACCAGAAGAGGTTTTTGCCACTTATTCCTAGACCAAAAACCTTTACTTGGAAAAATCCGTAACCAAAAGACTCTTACTTGGAAAAACCACAACTAACCAATAATACTACCTCCCTATGGTCCCTAATGTACCCACACAAAATTATGTAAAATACCCAATGTCAGGTGACTCACCAAAACTTGCGTTCTTGACACTCCTTGAATCTGATAGGCTAAAAAGCTCCCCTTGTTTAGACCAATCCGAAATTCGACCAACTGCCTTGACCAAAAGTGACCAATTTGTGGTAAACTTCACCACAGAGTCTATTACTGACTCTACTATCTACATGGCATACTACACCATTGCCCACCACCTACAATCTAATCTTGATGGCTCAAAGCTCGGACCGCACGGCATTAAGCCGGAGCAGATGACAAAGGAAGTATTCGATTACATTTTTCTATAGGATTCTTGTAACGGCGTTACATTCGGGTAACACTGAGCGTTGGTGTACATTGGTACAACACGGTTGAGGCCAGTATTGGCCGGGTTGAAAGGTTTCGAACCTTTGGTTATTTTAACCAATCAGGGCAGGGGCCCTTGGTGTGGTGGTGTCAGCCATCCACGTGTTAGTACACAGGTGTGTACACTACATTTTGCTAGGTACGAATTAGGAATATTCTACTTAGTGTTACATATAGTTTATATTAGTTTAAATAATTACATATTAAATATTTATTCAGTTTATTTTCCACTCCGTAGTACAGACGCACGACCTCGACCGGTCGTGCGTGTAGTGAGTGCCGTAGCGTAAGGGGAGCCCTCCCCTTAGCTACACCCTTTGTAAGGGAGCCTTGCCGTTAAGGCACTAGTACAGGCTAGAGTAAACTAACCCGAGAATCTTGGCCCCGAGTAGGAGAGCTCTCTCCTACTAAGACCTTAATAAGGGCGTATCGGCTAAGTAGCGGCGAACGCCGCTTTAAGGAAAGCCTTCCTCTGTGCGCTAGCCGCACCGTGCGTATACGCACCGGCTACATCTGGTAGCACTCGTAGTCAATCCAACACCTGTGTTGGTAGACTAAGGAATTCTCTGCAAGGGATGAATCAGGACGATTGGGATAGTTTGACCCTCGTCCAGCAGGAAGCCTTTAAAAGGCTTTTACCCTTACTGGGTGACGAGGGTATGCAGGTCCTAGTGTAGCAGGG
>CM047587.1:15377436-15439251 GCA_026184515.1 Peronosclerospora sorghi | reverse complement strand
TTCTATCTTGTACCATCCAAACTTAATACTTAATATTCGTGACGACAACACAGAGAGATGTTAAATTGGTGGCTATTATCCTCTTTAAGCGCATCAAAGTAGAACTTGACGGTATACTGGTAAGCCCACAGTTTCCTCATGTAACTGCGTTGGTCATGATAGACAAAGTAACTTGACAACTTCAACATCAACATTCATTTGGTTTACGTTTCAGTCATTGAAGATAGTAGTTTCGCATGAGATAAGAATCAAGAACACATTGCGATGCAGCTGTGCTGAACGTACAAAGCCGACGCACCTTTACATTTTGTATGGTACTATGAGCAATGTATTAATGTAACATATGTACCCAGTATTTGTCGGTATAGTGAACATAAAAGAGTCTGTCGTCTGCTCAATAATTTTCGTGAAGGTGGCCCCGCTCAGCTGTACTGGTTTCACTATGTTACTCGACTCCCATCCTGCAATCGCTTCGCTCAACTACGTTTTAATCGTAAAGCTCGTCCACAAATCCTTGGTCCGAGCTAATTTAGACCTTTTGTCGTTTCTTTAGTTTCACATAATACGTAGGACTTGGTCATGGGACCACGTCGTGAAACTACAGTAGGGGTTTTCATGCGATTTGTTAGGTCTGTACATAAAACGGCGTCATCGCTCCCTCCTCACTTCAGTCTCTCTCACTTTACAATTTGTCGTACGCGCAAGAGTTAGGACTACCTAACGCCCCTAGTGACCAGAATACCTATCATGAGTGGAGTTGTTAAAGCACTTGGTCTCGGATCCAAGGGAAGCCTCAATGTGATCTTCCATAGCTCGCATTTCCTCGCAGGTGAACTCCTGCTTGGCACTGTGGTGCTGAATGTCACGGAGCCGCTCGACGTAACCTGTGAGTAACCGCAACGACCTCAGTGGCACGTACTTTATGTCACTAACCATACTCAACTATTATGCAAACAGCGCTGGTCCTGCGAATAGATGGAAAAGAGATGCTCACTTGGATTCAAGGTGGTGGGGAGGCCTCTAGGATGTATCTTCGAGAGCATGTGCACTTAGACGAAGAGGTACGGCGTCTATGATGCGAGCTATGATGCTCTTTCTGACATTTCTTGACTATTCCGTAGTTTATCCTGAGCTCGGGGCAGCAGTTTATTCAACCTGGTCAATATGTGTATCCAATCAGCTTCCGATTGCTTGATACGCTGCCCAACTCGTTCCACGTTTCCAATCGAACTGCTGGTATCATGAGTCACATTGACGCGTCGCTGAAATACTCGGCCACTGCCATCATGACAGTTAAGGGCAAATTATCAGCTGATATGGAAGCCACAAGCTCTTTCGTAGTGCATCAGCAGTCGCTTTGTCAGCCTGTCCTTTCGTTGGAGGACTTGGCAATGATTGATGTTCAAATGCTTGGATTGATGAAGAAAGGAACATGCTCGCTGTCCGCGCACCTGCCAAGCAACGTCTACGTATCTGGAGACTTGTTACTGGCGCAAACGAAAGTTCATAATAACTCGTCCAAGGACATGAACAAAATGACGATGATGCTCTGCGAAGACATCTCAGTCGACTTAGAAGCATCCAAGCCAAAGTCCAAAGGATCCGTGTGTCTCGCTCATCAAGATTTTCCGGGTGTAAAGGCGGGGAAGATCCTTGAACAAACACTACATTTGCCTCTGATTGCCAAGTCGTCTCCGTTGCCAGTTGCCGTGAAGTCTCATTTCTTGACGACAAAATATCGTCTCGTCATCAAGTGTAAGTATCGTCTCTGCCGGAGTGTCTCGGTAGATTTCCCGATCGAAATTTTGCGGAAAATCCCGGGATATGTCTCCACGGATCTCGTGGTACCTGCCGTTACTACCACGACTGATATCCCGTCAGATGCTCATGTCGAAGTGGTCGATCTCGTCGCTCCATCCATGAGAAAATCGATCATGGACGAAAAGAGTCCAAGTTTGCTACGCAGGCGCGGAAATGTGAAGTCGATGGATTGTTGAAACGTTCGTGATGGATTATATGTGTGTTCGAATCGCAGAACATATTGTAATATAGGATGAATGCAGAAGAAAACCCGTTAGTGCCAATCTATATATAAGTAAATGGAAAAAGGTTGACAATTAACATCCTACTAGTGCTGTTTCTAACGATGCTGGTACCTGTAATTGATTCTAGCAGTGTGTATAAATAGCCTCAGATTTAGGGTTGCCCTACCAGCACCGTAGGGGCACCCACCCCCCACGTGACTTTTGACCAATAGAATTAGCTCCTAAAGATAGATTGTTCGAAAAGGAAGGCGAAAAAAAGGTTTTTATTACCGCAATCGATTTTAACAGTTTTCTTTCACATGGCTTTTTTACGCCGTTGCCTTTGCCAAGTACGCGTCATGTACCTTCTTCTGCTTCTCCTGCTCCTTCTTGAGCTTCTTGCGTTGATTCTTTGTTAGTTCTTCACCCAATGCATTGTGCGTCGGCAGGCCGTCGTCATCGAGCTTCGAATAGAGTTGGGGCTGGTTCTTAAACATCAGCCGGCACGACCTCCATCTTTTCCATATTCAGCGCCATTTGCTGCATTTGTGCGTCTTCTCGACTTGTAGTGGCACTCGACGCAATGCCGCTAAATTCCTCACCGCCCATTGTGATTGTCGAAGACGGGACATTTGATAGTCTGTCGTGGCTCGAGCTCGACGCGTTTCGACACGTCTATCACGTCCAGGGATCGCCGCAACAGGGGTATAGGAGGCTAGACCACTCTTGATCGCCTGCTTAGCCCTCTTTTGAGGGTCGCGTGGTCCCTTCCGTGCCCGTACGGCACGTCGGGTCTCTTGAACCAAGGACGGTTCATTGGTGGTGGTCGCCTGTGGCAACCGGGAGGTATCACCCCTAGCGGGTAGCGGTGGCGCACGAGTTAGTGCGTTTTCCCCACGTGTGGGGAATGGGTTGGATGACCGGCATGATGTGCTCGCGGCCGCGGGCATCTATACAGCGTCGTCGATTGTTGTCCTGGCCCAAGGACACGAAGCAGGATCGGATGACGCCAAAGCGATTCTAAACGCTATCTTGGTCACCTCGGCGCTCGAGCGCAACGAGAAGTTTACTATTCTCGAACTGCGCGACGAGACCAACGATCACTTGCTCGATTCCGTGGCGTGTTTCGGTTCGTACTGCGAGTTGGAGGGAAAACGAGACACGGTCAACGACATGCGGCACTCGACGTCAAACGTCTCACTGTCAGGCCAGCGTCCAAGTGGCGGCGCGCGGCAGCCTGTGAATAACTGGATGGAGCGACAAAGAATCGCGGCAACGCACTTGTTCCGTGCCATGCAAACGTTTTTCGTTGGAAGGGTGCAAACGGCTGCGCGACAAGTGGAGTCCTTGGGAGCGGAGGGTGCGCGCGCGCCGCTTCGCAAGGACCAGACGTTTTTCCAAGCAGGCTTTATGAAAGGCGCCGTGTTCCCGTCCGACGTCGCCGACGACTTGTTGATCCAGAGCTTCTTTCAGCCGTCCTTGAATCGCTTGATTCGAAACATTCTCGATGGCACGAGCTGTTTTGCCCTCTACAGTGTGCCCGCAAACCTACGAAAACAAGCGCCTCTGCTCTATTGCACCCTCTTTGAAGCCATGACGTCATACGCAGCCCATACATTACCCATTGGTCTCTTACTTGCACCAGGGGGCCCTGGACGCGCACCGTATCCCTACGTCTACACATGTCCTTCCTCGTCCACGATCGTCCATGCCGAGGACAAGATCTTCGTGCTGATTAATGTCATGGCGCTCCATCGGCTCGCTACGAAATTACAACGTCGCTTTCGACGCCAGCGTCCTCAGCACTCCGAGCGCTCGAGCTGAAAACGTTTTTTACGTGCTGAGAGTGAGTAACAAGGCGGCCCCACGTCGTATCCAGACGGCGGGGTGCTACCTTGAGCGCCACAGCCACGCGTACCCATCTTTCGTCGTGGATACAGATACAATGGATACGTAAATAGCGCCTCGGGTAGAGTTTTGGCTTCCACGGGACGGAAGGGCACGAAGGGCTTGGTACAAAATGCAACTCCATGCGACGAGACGATCGTGCTCGACGTCCCATCGCTCGCCTATGACATCAAATCCATCTCGTGTGGTTTCTCGTAGTGTATCGAGCCACCGTCGCGGAGAGCAACGATCTGATTAAACACTTTCCTGTCCTTAGTCGAGTCCTGGTCCAGCACGAAATATTCAATGCGCTTGAACTGAACAAAATCGTCTCGAGATTCTTGGCGTAGGACTCGGGATCTACACGTGCTGAACGATACACGCGCTCCGAGTTCTTGGAGTCTACAAACGACTCCCAGTCCTTCACGTCGCTCGGTAACTCGGGGATCGTGAATAGGTGCGAATATACACGCACTTCCACCTCTGGGCTCGTTATCGGCACCCAAGACAGTACGCCCTTGGCTTTGGCCGCATTTGTCCAGTCCATCTGGCCCAGGATCTTGGTCGCCCGACCGCTCGTATCTGTGGTGGAGCGGCTGATCGAAGTTTTTGAGACTTGATCAGGCGGTACCACGGCTCCCAGACTGCCGCTAACGAAGGGGGTCCTCCGGATGTCTTCGACTGCTTGTGTTCTTGCTCACCTTGTGTACCCGACGGCTAGGCGTGGGTCGCTCCTCAGGTGGCGGGGACAGCGCTCAGCGAATTCTTGGTGCAAGATTGAATTAACTAACTTGCGACGATACAACCGATGCGATCAGGCTTGATCACGTGCGATCAGGTGCTTAAACCACGTCAATTAACCGCGATCAGGCTTGATCAAGTTTGGGCTGATGCTAATAACCGACGATCAGCAGTATTCCGTCTTGATCGCAAGTGCGATCAGGCGGCAGTCCGATGCGATCAGGCGCTGAAACGAAGCCAATCGGTCGTGATCAGGCGCGATCAGGCTTTGGATGACGTTAATAACCGTCGATAAACAATATTCTGTCTTGATCGCAAGTGCGATCAGGTGTCTTGATCGCAAGTGCGATCAGGTACAGTAAGGCTAGATCAGGGGCTAAAAGCTGCTGCCCAGTCGTAATATACCTTGATCAGACTTGATCAAGCACCGGAAGTCGTTCAAGTAGCAGTTGGCGCGATTTGCGATCAGCGATCACGATCACGATTCGCAGAAAGTGTCGATCAGGTGTTGATCGGTAGGGGGGGTACTTGATCAGGCAGCGGAAGTCTTCACTGCCTGATCGCGGAGCCTCTAAGCCGTCAGACAGCTAAGGAACGCCCAAATCAATGCGATCCCAGCCTAGACTATACGAGGAATAGGTATTTATATTAAAATCCACCTAGAGTTCCCGTGGGGCCCTTAAAGCAGCCGAACTCTAGGGGCCAAACGTTAATTTTACGGGGAAGAGGTGAGAGCACTGCTTGATCACGTTCCCAAAACCAAAATGTTAAAATGGCACAGAAAACGTTGCGTTCACTTCACACGATCAAGACTCACCTGCTGATAAAGTTTCAGCGTGGGAGGATCAGTGGAAGGTATCAAACTGGTGCGCGCGCGCCGTAGCCGTAGAAGAGTTCAGTAGGCGTACTCACTATATAAAAGCAAAAGGAAAAGTAAGTATATTATTTAAGGTTACTTAAGTAGCTATCCGGTACCTAACGCGACTTAAATCAGTAACCGCCGTAAACATGAAAAATGTATACCAATCCAAACAGCCAATGGGATTCCACCATTCCGGAAGAGTGCAAAACCAAAAATGGCTACACACTCTTCCAACACTCCTCCTGGAAGACCGGAGGCTGCACCATCGTCACTGCAATCCTAGCGCTGCACGCACCACTTGAATCCTTGGCGCATTGAGGTCCTTGGTCAGTAGATCAGCTAGCATATCCACACTTGGCACGTGACTAGCTGAAACAATGCCCTTCCTCGTGAAGTCCTTTAGAAATTTGAGCTTGATGTCGACGTGCTTCGTGCTAGCAGCGCTCGACTCGTCCTCCAATTGCTTGATGGCGGCTTGGTTGTCCATCTTGAACACTAGTGGTGTCTTCGAGTGCATACCAATTTCCGCAAGCAACTCTCTCAGACCCAGCGCCTCCTTGCCAGCTACTGCAGCAGAAACAAATTCCACTTCTGCTGTTGACAATGCCACCGCTGTCTGCTTCTTGCAGGCCCAGCTCACAAGCATACCATTAACGAAAAGCACCATCGCTGAAACACTCTTTCTGTCTGCCTTGTCCGCCGCAAAATCCGCATCGCTGTACACCATGATGCGTAGCGGCATCAGCAGATCCTCGTCGTGCTTCAAAACCAGTTTCAGGTTGCTCGTTCCCTTGAGGTACTTGAGCACCCTTTTTGCAATCTTGTAATCACCTATGGTGGGTGCGTGGGTATTTCTTGTGGCGCGGTGCACAGAGAACGAAACGTCAGGACGTGTGCACCTCGCGACCCACAGGAGACTGCCCACCAGCGATTGAAAGTGCTTGATACTGGGCAGGTTGCCCCTTGGTTGCAATGGCAATCGCTCTTGAAAACCCTTGTCCTCATCGAGCATTAGCACCGGCGTGCGCGCCGTTTTTATTTTCTCCAGCTTATGTGTGATCAGAATTTCTTTGGTCGTCGACTCTTGGTCCAGTGTATATCCATCCCTCGGATTCCCATCGATCCGAATAACGAGAAACTTCGTGACACGTCCCAAATCCTTTAGTTCTAACACTTGCATGTCCTTGAAAAATTCATCAACCATTTGATCACTAGTGCCGGTAATCAGGAGGTCGTCAACGTACGCTCCGACCACAGCAGTTTCGTTTCCAACATGCTTTACAAAAATGCATGTGTCCGTGACACACTGCACGAAATCAAACTTCATCAATGTCTCGCACAGGCATTGATGCCACAGGCGTCCAGCTTGCTTCAAACCATACAGGTTTCGTTTCAATTTGAGCGTGAGCTCCTTTGGCGATTTCACACCATAATCACGTAATTTCTTGTCCGTGATTTCCATACCTTGTGGCACTTGCAGGTATATCTCCACATTGCTTTCGAACATCGCTTTGGGGTAGGCACTTGGCACGTCGCCATGGCGTGCCGCTACCCCCCATACTTGTGCCAGCACCAAGAGCAACTTTACGTTGTTCAACTCCATGACGGTTGAAAACGTGAACAAGTAATCGTCTCCAAATACTTTCTTGTCACCTCTGGCAACTAGCCTGGCCTTGTACCTCTCGACCGAAACGTCTGCACAGACTTTCGTCTTGTACACCCACTTGGTCGGGAGAGGCACCTTGCCGGCGGGTCGGCACACGATGTCCCACGTGTCTAGCTCTTCGAGTGACTTGATCTCCTCCATTTCGGCGTGTTTCCACATCACCGAATGAGGGCCACCATGCGCCTCTCGATAATTCTTGGGGTCCGGCTGCATTGGTAACGCACTTGACGACCCAACATCTGGCTCGCAAACAGCATAGACGCATAGAGCGTTTCCCGCATTTTTGCCATTTTCATCGGCTGCTTTCGAAACATCACTTCTTGCAACCGTCCCTTTTAACATCGACGCTTCATAATCACGTCCTTTAGGCGTCTTCTTAGGCTTTCGGCGCGACTTCCTTGCGCCCTGACCATCGGTTTCCGTGCCCTTTGGCGCGGCTCCAGTCTCCGACATTCCATCACTTGATTGCCCAGGAGTTGGTACATTTGTAACGTTCTCCCTGGCACGAGATTCCGCCAAATCATCGAGCTCTTGGCTGCATTCACCTTCCAATACCTTGGTGATCTTGTTGCTAGCCTCATAGCTTAGCGTCTCGATCGCTGTGACGTGCCTGGTTACTGCGACCACTCTGTCCTTAAGCAGCAACACTTTATACCCCTTGGTTTCGTCGCTCTTGCCAAGGATAAGTGCGCGTTATGCGTGCTTCGACAACGCCTTCTTCTTTGGGTCCCGCCAAACCATTCACGGGGACCCGAAAACCACGATATCATTCACCGCCGGCCGCTTGCCGGTGAGTACTTCTAGGGGCAAAATTCGACCGGTGTTTGACCTTGTCGGGGTGCGGTTGAGTATATATGCCGCATACTCAGCCGCCTCCGACCAATACGTCAATGGAACACCCGATCCGAATATCATGCACCGAACCATGTTAAAAATGGTTCGGTTCATGCGCTCCGCCTTTCCATTTGACGCCGGTGTGCCGGGTTCGGTAACCTGGCGACGAATACCAGTCTGTTTGCAAAACAGATCAACATTCTGGTACTCGCCACCACCGTCGGTGCGCAGGACGTGCACTCTGCATGAGAACTCGTTCTCAAACCATGCAATGAAGTGCCCAAACATTCGTGCGGCCTTGTCCTTGGTGCGCGCCGCAAAAACGCGCACATAATTCGAGAAATGGTCGACGAAAACAACCAAATATCGGTTGCCGCGCCTATCGCGGGGGGTGATAGGGCCATTGAGGTCACTGCATATTACACCCCCGATGCGATCAATCGGTGCGTTAGCTCCCGAGTCTGTCTTCGGTTGCGCTTTCCTTGTGCCCTTGCCTTCAGCACAGGTCAGGCAATTCGGCCTGCTCATGTCGGTGAGCACGATGCCTGACCTGGGGTCTTTCGCCAGCCTTTCGACAGTGTCGTAGGCCAGGTGACCCAGCCGCACGTGGAAGTGATGCAGGCTCCCAGTGTGTGCGTCGGAATCGACATCCTCCAGCACACTGTTTACAACCATGCTTTCAAAACTTTTTGAAATTCCATCTGTTTTTTCGGCCTTCAATCTTGCCACAAAAACTGACCCGTGCGTCACCACATCGAACAACTTCTGTCCTTTGACCATAACACGCAGCTTGTGACCGTCGTCGACAATTGCACAGCCCTTTTCGCGTAATCTACCAAGCGATATCAGATTTTTCGCGAATTTCGGTGCGAAGTATTCTTCGGTCAAAACAACGACCGTTTCACTTGCATCGCACGCCCGCAGCGTAAGGCTGCCGACCATAGCAGCTTTCAGGGTGCCACCATTAGGCAATGTGAACGTGTCACTAGGACCGCACTCTTTTGCATCATCTAGCAAATCAACATTTGAAACCAGGTGCCTGCTCGCACCGCTGTCAATGATCCATATATTCTCGTTATCGTCATCGGTTCCACATGCATTAATATCCGCGTCGATGCTGGAATCCACAGTAGATAACACGAAACGCTTCGACGCCTTGTCGTTTCCGCCACGCTTCATCGCTTGGTTCCCATTTCCGTCACCTTTGCGACGCTTTTCGGGGCAATACTTTTGTATATACCCCTCGTCACCGCATGTATAGCATGCCCGGCGACCCTTAACCGATGTTGCGGCATGCGCCTGCAACTTAACGGCCTGTCTGCCCTTGAACGCATCATCTTCCAGTTCCTGCGCCCAGGCGATCAGTTCTTGAGCGTGGCCCAGGTAGTCCTGTCTGCCAGGATCATACCTGGCCATCAGCATCACCTTCAATCGGGGCGCAGCGAACTTGACGATATTTTCAACAATTAACTTTTCGCTCGACCCGCTTTCGCGAGCCAGAGCTACTAGGTATAGATAAGGTTCGGTCCAGGAGCGTCTCGCATCCTTTTCCGTAGCAAACCAGGCCGCAGCTTGGTGGTGGGATATGTTAACCTTGAATCCCAACCACATCTGCTCCATGACGTAAGTCAGCTGCGGCCGCACCTGCCACCACGAACCAATGTTCGAGCGAAAATATTCCGCGGCAGTGCCTTCAAGATGTTCGCCAAATTTGTTGACCTTGAGTCGCTCGCTCCATTGAAAGCCGGACGTCAACTCGCCGATTTCAACCGCTTCCATGAACAGGTACGCCCATTGGCGGTACCCTGCACCGAGGCCGGGATACACCTCGCGCCCCGAAAACTTCTCAATACTTAGTTTGGGTATTTTGTACCCGGCTTGGTGCACCGGCATATTTGCTTTCCCTATGGGTGCACCAGCCCCGCCCACACCTTGCATGCCGACCGGCACTCCGCGAGGTGCTGCGTTCACTTGCGGGTGTGGCCTAGCACCGACCTCCACCCCTTCGTCCTCGGCCAAGTCGTTCAGAGTCATCTGATGGCCGAACGGACGGTAGTTTTGTAGGCTTTCCCTGAACCCGGCGTCCTGCACCCGTACTGGTGACCCTTTCCTGGACCCGGAGAACACACTCGGAAGTGACTGCCGGGCCTGTACATCCTCAATAGCAGTCAGGCGGGTCGCCACTTCCTTCAGACTCTGCACCAACGCCTTAAAATCACTGGCGGAGGGCACATTGTCTCCATCGGATCCAACCATCTCCAATCAATCTCAAACACTTCAATCAGTCACGTAATTCAACTGGCCCTGTCGACAGGGGACTTTCCACCAGATCCACGTAACGTAACCACGAAAAAATCCACGTAAGTACACTTGAAAAACCAAGAACAATTCACTTGACTACTTGGCACAACTTGGGCTCATAACCTGTTAAAATGGAACAGAAAACGTTGCGTTCACTTCACACGATCAAGACTCACCTGCTGATAAAGTTACAGCGTGGGAGGATCAGTGGAAGGTATCAAACTGGTGTGCGCGCGCCGTAGCCGTAGAAGAGTTCAGTAGGCGTACTCACTATATAAAAGCAAAAGGAAAAGTAAGTATATTATTTAAGGTTACTTAAGTAGCTATCCGGTACCTAACGCGACTTAAATCAGTAACCGCCGTAAACATGAAAAATGTATACCAATCCAAACAGCCAATGGGATTCCACCATTCCGGAAGAGTGCAAAACCAAAAATGGCTACACACTCTTCCAACACAAAAACCTTTAAACGAAGAACCGCAGACACTGCGGGCGGAGTTGCGGGGTGAGTTCTCACACTCTACGCCAACCGGTGGGCCAAAAACGCACTTAGTGCTCCCCCCCGGGACGTAGAGATTTCGATAAGGTGGGGGCGCAAAGGTGCCTTCCCAAAAACGATCAGCGCGATCGTACGCAAAAGGAGAACTTTATTAGCAATTAAACCCTTAGATCTACCTGTTCCTACTTTCAACCAATCCGCATCGTCCATTCGGAACGCCTTCCGTCCATCAGTCGACCTGATTTTTCCGCTTGTTCCTTGTTTGTTCGCTGGTGTTCGCCGCGTACCTGTAAGTAATCAGCACATCTTCCGTGTCCCTTCTATATCCTGTCTATGTACACCACGGTGGTAGGTACTACTGTACCCACCGTTGTACACATGGCGGTACCTAATTATGTACTACTGTATCCACTATCTGCGTCCACTATCAGGCCCCTAATTTAGGTCCTAATATTAGCCATAATATTAGGCCCCCTATGGGCCTAATAAAATGTCCAACATTAGGCCCTATTTTAGCCTAATTAAAAAGTCCGCTTTACGACATATCTGTCTCCAGCTTTGGGCATGTGAACGGAAATGCGTACTTAAGGCGTACTTGTTTGTTGGGTGCCACGCCATAGTAATCTTTTGCATCCTCCGTTCGCACATCACTGCTGTTGTGGGCGACACAAAAGTATGGTGGAGCTCGAGCCACGCGCTTGTACCTACACGCCGCACGCATTCGACTTCCTGACCCTTTTACTGTTGGAAAAGTCATTCGGATCTCATGCGATTGGAAATCGCACGATGGAGGTTGCGGCCCTTAGAACTGATAGAAGCTTGCAGACTTGGAACATAACGATTTCGATGCACGTGCACTGTTGTGGTTTGGTGTGTTGTGTAGTAACGGTTCGCACTTTGTGTAGGAGCTAATCTTTACGAGCTAATTCTATTGGTCGAAAGTCACGTGGGTGGTGCCCCTAGGGTGGAGGGGTGCGGGTAGGGCGACCCCAGATTTAATAGGTTAACAACCTCAAATTGGGCCCAACTCAGAAATGGATGTCGAAATCAGATGTTCGAAACCAGATTGGGGTGGCCAATGAGCGCGAGAATCTGCGCTCGGCGGCGAATACTGGCAACGTTTTTGCTGCTAGACTTGGTGGCTGCACGAGGAAATGCAAGTGGCACAAGAGGAGCGGACACTGGAGGAGACACAACAACGTACCGAACAAATGCAGCGCTTTACTACAGCGCGTGAAAGTGACCACTAATTGTTGGAACGCAACAAGCATGATGGGGGAGAAACTCTGTATCATTTTCACATCTGGCGGTCACCTGGCCTATGGCACTGGCCGGGGAACTCCGATCACGCACAAAGATCACGGGTTGCCCCGGCCCAATTCTCTGATATGGCTGAGAGCTAAAGGGTTAAAAGTAATTAGTCGAAAAAGGACTCTGAAACACGCGCAGTTATCGAACGCGACGGCGGTGTAATCTGCAGTGACATTAAGAGACTGATTATACCGCGCAACAGACACGCGAACAGATTTTGGTCGACTTTGTCGATCACTGCTGAAGTTACACCAGAATTATCGCCATTCATACGAAAGGCAGAGCGCCGAAAGTATTTGAACACTTTTTGGCTTGATTTGAAAATGAATTTGAGTGCTGTACTCACTTCATTCGAACAGATGGAGGAGAAATGTGGCTTTTTGCTAAAGGACCGGCGCGAGAAGCGGCTGGGAATCCAGCTTCTAATTACAAGCTGAAAGGATGAACCGGACCATAGTTAATTGGTCTGGTGCATGACATTTGGGTCAGTGGTAACCATTGGTTCTACAGCGCCCAAAACTGTTTCTCTTTTTCCGGCTTTTCATCCTTCTCCACGTCTCCACCGTTTCGGCTCATAAAGTGTTAAAAGAAAGTTTCACGCACCATTTACGCAGAGTTTTAAACAGGTGAGGCTTGGTCTGTTCAGGCTGAGTACAACCTCCAACTTGGTTCCAGTATTTATCCGCGCCGTAGTCATACAGCAGTACATAATCACAGACAACTCGAAGAGTTAACTTCGTAGAGTTGTCTCGCTAAATAAAAACGAAAATAGTATTTGTGATTCCTCACTCACTCCCCAACAAAAATGCACAAAATTGATTTTAGTACGGACGAGAGGACTCGCGTGCCTTCCTAATGTTGCCTTGTGTTACTTTTCTACTGTTACCTGTCACTGACAATGGCCGAGTCGTGCTATCGGGCACTGTCCACTTACAAAGACGCGTATCTTCGCCTCCTGTATAGAGACGAGTACTCTCCAGGTCGTAATATATGCAGCGTATACAGGCCTTGTGGCCACCCTTGAGTGTAGCCACGTGCTGTAATTTCCCCGTCGACATAGCGTCGGTACCGATGCTAACGGCACTGAACTCACCAGCATGATTCCCAACGAGCAAGAAGAGCTCATCTGACTTATCGTCGTACACGCAGTTGATTAGATAATCAGTGACGATGCCATTGCGATTGCAGTCGTCTCGAACTGTGTCGTAGTGGTGCAATCGTTGAGCTGTCCAGACATTCCACAGATCCAGTGTCTCGGTCCCAGTGAGGCAGTAAATGTTTTCATTTTGGGGGCCAAAGAAGCCCAAAGTCGTGACAGCGCTCTCAACGTTCAAGATGCTCTCGAGTGCATCCTCTTCATTTGGGATACGACAATCAAAGAAGCACACAACGCCATCTTCCGAGGCCGTGGCCACGTACGCTGGCTCAAGGGGATGAAAACGCACTTTTGTGACAGCATCCACGTGGCTTTCGCCATATTCACCAAGCTTGGAACCTGTACGCACATCATAAAAGAGTGCACGGTCGTCCGTTCCTGCAGCCACAAGCGTTTCATCACATCCAAGCGACAGACTCCAGACCTCTTGTCCAACGGGTATGACCGTGGCTGGAAGTGGCGTGCGCGTGTCCCACAGTTTAATGCATTCGTCGCTCGAGCACGTTGCCAGATGGTGTGGCACGGTTGGAGACGTCCAGATTTCGTGGATCGTACACGCGTGCGCGTGAAACTCGTGTTTCAGTCCCAATGTCTCGAGACTGCGGAGCTGTACTGTGTTCGTGGAGAGGGCAAGCGCAAGGCCGCTGTATTGGGCTGTGGGCTGACAGTCCAATACATAGACGTAATCGAAAGGAATACTTGAATCTGTCACGCAGAGCGTGTCGCCATCTTGTCGTGAGCCATTAAACGACGTCACGGCACTTTGTTCGAGTGTCAAGCCGCCTCGATCGAGAGCACTTCGCATGGTTCACGCGCTCACCGTAGCTCTATGATGGATTCGTTTGATTGGACAGAACAAGCGGAATAGCATCAGAGATCTGAGTAGTATGATATTTTAAAAGTACTTCGCAGCGTTTTGAAGGCGTGGGCATTTTATATTACTTCGCTTGGTGACATGGGTTAAGAGTATTCATGATACCGGTTTTTATTGGAGCCGCGTATGATTGATACTTTTATTCGTAGTAATACTCATATTAACTCGTATTATTATTATCATCTCACCCTAGGTGTCACTAATTTTAATCTCAGAAGGGGTCACTAATATGAACGTGAGTGAGGGGGTATCCAGAAGAAACGTAATGGTACAAGCTGTGCCCCTACGATAAGAGGAAGTCGATGGTCAGGCGAGTAGGTCTCTGCGAACGCACGTCTTCTTCATTCTCAGCACATAAATTACCACTTTCGTTGCTTTCCCACGTAAAGGCGAGGTCGTTCCGACGCGTATCGGCATCCGACTCACGCTTTTCGCGATTTTGGGAACCCTCTACGAGGAATGTGATCTTGTCTTGGTTGCCATACTCTGGCCTTCGTACAATTTCACTATCCTCGTCCTCCAGTCTGCACCCGTCCGCAATTAGTGCCTGCTGAGCGAGCAGTGCAACGTCTGATACACTGGCGCCAGCTCGGACCAATGCGTCGACAAGCCCCACGTCAGAGTCATAAGAAAGGATCTGCCCCTTTCGCGAGAACTGGAAGCGGTTGACACCACGATAGATGATTTCACGACCGATAAACTTGTTGACGAGCTCCAGGTTATGCACGACGTGCGGGAAAATATGTTGAAACGTGGCACGCGAAAACACCACACGCAAGTCCGAGTACACCGTCACGATCGGATCATCTTCTTCACCAGACACTTCGATCCCGACGACTTCGACATGAATACTCGCGTGGTATTTCGTATATTTCTTCCACTGGTCGAGTAAAGCATCTCGTCCGCTCGCCCCACTCAATTGCAGCTCCGAGTCCATTGCACTCATAATGAATGCCTTCTGTTTCATCCCGAAACTGTCGCCATGTCCGTCCGTACTTGTTCCATCAGTGAGTAGCGCTGGTCGTTTCGAGCCAACGCCTCGAGCTGACGGGATCCCGCGCTCAAAGAGCGCAAAGTACTCTCTCGTGAGTCGTACAAGCGGGCCGCACATGCTCGACCGACTGCATAAAGTTTGATCCGTGCGCACACTACGGAGAAATTCGAGGTCTGTGATCTCTCGGCGCAGCGAGTGTACCATTCGCTGCAAATCCTCTTCAAACTTCTTGCGCCGGGCACGGAAGGCGCGACCGCGTTCGCTGTTCGTCTTGGAGCGCTTGATGGCCGCGATGGATATGCTTTCCGGTGGTGGACTTACGTCAATGTCACGATCCGTGTCTTGTTTCAACTGCTGCCTTCGCAGCTGAAAGAAATCGGACGGCGATTGCAGATGCAGTTTGTCCGATCGAGCCACAGAGTCGTGTCGATTCAACTCGCTTCCGGTACCGAGCTGCAAGACTCGTGCAGAATCGAAAAGATGGTGGGACAGGTCCGAGTGGAAGGCAGGCGAGTGCGTGCACTGCATGCTGCGGTTCGTAATGTTCAAGACTGAGACATTGTGTTCGTCGGTCGATAGGTACAGTAAGGATTCTTATTATTTCTAGGTCGTACCACTCTGGCTGCCTTTTCGGTGGCCACTATTCTACTCGTCTCTCGTGGTCGTCATCGTCTTGTTGGCTTCAATTCCGTAAGTAAAGAGACTTAAGGAACTACCCCTCTCGACTGCATGACCACGTCAACGCTTGCTATACACGCGGCAGGCACGCTACCTCTTCGGCCTCGTAGTTGTTTGTATTTCTACAGTAGAATACACTTGTAATGCTATCGTGCTTAAATAAGCCGTCCTATTCCATACCAACCACGGTGATCACACCGTCTGGTCAAACAACACGCGGTCCACTATGTAATCAGACAGTTCAGTGGGGGTGGGAAAATATGGAAGTATCACTCGAGAGACAGAAAAATCAAGTAAGAGGTTTCGATAATATATGAGCGGAGGCAAAATATTACAAAAATATACCATTTTAAAGTCATCGCTTTAGAGCCTGGTTCAAGTAAGAAATAGAGGTAAAAGAAATAGAGGTAAAAGAAATAGAGGTCTCGGAATCAGACTATAGCTACAAAAATCAATATCGATATTAAAATTCAGTAACTGGTCATGTCTTCCAGTGCAGCTGACAACGAGGGCATTGTTCACGCCGTGTCGGTGGTTCAGCCCGGATTGGTTCCCGCATCATCCGAGGCGCCGGCTGCTGCCAGCAAGAAGCGCGGTTGACCGAAGAAGACTGAAACTGAGGTTGAGCCAGCCCAGTGGACTCCTGACATGATTCGGGAGCTCCTTGAACAGCGCCAGGCGCTCCGAGCTGAATTCCTTGACAGCAAGGATAAGATCAGCTTAGCGCGAGGCTGGTCAAAGATCGTTCTGCATCTGCAGACGGTTTGTGGATTCGCAGTGTCGACTGTGCAAGTCATGACCAAGTATCAGGCCTTGCAGAAGCTATACCTTCAGCATAACGCTCCCGACAAGCAAACCGGCAACGCCCCTATTCCCAAGAAGCCAGTATTCTGGGATGAACTGGTGTCACATTTCGGTGGCCGAGCCGGCATGGGCCATGACTGCTTGCTATCCTCCCAACCCTCGATCCATCAGGTAAATGCTTATAACGCTCATATGTTATCGGGATTAATATGTGATGCAGGAAAGTGATGGAGCGTCCATGTTCTCTGAAGAGCATCAGTCGCCACGCACGATGATTCCATCATCGGCCAGATCGCGGCGAACTATGTCTCGTCAGGAATACAAGGTCGTCGCCTACGATGCCCTTGGATCTCGCATTCAGCGAGGACTGGAGGCGATCGGCAAGTAGATGTTGGCACCTGTCTAGAACTCGTCGCAGGATATGCAGGATCTGCGAGAAATCGCGACATCAACCAATCTTCTGCTGCAACAACAGAAAGAGCAAACAGCTGAAATCTTACGAACGCAGCAGTTGATGGTTCAACTGTTGGCTCGACTTGCTGACAATAAATAAGACCAGACATCAACCATACGTCGATTTTATCATTGCTTTATTGTGCCATAGGTAATCCCGACTGTAATACCGCTTTTGGAGAGCTGCATTGCGATCTCGATGATAGTTGCCCTCTTCATCTGCTGGGTCGTTTTCGTGCTCCGCATTATGGTTTCCTCTTCAGCGATGATGTCGGTGGGATCCTGAAGATCAATCAAAATTGTATGCAAAACGAGACATACAGCGATGATTCTGCTCATCTCCTCGGTCTCTGTTCTCCCAGTTTGAAGGGCTCTATTCTGGTTCAAAGGGACCTTTAGGATACGGAATCGGTTTTTCACCATTCCGTTTGACCGTTCTACAACAATCCGAGTTCGCGAGTGACAGTAGTTGTACCAGGCATCCTCGGGAAACATTTCTTCCTCAAAGGGATAAGGAGTCATCATTTGATCGGTGAGCGAGTACGCAGCGTCACCAAGACAGTGCTTTCCTTTCGGAATGATGTTTTCAATGGTTGAACCGAAACGAGAATACTTAAAAACGCATTTGTCACTCGCCGATCCAGGTCGCATGTAAAACGCACGGATTGGTCTCTTAAAGTCGACTACCATCTGGCCGTTGATAGCTGGGAACCCTTTTCGGCATTACCAGACCTCATAGTCGTACGGCCGTTCTATTTCGAACAGACAACCATCTACAGCCAAGACAGCGTTAGGGAATCCACAAAAACTTTCGAATCCTGTGGCAAGACTGTTCCAATCCTCGTCACTTCCGGGCAAGCGAATGATCAGAGGAAGAATTGCGGTAGCTAAAACGTCAACAACCTGCTTGACTGATCGTAGGGCTGATGCTTTGCTCATCCCAAAGATAGAGGCAGCATCGGCTAACGATCCCGGATGTGTCAAATAGAACATTGCCACAGCCGTTCTATCCCGAGCAAAAAACGCAGCATTTTCGCCGATAGATTCATTCACTGAATGCCAGTGTGCGTCGATCATGTTGCAAATGCTATCGAATGAATCCTTGGAGCAACGGAAATGGTTGCGAAACCAGCCTTCATCAAACAGAGTGTTGTGATCTGCAACCACAAACAAGGATCGACGCATAGAAAATCGTCTGGACCTAGTCCGACGATGACTACGCCCATCCTCATCATCTTCGCTATCAAGCACCACAGCAAGGGCATTTGTTATAGCCAGAATTGCTGCTGAAACGACAGCAGCTCCAACGTTTCGACTGCGACTCGTCATCTCTATTAATTTTTCAGTCAGAAATAGACCTCTGGAACCTATATTTAATTAATAGAGGTGACCCTCTGGAGCTGACCAATAGAATTGCAGCGCACTTTTTTGGATCTTTATTTTTTCACCTCTATTTCTTACTTGAACCAGGCTCTTAGAGTGAAAAAACGAAACGTATATTTATGTAAGTTACTTAAGTCAAATATAACGCTACTAAAATGTTAAGCTTGAATTGTAACTTGAACATGTACATATCCATCTCAGCCAACGGGGTTTTCACCATCACGAAAAGATGTAAAACCCAAAATGGCTACATGTATTTCCAACACTCCTCCTGAAACACCGGAGGCTATAGCTTTATCAAGCCAAACCCATTATCAGTCGTAATGCTTTCATCCTTGGCGCACTCAAATCCTTGGTAAGTCTGCAACCATATTCACACTCGGAACATGAGTCGCGGAAACAATGACCTATTTCGAAAAATCCTCTAGATACTTGAGCTTGACATCGATTTGTTTAGTGATACCGGCACAAACTTCACTCCACACGTGCCTTATCACCGCTTGATTATCAATCTTCAAAACCAGGGGCGTCTTGGTGCGAATCCCAATTTCACTTGACAACTTTTTTAGGCCAATTGCCTCTCGCCCGCCCATTAAGGCCGCTACGAACTCAGCCTCGGCAGTCGACAATGCTACGGGGTCTGCTTTTTACACTGCCATCTGACCACCACTCCGTTTGCATAAAGAACCATAGCACTGATGCTCTTGCGATCGTCCCTGTCAGCTACAAAAATCAGCGTCGCTTTAGCAGGTTATGCGAATGGGAGGCGGCAATTCCTCATCCTGTGCTAGCTTTAGATGCAACTACTTCCTTCTTTCAAATTGTGGTGAAGTGCAAGTGAAAATTATTAACCACTTTGTACCAGTGTACCAGTTTTCAAGGCAGATCGATCGGGTTGACTGAAAGGACGGAGTATTTTGGGCCAATCGTGTGCTTGGAGTGTTTTGTACGCAGATCTGATGTAAGGCACACGGTTTACATATAGTTTACATATTGGATTTTAATTGGCTATATAATATAGTGTTCGTATTACATCGGGTTGCGTAAGTCGCCAGTGGCTCAGATCTGCGTCATTGGGAGCAGAGGGTTAACAGGGTCCCCTTAAGCTTATTAAGACTGGGCAGGACAGATCTCGACCGGAAGCCACACGACAGGGAGCACTCGTTACGTTCACTCACCACTCAAGTTCGGCCACGTTCAAGGGAGACGTGTTATTTTGGCTTGGTTACTCATCGAAATCTGCTGCGATCAAGTCCCAGGAATTGGCTGGATACTCATCGTGTAACGGGGTTACATTCGGGTTACATTGAGTGTTGGTGTACATGAGTACACCACGGTTGAGGTCAGTATTGGCCGGTTTGAAAGGTTTTGAACCTTTGGTTATTTTAACCAATCAGGGCAGGGGCCCTTGGTGTGGTGGTGTGTCAGCCATCCACGTGTCAGTACACAGGTGTGTACACTACATTTAAGCTAGGTACGAATTAGGAATATTCTACTAAGTATTACATAGAGTTTATATTAGTTTAAATTAATTTAGGCTAATTACATATTAAATATATTCAGTTTACATTTCACTATAAAGTGCAGTAGCGCGACCTCGACCGGTCGCGCGTGCAGTGAGTGTCGTAGGTAAGAGGGAGTCCTCCCTTTACCTACATCCCGTAAAGGGAACACAGCCGTTAAGGCTAATTAGTAAATCAACCCGGGAATCTTGGCCCCGAGTAGGAGATCTCTCCTACTAAGCCCTTTATAAGGGAGTATCGGTTAAGTAGCGGTAGACACCGCTTTAAGGAAGAGTCTTCCTCTGTGCGCTAGCCGCACCGTGCGTATACGAACGGCTACATCTGGTAGCACTTGTAGTCAACCCAACACCTGTGTTGGTAGACTAGGCATCCTCTGCAAAGGATGAATCAGGACGATTGGGATAGTTTGACCCTCGTCCAGCAGGAAGCCTTTAAAAGGCTGTTACCCTTAACGGGGGAAGAAGGCATGAAGCTCCTGGTGGAGCAGGGCATTGAGACCGTAAAGGCAAGGGTAAATGCCCTCATCGCTCATGAGGCGAGTTGTAGTGGAGGTCATTCCACGGGGGTGCGCCCTCCATTATCGTTTAAGATAAAGGAGTTCACCGGAGAGAAGGGTAACAACCTTTACGTGTGGTTGCGAGAGGTCGAAACGGCCTTCGCCACAGCGAATATGACCGCTGATCACTTGCAAGTGGGACTTGCATTGACCCATCTTACGGGCAAAGCCCGTACATGGGCGTTTACGTGTTCGGAGTCAGTCACGGACGTGTTCCTGTGGCGAAGCGAAGGCAAAATTTTGGTCACCTTCTATCAACGGCGTGCCGATCAGCTGGTCAGCGATCGGATTGGTGGAAACAAGGGGGGCTTTTAAGCCTATCATGTGCAAGGAGTGTCAAGCACACGGATTTTGGTAAGTCACATGGCATTGCGTGTATTTTACATATTTTAGTGTTTGGTACATATTGGGACCGTAAGGTTAGTGGAAAAGAAGTAAATTGGTCTTGGATTGGAAAAGTGGCTAAGAGGTCCTAAGAGACTCTCTAAAAGTTTGGTTTTCTAAGTAGCCTTCGCACGTCGCGGAGTGATTGGGGGCAGAGGGTCGAGTAATCCCTTCCTGCCCATTATACCCGGCCGGGGCGCGTCGCAGACGCATTTGTCCCACCGGAAGTCCTTCGACAGGAGTGTCCGTTGGATGACTTCTCACAAGTTTAAGTCACGTACGTTTGGAACGTACTAACAAGTGGATTGGTCTTTACGTGGAGATATCGTTTGTGGAATTCACGAGCATATTGGATCTTTACGTGGACATATTGGTTTACTATAACATTGGTTGGAGTTTAGACCGGCTTTGGTCTTCTCTGATATTGATCAGGGGCTAGACCAGTTGAGTGGTCTACCCTCTATTATCTCGTATTGGTAGGGTCTAGATCTATTGGACGGTCGACCCATTGGACTATACATATTTCAAGTGTAACCGGTCTACAAGTACCCAGGGTGAAGAGTTCCGCCCAGGGTACCCCCCCCCAGTACGGTCTGCATACTATCAGACCCAAGTCAACCAGCGACACGATCCACCGAGTGTTGAACAAGCCCATTACATCGGGTACACAAGGTGAGATGGCAACGCAAGATCAATCGGACCAGGCGTCTTCTGTTGATGATCGGTCGTCTGCTAGCAGCGTACGATCAGATCGTATCGCAAGCGAAGGTCCGCGGGGTCCCCCCCCGTAAGTTGGAAGGATGGGAACGATGGTGGTCAGGTTCTCGACACAACTGTGTTCGATTTTGAACTTGACTCCACCACATTCCCAACATGTAAGGTCCTTAAGAAGAAGCTCATAGACATGTACGCAACGCCTGATCTGGTTTTCCAGAATCAACTGGAGTTCCGGAGGTGCCGTCAAGGCACTAAGGACCTGGAGATCTATATCCAGGAGCTTAAGACCCTGTTGACAGGGATGTACGCGAAAGCGTATTCGGACGATGTGTCCATCCCCGTCTTCATGGGAGGCCTGAGAGAAGGGCAAGCACGTTCGGAATTGTTCCGATGCCGACCCCAATCCCTGGAGGAGGCGTTCAAGATGGCGTTTAACGCCGAGAGGAATTTCCGTTCCTCTAAGGTGGGTCCCGAACCCATGGACCTGAGTCAGGTCGAAGCGGAGGAGAAACCTTCCGCTAAGAGTCATTCTGACTCTTTTTCACAGAGCTTCGAAGCAGAGCTCTTAGCTATGTTGCAGCGGCATGGGCCGCTGAGATGCTTCCTGTGTGGAAGCACGGATCATCTGAGAAACAGATGTCCGAAAAATCCCCAGCGAGACACTCGCTACAAGGGACCAAGGGTGGGGAAAAAGCCCTTGTCCAAGCCGTCGGTGAACGACGGCTCCCAGTAGGTGCGGGGCGCCCTACTGGGGGACCCCTCAGTGCTGTTAAGCCCCAGGGTAGGGGACGACAGCACAAAGCCCCGAGGGAAGCGGTGCTTTCTAGCACCGAGTTGGTGTACCAGCCAGGTTTGCTGGTAGTCCTTGCGGACGTGAAAGGCTTTGATAAGCCTTGGAGAGTCTTGATAGACTCTGGAGCGTCTGACAATTATGTCAGACGGGCTTCTGTTGAGAAGAGTCGGCTGTATGCCGAGGCCCTAGACGCACGTTCTCGTGACGTTGTCACGGTCCGTCTTGCGACGGGCGTACAGGTTTCTGTACCCAAGGTCTCGATTGACCTTAAGCTGAAGTTTGCAGACTTCGACAGCTTAGAACGTTGCCTAGTCCTGGATTTGGACTCGAGGTACGAACTCATTCTGGGCATGAAGTGGCTGGAACGCCACGAGCCATGGATAGACTGGAAGTCTAAGTCCATTGGCGCAACGCACCCGCGGTCGGGTGAAGCATTGGCGAGTCATGAACCCACCTTTGCTCGATCGCAAAAGCGATTCTAGCGTGAGATGCCAGAGATTGGGATGTCTGATCATTCCCAATGGCGTTAAGGAAGAGTTCCTTAACGAGGGGGATTCGGCGGTTAATCCCCGCGCCGATATAGGCGAGACTGGTGAGTCGCCAGTGATAGAGGTGGATTCCTCTGAGAGTAAGCGCGAGGCGCTTAGAGAAGAGACCCGAAGTTCGTCTCTTCTACAGGTCGGAATTGATTCCGACCACGCCGTGTCCGGCGAACAAGTTGCGACTCCAGTGGTAGGGGTAGAGACCCCTGTGGTTAAGCGCGAGGCGCTTCCAAGCGAAGAGACCCGAAGTTTGTCTATTTCGCACGTCGGAAATGATTCCGACTACGCCGTTATAGGAGAGACCGGCGAGTCACCGGTGGTAGAGGTAGAGACCTCTGTGGATAGGCGCGTGGCGCTTCCAATAGATGGGGCAATTGACTCCCCCCATCTGGGTCTCGGGATGAGTCCCGAGGCCAGTAGTCAGCAGTCCTATCGGATGCTGAATAGTGTGACCGGTATTGTCACAGAAGGCGTAAGCCTGGAACGGTTGCCTGGGGTAGGCGAACTGTTGTCGTTGGAGGAGATGTCCTTCAACGAGTTTGAGACTGCTTTGAAAGCAGATGAAATCGACGAGGTCGTCGTGTTGCGTCCGGAAGAGGAGTTGAACTCCTCATCCACGATGGACGAGTCAGTTTTGGTGCAAACCAAACAGGCGTTGAATGCCCGAAGCGGCCTCAAGATCCTTGCGGATCCTGATGACCCTTACCTTTCCTTATTGAAGGAATTTGGAGATGTCATTAGTGACAACCCGCCGATGGGGTTACCACCGGATCGGGGAGTCCGACATAAAATTGATTTGGTTCATGGAACCAATACTGCGTCACTAGGCAGTGGCCTCTCCCGAAGGAACAACGCGAAGTCATCGACGCATTCTTCAAGGGGAAAGAAGAGGCAGGGATGGTACGGGAGAGAAAGTCTCCTCACTCATCTCCCACCTTTTGTGTTCGTAAACCGAACGGAAAGTGGCGCATTGTGCATGCGTACAAAAAGCTGAATGCAGCTACTGTACCCATGCAGACTCCGATTCCTCGGAAGGATGTCCTCCAGAACAATATGGCTGGCTGTACTGTATACAGTGCCTTAGATCTGGTGGACGGGTATTATCAGGTGCTCATGCGAGCGTCCAATATTCCGCTGACAGCGGTTAGCACGCCTAGTGGCATGCTGTGGGAGTGGCTTGTTATGCCACAAGGGCTTTCAAATGCACCAGCGACTTTCAATCGATTGGTGACTCAGCTCTTCCGCACTCATAGGAAGTACGCTCAGACGTACTTCGACGATATATTCGTCCATAGTCGTGCGGAAGGCGACTCGTCTGATGTTCAGACGCATATGATACACCTTCGAGCAGTGCTCGAATGTATGCGAGAGCATAAGTTATATGCAAACGCATCCAAGTGTATCTTCGGTGCTGAGGAAATTCCTTTCCTCGGATGCTTCATCGGTAAGGATGGAGTGCGGGCGGATCCCGCGAAGGTGAAAGCCATTGTGGAGTGGCCTTCACCTGTAAATCTAAGAGATTTACGGAAGTGGCTAGGATTATCCAACTATCTCCACGAGTACAGCGAGAACTACTCTGAAATGGCGAAGCCATTGACCGACCTTCTTCAGAAGGATGTTGATTGGTGTTGGGAAACTGAACACCAAAACGCTTTTGAAGCGGTTAAGGGGAGCTTGTTAAAAGATCCCGTTCTTGCTCTCCCAGATTCTGGGAAACCATTTAGTGTCGTCTGCGACGCCTCCGATTTCGCAATCGGATGTGCTTTGTTACAAGCAGACGATGCAGGAAGGGAAAGCGTAATTGCGTTTGAGTCGAGGCAGCTTAAAGCTGCGGAACGGAATTATCCCGTTCATGACAAGGAGCTACTTGCAATGAAGTATGCTCTTGTCAAATTTAGGGTTCACCTACTCGGCTCAAAGCCGTTCGTATTTATACTGACCACGCGTCCTTACGGACAGCGACAAAGTCGCCTCATCTCTCGCAACGGATGGCCCGTTGGCTCTCCTTCTTTGCGGAGTACAACTTTGAGGTTAAGTATAAACCTGGCAAGCAAAACGTGCTTGCAGACGCGTTGTCGCGTCGTCCCGATTACGATTTCGCTCACGCGACATTCGTCACCACGTCTGTGGTGGATCTCATACGCCAGGCGTATGAGAAAGACCCACAATGTACGGTGCTTATCCGCGCGTTAGGTGAAAAGGGTCTTGGCTCGTCTGAGCCAACCCTGTCAAGTCGAGCTAGAGCTCGTTTACACCGTTACAGGTACTGTGACGGTCTGCTATTTTATAGCACGAGCGCGGAGGACACTCCGCGGGTGGTAGTTCCTCATAACGAGGAACTGAAGTACAGAGTCCTCTTTGAGGCACATGACTCCCCTACCGTGGGTCATGTGGTGGAGCGGCTGATCGAAGTTTTTTGAGACTTGATCAGGCGGTACCACGGTGCCCAGACTGCCGACTAACGAAGGGGGTCCTCCGGATGTCTTCGACTGCTTGTGTTCTTGCTCACTTTGTGTACCCGACGGCTAGGCGTGGGTCGCTCCTCAGGTGGCGGGGACAGCGCTCAGCGAATTCTTGGTGCAAGATTGAATTAAATAACTTGCGACGATACAACCGATGCGATCAGGCTTTATCACGTGCGATCAGGTGCTTAAACCACGTCAATTAACCGCGATCAGGCTTGATCAAGTTTGGGCTGATGCTAATAACCGACGATCAGCAGTATTCCGTCTTGATCGCAAGTGCGATCAGGCGGCAGTCCGATGCGATCAGGCGCTGAAACGAAGCCAATCGGTCGTGATCAGGCGCGATCAGGCTTTGGCTGACGTTAATAACCGTCGATCAACAATATTCTGTCTTGATCGCAGATGCGACCAGGTGTCTTGATCGCAAGTGCAATCAGGTACTGAAAGGCTCGATACAGGGGCTAAAAGCTGCTGCCCAGTCGTAATATACCTTGATCAGACTTGATAAAGCACCGGAAGTCGTTCAAGTAGCAGTTGGCGCGATTTGCGATCAGCGATCACGATCACGATTCGCAAAAAGTGTCGATCAGGTGTTGATCGGTAGGGGGGGGGGTACTTGATCAGGCAGCGGAAGTCTTCACTGCCTGATCGCGGAGCCTCTAAGCCGTCAAACAGCTAAGGAACGCCCAACTCAATGCGCTCCCAGCCTAGACTATACGAGGAATAGGTATTTATATTAAAATCCACCTAGAGTTCCCGTGGGGCCCTTAAAGCAGCCGAACGCTAGGGGCCAAACGTTAATTTCACGGGGAAGAGGTGAGAGCACTGCTCGATCACGTTCCCAAAACCAAAAACCTTTAAGCGAAGAACCGCAGACACTTCGGGCGGAGTTGCGGGGTGAGTTCTCACACTCTACGCCAACCGGTGGGCCAAAACCGCACTTAGTGCTCCCGCCCGGGACGTAGAGGTTTCGATAAAGTGGGGGCGCAAAGGTGCCTTCCCAAAAACGATCAGCGCGATCGTACGCAAAAGGAGAACTTTTTTAGCAATTAAACCCTTAGATCTACACTGTTCCTACTTTCAACCAACCCGCATCGTCCTTTCGGAACGCCTTCCGTCCATCAGTCGACCTGATTTTTCCGCTTGTTCCTTGTTTGTTCGCTGGTGTTCGCCGCGTACCTGTAAGTAATCAGCACATCTTCCGTGTCCCTTCTATATCCTGTCTATGTACACCACGGTGGTACGTACTACTGTACCCACCGTGGTACACATGGCGGTACCTAATTATGTACTACTGTATCCACTATCTGCGTCCACTATCAGGCTCCTAATTTAGGTCCTAATATTAGTCATAATATTAGGCCCCCTATGGGCCTAATAAAATGTCCAACATTAGGCCCCCTATGGGACTAATAAAATGTCCAACATTAGGCCCTATTTTAGCCTAATTAAAAAGTCCGCTTTACGAAAACCGCCCCTGAGTCTCGTCCCAGCCGTACAGCGGTTGGGGCGAGGGTCGATCATGCCGTTGATTCTGGGAATCATACTGCCGTTGTAGAATTTGTCGTCGCACATCGATCAGGTCACCATCCAACTGTCGATCATCACCCATCATCTGCCCCGTCTCCTCTCAATCAAGCCCCGTTCCATCAGGCGGTTACCGTTGGGGCTGTCCACTGCGATCTAACACCCGACTGTGGCCAACCGTGACAACTGCGATCCGGCTGTCTCGATCAGGCATTCACAGTCTGCTATGCCATCTTCAACGGACAGCTTGTCACCCCACATCACCAACGTTCCTGCCTTGGATAAGGCCACAGCTGATCAGGCGATCGCCGCGATCAAGCAGGCCTGAGATCTGCAATAGGCTCTCCATTCCAGCAACGAGCAGGTCGCCTTGTTGTCTGGCTCACTCGCCATGAGTGAAGACACGGTTGCGATGCTTCGTCGGCGGCTCACTCGTACCCAACGTGACGCGACGGACCGGAAGAAGGCAATCGAGGGAAGCCTTAAAAAACTGGAGCCGCTGCGCGATTTTATCAACGCTGCGGTCAAGAATCTCGAAACCCAGTTGAAAGACGCCAAAAGCACTATCGCCGATCAAGAGCGGACCATATACGATCAGGGTGTCCAGATACGGGAGCTGGATTGTCGCAACGACCGTGAACGTTACCTGCGATCAACGCTTGACGACACAATTACATACCAACGAAGGAATTGGAGCAACTCGAACAGCGTGTATCCACGTTGCAGCACGAGCGCGATCAGGTTATTTCCCGCAATGTGCGCTTGGTCCAACGGGCGGTAAGTCTCACTACCGAAGTGGACAAGTACAAGGATCAATGCGATCTCATACAGAAGGAGAACGAGTCTTCTCGCGCGTCGATGGACGATTACACTGCCATTATGGCCCAAGCACAGGAGATATCCGATCGGATTGAAGCGGAACTCACTACCGCTCGACTTCACCTCGATCAAGTTTCCGCGGACCGGGACACATTGCGTGATCGGCTACGACAGGCCAAGGCGAGGTTGCGCGGTGGCGCTCTCATCAATCGAATATTCAGTCCGCACTGACGGGCATATCTCTGCAGCTTCTGGCCGGCCCTGATCAGGTCCCATTGCCTGCTAGTCCCTCCGCTGCTTCGACGACCAACTCGGTAGGCAGTACCACTCCATCGTCCGGAAAGCGTATTCGGCGTTCCCGATCTTCTTCTCCGACTAAGCGGCCACGCCTTCTCTCTTCCGCTTCGGAGGCGAAGACTGCGGGTGATGATCCCCCTACTTGCGATCAAGACGTTGAAGATGAGGACACTAGCCCGATCGCCTCCATTCCTTCTACTCCAACCATTAGCGAGTTCGGGAGCGAGGGCCAGCCTGATCACGACCTGACCGGGTACCTTTTTCCTCGCAACGGGTGACTTCCGGACCTTGATCGCGGTTCCTCGATGGTACCACTGACGCCGATATCCTGCCTTGGACTCCGGATCAGTTCAGCATGTACAATTTACACAACGTCACGGCCCAAGTGGTTTTCGACTAATTGACCCGCCCTGCTGGATGGTTGTTCCCGCCTGCTGCGTTGGTCTTTCCTACTAGTGCGTGGTCCGGTCATTTGATCACCCAGGCAGAGATTGAACATTTATACTCCCAGCGCCCCTGGGGTATTTTTTCGACCATGTTGCCGCCTCTTTCTTTTCGCTCGGCTGGCTGGTTCGCTGACCTAGAGACCATGTATCTCATGTTCCTCGATCATCAAGCATTGGCGATTTGGGAATCAACTCACTATCTCCCTATCGCGAAGAATCTTCGCGATATTGATGACTTCTTCCGCGATTATTACATTCAACGTCACCAACGCAGAAGCCGGGCTGGGTCGACCTGGAAACGTGTCGTGGAGCTCATCCTGCGGGGTATTATCGACGGGAGATGTGATCTCGACATCTTCTTGGACCCTTCGATCACCCATTGTGCCCGCAATCGTCCGCTGAAGTTTGCCCCGGACGATGATGGAGTGCGGTACCCTGGGTTTCTATCGGACCCGCCACCTCAGAGCCTACAAAAAGCGCTGGCAGATGTCGACGACCTTGAACCTTGGCGGGTTCAATATCGTTCCTGCCCCGAAAATCACCCTGGTCGTAAGATTCCTCGCCTTCGCCGTAAGTTCTATGGGTCCGAATAGTCGGTCGATCACGTTTCTTCAATCAATACATTCTTTCGATCATCTGATTTCACTGTTTTCCTTTGTCCTTAAATGAATAATATAAATTGGTTGTCCGTCGGCTCATCTGCCGTATCCAATCACCATACCTCGCAACATCCATCGTAATCACACCACTACAAGTCGTTCATTGTACCTCCATTAATCGTGAGTTTCATCAACCATTTCTGCGATCAGAGATTTTTCGATCGTGATTCCTGATCGGTACGTCGATAGCGCGCTAGTTGGACTCTTCATCCACTTGCATGACGTCGAAACGATGTCTGTTCACCATCTTCCTTTCGAAATCCTTGATCAAGGCATCAAAATTCAAATCTGCCTCGTCTACCCACGACGGCTCGGAATACCCCTTCCAGTAGACTTGATATTCTCGTAACATCCTTCCATATCTAGTCTTTCGACCCGATCGCACATCGGTAATAAGATCAACTTCAAATTCATCGGGATCTAGCGTCCTTTCCCAGATATCTTCAGGTAGCAAAGCTTCGTCGAAGTCGAAACGATCTTCTATTCTAGCTGCTAGCACAGTAGTGGGACGATCAGGAAATTCCTTGACTAATTTCAACTTGGACAGGTGTACCACTGGTAACATACGATAATCGGTGCCGGCGGTGACCAATCTCGCTGCATGATCGCCGATCACCTCCTCAACTCGGAAGGGTCCATGCCACATATGCGCCAGTTTCTTCGCGAACCCTTCTTTCACCCGATCAAGGTACAACCATACCCTTGAGCCAGCCTCGATCTTGTGCGGCGTCACCTGATCGTTGTGTTTCTCAGCCCGATCAACCATCGCTTGGTGCAATCGAGTGCTCACTTGATCGCGGGCATATCGGTAGTCTTTTTGCAACTTATATCTCCACCGACGAGCGTCTCGATCTTTACGTCGAATTCCGCACAGTTGTAACGTTGATTCCAACGACGATCGTGGGTCCCACCCATACGCTAAATAGAATGGGGTTTCCCCGCGGATGCTATCAGGGGTTGCGTTTAGTGCGAATACCAGGCGTTCTGCATACAAACTCCAATCTTTTTGTCCAATATCCGACACATACATCTTGATCGCTCGCGTAATCGTCTGCACCGTCCTTTCCGCCTTGCCGTTCGCCTGTGGTCGATATGCCATAGTGGCACTCTGACGTTGTCCCAAGATTTTGTTGAACGCGCGAAATACTTCCGACATAAAACCAGGTTCTCGATCATGCCTGATCACCTCACTATCCCCAAACCGTCGGAACACGCATTCTTCATAATTTTCGGCGCTTTCTTGCGCGGTACGGGACGATCCAGATTTCGCGATCACCATACCCGTGAACAAATCTGTCCAAATCAGCAGTTCCGTATGTCCATCCGTTGATCGGGGCAGCGATGGGAGATGATCCATGTCTATCACTTGGAATGGGTACGTCGCCTCGATATTTTCCGGCGACATGCCCTTGATCGTAGGCTGGCCCTTCCCTGTTTCGCAATCCACGCATTTCCCGACAAATCTTTGTACGCTTCGGAATAGACCACGCCAATGGAAATACCGTCTGATCCGCTGATATGTACTCCCTATGCCTTGGTGTACTCCTTCCAAACTCACGTGATAGTGGTGGAGGACATCTGCGTGCAAGGTCTCGGGTAGTACCAGCTTAATTGACGATCGGCGATTATCTTGATCATCCTGATCATCCCCGGTTTTCTTTTTGGCCGCATTTCCACAGTAAATCAGTAATCCTTGTCCGTCAACATAATATTTGTCAGCAATTTTCACACACTCCTTCACCTCGTCTGCGCTCAATTGGATAACGTCACCGTACAGATAACACCGCAAATCGTGGATCCATTTCTCTTCATCATGTGCCCTTTTCACCCGTTCCATTCTTATTCCGGCTACTGTTACATCGGTCCATGTTGACGGTCGTGGTTGCCGGTGGTTACGTGATCGGGTCGTCACTAGCACTTGCGGGGCGGATTGATCTTCGTTCCATGTGATTACTTCGGGTAGACGGTTGAGAACAACTAATACTTCAGCTTTTTCTCATCTTCGATCTCAAATCTTGTTCCACCCTGCATAGCCATGGTGGTAATGTGATCTGCACTACTATTCCACTCTCTCTTGACATGTACCAAATCGTGATCACTCCACTCGCATAGGAGGTTAAATTAACGCTGTTGTAGCACTTGCAATCGCGGAGCTTTGCATTCCATTTCTCCCCGCATTTGCCGGATCACCAAATTAGAGTCCCCACACATGATCACCCTTCCTTTGGGATATCGTGCCAACAAATCCAGACTTAAAAGCAACCCGTGGTATTCTGCTTCATTCACCGTGATATCCGGTGCATGATCGGCGATCGCGATCATAATCTTCCATTCCGGTAACTTCCACACAATGGCACCAAATGCACCCACACGTCGCTTGACACTTGCCGATCCATCAAAACTGATCACGTAAAGTTCTTCACCTTTTTTAACCGTGGGAGGTGGTACTTCGATCATCTGCCGCGGTTGCTTTTTCGGTGCGATCGCGACCAACGCTTCATCAATTTCGGTGCGAGGGGTGATGCTTGCGGCTAACGCCCTTAGCACCTCCTCTTCTCCATGCACACATTTCTTGATCTCGAGGTCCCACTGTGATAGGATCGCAGCCCATCTACCTAATCGTCCGTCCAACCCATTGGATTTTAGTAACCACTTCAATGTAGATAGACGTGATAAAACGGTGATCGTCTTTCCGACCAGCATCGTGAAGTAAACATCCCAAATTCGTAAAAGCGCCAGAAGTTCCTTTTCGACGGGGCTGTAATTCAGCTCACCTCTTTTCAACGTTCGGCTAGCGAATGCGACGGGATGATACACTTGATCGTATTCTTGTACTAGAGCGGCAGATACTGCCCATTTGCTAGCGTAAACCACTATCACCGGCGTCTTGTCCTGGTCAAAGTGTCGCAGGGTTGGAGCTGATTCAATCTTCGCCTTTAGAATGCTGAATGCCACTTTTGCTCTAATTAGTCGATCATCCTCTTGATTTGATTCCGCCTCACTATGTGATCGTTTCTTCAACTCTTGATAATCTATCTCCCTCAATTCGTAAAGCACGGCGGCATAAATTGCGAAATCTTCAATAAATCGACGATAATAATTTAGGCTTCCCAAGAACGATTGCATAGCACGTAAGGTGCCAGGGAAAGGCAAATTGATCAGATCGTCCAGGTTCTTTGGATTTGTTTCTAACCCGCGGCAAGAGACGTGATGTCCTAAATTGGGCACTTCGCTTCGCCCCCAGTACGATTTAGCCACGCTGATCGACAAATTCTATTGATCGCAATTTTCCAGCAAGTGCCGCACCTTATCGCATAGGTTGGACCAAGTAGGTGCAGGGATTAATATATCATCGATATATGATCGCCGTTGCAGCACAGACGGGCCCGGCGTTTGGTCGGGTTCTCCTGCTGTAAATACGTCAGCTGATTCATCTGCACCGTCTTTGACCCTAAGATATCCATATAGTGCATTGTCGATCAACCGCTGATAAATTTGCGGAGCATTCTTGAGGCCAAAGGGCATCCTATTCCACTCAAACAATCCAAATGTAGTGACAAACGCCGAAATTTGACGTGCCCGATCGGTCATAGACACGACCCAGAAACCACTCGCCATATCCAAAGAGCAAAACCACAACGCTTTATCCAAATCTTCGAGTAGATCGGCGATCAGGGGCATTGGGTACACCATCAAACGCGTGAGTTGATTCACCGCGCGATAATCGATGCATAGACGCATATCGACCCCATTCTTTTTCACGATGATCACTATAGGCGATGCCCAGGGTGACGTTGACGGCTGAATGATCTTAGTTGCTAGCAACCCCTTGATCAGGGCCGACAACTTCTCGCGAAATTGTGGGGCCACTTTCCGGCACTTTTGGGCGATCGGTCGCGCATTACCCACATCGATATCACAAACAACTCCTCGTGCAGCGGGGGGTAGCGCGTTTCCCTTCCCGATCAACAAATGTTTTTTCGCCCAAATTATTTCTCGAAGTTGATCTATCTCCTCCACTGTGTTGACTGTGGGATCTCCGACTAGTAAATTATCTTTGGTTACTTCTTCGGTGCTTGCAGACACTTCGGGTAACGTAGCAAGCTGCTTCTCCAATTCTTCGACATACAAATCTCCACCTTAGTGATAACAAACCTGATCGTCAATAGGTGTCACGTCGAATTCTCTGGGGCTAACTGAGACAGGGTGAATACACGCATCTTGAGTAGGTGTATCGCTTGAAACAGGCTGTTCAACTACATGATTGAGGGTCGGACCTTTCACTTCCGGCCCCTGATCGCACCGCTCTTGCACCCCTTGCACCTTTTGCGCCCCTTCGGTTACCAACGCTACAGATGCGACGATCGTGTCCTTGGGACGTACTAAGATACTTCGAGGAGTTGGATACTCCTTCTTCTCGACTAATGGACCCTGATCGACACTTTCTTGATCGTCAGGTACCAGATCGGTGGAGGCTTGATATGCCAGATTTTGCCACTCTTTGTAACGGTTGGACCCGATCGAAACAAATCCGGGACGGCGGGGCACATCATCTTTGTTCATCCAAATACCTAAAATAGTCTCTTCTTGAACAATGATGGGGTGATCGACGATGTTCATAACACGTAAATACCTCAAATTGCCCGCGCCCCTAGTGATAGTGGGGACCCAATCTCTTCCACGAGTAATCCACAACTTGCGAGATCGCTGATCGTAAATTCGTACTTCGGCTGATCGACCTACTGGGATCTGTTCATACTGATCGAGATTCATATAATTACCGCTCGACCCATACAACTGTCGACATCCCTCCAGTTGGATGATCACTTCGACAGGTAAACTTAGTGCGCCATGAGCAATATCTAATCGAACACCAGATGGTATCATGAAATCCATACCCAATATGCATCTTGACCAACAAGTTTGCCCACCCATGCCTGGAAATAATAAACCAATGAGCCCGCTAGCGTGATCTTGTTTTTTGCACGCCCTTCTGTTTGGTATGCACTTTCCCCAATGCCGACACATGCTTGTGTTTGACTCGTGTCAATCCAACAACCCACCTTACGAGCAAAGGTTGAGTCGATGATCGACACTTCGGCACCAGAATCAAATAATATCATAGCTCGCTCGTTATTGATTTTTCCACTCGCCTTGGCTTGCTTGAACCATTTCTTTGGCGAGTGATATTTTCAATATCCACGTGATTCGCCTGGAAGTAATTCGACTTCCATGATCACAGGTGATCGAGAAAACTCATCAATATGGAAATTAGCCAAACGTGGTAAATCGAGCTGATCGCGTTTTTTCTTATCTCTTGTTGCTACTCGATCAGCCCTCTTCTTATCCACAAATGCAAAAATATACAAACTAGAACGCTCGTCTCGTACCAGATTCCAAGCTGGCGAGCGTCCTAGTTTAACAAATCTTCGGCTTCCTTGGGCAACAGTCCTTCATGCTTGGTAGGGTTATACCACTGGCGGATGCGGTTGTAAAATTCTTCCATAGGGCACTTCCCCGCATCGTGAATCTCGCCGCATGCTCGGCAGACGTACAGGCATTGATCGGTGGGGTGTCCTTTCTTGCCACACTTCAGGCAAGTCATGCGCTTCCAGCAACGTAAGTTGTCGTGTCTGATCGATCCACAATGACTGCACTTCTTTATCGCCCCTTGATCGACTGCGTTGGAGTCGCTTCGTTTGCCTGATCGTGACTAGCCAGGCTGATCGTGCGCCCCTGGTTGATCGCGCATAGTAGAAATCATATAGCGGCGCTGATCGCCATCACTTCCACTATCATCAGCACTTGATTCTTCGCTCCCCGACGTTACCTTGATCGCACGTACGCCCCTAGGCTTTCTCGTCGCGGCCGGTGCTCGATCGTCGCCGGATTTTGTGCGGAATCTTCTGGTGCCTACTGCCGCTGTTGGCTGATACCACTGTTGCGTGCGTATGCCCTCAGTGTTTCTTCCAAGTCCTAAGCACGATATAAGCGTAGGAGAGCCAGCTGATCGGCGAGTTCGCGATTGGCCAGAGTGTCCAGAAAATGTTGGACATGTTCGCGCAGACTTTCGGGCGGTCCATCTCTGATCGGTAACTTAGCTCGCAGTCCCGCCACATTCAGTCGGTGCAAATATTCTATAGGACTTTCGTCTGATCGCTGCTTCATATAATAATACTTGCGGGATACCGATTGACCAGTTCCACAGTATTGTACTTCGAATTCATCCACGAGACTTTTCCAACTTGATCGGGTGGTTCTACTCAACTGTCGATGCCAGTTGCGTGCTGGTCCCTTCAGTAAATCGCCCAGGATTAGACACTTTTCAGGATCAAAAGATTGATCGCGCATAAATGCTGACTTGAGACGACTGATCCAGTTCCTCGCTTGATCTTCATCCCCTTCTTTTCCCGAAAATTCTTTCAAATCGCTGGTCGCAGACATCCGAATTCTGGCAATTGGCTGCTGATCAGGTGTCCCAGTATACGCGGATGCCACTGTGGCTCGCCGTGGCAGTGTGATCGGTTCATCAGGGTCGACGTAGTCAAGTTGAGACCGTTGATCGTGAAACGAGTGCACGGATTCCATATCCACATCTTTTACCGTCGTCGACCTATCTGGTTTCGACTGCTGACCACGCAACGAGTGTACAGACTCCATAACAACATCCTTGATCGACGCATCTCTTCCTTGATTTGGCTGGCGGATTTTGGCGCCAACGACTCCAGGTGCCCACTTACCGCTCTCTTCATCTAGAAACTTCTTCATGGCTTTGTCAAAAACCATCTGCCATTGTGGCCCTTGATCGTTTTCTGGCTTGATCGACTGAGGTTCCGTCTTTACAACCGGCAATTTGGAGTTGTCCTTTTGGCAAACTTCCATTCTGCTTATCTTGGGCTCCATACTCCCAGAGCTACTTGACTCAATTCCCTGATCGTCACCCTCTGAAAGGACAGATTCGTAGCACGATGACCCCGAATGTCCCGCTATGTTGATTGACGGACTTGCCTCAATCTTCAACGGGGATTGTGGTGGTGAACTGGGGAAATCTTTATCGTCTGCTTCACCCACGATGGGTATCAACAGGGAAAACAACAGCTGGGTGGCCTCTGCCAGATCTTCGGAGTCCTGATCGAATACTTCCTCGGCATCGTAGGCGCCTGTTATCAGACCATACTGCTTGATCAGGCGTATTAGCCTTAGCACAATCGTTAGCTTATCTTTTCCCTTCGTGATTGGCTGGTTGACCGGTCTACTCAGCTTCCCGCTGATCGTGACCCCGAGCAGGCTCATGATCGAGTTCATCATCAGGTAATCTTCCAGGTGCTCTCGGTAAATCTTTTGGTAAAACGTCTTTACCAGATCGGCTTCCGTTGGCGGCGTACTTGATCGGCTTTCATCGCTCTCCGACCCAGGCGCTTTGATCAACATCTTCGGTTGGTCGGTCTTGTAATACTTCTCCATCGGATACCAATCTGGATCATTATATACACGTATTTTTGGCGGATCATAACTTGCGTTATGATCCGCATGGGCTCCCGAAGGAGCCTCGGGAGGTGGTTGAGGCTTCTCCTCCTTTACGTCATCTGGATTCCTCCCCAGGTCCTGATGATCGGCATTTCCTTTCTTCTTCAGGCATGACGACGGCAAACTGCCTTCCGTCGTCACAACCACCTCCTCCTTTTCCACCTTGATTTTCACCTCTGCTTCAGCTTCCGTTTTTACTTTCACATCCGCGCTATCTTGCGTAGAATCGCGGTGATATCCCGCGTCGCCCAAAGATCCGGGCACGCGCACCATTGTGGTGGAGCGGCTGATCGAAGTTTTTGAGACTTGATCAGGCGGTACCACGGCTCCCAGACCGCCGACTAACGAAGGGGTACTCCGGATGTCTTCGACTACTTGTGTTCTTGCTCACCTTTTGTACCCGACGGCTAGGCGTGGGTCGCTCCTCAGGTGGCGGGGACAGCGCACAGCGAATTCTTGGTGCAAGATTGAATTAACTAACTTGCGACGATACAACCGATGCGATCAGGCTTGATCAAGTTTGGGCTGATGCTAACCGACGATCAGCAGTATTCCGTCTTGATCGCAAGTACGATCAGGCGGCAGTCCGACGCGATCAGGCGCTGCAACGATGTAGATCAGTGGTAATCAGGCTTGATAAGTCTTTGGCTGACGTTACTAACCGTCGATCAACAATATTCTGTCTTGACCGCAGATGCGAGCAGGTGTCTTGATCGCAAGTGCGATCAGGTACTGAAAGGCTCGATACAGGGGCTAAAAGCTGCTGCCCAGTCGTAATATACCTTGATCAGACTTGATAAAGCACCGGAAGTCGTTCAAGTAGCAGTTGGCGCGATTTGCGATCAGCGATCACGATCACGATTCGCAAAAAGTGTCGATCAGGTGTTGATCGGTAGGGGGGGGGTACTTGATCAGGCAGCGGAAGTCTTCACTGCCTGATCGCGGAGCCTCTAAGCCGTCAAACAGCTAAGGAACGCCCAACTCAATGCGCTCCCAGCCTAGACTATACGAGGAATAGGTATTTATATTAAAATCCACCTAGAGTTCCCGTGGGGCCCTTAAAGCAGCCGAACTATATGGGCCAAACGTTAATTTCACGGGGAAGAGGTGAGAGCACTGCTCGATCACGTTCCCAAAACCAAAAACCTTTAAGCGAAGAACCGCAGACACTGCGGGCGGAGTTGCGGGGTGAGTTCTCACACTCTACGCCAACCGGTTGGCCAAAACCGCACTTAGTGCTCCCGCCCGGGACGTAGAGGTTTCGATAAGGTGGGGGCGAAAAGGTGCCTTCCCAAAAACGATCAGAGCGATCGTACGCAAAAGGAGAACTTTTTTAGCAATTAAACCCTTAGATCTACACTGTTCCTACTTTCAACCAATCCGCATCGTCCATTCGAAACGCCTTCCGTCCATCAGTCGACCTGATTTTTCCGCTTGTTCCTTGTTTGTTAGCTGGTGTTCGCCGCGTACCTGTAAGTAATCAGCACATCTTCCGTGTCCCTTCTATATCCTGTCTATGTACACCACGGTGGTACGTACTACTGTACCCACCGTGGTACACATGGCGGTACCTAATTATGTACTACTGTATCCAATATCTGCGTCCACTATCAGGCCCCTAATTTAGGTCCTAATATTAGCCATAATATTAGGCCCCCTATGGGCCTAATAAAATGTCCAACATTAGGCCCTATTTTAGCCTAATTAAAAAGTCCGCTTTACGACAGTCATTTACGTCGGGATAAGACCTACAGCGCTTTAAGCGCTATGTATTGGTGGCTCAATATGTATAAGTTGGTCGGTGCGTATATACGCACCTGTGAGACGTGTCAGAGGGTTAAACCCTCTGCAAGTTCAGCTGCGCCTTTGGCGAGCTTATCGGTTCCAACGGAGTGTTGGAAATCCATTAGCATGGATTTTATCTTCGGTTTTCCGAAGGATAAGGCCGGGAACACCGGCATATTGGTCTTTGTAGACCGTTTGAGCAAGATGGCTCACCTGGCGGCGGTGCCAGAGTCCATTGATGGACAAGGAACAGCAAAAGTGTTCCTAGACCGTGTCTTTCGACAGCATGGTCTACCCGATTCCGTTGTTTCGGATCGGGATCCCCGTTTTACGGGACAATTCTGGGGAGCGTTGCTTAAGGTGCTAGGCACCAAGCTCCTCATGTCCACTGCGGATCATCCGCAGACGGACGGTCAGACGGAACGCGTTAATCGCGTTGTGGAGGACATTATCCGGAGTTTATGTCCGGATTCTCCAAAGAGTTGGAGTGAGATGCTTCCGATGGTTGAATTTGCTATCAACAATTCGGTACATTCATCTACGGGGTTTACCCCGTTTTACGTGAACGGATTGGTGAATCCGAGGGTTCCGTTGACGCCACGTGTGTGTGGCCCAGGGCTTGAGGGGGAGGATTCCCCGATTTCAGCCCTGTATCTGTGCGAAAGCACATCGATAAATTTTTATCGACGCGTGTTAGTGTCTTACGACACGTCTGCGATGCCATGGCGGAAAGCCAAGACAAGCAGAAGGAGCAAGCTGACCGAAAGGGGCGGCGTAACAAAAAGGTATACAGAGTAGGAGAAAGTGTTTTATTAAACGCTAAAAATCTTCCTACACATGCATTTTCAAATGTGTTGCGAAATAAACTGCGCCCCAGGTTTGTGGGGCCCTTTAAGGTGTTAGCCCGAAAGGGCTTGTCGTACACCTTAGACATCCCGAAGGCGATGAGTACGCATCCAACCTTTTATGTGGGTATGCTTAAGCCATACCAGAACCCGGAGGCGGGTCCCCTCGCGGAGGAGGGTGAGAAACCGGATAGCCGAAAGGCGCAACAGGTCGGAACATCTCCGACAGGGTTGATATACGACCCTGAAGCTCCGCAACGAGAGTTTCGAGAGAGGCAAGCCGCTCCTCGAGCGTTAATTTGCACTCCCCTCGTTGCGGAGTTCCTCCTGAGCATCTTGGATGCGAAGGCTGTGCCGATCACAGCGCTCGTGGAAGTCACGCCGCAATAGCGCGACCCCCTCCTCCAGTGCTCGATACGGAGGGTACGCCACATTATCATGTGGAAAGCCTGATGGCACGACGCCATCACCGGGGTGAGACCCAGCGCCTGGTGAAGCGGAAAGGGTATCCACATTCCCAGAACTCGTGGGAGTACGAGACTCCCCTGCGGCAGGATTGCCGTGACGTCGTTGACGCTTTCGATCGGGAGAATCCCACTGAGAGTCAACGACCAAAGGGGATGAAGAAGCCCCTTCACTCCCAATAGCTGGGAGTTCGCCGGAGGCAGATGCTGTGCTTGCATTGCTCTCCAGCACCACATCAAGAGCAGAGCGCGTATAATAGGAGGCAGGCAATTGCCCTTGCGCTTTGGCCTGAGCATAGGCCAAGCGTAGCGCTCTCTCTACCCGAACGTCGTGTTCGGAAAAGCTGTTGTACAGCGCATCGAAACTGGGGAGGTGTTTCTCCCTTTCCGCCCAGGCGCGGAGCGCCTGTTCTGCGTCTTCGACGCCTTCGTCCCTCAGGAAAAAAGGGGAATCTGGCGGAGAACATCCACGAGGGCACCGCGTGCCTGTTTCCCGAGGCGCGTCCGGTAGGCCTTAACGGAATAATGTTTGGGCGTTAGTAGTCGGGCCCGGAGTTGGTTCCGATGCGCAATTTCACGCGATAGGATAGCCGCTGGTCCAGGGGTATAAGAGGCTAAGCCTCTCTTTACCGCGTTCTTAGCCCTATTTTGAGGGTCGCGAGGTCCCTTACGTGCCCGTCCGGCACGTCGGGCCTCTTGAACCAAGGACGGTTCATTGGTGGTGGTTGCCTGTGGCAACCTGGAGGTATCACCCCTAGCGGGTAACGGTGTCGCACGAGTTAGTGCGTTCTCCCCACGTGCGGGGAATGGGTTGGATGACTGATAGCGCCGTTCGGCGCTATCAACATGGCCAGCCGTTGGGGAGAGCTCCCCAAGGGCGTCTACTTCCGAGCCGTCGGAACAGTTTGCGTCCATAGCACCGCTGAGGGTGTACAATGGACAGCCAGAGGTACTGGCGTTGGAGTTCTCCAACAAATTTGATTATTGCGTAAGCAATAGTCTTGATGGGGGAGGATGTAACGGGGTTACATTCGGGTAACACTGAGTGTTGGTGTACATGAGTACACCACGGTTGAGGTCAGTATTGGCCGGTTTGAAAGGTTTTGAACCTTTGGTTATTTTAACCAATCCGGGAAGGGGCCCTTGGTGTGGTGGTGTGTCAGCCATCCACGTGTCAGTACACAGGTGTGTACACTACATTTTAGCTAGGTACGAATTAGGAATATTCTACTTAGTATTACATATAGTTTATATTAGTTTAAATTAATTTAGGCTAATTACATATTAAATATATTCAGTTTACATTTCACTCTATTTTGCGGACGTGCGACCTCGACCGGTCGCGCGCGCAGTGAGTGTCTTAGGTAAGAGGGAGCCCTCCCTTTACTTACATCCCGTAAAGGGAATACAGCCGTTAAGGCTAAGTCGTAAACTAACCCGGGAATCTTGGCCCCGAGTAGGAGATCTCTCCTACTAAGCCCTTTATAAGGGCGTATCGGCTATGTAGCGGTAGCTACCGCTTTAAGGAAGATTCTTCCTCTGTGAGCTAGCCACACCGTGCGTATACGCACCGGCTACACATCGCGCTCTGCAGTCAAGTGCCAGAAACTCTCATTGGCTGGATTACTCATTGCTATGCAATCAAGTGCCATGATTTACTTTTGGCTGAATTACTCATTGCTATGCAATCAAGTGCCATGATTTACTATTGGCTGGATTACTCACTGCCGCGGGCGGTCAAGTGCCAGATTTAATTGCATTCGGAGTGAAGATTTCCGCTTCGTTTGCCGATCGGCCATTTTGAATTACTTTTCGTTGGAATTTTGGATCATTAACCCAGAAGTGGTACACCAGTATCGATCTTCACTAAAGTCTCCACCAAGCAACGGTCCACCGAGTGTGTAGCCACCCATTCCAATGGGTACACAAGGTGAGACACGAGACGAATCGGACTCGTCATCCTGCAATGCCGATCGGTCACCCGGTCGGCACCCAGGAAAAGGTCCGCGAAGTACCCCCTCCGTTAGTTGGTTGGCTGGACACGATGGTGGTTCAGCTCCGGACACTTCGGTGCTCGATTTTGAACTGGACTCCACCACAAAATAATTTAACACCCTTTTAGCGATTTTATTATCACCAAGAGTGTCCTTCGTGTTGCACGGTGCACATCAAACGAGATATATGGACGTGTGCACCGCAAAATGCATAGAAGGGCTCCAACGAGAGACTGAAAATTCATGATAAATGGCATATTCTTGTGGTGGAGTCAAGTTCGAAATAGAACACCAAAGTGTCGAGAACCTGACCACCATCGTGCCCGGCCTTCCAACTTACGGGGGGGGGGGGTACCCCGCGAAACCTCGTCTTCGATCCGATCGAGACGTCCGCTGCTAGCAGACGACCGATCGTCAGCACTGGACGCCTGGTCCGATTCTTTTCGCATCTCACCTTGTGTACCCGATGGGTTGGGCTGGTAACACACTCGGTGGATCGGTGCTTGGGACTGACTTGTGGTCTAAATGCGGTAGACCGTACTGGGTGATGTACCTGGGGCGGAACTCTTCACCCTGTGTACGGGTATACCGGTTATACTCGAAATTTGTATACTACCGAGGGCAGATCGCTAACCCGATCGTAAATCCCGGACAATATGGGAGATAAACTTCGGTAATCCAATGAGGTCCAATAATCCAATACAATGGGGAGGTTCAATAAGAACGTGACGTAATCCACGAACGATATCTCCACGAAATAATCCAATAGGTAAAATAACACGTTCCAAACGTGTGCAACTTAACGTTGGGGGTCGACCAAAGTACGCTCCCGTCGAGGGACCTCCGGCGGGCCAAATGCGTCTATAACGCGTCCCGGCCGGGTATAATGTGCTGGAGGGGATTACTCGACCCTCCGCTCCCAAAACACTCTGCGGCGTGCAGAGGCGACTAACGCGTAAGGTGAAAACGACCCCGGTTGAGCTGGGGGTCCAACGGTCACTTAAGCGAAGCTAAAAGCCAAAAAAACTTTACGAAGCGAAACCCAAAAGAAAGTAAATTCTTAACTTGGCAAATCCCCAACTACTACCTACCCCCTATAGTCCCCAATATGTACCAAACATGAAAATATGTAGTACACGCAATCTCATGTGACCTACCCGAATTTGTGTCCTGGACACCCCTTGCACATGACTGACACAAAAGCCTCTTGATTTTCCACCAATCCTATCGCCGACAGGCCGATCATTGTTGACCGGAACCGACCAAAATTCTTGGGTCCGCTTCACGACAGCCGCCCCTGAGTCTTGTCGCAGCCGCGCAACGGTAGCGGCCCGATCTCATCAAATTTCGATTTCCGTCGAAGCGGACTTGACCAATGGACGGATATCCAACTTCACCTCCTCCAGGCACTTGTTCTGCATACCCGATCGCCTTGTGACCTCTCTTGACCTTCTTGCTGCAGGCGCCCTGCGTTCTTCATCGCCTCATGTTGACTCGCCGACCAGATAGTCCCGATCTGACAGCCTTCTTAGCTCCCCACCCAGCACTCCGGGGTCCGATACACCGGATCGGCATCATACCGAGGCCGATCAACTTCGAAAAACAGTCGAAGAGATCCGGTCCCAGTTGGCCATTATAGACCAACTGTCTGCCGATATCACAAAGGCGTTCGGCGCCTTATTCGCGGCGGATCGGCAGTCTCGTGATCACCGCGATCAGCTCCGACCGATCTTGGACGGGATGATCGGCGCACGCCATGACTTGTCCCGTATGGAAACTTATCGTTCACATCTCCTAGAACAGCTCGCGGTAGTCGGCCGACAGATGCTAGAAGACCAGTCCGACCGGGTCCTGCTCCGAACCCAACGTGGTGACCTGGAAAGACAGACCAGCGAATTGCAGGTCATGGACCTGGAGCAGATCGGGAAGGTCGAGTCCTTCCAGGCCCGATCAGACGCCTGGACCCGGGAATCAAATCGCCGCTGGGCGGCCTAAATCGATGCTATCGACAGTTAACTGACTTGTTGCATCATCGTCCAGATTTTCGTTCCAATTCTGACCGGTCTGCATCGGCCGTTCCGGTCGGTCTACATCAAGACCATACCCGGCGCCATTCATTGGCCAAAAGTGGCCCACCGAAAATTTCACAAACTTCCCAGTCTAAAAAGCGCAAGGACGCGGCGAAGAGATCGAGGGCGCGGGGCATAGCGCGCTACTCCGAACTCGAGGAGAAGCGCGCGGTGCCCCAGAATAAGGCCAAGACGCCGGCGCATCTCTCAAGTCCCGAATCGGTCGCGGATGACAAGTCCGTCCCCGACAAATCTCGTGCGCCCTCGCGCCCCCGTGCCGCTCACACCAAGCGCATAGAGGTCTCGTCTGGAGAAGGCTCGGAGGGCGGATCCAGTGACTCCGAATATCTGATGACCGCTTTATCCAAGTCTCGGTCGGATCGGCGTCGAAGTTCCGTTCCAGCGAAGCCCGCATCGGGGGATAAAAAGCCGACCAGCTTCCAGGGTGATGGTGCTGTGCCGACGTGCGGGTCGACCGGATCGGTTCCTTCGTTCCAGACCGGCACCTCTGGATTGCACAAGCATGCCCGATTGCAAGGGTTGTTGGCCGGAGGTCGGCCCCTCCATCTCGGACTTCGGATGCTACTCTGCCGTCGTCACCAGGGCAGATCAGTGAATTGCACCGACCAGCCCTGAACAGATCGAAGATCATCCGGCATTTACCATCGGCCGCCTGTGGGGAGATAGTGATCCTTGATGCAGCAGTTAGCTGACCATATAATTCGTAATATATGTCATCATTCCTTTCACATTGCTCATCATCTAATCACTTGACCAAATTTCACCATTTCCTCCAAACTTTCACCAACACGTTATCATATACAATTTCCATCCACATCGCGAGAATCATCACTACGTTCGTCATTCCACTACTCCAGTTCGTCACGGTTCATCACAGTTCATCATAAATTCACAAAGTTTTGACCTCACACATATTCACACCGATCGATATACTGATTGGCGCTACTGTGGGTCTTGGTATTCGTGGGTCTGCATTACTGCGAAGCGATTCCGACTGACTCGGTCTCGCTCGAACTCTCGTAGCAGTGCTACACAGTTTAGGTCGAACTCTTCTATACAAGTTTCTTCATCATGATCCTTCCACCGGACCAGATATTCTCGGTGGGTGCTTCCGAAACGGGTCTTCTTGACCGATCGGACATCCGGAACCTTCTCCACTTCGAACTCGTCCTCTTCCAACGGCCGTTCTTAACTGTCCTCCGACAGCAGAGCTTCATCGAAATCGAATCTCTCTGCTTAGTCCACCAGACAGGGCATTTTAGGCCGATCGGGGAATTCTCCAACTAGCTTCAACTTGGAGACGTGCACGATCGGAAAAACTTTGTAATCCGTGCCGATCGTGATCAGACGGGCAGCATGCTCACCGATCAGCTCTGCTACACGTAAAGGACCGTGCCACATGTGAGCCAACTTCTTCGCATAGCCTTCCTTTACCTGATCGAGGTATAACCACACTCTCGCCCCTGGTTCAATACCATGAGGTCGTACCTGATCGTTATTCCGATCTGCTCGATCTTGTGTTGCCTGACGCAACTTTTCATTGACGACTTCTTTCGCATGCTGGTAATGATTCTGGACCTACATACGCCAATGACGGGCTTCGCGATCGCGGGTCCGAGTGCAGCCGATCGGTATCGCCGCTTCAAGTGTCGATCGAGGGTCCCATCCATACGCCAGATAAAAAGGCGTTTCTCCTCGGACCCGATCGGTTGAATAGTTGAGTGCGAATACCAGTATCTCTGCATAATCGTCCCAGTCACGTTGTTCCGGATCCACCACATACATCTTGATCGCCCTTGTGATTGTCTGCACCATGCGTTCAGCCGATCCGTTCGATTGCGGGCGATATGCCATCGTCGCGCTCTGTTTCTGTCCCAGAATGTTATTGAACGATCGGAACACCTCAGCCAAAAACCCGGGTTCCCGATCTTGTCTGATAACCTCACTGGCACCGAACCTTCTGAATACGCATTCTTCATAACTATGGGCGATCTGCTCCGCAGATCGGGATGCACTAGCCTTCGCAATCACCAGACCAGTGAACAGGTCGACCCAGATCGGCAGCTCAGTGTTGCCGCTCGTCGATCTGGGCAGAGACGGTATGTGGTCAATTGCTATCACCTGGAAAGGGTAAGTGGCCTCGATATTCCCGGGCGATCACCCCTTGATTACCGGGCTGCCCTTTCCGGTCTCGCAATTGGTGCAACAGCCCACATATTTCTGCACGCTCCGAAAAAGTCCTCTCCAGTGAAAGTGGGCCCTGATCTTGTGATATGTCCTGCCTACGCCCTGATGTCACCCTTCTAAACTCACATGATAGTGATGAAGGACATCCGGCTGCAGCAACTCAGGGATCACCAATTTCGCCAGTCGGTCTCGATCGGCACTGTCTTGGTCAACATCGCGGCAGTAATATAGCAGTCCATTGTCATCCACCTCGTAGCTTTCCGCGATCTTGGCACACTCTTTCGCTTGATCATTCCTCAACTTGGCCAATTCACCGCGCAGGTATGCTTTCAGGTTGACGATCCACTCTTCTTCGTCCTGCGCCTTGAGGATCCGTTCCGCCCTTAGCTGTTGCACAACGAGATCACTCAGCCTTTCCTTCGGGAACGATAGGCGAGACTTCTGAGTCCGCGATCCAGTCGCAGCCATCACATGCACCTGGTCGGGTATGTACTCGGGCTTGATCACCTCCGGGAGCCTGTTTATATCCATTAGCTCAAGTAGAACGGCCTCCTCGGTGATCGTCACCCCGATCTGGTCCCGCATGGCCTGGGTCGCGAGATGGTCGGCGCTTCTATTCCAATCCCGTTTCACGTGTAATAGCTCGTGGTTGGGTAGTCTTTAACGCCTTCATCACCCGGTCGTTTAACAACTTCAGCCGTGGTGCCTTGCAGTCGATCTCCCCAGTGATCTGCCTTATCACCAGGTTGGAGTCACCACATATGATGATCCGACCTTTCTTCTGTGATGACAGCAGGTCGAGACATAGGAGGAGCCCCCGATATTCCGCCTCGTTGACCGTTATTTCAGGCGTGAAATCAGCGGCGGATGCTACTATAGACCACTGTGGTAACTTCCACAGTATGGCACTATAGGAGTCGACCTTCTTCTTCACGCTAGCCGATCCGTCGAAAATCAAGACCAGGAGTTCCTCTTCCCGATCGATGATCGGTGGCGGCCGTGAGATTGACTGTCGGGGTTGCTTCCTTGGGGCAATACCCATCAGAGCTTCATCCATCTTGGACGATGGGCGATACTGGCAGCTAATGTGCCCAATATCTCTTCCTCTCCCTTGGTGCACTTGACGACCTCGAGAGACCACTGTGACAGGATCGCTGACCATCTGCCGAGCCGACCGTCCATCCCATTGGCTAATATCAACCAGGCCAATTGTGGTGGAGTCAAGTTCGAAATCGAATACATTCGTATCAACCCTCTGACCACCACCATCGTGCCCAGCCTTCCAACTTAGGGGGGGTACCCCGCGGACCCCCATTCGAAATCTGGTCCGATTGTCCGCTGTTGGCAGACGACCGGTCGTCATCCAAAGACACTTGGTCCGATTCAGTTAAGTTCATCTCACCTTGTGTACCCGATGGAATGGGCTAGTTACACACTCGGTGGATCGGGATCGCAGATCGATCTGATTCGGTCTTGAATAAGAGACCGTGCTGGCTAGGTGTACCTGGGGCGGAACTCTTCACCCCAGGTACGTACAGACCAGAAATACTTCCAAAAGATAAATTCCAATAGGTCGATCGCCCAAACGATCTAGACCTGACCAATACGAAATAATAGAGGGTAGACCAATCAACCGGTCTAGCCCCTGACCAATATGAGAGAAGACCAAAACCGGTCTAAGCTCCAACCAATGTTACAATGATCCAATATGTCCACGTGAAGACCCAATATGCCCGTGAAACTCCACAAACGATATCTCCACGTAAAGACCAATCCAGTGAATAGCACGTTCCAAACGTACTTGACTTAAACTTGAGAAATTCGACCAATGCGTGCTCCCGTCGAGGGACTTCCGGCTGTCCAAATGCGCGTGTGGCGCGTCCAGACCGGGTATAATGAGATAGAGGGGATTACTCGACCCTCTGCTCCCAAACACTCCGCGCCGGGCGGAGGCGACTGATGTACATAGCAAAGGTTTAAACTACCTCCTGTTGAGGTGTTAGCCCGAAGGCAAAACCAAAAGATTCCAAACGACTTCTTTTTTTAGGCAAATTCACAACTCAAACCAATACTACCTCAGTGGTGGAGTCAAGTTCGAAATCGAAAACATTAGCATCGATAACCTGACTACCACCATCGCGCCCAGCCTTCCAACTTTCGGAGGGGGTACTACGAGGACCACCACTCGAGCTCTGGTCCAATCGTCCGCTGCAACAAGACGACCGGTCGTCATCAGAACCCACTTGGTCCGATTGTTTAGTGTCCATCTCACCTTGTGTACCCGATGGAATGGACTAGTTAAAAACTCGGTGGATCGGGATCGCATATTGGATCGAAGCGGTCTTGAATATAGAAGACCGATCTGGGTAGGTATCTCTGGGGCGGAACTCTTCACCCCAGACACAGACAGACCAAAAACACTTCCAAGAGATAACTTCCAATAGGTCGATCGTCCGAACGATCAAGACCTGACCAATACGAAATAATAGAGGGTAGACCGACCGTTCCGGTCTAGCCCCTGACCAATACGAAATAAGACCAAAACCGGTCTAGTTTCCAACCAATATTAAAACAAGCCAATATTTCCGCGTAAAGACCCAATATGCTCGTGAAACTCCACAAACGATATCTCCACGCCAAGACCAATCCAGTGAATAGCACGTTCCAAACGTACTTGAGTTGAGGTGTTGAGATCGCCAAATCGTACTCCCGTCGAGGGACTTCCGGTGGGCCAAAGTGCGCGTGCGGCGCGTCCAGACCGGGTATAATTGGCGAGAGGGGATAATTCGACCCTCTGCCCTCAAACACTCTGCGGCGGGCAGAGGCGACTAGTGTACGAAAAGGGAAGAACGGCGACCCCTAGCTGTGGTGTGAACCAAGACCAAAAGAGGTTTAGCCACTTATCCGAAAGCTAAAAAATTCCTTACTTAAAGGTATAACCTCTGTCCTAAAAGGTAAAACCACAACTAAAATACTACTACCCTATAGTCCCTAAATGTACCCCCACAAAAATATGTAAAATACCCAAAGTCGGGTGACTCACCAAAACTTGCGTTCTTGACACTTCTTGAGTCTGATAGGCTGAAAATCCCCCCTTGTTTAAACCAATCCGAAATTAGACCAAATGCCTTGACGAAACTTGACCAGAAGTGTGCCAAATTTTGGGCACGCTTCTCCACACCGCTGCTGGCGATGTTGCGGTCGTGGGCTGGTCCATGACGTTGGCAGGAACCGAGGATAGGATTCGACGAGGAATTGATTCCCAGGAGGACAGGACGGAGGAAAGTGTGGCGAAGCGAAGGCAAAATTTTGGTCACCTTCTGTCAACGGCGTGCCGATCAGCTGGTCAGCGATCGGATTGGTGGAAACAAGGGGGGCTTTTAAGCCTATCATGTGCAAGGAGTGTCAAGCACACGGATTTTGGTAAGTCACATGGCATTGCGTGTATTTTACATATTTTAGTGTTTGGTACATATTGGGACCGTAAGGTTAGTGGAAAAGAAGTAAATTGGTCTTGGATTGGAAAAGTGGCTAAGAGGTCCTAAGAGACTCTCTAAAAGTTTGGTTTTCTAAGTAGCCTTCGCACGTCGCGGAGTGTTTGGGGGCAGAGGGTCGAGTAATCCTCTCCTGCCCATTATACCCGGCCGGGGCGCGTCGCAGACGCATTTGTCCCGCCGGAAGTCCTTCGACAGGAGTGTCCGTTGGATGACTTCTCACAAGTTTAAGTCACGTACGTTTGGAATGTACTAACAAGTGGATTGGTCTTTACGTGGAGATATCGTTTGTGGAATTCACGAGCATATTGGATCTTTACGTGGACATATTGGTTTACTATAACATTGGTTGGAGTTTAGACCGGCTTTGGTCTTCTCTCATATTGATCAGGGGCTAGACCAGTTGAGTGGTCTACCCTCTATTATCTCGTATTGGTTGGGTCTAGATCGATTGGACGGTCGACCCATTGGACTATACATATTTCAAGTGTAACCGGTCTACAAGTACCCAGGGTGAAGAGTTCCGCCCAGGGTACACCCCCACCAGTACGGTCTGCATACTATCAGACCCAAGTCAACCAGCGACACGATCCACCGAGTGTTGAACTAGCCCATTCCATCGGGTACACAAGGTGAGATGGCAACGCAAGATCAATCGGACCAGGCGTCTTCTGTTGATGATCGGTTGTCTGCTAGCAGCGGAAGATCAGATCGGATCGCAAGCGAAGGTCCGCGGGGTACCCCCCCCCCGTAAGTTGGAAGGCTGGGCACGATGGTGGTCAGGTTCTCGACACAACTGTGTTCGATTTTGAACTTGACTCCACCACAATGGTGCGCGTGCCCGGATCATTTGGTGATCGTGGACATCACCGAGATGATGTCCGGTCAAAAGTTGACTTAAGTGATTCAAATGTGGAATCGTTCTGGAGAGGACATAAGGAAAAGCTGTCACCTTATGTTCTCGTTGTTGATAAAGATGGCGATGTCCGATCTGGCCGGGTGGAGGACCAGATCGGGATTAATAAGTTTTTTCCTTCCCATAAGGCTCCCACCGGAGCCGATCGGGTACCGGATAGAGGTAATGACCGTTTCGGGTGCTTGCCGGACTATAGCGAGTTTTGCTATAGTTCCGGAAAGGATAAGGACTTTTGTCCTGATCCTATGCATTTACATGGAAAAATTGCTGGAATAAAAAATGAGAACCAATCGGAGGCTGATAGGAACGATCCGATCCACATGCTTAAGGTCCCCAAGCAAAGGCTAGGAATGCCGCCCGAGGAGGACGATTTGGAAGAAAAGTCGCAGGTCGGGGATGGGGTTATCAAGGAAGTAGACGTGACCAGGATGTATTACATCCACGAGTTGAAGCGATTTATTCGTGAAGACCAGGTCATGCAACTTTTGAGCCCCAGATCCCTGATCGCCTCCTCGGACCCACTACCGAGCCGATCCAGAGTGATCGACCACTGCTGCTGGTGAAAAACCTGCTGGCGATGTTGGCTGAGGTCGGCATAAAAGTGCAGAACCCGGCCAAGTCCACAAGCTGTTTGATATGGACACTCGCAGGCTGGAGCTGTCGATGTCGACTCTCCATGGTCATTTGGTGCCGTTGGTGGGGGCGGTGCGCCGCCCAACTCCCACCATGGCATTGAAGGTTTCTGAAGACACGGCAGCACATGACGATGCGTGCTCCGATGATAAATCGGTATATCAGTCTCCACCTTCCTCTAACATCTCATCGGAGTTGGAGGTCGGTGTTGAGCGGATGACCATGGGGGCAGATCATACCCCCATGGGAGCATAAAAAGGACATGCGGCAGCATGGGGCTGCATGCCGGTCGGGGCCCCAGGAGCCCCGACAGGTGTCAGTACCTCCAAAGAAGGATACCCACACGTTGCCCATGACCCAAGCTAACGCCCAAGCCATGTTTGAAGCAATTATGGAGCGTTTCATGGGAGATCGATGCAGATCACCTCCGCGCCCTCATGATCAGGACCGAGCTGCCCGGAAAAATGTCAATATTTGCCGGGATGTAGATATGGAGTCAGTAGCATCAGTGGAAAAGGCCACTCGAGGTGTTAAACCAATTGGCAAAGGAAGACGCAAGCCGCAACCAGCTCGATCGCGCCGACCAAGCAAGAACAGTGATTATGACATGGAGTCGATCGGCGATCCGGATGACCACTATGGGTCAGACGGTGCAGGTGCGGGCAGAACGCGCAGGGCTAATCTAGCCTCCACGACCGCTTTTTATTTCGGATCTACTGCGATCCCGCGCATTCGCATGGCTGCGACTACTGATCTCAAGGATTTCACCGGAAAGGACACCGACGAGGAGCAGGCCAGGTCGTGGTTTGGTCGGTTCAAGTCTGCTTTCTTACGGGATCAGACACCAAAAAAGTAACGGTGTTTGATCTTTAGAGATCTGCTGAAAGGACCGGCTGCGAACTGGGTCCAACAGTTTAGTCGGGATATCCGATATGACTGGGACCTGCTATGTTCAGAGTTTGAGGAGCAGTACTGCAACTCCGGATTTTCCAGCGCTCGCAAATATCATCACATGCAGAAGCGGGGCGACGAGACGCCGATCGAGTACTTACACCGTCTGAATGTGGCTGCAATTCGCGCCGGTATAGTGATCAAGGAAGGCAACCCGCCGACCGGTGCCGCTTTGGAACACGTGGGTCACTATATTAGTACCCTTGATGACCAGGCGCTGGCAGACCAGCTCACCCTGTTGCGCCTAAAGGATGTGGGAGAAGTGGAGCAGACGTTGCGAACGTTGCAACACTCCCGCAGCATGAGATCAAAGGGCGCCGTTGGATCAGGTCGTTACAGATCCAAGAACCAGACCGATCCGGTGAAGAAACCCTTGACCAGATCGGCCCGTGCTGTTAAGGCGATCGTAGCTGAGGACAGCACTGGATCGGAAGAGGAAAGCAGAGGCCAGTCCAGTCTGGATTCAGACGAGGATCAGTACCGTCACATCTTCGTCGCGGAACCTGCCCCGAAAACCAGATCGACGCCTGACCATGCAGATCGGAAGGGCAGGAGCGGAAACAAGTCTGACCCGGACCGACCCCGCAAGAAATGTTCTCACTTCATGATGATCGGGGCTGCTGGAAGAAGCTAATATGCAAGAAATGCGAAAGACGCGGCCACCCCATCGATCACTGCCTTTTCGTGTGCAATTCATGTGGAGAGATCCACGAGGCCGGCCACTGCAAGATGGAATAATTCTTCAACCTGATGTGCAAGTGGTATGTGCCTGGCAAGCACGCGGGTATGCTTCCACCTGACGTGGAAAAGATGTTAAACCCGAACGCTCGCCAGGTTGGAATATGGATCGAGCCGAGCGGTCTACGTTTGGAATCTATGCATATGTCGGCAAGGAGAATAAAACCGACAATACATGTTCTGTTCTCAATTGAATCGATCGGGATCATCCGGTCTACAATCTCACGACCGATGAATATTCCCGATCGAAGTTGGTCGTGCAGCTATATCTGCAGCCTGGAGAGTCTCGCGGATACTGGAAGTATCATGCGCCCGACAAATGGTTTAACCAGGCGAAAGCCTGTGGTAAGATAAATAACCAGAAATCGACGATGTTGTTCGACTCTGGGGCTGAAGTCTCGATTATTGACTCCGCCTTTGCTCGTAAGGTCGGATGTCCTATAGACGATACCCAGAGACAAGAATGCGTCGGGATCGGTGAAAATTCTTATATGACCGAAGGAAGGACGCGCATGAAGATCACCCTATCGGGTTCGTTGGTCTACTTCTTCAGTGCTTGGGTTGGCAAGTTGGCTGGTCAAGACACTTTACTAGGAATGGATTTCATGGTTGAAGCTGGTATTCGCCTAGACCTGTCACATGGAGTGCTTACACTACCGGATGAGGTCCAGATCCAGTTAGCTGGTCGGCGGCCCCTATACGGATCGTACACCGATTTGGTCAGGTGGGATCAAGATGTCACCATTCCAGTCGGCCAATCCGCTGACACCGTGGTCGATAAAGGTTTTCGTTCATGGAAGTTATGGGTGACCAGGGGCGATCGGTGGGTGTCGACTTTTGTGAAGAGCGCCGGACGACATGATTTTGTCCTAGTCACTAATATCGGTGACAAGTCGCTTACGCTCGACAACAACACGATTGTTGGAATGTGTCTGGAAGAAGGGAAAGTGCCAAGGAAGATGGGGTTCGTCTCGATCGGATCGAGACGATATGTTGAGTGGCAGAACTTGGCATACCAAGCGACCACCGATCTGGTCAGCAATGATGGATCGGTGGAAGAAGATACCTCACCTATGGTGGAACGACCCAGCTATGCAACCCCTAGGAAGATGCTAGTTAGAAGAAAGGCACCGCAGGCGCCGGATACGGTGGACCATCAAGTAGATGAGCCAAAGTCCGTTAACGTGGTGGAGACACAAGAACAGGCGACAGAGGAGCCGCAAATAGAAAAAGGGAAGCATGGCGAGACTGGGGCGGACCATGATGGCACGCTTGAGCAGGTCGATGTCGGTGAAGGGCAGCCCGCCGATCAAGAACAGCAGTGTTCAGCCGATCAGGACGGTTTGGGTTTTATTGCCCCGGAAGATGACCAGGTCTGCATCCATGAGGGCGGGGACCAATACATTCAGGAGTTGGAGAGCCAGATGGCAGTCCTCCCTGAAGTGTCTTCTGACCCGCCCGAGGTTACTATGGACGATCTGCAAGTGGGTGATCGGGATCTCAACAGTCCCGATCAGATCGATCAGCTAAAGAAGATCATATGGAAGAAGAAACATCTGCTGATCGGTAAAGGCAATGCCTTACCCCCTGCTGCTCGCGGAGCGATTTGTGACATCGACGTTGGAGATGCCAAGCCGATCGCTCAGCGATGCCGACGTGTGGCGCCACAGTACCGCGAAAAATTGTCTGACCTTATTAAAGGACTGTTGGCTACCAAGATCATCAGACCGTCGACCTCGCCATGGGCCTCACCGATCGTGATCGTGATCAAGAAGAACGGTGTCGACATCAGGTTGTGTATCGACTATCGGTTGGTAAATCGGTTGACCAAGCTTATTGTAACGGGGTTACATTCGGGTAACACTGAGTGTTGGTGTACATGAGTACACCACGGTTGAGGTCAGTATTGGCCGGGTTGAAAGGTTTCGAACCTTTGGTTATTTTAACCAATCAGGGCATGGGCCCTTGGTGTGGTGGTGTGTCAGCCATCCACGTGTGAGTACACAGGTGTGTACACTACATTTAGCTAGGTACGAATTATGAATATTCTACTTAGTGTTACATATAGTTTATATTAGTTTAAATTAATTTAGGCTAATTACATATTAAATATATTCAGTTTACATTTCACTCTTTCATACAGACGCACGACCTCGACCGGTCGTGCGTGTAGTGAGTGCCGTAGCGTAAGGGGAGACCTCCCCTTAGCGACACCCTTTGTAAGGGAGCCTTGCCGTTAAGGCACTAGCAAAGGCTACAGTAAACTAACCCGAGAATCTTGGCCCCGAGTAGGAGAGCTCTCTCCTACTAAGCCCTTAATAAGGGCGTATCGGCTAAGTATCGGCGAACGCCGCTTTAAGGAAAGTCTTCCTCTGTGCGCTAGCCGCACCGGCTACACTTATGGTGTACCCGATGCCGCTGATCAGCGATCTATTAGAAGACCTTGACAAGACTCTGTGGTATTGCTCACTAGACATGGCAAGTGTATTTTGGGTGGTTTCAATGACCGATCAGGCTCGCGAGATATCCTCATTTGTTACGCCGTTCGGTCTGTTCGAGTGTAACCGTATGCCATTCGGGTTGAAGAACGCTCCACAGATCTACCAGAGGCTGATCGACAACGCACTGTATGGACATTTCAAGATCAGCACCGATCAGGACCTCGCCAAAAATTATGATGCATTTACAGAGGGTGAACCTGACCGGGAGAGGAGACCGTCCGTTCTGGGAAGGCGATCGTATATCGACGACATTCTGATCCCTGCCTCGTCATGGAGCGATTTGTGCGAGAAGGTCGAACGTTTGTTGGAGACATGCGAACGCTGGAACCTGTCGATCAGTGCTGTGAAAAGTTATTGGGGCATGTCCAAGGTCGCCTATTTGGGTCATATGGTGTCAATCAGTGGGCTGGAGGCCAATCCCAAATATCTGGAATCACTGAACAACCTCCCGTTTCCCAGATCTCTGAAGGCAATGCAGTCCTTCTTGGGAAGCCTAAATTACTACAGCCGCTTCATTGAAGACTTTTCGATTTACGCGGCCGTGCTGTACGAGCTCCGGGAATTCGACTACCATATGTTGCGCGAAGAATATCGGGCAACTTTACGGGAGGGCAGCGACTCTGATCTGCCCGCAGATTGTCCGCAAGTGGAGGCAGAGGATCACATGAGGCGTGCAAAGGTTGCTTTCGGTATGCTAAAGTCCAAGATGGCGACGGCACCGATTCTCAAGCACTTCGATCCGGAGAAAACGCCGATCGTCATTGTGTATGCTAGTAAGTGGGCCATTTCGGCCACTCTAGTACAAGAACATGATGGAGTGTACCACCCGGTCACTTTTACGAGCCGGACATTGAAGCCGAACGAGTTCAACTATGGGATCGTCGAAAAAGAAGTTCTGGCTTTACTACGGATCTTGGATGTGTGCTACAACCTACTGGTCGGCCGATCTGTAAAGGTCCTTTCAAGAAAGTGACATTGGCCTGGTTATTATCAGCCAATGGGATGGACGGTCGGCTCGGCAGATGGTCAGCTATCTTGTCGTAGTGGTCTCTCGAGGTCGTCAAGTGCACCAAGGGAGAGGAAGAGATATTGGTCACATTAGCTGCCAGTATCACCCCTCGGTCCGAAGTGGATGAGGCTTTAGTGGCGATTGCCCCAAGGAAGATACCTCGACAGTCAATCTCGCGGCCGCCGCCGACCGTCGACCATGATGAAGAGCTCCTGGTCTTGAGTTTTGACTGGTCGGCCAGCGTGAAGAAGAAGGTCGGCTCCTATAGTGCCATACTGTGGAAGTTACCACAATGGTCTATAGTCGCAGCCGCCACCGATTTCACGCCTGACATAACGGTCAACGAGGCAGAATATCGGGGTCTACTTCTATGTCTTGATCTGCTGTCATCACAACAGAAAGGGCGGATCATCATATGTGGTGACTCCAACCTAGTGATAAGGCAGATCACCGGGGAGATCGACTGCAAGGCTCCACGGCTGAGGTCGTTAAATGATCGGGTGATAAAAGCGCTGAAAGACTACCCCAACAACGAGCTATTGCACGTGAAACGGGACTGTAACAGAAGCGCCGACCACCTCGCGACCCAAGACATGCGAGACCAGACCGGGGCGACGATCACCGAGGAAGCCGTTTTACAGGAACGTATGGACATAAACAGGCTCCCGGAGGTGATCAAGCCCAAGGACAGCTCTGGTCAGGTGCATGTGATGGCCGCAACCAGATCGCGAGCTCGGAAGTCTCGCCGATCATTCCCCAAGGAAAGCCTGAGTGAGTACGTTGTACAACAGCTAAGGGCGGAACGGATCCTCAAGGCGCAGGACGAAGAATAGTGGATCGTCAACTTGAAGGCTTATCTGCGCGGTGAATTTTCCAAGTTGACAAATGGTCAGGTGAAAGAGTGTGCCAAGATCGCGGACAGTTACGATGTGGATGAAAATGGATTGCTATATTACTGCCGCGACACTGATCAAGAGAGTGCCGATCGAGATCGACTGGCGAAACTGGTGATCCCTGAGTTGCTGCAGCCGGATGTACTTCATCACTACCATGTGAGTCTAGAAGGGGGAAATCAAGGTGTGGTGAAGTGTACCACAAATTTTGTCACTTATGGTCAAGGCAGTTGGTCGAGTTTCCGATTGGTCTAAACAAGGGGGCTTTTTAGCCTATCAGATTCAATGAGTATCAAGAACGCAGGTCTTGGGTGAGTCACCTGACATTGGGTATTTTACATAAGTTTGTGTGGTTACATTAGGGACCATAGGGAGGTAGTATTATTGGTTAGTTGCGATTTTACCAAGTAGAAGTCTTTTGGTTGCGGATTTTACAAGTAAAACTCTTTTGGTCTAGGAATAAGTGGCAAAAACCTCTTCTGGTCTTAGTCTACACCGCAGCAAGGGGGTCGCCGGTATTCTTTTCACGTACACTAGTCGCCTCAGACCGCCGCGGAGTGTTTGGGGGCAGAGCGTTAACTTATCCCCCCTTTCCTATTATACCCGGTCTGGACGCGCCGCACGCGCACTTTGGCCACCGGAAGTCCCTCGACAGGAGTACGATTTGGCGATCTCGACACTTTGACTCAAGTACGTTTGTAACGTGCTATTCACTGGATTGGTCTTTACGTGGAGATATCGTTTGTGGAGTTTCACGGGCATATTGGGTCTTCACGTGGACATATTGGATCATTGTAACATTGGTTGGAGTTTAGACCGGTTTTGGTCTTCTCTCATATTGGTCAGGGGCTAGACCGGTTGATTGGTCTACCCTCTATTATTTCGTATTGGTCAGGTCTAGATCGTTTGGGCGATCGACCTATTGGAATTTATCTTTTGGAAGTGTTTCTGGTCTGTACGTACCTGGGGTGAAGAGTTCCGCCCTAGGTACACCTAGCCAGCACGGTCTCATATTCAAGACCAAATCAGATCGATCTGCGATCCCGATCCACCGACTGTGTAACTAGCCCATTCCATCGGGTACACAAGGTGAGATGAACTTAAGTGAATCGGACCAAGTGTCTTTGGATGATGACCGGTCGTCTGCCAGCAGCGGACAATCGGACCAGATTTCGAATGGAGGTCCGCGGGGTACCCCCTCCCGTAAGTCGGAAGGCTGGGCACGATGGTGGTGGTCCGGTTGTCGATACAAATGTATTCGATTTCGAACTTGACTCCACCACAATGGTGCGCGTGCCCGGATCACTTGGTGATCGTGTATATCACCGCGAGGTGTCATCAAAGATTGAATTTGAAGATTTGAATTTGTAATCGTTCTGGAGAGGGCGTAAGGAAAGGCTATCACCTTACGTCTTCGTTCTCGATAAAGATGGCGATGTCCGGTCTGGCCTGGTGGAGGACCATATCGGGATTAATAACTTTTTTCCTCCCCAAAAGGCTCCCACCGGAGCCGATCGAGACTATAGCAAGTCCTGCTATAGTCCCGGAAAGGATCAGGATCTTGGTCCTGATCCTATTTATGTGCATAAAAAAGTTGATGGAAAATTAAAAGACGAAAAATACTTGGAGGCTGATCAGAACGATCAGACCAACCTCCCCAAGGTCCCCAAGGTCCCCAAGATTCCCAAGAAAGGGTTGGGAATGCCGGCCGACAAAGACGACCTTGAAGAAAAGTCGCAGGTCGGAGATGGAGTCATCACTGAAGAAGACCTAAACAAGATGTATTACATTTTTGAGCTGAAACTATTTGTTAGCTTTGACGTGGTCTTTCGGGTGTTGAACCTCCAGATCCCCGACAATCTTCTCGGTCCCACTACCGAGCCGATCCAGAGTGATCGCCCATTACTATTGTTGAAGAACTTGGTGGCGATGTTGGCGGAGGTTGGCATTAAAATGCAGAACCCCGCCGATGTCCAAACACTATTTGAATTTGAGACTTGGAGGCTGAAATCGTTGATGTCGACCTTCCACGACCATTTGGTCCCACTGGTGGGGGCGGTTCGCCGCCCAACTCCCACCGCAGCAGTGAAGGTCGCTGAAGTCTCCACAGCGCTTGTTGACATTGGTTCTGATGACGAATCGGTTTATCAATCTCCACCGGCCTCGAACAGCTCATTAGAGTTGGAGACTGGTGTCGAGCGGATGACAATGGGGGTGGACCATGCCCAGCCGGAACAAAAAAGGACGTGCGGCGGCAAAGGGATGCTTGCCAGTCGGGGCTCCAGCGACCCCCACAGGCCTCAGTTCCGAAACGGAGGGTATCAACACGTTGCCCATGACTCCAGCTAACGTCCAAGCCATGTTTGAGACGATGATGGAGCGTTTCATGGAAGACCGAGTTAGACCACCTCTGCGACCACATGTCCAAGACCGGTCTACCCAGCAAAGTGCCAATGTTTGCCGAGATGTGGATATGGAATCGGTAACATCTGTGGACAAGCCCACTCGAAGTGATAAGCAAGTCGGCAAAGGGAAGCGCAAGCCGCAACCGGCCAGACCGCGTAGACCAAGCAAGACAAGTGACTGTGACATGGAGTCGGTCGGCGGTCTTGACGACCACTGTGGGTCAGACGGTACGGGCGCTGTCAAGCCACGCAAGGCTAACCTAGCCTCCACTATTGCTTACGACTTTGGATCTGCTGCGATTCCGCGCATCCGTATGGCCGCGACGACCGACCTCAAGGACTTCACTGGCAAGGATGCTGATGAAGACCAGGCCCGGTCTTGGTTCGGTCGGGTCAAGTCTGCGTTCCTGCGAGACCAGACCCCGAAAAGTGAAAAGTGTCTGATCTTCCGGGATTTGTTGAAAGGACCGGCTGCTAACTGGATCCAACAGTTAGATCGGGATGTCCGGTCTGAATGGGACAGCTATGTGCAGAGTTTGAAGGGCAATATTGTAACTTCGGATTTTCGAGTGCCCGCAAGTATCACCATATGCAGAAGCGGATCTACGAGACACCGATCGAGTATTTGCATCGGTTGAACGTGGCTGCACTTCAAGCCGGCATAAAAATTAAAGAGAATAACCCACCGAACGGTGCTGCTCTGGAACATGTGGGTCACTATATTAGTACCCTGGACGATCAAGAACTGGCGGACCAGCTTACTCTTCTGCGTCTTAGGGACGCGGGTGAAGTTGAACAGACTCTACTGACGCTACAGCAGTCACGTAGCATGAGGGCGAAGAGTTCTGGTGGATCAGGTCGCTACCAATCCAAGACCCAGACCCAGGCCGATCCGGTCAAGAGACCCTGGACCAGACCGAACCGAGCGGTCAAGGCGATCGTAGCCGAAGAAAGCACGGGATCGGAAGGGTAAAGTGGAAGTCAATCCAGCCAGGAGTCATCGGATGAAGACCAGTATCGTTACGTCTATGTTGCGGGACCTGCCCCGAAGACCAGGTCGAAGTCCGACCAGGTAGACCGGAAGGGAAGGAACGGAAGCAAGTCCGATCCGGAACGACCTCGTCAGAAGTGCTCCCACTGTGGGTCGAGCAAACATGCTGGTCCAAACTGCTGGAAGAAGATGGTGTGCAAGAAGTGCGAGAGACGCGGCCACCCGACGGACCACTGCCTCTTCGTATGCAAGTCATGTGGAGAGATCCACGAGGCCGGGCACTGCAAGATTGAAGAATTTTTTAACATGATGCACAAGTGGTACGTGCCGGAGAAGCACGCGGGGTTGCTGCCGCCGGACGCAGAAAAGATGTTAAACTAGAACGCTCGCCAGGTTGGAATCTGGATCGAGCCGAGCGTTCTACGGTTCACATCTATGCATATGTCGGCAAGGAGGATAAGACCGACAATACACGTTCTATTCCGAATTGCGTCGACCGAGACCATCCGGTCTACAGTCTGAAGACCGATGAGTACTCCCGGACCAAGGTGGTTATGCAGTTGGACTTGCTTCCTGGAGAATCCCGAGGATATTGGAAGTATCACGCTCCTGATAAATGGTTCAAGCAGGCGAAAGCCTGTGGCAAGATTAATAACCAGAAGCGACGATGTTGTTCGACTCTGGAGCTGAAGTATCGATAATCGACTCCGCCTTTGCTCGTAAGGTCGGATGTCGTATAGACGATACCCAGAGACAAGAATGCGTCGGGATCGGCGAAAACTCTTATATGACCTTAGGAAGAACGCGTGTGAAAATTACTTTTTCGGGATCGCTGGTCTACTTTTTCATCGCTTGGGTTGACAAGTTGGCTGGTCAAGACGCTTTACTAGGAATGGATTTCATGGTCCCAGCTGGTATTCGCCTAGACCTGTCACATGGAGTGCTTACGCCCCCGAATGAGGTCCAGGTCCAGTTGGCTGGTCGAAGACCTCTGTATGGTTCGTATACCGATCTGGTCCGGTGGGACCAAGACCTCACTATCCCAGTTGGTCCGTCTGCCGATACCCCGGTTGAGAAAGGTTTTCGTTCGAGGAAGTTGTGGTTGACCAGGGGCGATCGGTGGGTCTCGACCTTCGTAAAGAGTGCTGGTCGACGTGATTTTGTCCGTGTTACCAATATCGGTGACAAGCCGCTGA
>CM047587.1:15367178-15377426 GCA_026184515.1 Peronosclerospora sorghi | reverse complement strand
TTGCTAGGTCGGACCATGACGGTATTCCTAATCAGACCGATATCAGTGAAGGACAGCCCGTCGATCAAGACCAGGGGCGTTCAGCCGGTCCAGATGGTCTAGGTGATATCGCCCCAGAAGATGAACAAGTCTGTATACATGAAGGCGGGGAACAGTATATTCAGGAGCTGTAAAGCCAAATGACAGTCCTCCCTGAAGTGTCTGCCGACTTGCCCGAAGTTACAATGGATGATTTACAAGTGGGTGATCAAGACCTTAACAGTCCAGACCAGATCGAGAAGTTGAAGAATATCATATGGAAGAAAAGACATCTGCTGATCGGAAAGGGCAACGCCTTACCACCTGCAGCCCGTGGTGCGATTTGCGATATTGACGTTGGAGATGCCAAGCCGATTGCCCAGCGATGTCGACGCGTGGCGCCACAGTACCGTGAAAAGCTTTCTGATCTCATTAAAGGACTGTTTGTCACCAAGATTATTAGACCGTCGACCTCGCCATGGGCCTCGCCGATCGTAATTGTTATCAAGAAGAACGGCGTTGACATTAGACTGTGCATCGACTATCTGCTGGTAAATCGGTTAACTAAACTTATGTTGTACCCGATGCCGCTGATTAATGATCTGTTGGAAGACCTCTACAAGACCTTGTGGTATTGTTCGCTAGATATGGCAAGTGGATTTTGGGTGGTCTCTATGACTGATCGAGCCCATGAGATCTCCGCATTTGTGACGCCGTTTGGTCTTTTCGAGTGGAATAGTATGCCGTTCGGTCTGAAGAACGCGCCCCAGATCTATCAAAGGCTGATAGACAACGTATTGTACGGACACTTCAAGATCAAGACCGATCGGGATCCTGTTGAAAATTATGATGTGTTTAGAGAGGGTGAACCCGATCGGGAAAGAGGACCGTCCGTTCTAGGGAGGCGGTCGTACATCGACGACATTCTGATACCTGCCTCGCCATGGAACGATCTGTGCGAGAAGGTTGAACGATTGTTGGAGACATGCGACCGCTGGAACCTATCTATCAGCGCCACAAAAAGTTTTTGGGGTATGTCCAAGTTCGCCTATTTAGGTCATATGGTCTCGAACAATGGTCTAGAGGCTAATCCTAAGTACCTGGATTCGTTAAGCAACCTCCCGTTTCCCAAGTCTCTGAAGGCAATGCAGTCCTTCCTAGGAAGTTTAAACTACTACAGCCGCTTCATCGAAGATTTTTCTATCTACGCGGCTGTGTTGTATGAGCTCCGGGAAGTGGACTACCATATGTTGCGCGAAGAAGACCGGGGAACTTTACATGGGGGCGCCGACTCTGGTCTTGCTGCAGATTGTCCGCAAGTGGAGGCCGAAGACCATATGAAGCGTGCAAAGTTTGCTTTTGGTATGTTGAAGGCTAAGATGGTGACGGCACCGATTTTGAAGCATTTCGATCCCGAAAAGGTCCCGACCATTATTGTATATGCTAGTCAGTGGGCCATTTCGGCCACTCTAGTACAAGATCGTGATGGTGTGTATCATCCGGTCACGTTCACGAGCAGGAAGCTGAAGCCAAATGAAGTGAACTATGGAATTGTCTAGAAAGAAGTTATGGCGTTGCTACGAATTCTGGATGTGTGTTACAACCTGCTGGTCGGCCGATCTATAAAGGTCCTGTCAAGGCGGTCTACTTTGGCCTGGCTATTATCAGTAAATGGGATGGACGGACGTCTAGGCAGATGGTCGGCGGTTTTGTCGCAGTGGACCCTCGAGGTCGTTAAGTGCACCAGGGGCGAGGAAGAGATATTGGTCACATTAGCTGCCAGTATCACCCCTCGATCTGAAGTGGACGAGGCATTGATAGCGATTGCCCCGAGGAAGCAACCTCGGCAGTCAGTTTTGAGACCGCCACCGACCGTCGACCATGATGAAGAGCTCTTGGTCTTAAATTTTGACGGATCGGCAAGCGTGAAGAAGAAGGTAGGCGCCTATAGTGCCATATTGTGGAAGTTGCCACAATGGTCTATAGTTGCAGCCGCTGCTGATTTCACGCCGGATATTACTGTTAAAGAGGCGGAGTACCGAGGTCTACTTCTATGTCTGGACCTGCGGTCGTCTCAAGAGAAGGGGCGAGTCATCATATGTGGTGACTCCAACCTAGTGATCAGGCAGATCACCGGAGAGATCGACTGCAAGGCTCCACGGCTTAGGTCGTTAAATGATCGGGTAATGAAGGCATTGAAAGACCATCCCAACCACGATCTGTTGCACGTGAAACGGGACTGGAACAGAAGCGCCGACTACCTCGCGACCAAGGCCATGCGAGACCAGACCGGGGCTACGATCACCGAGGAGGCCGTTCTTGATGAATTGATGAATATAAACAGGCTCCCCGAGGTGATCGGACCCAAGAACGCTCCGGATCAGGTGCATGTGATGGTCGCGACTAGACCGAAAGCTCGGAAGTCCCACCAACCGTTCCCAAAGGAACGGTTGAGTGAATCTGTTGTAACGACTAAGGGCAGAACGGATCCTCAAGGCGCAGGACGAAGAAGAATGGATTGTGAATTTGAAGACCTACCTGCGCGGTGAATTGTCTAAGTTGACGAATGCTCAAGCGAAAGAATGTGCCAAGATCGCAGACAGTTACGAAGTGGATGAGGATGGTTTACTATATTACTGCCGCGATGCCGACCAAGACAGTGCAGACCGGGACCGATTGGCGAAATTGGTGATACCTGAGTTGCTGCAGCCGGATGTCCTCCATCACTACCATGTGAGTCTAGAAGGGGGACATCAGGGCATAGGCAGAACGTATCACAAGATCAGGTCCCAATTTCACTGGAGAGGTCATTTCCGAAGTGTACAGAAATATGTGGGTTGTTGTACGGATTTCGAGACCGGAAAGGGTAGACCGGTAATCAAGGGGCGACCGCCCGGAAATATCGAAGCTAACTACCCTTTCCAGGTCATAGCGATGGACCATATACCGTCGCTGCCTAAAACGACATATGGCAATACTGAGTTGTTGATCTGGATAGACCTGTTCACCGTTCTAGTTATTGCGAAGGCAAGTGCGTCCCGGTCTGCCGAGCAGATCGCCAAAAGTTACGAAGAATGCGTGTTCCGAAGGTTCGGCGCCAGCGAGGTCATCAGACACGACCGAGAACCCGGTTTCATGGCCGAGGTATTCCGGTCGTTTAACAATATGCTGGGCCAGAAACAGAGCGCGACGATGGCATATCGGCCGCAAGCGAATGGATCGGTAGAACGTATGGTACAAACTATTACAAGAGCAATCAAGATGTAAGTTGCCGATCCAGACCAGCGCGATTGGGACGAATACGCAGAAAGGCTGGTGTTTGCACTCAACTCTTCGAGCGATCGGGTCCGAGGAGAAACGCCTTTTTATCTTGCGTATGGATGGGACCCCCAGTCCACTCTTGCAGCCGCGATACCTATTGGCTGCACTCGGACCCGCGATCGTGATGCTCGACGTTGGCGCATGCAGGTCCAGAAACATTACCAGCATGCAAGAGAAATTGTCAACAAAAAGTTACGTCAAGCTACACAAGACCGGGCAGACCGGAACAACGACCAGGTCCAACCCCACGGTATAGCACAAGGGGAGAGGGTATGGTTGTACCTAGACCGAGTGAAGGAGGGCTATGCGAAGAAGCTGGCTCACATGTGGCACGGTCCTTTCCGTGTTGCCGAGCTGATTGGTGAACACGCTGCCCGTCTAGTAACAACCGGCACGGACTACAATGTCTTCCCGATCGTACATGTGTCCAAGTTTAAACTGGTCCGAGAATTTCCTGATCGTCCCAAAATGCCCTGTCTAGTAGACGAGGCAGAACGGTTTGATTTCGATGAAGCATTACTGCCGGAGGACAGTTGTGACCGAACTCTGGAGAAGGACGAATTTGAAGTGGAAAAGGTCTTAGATGTCCGATCGGTCAAGAAGACCAGGTTCGGCCGGACCCACCGAGAATATCTGGTCCGATGGAAGGACCATGATGAAACAACTTGGATCGATGAGTCCGACCTGAACTGTGGAGCACTACTACGAGAATTCGAACGGGACCGAGTCAGTCGGAACCGTTTCTCAGTGATGCAGACCCATGAAGACCAAGACCAAGACATGCAGTAGCATCGGTCTTCCCGACCGGTGTGAAGAGGTGGAAGGTCTTGTGTCTTGTGTATTGTGTATTGTGAATATGTGACGAATTGGAATAGTGGAGTGACGAACGTGGATTGTTTCTTCGCGATGTAAGTGGAACGGTTGGTGATAACGTGTCTAGTGCAACTATGGAGAAAGTGGTGGAATTAGCTCAAGTGATTTGATGACCGAACATGTGAAAAAGAACGATGATATATATTAAGTGTTATCTGGTCGACTACTTACGACCTCACTCGCCATCACCCCACAGACGGCCGACGGTCAACGACGGATGCTTTTCAACTTGGTCCTGGTACTGGTTACGCCAAGGTTCTGGTTGGTCTAGTTGGACCAAAGCATCCTTGAGGTCCAAGACCGGTGTGATGCACCCAAGACCGGGGTACCATGTGCCACCGTCAGCCAGCAGCCGGGTACTCTCGACGCGACGCCGCGGCATATGAAGTACAACTGGATATAAGAACACATCGACGTCGCACTCGTGGGCCAGCATTCCGTCCAAAACATATTGGCACAGGACTGCCAGGCCTCACCCGCTCTGATCCGACGCCGCTTGCGCTTGTTCTGGATGGTCGCCAAGCCAGGGTCTTGCCGAACTCGTTCAGGGTAAGCAACAGATAGTGGATGCCTCCCAGATGGCTTGAGCGTGAGTCTTGTTAAAATATTTCGCCCGACTCATGAAAGCATTGGCCCACGGAGTCGAGTGGAAGATGAACCCCAGCTTGGGATGCTTGAAAATCTTCCACGGATCGTCAGCGTACAAGCAGTAGATCTGTGCCGACGTGATCAAGTCCGGCCGCCATTCCGACGCGGCAGGAACTTTCTTCGCCGGCGGGAAAGGCCAATGGTCTGGACGAGAGAAAGACCGGTCCAGGAGCTGCTTGGTTCAGGGTGGACCGGTGTAAACAACCGATCTGCCTTGGCGACCACGGCAAAGTATCCTCACGCGTTCGTGGCGGAAGGGAAGAACTGTCAATTGCCACGTTGGCCAACAAAGCATCTTTGTGGAGCTTGGACGTCCCAGGCAATACCGTAGGTGTTGACTTTGTCGACGCATGAGGTGGTGGAACGCCACCATGCGGACCGGTCTTCTTGGTCTGCTCCGAAGTCGATGCAACTTGAACAAAACTTTCATGTTGACTTGTTCGCGACTTGGTTGGGATGGGGACAGCAACTCCGAATCACCGTAGTCTTCGCCGGAGTCATCCCAGGACGAGACCTCTGAATACTTGGCGTGGTCAGCACGAGGGCGCGAGGGCGCGAGGGCGCTTGAGTTTTGGCAGGGTTTCAGGAATCACTCACGTCCAATCTTGGGTTCACGAGAAGCGCTGCATCTTGGCTCGCTTATGAGGCACCGCACGCTTTCCCCCTAGTTCGGGGTCGCGCGCTATGCCCCGCGCCCTCGAGCCGCCCGGCGCGCTTGCGCGCTTGTTGGAATTTTGTAAAATTTTGGGCTGGGGAATTTCGGCCAATGAACGGCCTTGGTCTTGGTCCCGGTGTTGGTCCACCAAGGCGGCCGACCAGACCGGTCTACGCTGGAGGCAGCAACCGGATGCCGACGAGGACGCAACAGGTCATCCAAGCGCTGATGACATTCTTTTAATACCGCCCGACGACCGTTCGCTGCCTGCGTCCAATCGTTCGACTTGCGTTCACAAGACTGGACCTCCTCGGTATGGTCTTGAATCGAAATTCGGAGCTCAGTGAGACGCCTCTCGAGGTCGTCGCTTTAAATGCTCAACGTGGTCTGGTCAAGCAGGCCTTCTGCTTGCTGCTGTTGGACCAGCACAAGCTGCTCCCGAAGATGAAGCTGATGAGCCTCCAAGCGGGTCAACCTATTGCGCGCGTTTATTAGTCCGGTCAAAATCTGACGCAGCTGGAGGTCATGCGTGTTCGACTGCCGATCGGCGGCAAGCAGGGCATTGATCGCCTTGCTGATGCTAGGAGGTATACGGGCTGGAGGTATACGGTCTGAAGACAAACGAAGGTTAAAACAGGTCCAAGGTGAAGACGGGACATGCATGCTTACGTTGTGTCGCCTGTTGAGCAATCTGCTCCTGGAGACGTGGGATCTCTTCAAGTGCGTCTTGCAACTGCGCGTCGGTCCCGGTCTGATGCCCTGCCAATGTCTGAGGTGCAGTAGAACGATGGGGGCTGCCAGACCGGACCGACCGGACGGGCGAAGTGACATGCGATGACGTGGTATGCGAGGTGCCTACAATAACGGTCGTAAAGGAAATACAAGAAGGTCAAGTCCAGCAGTGCAAGTACCTGGAACGGATGAAGAAGATGGTTGCTCCATGTCGGAAAAGTCTGAATGACCAAGGTTCAACTGAATTTGATGGACGATGTAACAGGACTGATCCTGTTACTGGCTTACACTGTATTTGTGAGAGGAAGCGCGCAATACAATTAGGGTAGGATTAGTTGGTAACAACTAATCCTATAATTAAAGTAAATATATTAATATTCACTTGTTATCTAAAACGCAAAATTAAGAGTGTTTATTTAATGGGTGGTTTATTTTCACCTCTGCTTCAGCTTCCGTTTTCACTTTCACATCCGCGCTATCTTGCGTAGAATCGCGGTGATATCCCGCGTCGCCCAAAGATCCGGGCACGCGCACCATTGTGGTGGAGCGGCTGATCGAAGTTTTTGAGACTTGATCAGGCGGTACCACGGCGCCCAGACTGACGACTAACAAAGGGGGTCCTCCGGATTTCTTTGACTGCTTGTGTTCTTGCTCACCTTGTGTACCCGACGGCTAGGCGTGGGTCGCTCCTCAGGTGGCGGGGACAGCGCACAGCGAATTCTTGGTGCAAGATTGAATTAACTAACTTGTGACGATACAACCGATGTGATCAGGCGTGATCACGTACGATCAGGTGCTTAAATCACGTCAATTAGCCGCGATCAGGCTTGATCAAGTTTGTGCCGATGCTAATAACCGACGATCAGCAATATTACGTCTTTATCGCAAGTGCGATCAGGCGGCAGTCCGACGCGATCAGGTGCTGAAACGATGTAGATCAGTGGTAATCAGGCTTGATCAGGCTTTGGCTGACGTTACTAACCGTCGATCAACAATATTCTGTCTTGACCGCAGATGCGAGCAGGTGTCTTGATCGCAAGTGCGATCTGGTACTGAAAGGCTCGATCAGGGGCTAAAAACTGCTGCCCAGTCGTAAAATACCTTGATCAGACTTGATCAAGCACCGGAAGTCGTTCAAGTAGCAGTTGGCGCGATTTGCGATCAGAAATCACGATCAAGATTCACAAAAAGTGTCGATCAGGTGTTGATCGGTAGGGGGGGTACTTGATCAGGCAGCGGAAGTCTTCACTGCCTGATCGCGGAGCCTCTAAGCCTTCAAACAGCTAAGGAACGCCCAAATCAATGCGCTCCTAGCCTAGAATATATGAGGAAAAGGTATTTATATTAAAATCCACCTAGAGTTCCCGTGGGGCGCTTAAAGCAGCCGACATCTAGGGGCCAAACGTTAATTTCACGGGGAAGAGGTGAGAGCACTGCTCGATCACGTTCCCAAAACCAAAAACCTTTAAACGAAGAACCGCAGACACTGCCGGCAGAGTTGCGGGGTGAGTCCTCTCACTCTACGCCAACCGGTGGGCCAAAAACGCACTTAGTGCTCCCGCCCGGGACGTAGAGGTTTCAATAAGGTGGGGGCGCAAAGGTGCCTTCCCAAAAATCAATCAGCGCGATCGTACGCAAATGGAGAACTTTATTATCAATTAAGCCCTTAGTTCTACCCTGTTCCTACTTTCAACCAATCCGCATCGTCCATTCGAAACGCCTTCAGTCCATCAGTCTACCTGATTTTCCGCTTGTTCCTTGTTTGTTCGCTGGTGTCCGCCGCGTACCTGTAAGTGATCAGCACATCTTCCGTGTCCCTTCTATATCCTGTCTATGTACACCACGGTGGTACGTACTACTGTACCCACCGTGGTATACATGGCGGTACCTAATCAAGTACTACTGTATCCACTATCTGCGTCCACTATCAGGCCCCTAATTTAGGTCCTAATATTAGTCATAATATTAGGCCCCCTATGGGCCTAATAAAATGTCCAACATTAGGCCCTATTTTAGCCTAATAAAAAAGTCCGCTTTACGACACCTAAGCCTTCGGGTACACAAGGTGAGCAGAAATACAAGCAGTCAAGGACAACCGGAGGACCCCCTTCGTTAGTCGGCAGTACGGGCGCCGTGGTACCGCCTGATCAAGCGTCAAAAACTTTGATCTGCCGCTCCACCACACCTTAATCTTCCACTGTGTCCTCCGGCTTCTACGTTCAACACACCGTAAACTTCAACTTGTCGAGGACTGAGAGACGGGGCTATCCGACCAGAAAAATAATTTGTCCCTACCACGTGAAAGTAGCGACGCCAAGCCGCTGTTACTACACGTAGATCCTCACCTGATGTGACACTCTTGCTATCATCGTAATGCGGCGTAGGAGGCACGTTAAGAGCGAAGGGAAAGTGGATGTCGCTTTTCGCGCATTCTCTTAACTCATTCAGACGCCTCATCACACTTGAGTAATCATCAAGAGCTTCATTTTGCGTCCTGGAAGTATAATTTACTTCAGATTTTGCTACGATAAAGTGCGCAAAACATCGCGCAGGATCCACCTGTGACTTTAGCCATTCAGATGCCTGTTCAAAAGCAGGACGCAGTATTTAATACGCCTCCATGCACTCTTTTTATCATTCTTCTCATCAGTATATTTGCTGCCATTTAAGCCCAGTAAGATGGTCGCCAATGCTGGAAATTGATCGTATACATTAATCCCGTCCTGCTCGTACGCGTTGTGTAGGACCAGAACTCGTGTATGCGTACTAGCCGCCACTATAAACACGCGACAGTACGCACGCGATGGTGGTATCAACGGTCCACCCTGTGTTAACGTAATTTCCCCCACAAGTACTGTCAGCAGAATCAAGAGCAGCGGCCAGAAACCTGGGCCATGTCGCCCCATTATGCGCGTAGAGGACTAGAGACATAATGATTGGTGCAAATATATATTGATTGGCTGATCCATGGAAATAATTTGGGGGGGGGGGGCAAATAGCCAAAATGGGGGGGCAAATAGCGCTTTCCGATAAATATTCCCACCCTCGTCGGACAAATCACAACCGATGAAAAAACTTGACTTATATAAGTAGATTTATTAAATGAAGAAAGTATATAAATCTATTATGGTCCCTGCAGTAGCACGGAAAATGCCCGATGATCCGAATCCATGGGATCAAGATGCAGGTCTGCCTTGAAAAGTCTGCAGGATATCGAGCTTCATGACGTTCAAGAGAAGTCGTTAAGCGGCAAACTGAGTGATGCGAAGAGTTTTCAACCAGTTTTTCAGTAGACTAATAGGGAGTTTCGGGTATTACGATCTTTCAGAGAAATTATCTTGAGCCGATCTTTAGAGGCAGGCAAATGTTTCATCCAGCCGAATCGGGCGCCCCCCCCCCTCTTTTTTATTCTCCGTACTGGACTCGCAAAATTATGCACCCTGCCACGTCCAAGCGTAAGAATTTGTTGTCTGTTTGTATGGTAGCTTGTTACCGTTGCGAGTTAGATTACGCAGCTAGCAAACCTCCATATTTTTGTTATACCGGTTACATACGACTTAAACACGCGGCGACAAAGGATAAGACTACATGGATATGTGTACATAGACAATCCTCTCGAGAATTGCATTCTGAATAATTATACATTCCATATAGTGATAGTGTCTTTAGTATGTATACTACTCGTTTTCTAGTTTAATAAAATAAGTGTTTTGCCCGCTTTTTTGCGTTTTTTGGCTAATGGATTACCAGTTACAATCCGCAAGCACCGAGTGTTCAACTGGCGTGCTATCCCGCCCTTTTGCTGACAGAGGGTGTTGTATCATTAAATTGGAACAGTTTATTGGTTCCTCTTGATTGTGATACGTGTACGATAGTGGTAACAATGTATCTCATCCGAAAATGGATGATCACGATATCATGATCACGTGATCAGTGGATTTAGGATTTTATCAGTGGATTTTGGGTTTTATCAGTGGATTTTGGGTTTTATCAGTGGATTT
>CM047587.1:15334018-15367168 GCA_026184515.1 Peronosclerospora sorghi | reverse complement strand
TGGATTTTGGGTTTTATCAGTGGATTTTGGGTTTTATCAGTGGATTTAGGGTTTCATCAGTGGACTTAGGGTTTTATCAGTGAATTTAGGGCTCGTCAAAATTACGAGGTACCCTTTGATCTATCGCTATCGATATTCTACCGGTATGCTCGTCACGAGGACTCCACCATTGCGAAGGCGATAAGACGGTGGCGACTAGAGAAGGAATGGAAGGGTTTGCGATTCAAACAAGTCTCATGTCCGACTTCCAACAATATCGTGGAAACGGATCATTGCCAATTGTTGGAGTTTTACAAGTGATGCATAGAGGCCGGTATGGGACTGAATACAAACTTCAAGTGCGGCGCGACCATACGTGGTCGAGTGGTACACTGCTCACTTCGGGAGCCCCAACTGTGTTAATGAAGTCAAGTAGTGATTTACTAGCATGACGATATGCGACGGGAACTTACTGCGAGTCTGACGCACGTCATTCTCTAGTGCAAGTCACTACGCTGGAGTCTAGAGACGAACGTGTTTTCTGCAGAAATTTATTCTGTGGTCTGTCACCACTGCGAGGTGTGGCTACCATTGGCACTGATGCCAGCCTGCATTGGATTGCAAAAGAAATCCATCTACAACGCCCATGGAGACGGAGAAAAGGAAACCAACGCATCACCTACAAGTCGGAAGGAATCATCATCAAGGGATGGATGGAAGTCCCTCCATTGGACCCGGGCCCAAAACGAGCACTTTGCCGGAATTATGGCAAGGGATGGCGGCTCACGGGCTAAGTCGCCTTACTCTGGCACGTGACATTCCTTTTGGCCATTTAGTTGATGCTTCGATCGTACCAAAGTATCCAAAACTCAACAGTCAACAAACTTGCAGAGCATTGCACAATTTACACAATTTATTGCTCATATCAGACATACCTGATTTGTCAGATCAGAAGCATTCTAAATCTGTGTCATGTCTGACCCGAATGCCGATATTGTACGCTTCGTCGTAGTCTACCACATTTCCTCTAGGTATTATGTCACGATCCAACCCCCCACGTCCTCCTTGCTTAGGACGCAGCGTCAGCAACACGAGGCTCGATCTTTAATGACCGCGCAAAGCACGAGTCACCGTCAACGAAAGGAACGGAGGAGCAAATATGTTCCTAAAAAAAAAGGTGCACCAGATAGACGATTCGTCATCCGTCGACTCGTAAGGATAATATATGAAAGTGAGCTTACCAGAACACGCTTGTCCGTCGGTAACAAGTATGGTGTCTTCTGAAACGACAAGACTCTCCGAATGAGAAACCCAATGGATCGTATCTTCTTAAAATTGATCAAATCGCCTTCGACCCGATCGGGATATTCTTGCAGTGCGATCACGTTTTGAATCACGACTCCCATGTACGGAATCAGTGGTGGCGTCGCTTCTTTTGTAAATTTGTTTAGTGGCCGAGCACCTTTTTCGGTCAGTGGCACTAAATCTTGCCATAAATCTCGCGCTTGAGGTGGTAGTCGGCCCCACGTTTTCTTGAGACGGAAAATTGAAGAATCATTCGCAGCATTCATAACGGCCATGAATCCGTCAAGATTTTGCAAAGGAGAAAGCAACACGCTGGCCACACGAATAAAATATGCGAGGATTTCAGCACGTTGGTCCACATCGCTTCGCACTAAGATCTGGCTCACGACCCAAGTTGATATATGATTATGCAGCAATCGTAGTCGCTGGTACCCTGGTGTTTTTTCTGCATTGCGTTTGGATGCCAACACTTCGGACACTACGAGACACAATTAGAGACATCAGCGTGAGAATTTTCAAGTTTGAATGGATATCATCCTGAGATACCTTTGATCTTGCTGAAAAGATAATGTTCCATCAGAGTAATTTGCTGCGCGATGATGCTAGGATCTAAATCCAAGATCCTGTAGTCATGGACAACGATTAACCCCGAGTAACGACTGACAACAATAACTGGAGGAAACGCACCATAACCTGGTCATTCGTTGCTCTACACAATACGTACGACCCACATTCACCCCTTTTGGTTGCCAAGGTGTGATTGTCGTCGGCCGACCTTCTGATACCGAATCGAACGATTCCTCTGGCTTGACAACAAATGATTTTTTCTCTTCTCCAGTCCTCCACACACCAGCAAGTGACATTCGACGTCGCATCGCTTCAGTTATAATCTCCATCCCCGTAGTCACACCGAATAAATCGTCATCTAAGAACTCAAGGTTTGGGTTGGCTTGCTTTGCCTTGCAGATAAATTGCTTCAGAGACGTGTACTCACTTTCGCAAAACGATAATTCCTGAAATTCCTGCATGCGATTTGACTGACAAGCATCGACAAACTCAGGCAGAAGCGACGCATTGAGCCATTGCGCACACTGCGGGTCATCATTAATCAAGTCATCCTGCTCAGGGACCAATTCCGCAAATAATTCAGCGACGTAATTACACACAGTCATATCGCATTCCACACTGTGCTTCAATATTTCTATCAACTTATTCAATGCACTTAGCAACATGCGTCGCACATAAAACCCAGCTTCTGTTTTCACCGAATACCTTTTCCACACATTTCGTAAAATGTCGACCGTCTCTCGAAAGTTATTGCCATCTTCATTGGACGCGTACCCGCACGACCAAATGAGTGCACTCAACTCTTCCAGACGGTAATTTTCGTAGCGTAAAAGAAAATCGGCAATAGCCTCAAACGTTCCTGCAATAATTTCTTCGACTCCATCGATCTCTTCCGTCACAAGATCCTTAATGCTCAAAGTCTTTCCCGATAGGTCTTTCCGCCCAGTTAGTGACATGGGAATATCAGCCTTCTCCAACTCGTCAATGTCTTCGTCATCTTCCTCCTCATCCGAGTCATCATCGTTTTCGCCCATTTCACTGTAATTATCCCTATTTGCTAAATCATTTTCTTCATCTGAATGCGCTTGTGAGGAACGACTTGCTTCTGCAATATACGCTGCCGACTGTCCATAAAGGTCACGTCGATCAGGTTTTGCACTGTCACCCATCTTTGTCAAGAGACACGCGTACAATTCGTCACAGCCATATAAAGCAGCGTAATGCAAAGGCGTGCGATACACTTCGCAAACTGCAGACGTGTCTGCACCACTCTGCACAAGATAATTCATAGTGTGAACCACTGAGGTGGTGTCTACGGTGATGCTGCTTCGCAGATCAACCGTGGTTTTCTGGTGAGGAACATTACGACGCTCGGTATGGCCTATCGGGTTGGGCACCGACGGTGAGAAAGCAGCGATTTTCTCCATCGCCATCCCGTGATCTGTTGCACCTACAATCATCAGTGGTGTCAACCCTTCGCTTGTACGAACATCAACACCACAGCCCTTCTCTATGAGCAACTGACACACGCGCTGACTCGCGCTAGCTGCGGCAAAGTGAAGAGGAGTCTCCCCATGCAATGTCCGAATCTCGACTTGCGCACCATAATCTAGCAACCCTTCCACCACATTATCTCGACCGCTTTTTGCTGCAAGGGCAAGAGCACTCATGCCACGCTGCCAGTTCCGCGCATTGAGGTCAATACTGCTGTCAGCTTCCAGTATCACGTCGATTCCGCTGAGATAGCCTCTTTCGGCCAGCAACATGACGGGGGTATTGCCATATATGTCAACAGTATCGATGAGTGCTCCATGACTTATCAGTTTTTTGATGATCAAAACGGCTTTATCCGCATCGCTTAAAGTGGCTGTTATTCCATTTGTTGCTTTGGTCATGTCACTCGACAAGGTTAGGGTAGCAGGCATTGTACAAGGGGATCCAACCATATGCAGCGCGGTGCGACCACATTCTCCAATTGTCTTAACCTTGGCGCCGTGCTGAAGAATGTACGAAACAACATTAAAGTGCAGCGCACTGACCGCGACGTGAAGTGGTGTATTACTACCACACTCATGAGCAACATAATTCACGTCTGCACCGTTTGCCAGTAGCATTTGCACGCTGAACACATCACCACGCTGGCACGCGTGCATCAGCGCCACGTTCCAAAGAGCTTTGTTCGACGTCAAGATTTTAAAGTAACTGCTCCCGGGAATAAAAGCTAATCGATGGGGTGACGCCGATTCAAGCAGTAAGAGAATGATGTCTTGAAATGGCCACAGAACCACATTTTGACCGTTTACTGTCACCAATACATAACCTCGAGTGATAATATTTCCAACAGCTGAGAATCCGTGGGGTGAAATGTGCTCAACGATTGCACCGTAGCGGTATGTTGGTTCAACTTCGAATTCCAGTACACGTCGCCAGTCACCGTCAATCGAGAGCGTAATCTGATCTTTGAAAATATCTTCAAGTACCGCAGGGATACTCACGTTGCTGACTGAATTGAATGGGTCCTGGGCTGTGGGCAAATCCTCCGATGATGAAACATCACTTAACATTTTGACCCACGCGGTCGATTTCATCAGCAACGTTTTCAGTGAGATAAGATTCTCCAGTCCGCTATTCGACAACACATAAGTGAAAATTGGAATGATATCATCGGTCTCAAGTGCCTCCAACTCGGTGATTGTGTCATGCTCCTCAGCGTATGTCGCCTGAATCTCTTTAATGGTACTCGTAAGGATGTCATACTTTGCTGCAGGAAGAGGCACTTGAGCAATTTGGGCAAGAATTCGCGAGGCTTTTCTCCATTCTTTCCATGATATCTGATGCAACGGAATATTGAAATACATTTGATCTTTTCCTTGTAGCCACCGCACCTTGCGATTAATCGAAGATTCTTCTTCATGGTACACACGACGTAGGCAAGAATTAATTTTGTCATGAAGCGGCACAAAGAGCACTTCTTCTACATGGCGAGAAACAGCTGAACGCACGATGTCTAGTGATATTGGCTGCTTTGTATCTGCATTTTTAACACAGTTCATTTCATCGTTACCAGGGTCTTCAAGTGCTGCTAATATTCGTGCTCCATGGTCCTTAACGATAGATTCGGTTAATGTTGCATGGAATTCTTGAAATTGCCGAAGCCCACTAGTGTTTTGAGACTCATATGATCCAATAAAGCTTTTATACAAGGCGGCTTCAGGCGACTTGCTGGTGTGAAGAACTTTTCGTAATTCCGCTACAATACGAATACTTCGAGCGTCAACGGTGCTCGTACGAATTCGATTGCCGCTGGACGCATCGCCTGAATGTAAAAGACTGTTGGTTGCCACTGTGCCCAGCAATCCTGCTGACGGTGGAAGGGTGCTGCTCCCTCCACCCGACAAGCTTTGCAACAGACACACCCACGCACTTGCGTCGTCGTCGTTTGATCCGGAACACACAAATGAGAAATCCTCACCAGCTACTTCAAAACAAAATGGTCTCTTGGTCTCATCCGGCTCGAGGAAACGCACCGACAGCATACCATCATGGAGATGCATTTCTCCTCGTAACTTGCCAAAGTTGTTTCCTTTATAATACTGCAATGACGCCCAATACTCGCCTGTAGCAATGTTTGTTCGCTTAATTAATACAAAATAACGTCGCTTCCATGTTTTCCTGTATAGAGTCGAGAATCTCAGTGGATAATCAAAACATTTTGAGCAAAAATAAATGAAGATTCCCACGTACATTACGTTCGCCTGTTTGTAGAGCCAGCCGCTGCGAATCAGCTCCCGGTCAATTCGGACAGACGTGGTCGAGCTTCTTGATTCCACCGAGTTGTTGTTAGAATAACTGGACGACTGTTCTGCATTCTTTGTCGACATTCTTAAGAGCGTCTCCTGGTCAGGCACTCGCACCGTCCTGCCAATCGGTACACCTCGTCTCGCTGACACTCGCCACGAGAACTTTTTACTACCCAAGCGTCTATGAGGGCGCAGTGCATCTTCTGCCGCTTGTAACACCGGCACAAATTCATCCTCATCCGTGTCGTACTCACCCACTACCACTTTAGGCGCCGCCCTATTTTCCTCATCACTTTTTCCAACTTCTGTCCGGTCTACTCCACCTAAATGAAAGAAACTGCCTTCTCGACTAGCCTCGAGGACTGGAATATCTCTGTCGGAAGTTTCTCGTGGTCTGGGGTCGGCGGCGACCTGTGGCGGGTTCTGACGTCGTGGCGGCGTGTGATCGACTCGCGTGGTTACTTGTGCCCGTAGCGGTGGTAGAGGTGGGGGTGGAGGTCGTTTGGAGACCTTTTGAAACTTTACGGGGGAGGCCACGTCGTCCATGAGGAAGGTACTAAAGTTCAGCGGACGCGTCGAGTCCGTCGCGGGAGAGGACGAAGAGGACGTTCGCTCGATATCTTTTTTATGTGAATTGGAAGCCATTTGGCGCACGTTCAGATCGCCGCGATTCATATGTCCACGACACGGTCGCTTGCGTTATGGGGTTGCTCGGCTTTGATCAAAGCCTGGTGGCTGTCACAAACACGATGCAGAGGCTGCAAACGCAGGACGAGAAGGGAGAGGAGAAGAATGCACACGCTATCGTACACACGTTTCTTTTAACAGGCACCAACAGATGATGACTCAGCGCACGCGACAACGCACGAGAACGCGCAGTGCGGAAATCGCTTGCTTTCCCGTTTCCCTTTGGGCCCCTAACCTGTGAAATGTGACAAAAACCGAGAATTAACCAATCAAAGAAGAGACTCGGGATCAGTAGCGAAAACGCGGTAAAAGCTAGACGGTCCACACGTCTAGTTATAAACTTAGTATAAGTATAAATAAAGATTGGGTTCTTACAGTATGGCAGGAACTATATATCGTGTCGTCGCTTACGGCTTTCGCGCGCCTCGACGGCGCTAAGAGTTTTTTCGCGTGCTCGCGTCAGAGAGCAGCCGCGGTAGTCAAAGTGCACTACAATGGTCCGTTCAATGTCTTAAAGACTTCACGGAGCGAGGTGTCGGCAAAGCAACAAAAGCAAGGTGCCCTTTCCAACGTCGTCGTCCCCCAATGCAATTTAAGAGGCTGGGTCAGTCCTATTAGCCGAGCGTACGTTAAAAGTACATCTATAGATGGCGGTCACAGGAGCAGTAATACATACCCCTCTTTGGTTCCATACCCATTACGTCGAAGCGTGTCGACCACTACTACTTTTCGAAGTACGATCGTCGCCCGGCTTAGACGTATCCAATCATCGCCTCAGTTAAGCTCATGCCGTCATTCGACACGCGTCTTTTTCCTCTTGCAATCTGCAATACATGTACCGTATCGTGCCTGGAGGCTTGTTGACATAAAAGCCGCTCTTCATCAAACCGCGTTGGGACATAGATCCAGCGAAATTAGAATAGCCGGAGTGGATCGGCCTCGCTTCCTCTTCACAAACTTACGCTAACGAGATAAACGTGGACGGATAAAAAGTTCTGACCACGAACCGTCTGATCCCCCACACCATTTGACCTTACGGGTGATCGTTAAATGTAGTGAACTAAAAGTATCTATTCGCTATGGTGGCCAGTGCTCTGTTTAATCGTTGAGATGCGGACGTGATAAAGAAAATGTTAAGAGAAACCCCGCAGGTGTCATGAGTTGCGTGAACAAGTACAAATCATGGACATGCTCGGAGAAGGCACGTTTTCCAAGGTTTACTTAAGCCAAAATGACGCAGGAAACGAATTCGTATATGTGCCGACGGATAATCAATTGCGTTGTAAAAACTCATACCACGGCATTATTAACAGGCATTGAAGATCATGAACAAATTGACTCCAAGCGTTAACGCGAATACGAGCGAATTTGCTGGGAAACTTGTCTTTTCCAATGCCTTCGAGGGAAGATTTCCCATTTCAGCTTCAGCAATTCAAAAGAGGCGGCTATCATGATATAGCTCGCGCATTCGAGTAATCAATAGTCCAGCCGACGGTATGCTCTTTTAAATACCAAATCATGTACTGGGATAGCAAAACTATCGCTAGGCTGCCCGCAACACCCTAACAGGAGTCTTAAGTCCCGGTGCTGTGCGCAAGTGTCGTGAATGTGCTAAAATAGTCCGCCTAGGTTTTTGTCAAAACTGAGTAGGACTATTTTTAGGTAGCAATTTGTATTTCGTTCTTATTGGTAGCATAATTAGTGTATGGCCCCGACTAGGGGCACACCCCAGTTTTGCTAGGGGCACACCCCACTATAATAAAATACCGGCTAATAATAAGGCACCCCCTAGGGTTAGGGTTACTTTGTAAAAAAAGGCAAGAACAGCGGCACCATTGACTGCGAGAAATATTTTAGCTGTGCACCAAATCATGGCATCTTCATCCTTGCCAGTGGCTTTGGGCTCTCGCTGCAGTGATCTCCTGACTTCTGAGTGACACATTGATGAACTCATTGCAACTGGCAGTTATGAGCAATCAGTCACAATTCGGACGGAAGTGTTTAACGCATTTCGAATAATTTTTTCACATCCACATCTCGATAACTTTCTTTTCACATCTGGTACTAGTTAGTTTTACAGCATCGCAGAGCGCATAGTGTGTTGCCATTTCCTCTAAATACGGCGACAACTTCGGTGAAACATTTTCAGGCCGCGCCTGAAAAATGGCGAGCCAAAAAATCAAGCCGATTCTGTTTGTTGAATCAGCTACTACAAACCGTCGCAAATGTGCTGCTACTCTGAACTAACACTTTTGTCCACGGCGGGACGTGTAGATGTCGTATGCCCATTCTGGTTGAATTTTTGCCACTCGTGCGTGAAAACACTACTAGCAATATCCCTTGTATACGTAGAGAAGGATGAATTCTACGACCGTTCGTATTTGAGTGGTGATCTTGTTTCAGTGCCATCTGGAGTTGTCCACTGTTGGTCCCGATGTAGTAGTACCAGGTCCTCGACTGCCATAATCACGAAATATATATAGAGAGCAAGACGCTCACCATAAACGACGTAGTTCGTGAAGACATGCTACTATCTGCTTCCTGCAACGGTGAGGTGCTCTTCTTCTTAACGTTCCTATGACGGACAGATCCCTTCTCAGGACAGCTGGACGTAAATGCCGCTCGAGATCCCCAGGCCGCATCGCCCTACCATTCCATTGACCCAAAAGCGAGTCCAAAGGCTTGGGCTCGCATGCATCCGTACACAATGTGTGATACCCCTTTCCGGACTGTGTCCACTTGGAACACGTTGACACTGTCCTGCTTCCGAAAAAATAGCTACTGTACTGTATAATACGTGAAGCTGGAAGATCGCGACACGATACACAACCCAAGCTTCTGTGCTTCTGTTTCCATATGTCCATATTAGTTTGTTCTTAAGCACCTACGCCGGTTCGGTATTATTAGCCAGTATTTATTATTAGCCGGTATTTTATTATAGTGGGGTGTGCCCCTAGCAAAAGTGGGGGGTGCCCCTAGTCGGGGCCTTAGTGTATTAGTACTCGGTTCTGAGTACACTAGAGCTTGGTACTGGTTGGTTTAACAACCAGTAATACTGGGTACTGATTGTACCGATATACTGATTGGTTGCGATTCCAGTACAACAAGTCAGTATACATTCTCATCCAGTTTACTGTCAGTAACTGGGATGGTACCCGATATGCCTCAGTTTCCTACCAGTTTCAACCAGTATCGCTCAGTTTTCATCAGTATCCATCAATTTGTTTGAACATGCTTGATGGTGGGCAAGTAGGGCTACAGTAGTAGTAGAACTAGTGGCTTGCAGCTGCTACAACTACTTTGTGCTACGTCCTACATTACAACGGTAGTAGGTCATACTACTACTACTACAGTAGTTATATGGACTGCCAACTCTGCTTGTACCAACATCACACAACATCACCATCTTTCGTCGTCACCACCACTTCCACGTTTCCTCCTCGTCAGCAGCGCGACGAAAACGACAACAACCCGAGCTACTACCGATTGTGTACCTTTATTGCCTCTTTACTGTCGCACCGACTGCCGCACTATAGAACACATGGATCTTCTTTTTACTCAGGCAACGGAGGAACAGCAGAAATCAACTGTTGTGGAGGATGGCGGCGGCAACGCTTCTGCCTGTGCCCCCATTCCTCCTACCGACCGGGTAGGTGGTAGTGTTATCATCGACACCTTGTGCGAAGAAGATGCCAATAATGCTATTTCAAGTACTACTTCTTCTTGTTGTGCGGGCAGCTGATGACGGAGACGCTGGTGATGAGGCGAAGGGCAGCACCGCTGTGGTGGAGTCAAGTTCGAAATCGAAAACATTAGCATCTATAACCTGACTACCACCATCGCGCCCAGCCTTCCAACTTTCGGAGGGGGTACTCCGTGGACCACCACTCGAGATCTGGTCAATCGTCCGCTGCAAGCAGACGACCGGTCGTCATCAGAACCCACTTGGTCCGATTGTTTAGTGTCCATCTCACCTTGTGTACCCGATGGAATGGGCTAGTTACACACTCGGTGGATCGGGATCGCAGATTGGATCGAACCGGTCTTGAATATAGAAGACCGATCTGGGTAGGTATCTCTAGGGCGGAACTCTTCACCCCAAGCACAAACAGACCAAAAACACTTCCAAGAGATAACTTCCAATTGGTCGATCGTCCAAACGATCAAAACTGACCAATACGAAATAATAGAGGGTAGACCGACCGTTCCGGTCTAGCCCCTGACCAATACGAAATAAGACCAAAACCGGTCTAGTTTCCAACCAATATTAAAACAAGCCAATATGTCCGCGTAAAGACCCAATATGCTCGTGAAACTCCACAAACGATATCTCCACGCCAAGACCAATCCAGTGAATAGCACGTTCCAAACGTACTTGAGTTGAGGTGTTGAGATCGCCAAATCGTACTCCCGTCGAGGGACTTCCGGTGGGCCAAAGTGCGCGTGCGGCGCGTCCAGACCGGGTATAATGGGCGAGAGGGGATAATTTGACCTTCTGCCCCCAAACACTCCGCGGAGGGCGGAGGCGACTAGTGTACGAAAAGGGAAGAACGGCGACCCCTAGCTGTGGTGTGAACCAAGACCAGAAGAGGTTTCAGCCACTTATCCGAAAGCTAAAAGATTTCCTTACTTAAAGGTATAAAACCTATGTCCTAAAAGGTAAAACCACAACTAAAATACTACTACCCTATAGTCCCTAAATGTACCCCCACAAAAATATGTAAAATACCCAAAGTCGGGTGACTCACCAAAACTTGCGTTCTTGACACTTCATGAGTCTGATAGGCTGAAAAGCCCCCCTTGTTTAAACCAATCCGAAATTAGACCAAATGCCTTGACGAAACTTGACCAGAAGTGTGCCAAATTTTGGGCACGCTTCTCCACAGCCGCCCCTGAGTCAGACCGTGTCGCACATCGACAACGGTCTGACCTCGTCTGTAATGGGGTGCCATTACATAATTGATATTCAAGTTAGAATATCACAGTTTAATTTCAGACGCGTTGTCTGAAATTTAAATAAGAGATTATAAGTTATTATAATCTAAGAAGGAAAAGTCGATTCGGTATAAATACCGAATCTTGCAGGTTAACTAATAGTACAGTTAGTTAAAGACTTGATATTATTATATTAATTAGTTAGTTACTATACTATTAGCCTCTAAACCACCCATTAAATAAACGCTCCTAATTTTGCGTTCTAGATAACAAGTGAATATTAATATATTTACTTTAATTATAGTATTAGTTGTTACCAACTAATCCTACCCTAATTGTATTGCGCGCTTCCTCGCACAAATACAGTGTAAGACAGTAACAGGATCAGTCCTGTAACACCTGGTAGCACTTTGTGGTCCGTCTTAACGACCACAGTTCCGTTCTGCTAGTTAACTAGCGGAGCGAAGATTAATAGCCGCTCGGCATCATGTCGCGAGACATGTCGGATGCCGAGCGAGAAAGAACGCTGGAAGAGGTGAATAAACAATTCCCTCACTTCTCGTCGCGTAGTAAAGATGAGACGGCGGAAATGATTCGGTCTATGGGTACCGACATCATTACCTTCCTCAAGAGTAAGTCTCCAGAGGAAGTGGTACAGGTGGTGAATCGCTTTAGGCGAAACCACCTAGAAAAGTCAGAACGGCCCACGCCAGAGGCAGCGCGTACCGCAACTGCACCTGCAACGCATAGCGTTGAAGTAGTAAAGGCGCGAGTACCGCCCTTTACCGGCGAAGGGGGCGAGCCCCTTCGTAGATGGTTCGCAGAGGTGGAAGATGCCATCTCTGCGCAAAATATTGTTGACGAACGTTAACAGGCGTACTTCGCCACAACGTGTCTAGGCGGCAGAGCCAGGGCATGGGCGATGAGTCGCAGAGCCACTGATGACTCTGCGTTCCTTACTTATAAGGAATTTAAAGTTGAGCTAAAGCTCAACTTTGAAGCTCCAGAAATGGAGCTAAGTAGTCGGCAGGAGTTTATGGAACTCCGGCAAGGTAAGCTTGACCTTCAAGCTTACGCTCAGAAGACGCAATATTTGCTGTCAAAAATTGTGTATAAGCCGGTGCCCCCTGCTATGCAGGTCACTGGCTTCATGAAGGGACTCAATGATGGTCCCGTCAAACAGAGTCTCTACCGGCACCCGCCAGAGACTCTAAGGGATGCCATTGACATGAGCATCCGTGAGGAGTTCAGCATGCGATCAGCGTCATCGCATGCTGGGTACAGTCGAAGGGCTCAACAGCCCTTCGCTTTTGACATGCCGCAACGGTATGTCAACAATCAGCAATCAGGCAGACGAATCTCACACTTCGTCTCAAGAAACAGCCACCCGCGCCAGAGCATGGGCGGTGAAGGTCCAGAGCCGATGGACCTATCGGTTGCGGTTGCTTCGAACACGAAGCAACCGAAATTTAAGAAGAATATTCGCTGCAATAGATGCGCGAAAATGGGGCATTTTGCCCATGAGTGTATGGCACCGCGTCCGGTGCCACGCAGTCAGCGGACGGAACCGTCCTCTGCACGGCGACACCAACAGGGACATCACCCTGTTGGTGCAAAAAACGAGAATCGCCACTAGGGGCGGGGCGCCCTACTGGGAATGTTATCCCACATGCCGAAATAGGGCATGTGAGGGTAATAGCCGCAGACGGGACTATGTCCTGTCAAAAGGTGCAGGGTGATGGAAAGCCTCTTATAAACCTGGAGGTTAAGCCGCAAGGGAGCGATGTCCCCATGCGAGCTTTGTTTGACACAGGAGCGTCAAACAATTTCGTTAGAACTCAGAGTCTAACGCTGTTGAGCTTCGTAGAGGTAGAGACCCCACGAAGTATGTTGTCAGTCCGGTTAGCAACAGGTGCAACCGTGACTATTCCAAAGCGTGTGATTAAAACACGCTTCGAGTTGAATGAACTGTCATTCGAGGATGAATTCATCGTCCTCGATTTAGATGACAAGTTCGATGTGATACTTGGAATCCCATGGATGTCCAAGTTTAAACCTTCGATCGACTGGGTTAACCCATCGATAGACTGCGGCGGACGCACAGGATCTGATCACCCTGTGTGTAATCCGGCTGTATCAGAGGATACAATCGCAGCGTCAGACAGTCTGGTGTATAGCGATGGCGCCACCAAGTTTGTTCTGACACGATCAGCGGAAGGTACCTCCGCTGGTGAGAGTCCAGAGGGACTACCACACGCAACAGAAGAGTCGTTGCGTGTTGGAGAGAAATATTCCACGGGTGATAAAGACCACCGTGAGAATGAAGTTATATCCACGGTGGGAAACACCCACTGTGCGACCGAAGGTTCCAACACGACGAATGAATTCCGTGTTGATGAGAGTGAACTCACGATCGAGTGCAATCTTGAGCAAAACTCCGTGGTGGCCAGTGCCCACCACGTTGCGTTAGCCATGCGCACGGGTGATAAAGACCACCGTGTTGCAGAAAAGGCGGCCGGTCAGACGAGCACATCTGATCGCCAAAATTCTATGGTAGGCAGTGGCCACCATGATGATGAGTATTCGCACACGGTGAATCGTAATCACCGTGTAGCAGTCAATCAGACGAGTGCGTCTGATTGCATGGGCAGTTCCGTCGAGACGATCAACGTCTTGACGCAAACGTAGACCGGATTAGCTACCCAGTCTCTGTTGATGGAACACCCTCCGAAAGAAGGTTCGGAGGTGATGGCTCTTCCAGCGCTAAGCTGCAAGAAGTTTATGAGAAACTTGCACGATGGTCAGATCGAACAGATCTGTATCATCGTTGCAACAGATGATGTAGTGGATATTCGTGAGCGAATATCCACATTACAAGTGGAAAACATTGGGAAAGAGGTTCCCAATGATCAAACGATAGTTCAGCGCTTTGAAGCGCAGATCTGGGAGTCCCTTAAAGCGACCTCCCCATTTTATGAGGTACTTCGAGAATACGCTGACGTATTCCTAGAAGAAGTACCTAGCGAGCTCCCTAAGGATAAGGGAATTCGTCATGAGATTGACCTCGTTCCAGTCACGAAGTATTGTGTTACGCGGCAATGGCCGTTGCCGCGTGATCAGGTAAAAGCGATCGACGAGTTCTTCGAAGCTCGTCGTAAATCAGGCCAAGTGCGGGAGTCTACCTCACCGCACTCTACCCCCACCTTTTGTGTGAAGAAGTCCACAGGTGGGTGGAGAATCGCTCACGCTTACAACAAGCTGAACGCAGCGACGGTACCGGCATAGACACCGATACCGCTGAAGGATGTCATCATAGATGGCATGTGCGGGAGCACCATCTTTGGTGCTCTCGATCTAAGGGATGAATTTATCAAATCCTAATGCGTGAGATGGATATCCCTCTCACGGCAGTAAGCACCCCAAGCGGCATGCTTTAGGAGTGGCTTGTTATGCCACAGGGGCTTCGAAATGCCCCTGCTACGTTTAACAGATGCGTAACGCATCTATTACGCCCGGTGCGAGAATTCGCACCGAGTTATTTCGATGACGTGTTCATCCATAGTAAGGGTGAACACGATAAAAGCGATGTAAATATCCGTAGGGAGCATCTACGTCGAGTGTTGGAGCTTATGAGTAAACATAAGCTCTATGCAAATCTGAAGAAGTGCACCTTTGGTGCACCTGATATACCTGTTCTTGGATGCTTTGTGGGCAAGAACGGGGTGCGTCCTGATCCAGAAAAGATCAGGGTGATCGTTGAATGGCCTACACCAAACAACGTTAAGGAACTTCGAACGTTCCTTGGGTTGGCAACATATTTGCACAAGTATTCGTGCAACTATGCTGGGTTGATACGACCTCTTTCTCAATTACTTAAGAAAGATGTCGAATGGCATTGGGATACCCAATGTCAAGATGCTTTGATGCAGTCAAGCAAAGCTTGACTGAAGCGCCTGTCTTGGCTATAGCCGATAACGAGCGTCCGTTCCACGTTGTTTGCGACGCGAGCGATTTCGCTATAGGCTGTGCTTTGATGCAGCGTGATCACGATGATCGTGATCGCGTAATCTGCTATCAATCGCGTCAGTTGTGCCCAGCCGAGCGCAACTATCCAGTGCATGACAAGGAACTTCTTTCCATGAAGTACGCACTGGCTAAGTTTCGGATCTATCTATTGGGAGATAGACCGTTTGTGGTTTACACGGACCATGCGTTGCTACGCACGGCCGTGAATTCACCACATATTTCTCAAAGAATGGCTCGATGGCTGTCATTCTTTGCTGAGTACAACTTTACGGTTGAATACAAACCCGGAAAGTTGAACGTGATAGCAGATGCGCTATCACGAAGGCCCGATTACGAGATGAAACCGTCCGTAACCGTAGGGGCCAGTGCAAACGCAATCCGTTGCACTGCTTTGTCGTCGTCAATTATACGACAAGTACGCGAGGCGTACAAAACAGAAGAGGAGACACGTCTGTTGATTGATTACTTACGTAATCAATCAAGTGAGAAACGCGACGAACTCCCAGAGTTCCTCCGCGCTTGCGTGCATCGATATCGACTGCACGATGGTCTGCTGCTTTACAGCACAGGCCAAAAAGATGAAAGTCGCATCGTCGTTCCAAACGACGATGATCTCAAACATCAAATTATGTTTGAGTATCATGATGCACCGATTTCGGGGCATCAAGGTCGAGAGAAGACATACGCTTCTCTCGCACGTGACTTTTACTGGCGAAACCAGTACAAGTGGGTACGCAAATACGTACGCGCTTGCGAGATTTTCCAGCGCGTTAAGCCTTCGCAGTCTGCACAGGCTCCGCTGCAATCTCTGCCGGTTCCGACAGAGTGTTGGAAGTCCATTTCAATGGACTTCGTATTCGGTCTTCCACCCGACAATAGTCGGAAGACTGGAATAGTGGTCTTTGTAGACCGTTTCAGTAAGATGGTACATCTTACTGCAGTATCAGCGAATGTAACCGCCGCTCAAACAGCGCGGATATTCGTTGATACGGTATTCCCTTTGCACGGAATGCTGGAAGACATTGTCTCGGATAGAGATCCGAGGTTTACAGGACGTTTCTGGCAAGAAACGTTCTCATTGTTGGGAACCCAGTTGAAGATGTCAACTGCGGACCATCCGGAAACGGATGGGCAGACAGAACGGGTTAACCGCGTTCTCGGAGACATGTTGCGATCATACGCACATGCCTTTGAACAGTGGAGTGACTACCTGTCACTCACTGAATTCGCGATTAACAATTTGGTGCATGCTTCAACTAAGCATACACCGTTCTACGTGAATGCCTTAAGGCATCCACGAACCCCAGCTTTACTTGGCGGTACGCCAAATCTAAGTGGGGGAGGGACCCGCTCAAATTTTGAGCGAGTCAATGCGCAAGTTGCGACTGCAACTTGTGAACAAAACGATGGCCCTTCTACTGAAAATACAGTAGAAGCGGAAGCAGCTTCAATTAAAACTGAAGCTGCATACGATGAATATGTGTCTGCAGCAATGGCTGCAGACAACGAGGACAATGCACCTACTGCTGATAAAGCAGTAGATGAATTCGTATTACAGCGCCAAGCTGTAATACGCTATGTAAAGGATGCACTTGCCTCTGCTTTTGATAAGCAGAAGCAAAATGCAGATAAACAAGGAAGGAAGAACAAAAACTCCTTTCTTAAAGGTGAATTAGTATTACTAAGTACTACTAATTTGCCTACACATGCAATAAGCAACTTCCCTACACGTAAGTTGCTTCCTAAGCACATTGGACCCTTAAAGGTCCAAGAGATTCGGGGGAATGCCTATACCTTAGACATTCCCACAGCAACGCGGCTCCACCCAACATTCTATGTTGGGCGGCTCAAGCCGTATCACTCGTCTTCGTCTTACGACGAGACGCAGAACCACGGGAGATGCAGTGCTTCTCCAAGTCTCCCAAGAGAGACTTGTAATCGGCCTCCAGCCGTTGGTGAGCAGAGTGGAGAGTCGTTACCTCCGCCTTCGACTGCTCGAGATCAGCCGTGCGCCGATCGAGCTCTCTCTTATAGTAAGAAAGCTCAATGTACAGAAGATCATTCTTCTGCTGGAGGGCAGTGTGCGCTCCGAGGATGTCGCGGACATCCTCGCGAAGAGACCGATATGTCTTCACACAGTGATACATATCGCTGATCAAGGAGGAATAACCCTCCTCGAGCTTGCGGAGCGAAGAACCATGCTCCGCAACAACAACGGCGAGGGAATTCTCAACCTCCGCCGCCCCTGATTGATAATCAGGGGAATAAGCGATATATCCTCGAGCGCTTGATCTCGAAGCGCTCGGTGCCTTCGAAGAAGGGGCAGCGTACCGAGTACTTGGTACGCTGGCTGGGATATCCCCAAGAGTTCGACTCTTGGGAGCCGATTGAGGTTCTGAGGGCCGACGCCCCAGACCTTTTGACTGAGTTTGAGAAGAAGTCTCAAACTAATAATGCGAAGTAGCATCAACAGTAGGTGTTGATGCATTTAGGGTATCAATTAAACCCTGAATTTCGGCGGGTACGGAAAAGCCACCGTACCCCCGCAACTCCTCCTCTGACAGACGAGGAGCGCCTTGCGGACACCGCGGGCAAACGAGGTGAGAAGGGACACCACACTTTAACCCTTCTTTGATGCAAGCAAAATGGATGTATTCCATTTTGCCTGTTCGAGAGCGCTTTAAAAAGCGCTCGCGCATTACGTGAACTTTATTCACGTAATCATCTGGGCTTTTGTTGTAGTTGTCAACAAAAGCATTCCAACTCTGAGTCAGGGCGTCTTTATCGTCCCTGTTCTTCCTTGAACCTTTCCGGCTCGAATAATATCGAACCTGAAAAAAGAGGTCAATAAAGTACAGACGCCTATCGTCTGTACTTCGATCGAATCGACGTGACTGGATGTCTTCGCAGTCATCCAGCACGTTGATATCGAACAACGTATACTGGCAGTCCCGTTTACGGTGACCGCCACTGTTGGGGGCAATAGCCCAGCCAGGGGTCCAAAACCCCACTCTATACGGAACACGTGGTTCCGTACGATGATACGCTTTAGAAGCGGCAGCCGCCGCTTCTGTTCGAGCCATTTTAGCAGGCGGAGCACCGCCTGCTTCAACACCACGCGCCCGGGTTAAATCACCCCGACGTGGAGAAGTACTTGGTCCAGGTGGGGCTCTGCGTTCCCGCAACCACCTGTGATAATCATTGTCGCTGTCAGCTATGACAGCGACACCAGAGTCGTCATCGCTGTTAGGCGATGAGCACCTAGAGAGTTTCGACTCGCTAGATCCTTTAGTGGGGACATCTGTATCCCCATCACTTTGTTCGGAGTCAGAACTCCCGAACATGGCGCTCTTGGCAACACGCCATTCGGAATGTTGCCATCGTGCGAGATGTTGCATTAGCAACATCTCCCTGTTTCTTGTCAGATGCAGCCTTAGCAGCATCTGTGGTCGAAGACGGTACGTCTTCCGACCTTTGCGTAGTTGACGCTGCTAATGCAGCGTCACCGTTGTCACTCAACACCTCAGCACCTAGTGCTGAGGCGGAGGAAGAAGTTCCTTCATTGTTTTCAGCAGCGCTCTTTAGAGCGCCGCCGCCGTGTGTCTTGACCATCGAGTCGATGGTCAATCAGTTGGTGAATGAGAAATTCTGACCAACAAGTACCACCCATGATTGGCCAAAATAAGAATTATTATTGGCCAACCACCTTAAGTGGGGGGTGATGTAATGGGGTGCCATTACATAATTGATATTCAAGTTAGAATATCACAGTTTAATTTCAGACGCGTTGTCTGAAATTTAAATAAGAGATTATAAGTTATTATAATCTAAGAAGGAAAAGTCGATTCGGTATAAATACCGAATCTTGCAGGTTAACTAATAGTACAGTTAGTTAAAGACTTGATGTTATTATATTAATTAGTTAGTTACTATACTATTAGCCTCTAAGGTGGAAAAGGAGGAGGTGGTTGTGACGACGGAAGTCAGTTCGCCGTCGTCATGCCTGAAGAAGAAAGGAAATGCCGATCATCAGGACCTGGGGAGGAATCCAGATGACGTAAAGGAGGAGAAGCCTCAACCACCTCCCGAGGCTCCTTCAGGAGCCCATGCGGATCATAACGCAAGTTATGATCCGCCAAAAATACGTGTATATAATGATCCAGATTGGGATCCGATGGAGAAGTATTACAAGACCGACCAACCGAAGATGTTGATCAAAGCGCCTGGGTCGGAGAGCGACGAAAGCCGATCAAGTACTCCGCCAACGGAAGCCGATCTGGTAAAGACATTTTACCAAAAGATTTACCGAGATCACCTGGAAGATTACCTGATGACAAACTCGATCATGAGCCTGCTCGGGGTCACGATCAGCGGGAAGCTGAGTAGACCGGTCAACCAGCCAATCACGAAGGGAAAAGATAAGCTAACGATTGTGCTAAGGCTAATACGCCTGATCAAGCAGGCTGGTCTGATAACAGGCGCCTACGATGCCGAGGAAGTATTCGATCAGAACTCCGAAGATCTGACAGAGGCCACCCAGCTGTTGTATTCCCTGTTAATACCCATCGTGGGCGAAGCAGACAATGAAGATTTTCCTAGTTCACCACCACAATCCCCGTTGAGGATTGAGGCAAGTCCGTCAATCAACGTAGCGGGACATTCGGGGTCATCGTGCTACGAATCTGCCCCTTCAGAGGGTGAAGATCAGGGAATTGAGTCAAGTAGCGCTGGGAGTTTGGAGCCCAAGATAACCAGAATGGAAGTTTGCGAAAAGGAAAACTCCAAATTGCCGGTTGTCAAGACGGAACCTCAGTCGATCAAGACAGAAAACGATCAAGGGCCACAGTGGCAGATGTTTTTTGACAAAGCCATGAAGAAGTTTCTAGCTGAAGAGAGCAGTAAGTGGGCACCTGGAGTCGTTGGCGCCAAAATCCGCCATCCAAACCAAGGAAGAGCTGCGTCGATAAAGGATGTTGATATGTAGTCCGTACACTCGTTGCGTGGTCAGCAGTCGAAACCAGATAGGTTTCGACGACGGTAAAAGATGTGGATATGGAATCCGTGCACTCGTTTCACGATCAACGGTCTCAAATTGACTACGTCGACCCTGATGAACCGATCACACTGCCACGGCGAGCCACAGTGGCATCCGCGTATACTGGGTCACCTGATCAGCAGCCGATTGCCAGAATTCGGATGTCTGCGATCAGCGATTTGAAAGAATTTTCGGGAAAAGAAGGGGATGAAGATCAAGCGAGGAACTGGATCAGTCGTCTCAAGTCAGCATTTATGCGCGATCAAGCTTCTGATCCTGAAAAGTGTCTAATCATGGGCGATTTACTGAAGGGACCAGCGCGCAACTGGCATCGACAGTTGAGTAGAACCACCCGATCAAGTTGGAAAAGTCTCGTGGATGAATTCGAAGTACAATACTGTGGAACTGGTCAATCGGTATCCCGCCAGTATTATTATATGAAGCAGCGATCAGACGTAAGTCCTATCGAATATTTGCACCGACTGAATGTGGCGGGACTGGGAGCTAAGTTACCGATCAGAGATGGACCGCCCGAAAATATGCGCGAACATGTCCAACATTTCCTGGACACTCTGGACAATCGCGAACTCGCCGATCAGCTGGCTCTCCTACGCTTGGATCGTGCTTCGGACTTGGAAGAAACGTTACGGGCATACGCACGCAACAAGTGGTATCAGCCAACAGCGGCAGTAGGCACCAGCATATTCCGCCAAAAATCCGGCGACGATCGAGCACCGGCCGCGACGCGAAAGCCTAGGGGCGTACGTGCGATCAAGGTAACGTCTGGGAGCGAAGAATCAAGTGCTGATGATAGTGGAAGTGATGGCGATCAGCGCCGCTATATGATTGCTACTATGCGCGATCAACCAGGGGCGCACAATCAGCCTGGCGAGTCACGATCAGGCAAACGAAGCGACTCCAACGCAGTCGATCAAGGGGCGATAAAGAAGTGCAGTCATTGTGGATCGATCAGACACGACAACTTACGTTGCTGGAAGCGCCTGACTTGCCTGAAGTGTGGCAAGAAAGGACACCCCACCGATCAATGCCTGTACGTCTGCCGAGCATGCGGCGAGATTCACGATGCGGGGAAGTGCCCTATGGAAGAATTTTACAACCACATCCGCCAGTGGTATAACCCTACCAAGCATGCAGGACTGTTGCCCAAGGAAGCCGAAGATTTGTTAAACTAGGACGCTCGCCAGGTTGGAATCTGGTACGAGACGAGCGTTCTAGTTTGTGTATTTTTGCATTTGTGGATAAGAAGAGGTCTGATCGAGTAGCAACAAGAGATAAGGAAAAACGCGATCATCTTGATTTACCACGATTGGCTAATTTCCATATTGATGAGTTTTCTCGATAACCTGTGATCATGGAAGTCGAATTACTTCCAGGCAAATCACGTGGATATTGGAAATATCACTCGCCAAAGAAATGGTTCAAGCAAGCCAAGGCGAGTGGAAAAATCAATAACGAGCGAGCTATGATATTATTTGATTCTGGTGACGAAGTGTCGATCATCGACTCAACCTTTGCTCGTAAGGTGGGTTGTTGGATTGACACGAGTCAAACACAAGAATGTGTCGGCATTGGAGAAAGTGCATACCAAACAGAAGGACGTGCAAAAATCAAGATCACGCTAGCGGGCTCATTGGTTTATTATTTCCCGGCATGGGTGGGCAAACTTGTTGGTCAATATGCCATATTGGGTATGGATTTCATGATACCAGCTGGTGTTCGATTAGATATCGCTCATGGCGCACTAAGTTTACCTGACGAAGTGATAATCCTACTGGAGGGACGTCGACAGTTTTATGGGTCGAGCGGTAATTATATGAAGCTCGATCAGTATGAACAGATACCAGTAGGTCGATCAGCCGAAGTACGAATTTACGATCAGCGATCTCTCAAGTTGTGGATTACTCGTGGAAGAGATTGGGTCCCCACTATCTCTAGGGGCGTGGGCAATTTGAGGTATTTACGTGTTACGAACATCGTCGATCACCCCATCATTGTTTAAGAAAAGACTATTTTAGGTATTTGGATGAACAAAGATGATGTGCCCCGCCGCCCCGGATTTGTTTCGATCGGGTCCAACCGTTACAAAGAGTGGCAAAATCTGGCATATCAAGCCTCCACCGATCTGGTACCTGACGATCAAGAAAGTGTCGATCAGGGTCCATTAGTCGAGAAGAAGGAGTATCCAACTCCTCGAAGTATCTTAGTACGTCCCACGGACACGATCGTTGCATCTGTAGCGTTGGTAACCGAAGGAGCGCAAAAGGTGCAAGGGGTACAAGAGCGGTGCGATCAGGGGCCGGGAGTGAAAGGTCCGACCCTCAATCAAGGAGTTGAACAGCCTGTTTCAAGCGATACACCTACTCAAGATGCGTGTAATCACCCTGTCTCAGTTAGCCCCAGCGAATTCGACGTGACACCTATTGACGATCAGGTTTGTTATCACGAAGGTGGAGATTTGTATGTGGAAGAATTGGAGAAGCAGCTTGATACGTTACCCGAAGTGTCTGCAAGCACCGAAGAAGTAACTTGGATCGATTTGCTAGTCGGATACCCTTGGTCAACACGCCAGAAGAAATTAATCAGCTTCGCGATATAATTTGGTCGAAGAAACATCTGTTCATCGGAAAGGGGAACGCACTACCCCCCGCTGCACGAGGAGTTGTTTGTGATATCGATGTGGGTAATGCGCGCCCGATCGCCCAAAAGTGCCGGAAAGTGGCCCCACAATATCGCGAGAAGTTCTCGGCCCTGATCAAGGGGTTGCTAGCAACTAAGATCATTCAGCCGTCAACGTCACCCTGGGCATCGCCTATAGTGATCATCGTGAAAAAGAATGGGGTCGATATACGTCTATGCATCGATTATCGCCGGTGAATCAACTCACGCGTTTGATGGTGTACCCAATTCCCCTGATCACCGATCTACTCGAAGATTTGGATAAAGCGTTGTGGTTTTGCTCTTTGGATATGGCGAGTGGTTTCTGGGTCGTGTCTATGACGGATCGAGCACGTCAAATTTCGGCGTTTGTCACTCCATTTGGATTGTTTGAGTGGAATAGGATGCCCTTTGGCCTCAAGAATGCCCGCAAATTTATCAGCGGTTGATCGACAATGCACTATATGGATATCTTAGGGTCAAAGACGGTGCAGATGAATCAGCTGATGTATTTACAGCAGGAGAGCCCGACCAAACGCCGGGCCCGTCTGTGCTGCAACGGCGATCATATATCGATGATATATTAATCCCTGCACCTACTTGGTCCACCCTATGCGATAAGGTGCGGCACTTGCTGGAAAAGTGCGATCAATGGAATTTGTCGATCAGCGTGGCTAAATCGTACTGGGGGCGAAGCGAAGTGCCCTATTTAGGACATCACGTCTCTTGCCGCGTGTTAGAAACAAATCCAAAGAACCTGGACGATCTTATCAATTTGCCTTTTCCTGGCACCTACGTGCTATGCAATCGTTCTTGGGAAGCCTAAATTACTATCGTCGATTTATTGAAGATTTCGCAATTTATGCCGCCGTGCTTTACGAATTGAGGGAGATAGATTATCAAGAGTTGAAGAAACGATCACATAGTGAGGCGGAATCAAATCAAGAGGATGATCGACTAATTAGAGCAAAAGTGGCATTCAGCATGCTAAAAGCGAAGATTGCATCAGCTCCAACCCTGCGACATTTTGACCAGGACAAGACGCCGGTGATCGTGGTTTACGCTAGCAAATGGGCAGTATCCGCCGCTCTAGTACAAGAATACGATCAAGTGTATCAACCCGTCGCATTCGCTAGCCGAACGTTGAAAAGCGGTGAGCTGAATTACAGCCCCGTCGAAAAGGAAGTTCTGGCGCTTTTACGAATTTTGGATGTTTATTTCACGATGCTGGTGGAAAGACGATCACCGTTTTATCACGTCTATCTACATTGAAGTGGTTACTAACATCCAATGCGTTGGACAGACGATTAGGTAGATGGGCTGCGATCCTATCACAGTGGGACCTCGAGATCAAGAAATGTGTGCATGGAGAAGAGGAGGTACTAGGGGCGTTAGCCGCAAGCATCACCCCTCGCACCAAAATTGATGAAGCGTTGGTCGCGATCGCACCGAAAAAGCAACCGCGGCAGATGATCGAAGTACCACCTCCCACGGTTAAAAAAGGTGAAGAACTTTACGTGATCAGTTTTGATGGATCGGCAAGTGTCAAGCGACGTGTGGGTGCATTTGGTGCCATTGTGTGGAAGTTACCGGAATGGAAGATTATGATCGCGATCGCCGATCATGCACCGGATATCACGGTGAATGAAGCAGAATACCACGGGTTGCTTTTAAGTCTGGACTTGTTGGCACGATATCCCAAAGGAAGGGTGATCGTGTGTGGGGACTCTAATTTGGTGATCCGGCAAATGCGAGGAGAAATGGAGTGCAAAGCTCCGCGATTACAAGTGCTACAGCAGCGTGCATTTAACCTCCTACGCGAGTGGAGTGATCATGATTTGGTACATGTCAAGAGAGAGTGGAATAGTAGTGCAGATCACATTACCACCATGGCTAAGCAGGGTGGAAAAAGAGTTGAGATCGAAGATGAGAAACAGCTGGAAGGATTAGTTGATCTCAACCGTCTACCCGAAGTAATCGCATGGAACGAAGATCAATACGCCCCGCAAGTGCTAGTGACGACCCGATCACGTAACCACCGGCAACCACGACCGTCAACATGGACCGATGTACCAGTAGCCGGAATAAGAATGGAACGGGTGAAAAAGGCACAGGATGAAGAGAAATGGATCCACGATTTGCGGTGTTATCTGTACGGTGACGTTATCCAATTGAGCGCATACGAGGTGAAGGAGTGTGCGAAAATTGCTGACAACTATGATGTTGACGAACAAGGATTACTGATTTACTGTGGAAATGCGGCTAAAAGTAAAACCGGGGATGATCAGGATGATCAAGATGATCGCCGATCGTCAATTAAGCTGGTACTACCCGAGACCTTGCACGCAGATGTCCTCCACCACTATCACGTGAGTTTGGAAGGAGGAAACCAAGGCATAAGGCGTACATATCAGCGGATCAGACGGTATTTCCATTGGCGTGGTCTATTCCGAAGCGTACAAAGATTTGTCGGGCAATGCGTGGATTGCGAAACAGGGAAGGGCCAGCCTACGATCAAGGGCATGTCGCCGGGAAATATCGAGGCGACGTACCCATTCCAAGTGATATCCATGGATCATATCCCATCGCTGCCCCGATCAACGGATGGACATACGGAACTGCTGATTGGGACAGATTTGTTCACGGGTATGGTGCTCGCGAAAACTGGATCGTCCCGTTCCGACGGTTTGGGGCTAGTGGGGTGATCAGGCATGATCGAGAACCTGGTTTTATGTCGGAAGTATTTCGCGCGTTCAACAAAATCGTGGGACAACGTCAGAGTGCCACTATGGCATATCGACCACAGGCGAACGGCAAGGCGGAAAGGACGGTGCAGACGATTACGCGAGCGATCAAGATGTATGTGTCGGATATTGGACAAAAAGATTGGAGCTTGTATGCAGAACGCCTGGTATTCGCACTAAACTCAACCCCTGATCGCATCCGCGGGGAAACCCCGTTCTATTTAGCGTATGGGTGGGACCCACGATCGTCGTTGAAATCAACGTTACAAATGGGCGGGATTCGACGTAAAGATCGAGACGCTCGTCGGTGGAGATATAAGTTGCAAAAAGACTACCGATATGCCCGCGATCAAGTGAGCACTCGATTGCACCAAGCGATGGTTGATCGGGCTGAGAAACACAACGATCAGGTGACGCCGCACAAGATCGAGGCTGGCTCAAAGGTCTGGTTGTACGTTGATCGGGTGAAAGAAGGGTTCGCGAAGAAACTGGCGCATATGTGGCATGGACCTTTCCGAGTTGAGGAGGTGATCGGCGATCATGCAGCGAGATTGTTCACCGCCGGCACCGACTATCGTATGTTACCAGTAGTGCATATGTCCAAGTTGAAATTGGTCAAGGAATTTCCTGATCGTGCCACTACTGTGCTAGCAGCTGGAATAGAAGATCGTTTCGACTTCGACGAAGCTTTGCTACCTGAGGATAGCTGGGAAAGGACGCTAGATCCCGATGAATTTGAAGTTGATCGTATTACCGATGTGCGATCGGGTCGAAAGACTAGATATGGAAGGACGTTACGAGAATATCAAGTCTACTGGAAGGGGTATTCCGAGCCGTCGTAGGTAGAAGAGGCAGATTTGAATTGTGATGCCTTGATCAAGGATTTCGAAAGGAAGATGGTGAACATACATCGTTTCGACGTCATGCAAGTGGATGAAGAGTCCAACTAATGCGTAATCGGCGGACTGGTCATGAATTACGATCGAAGAATTACCGAGTGCAGAAAAATGATTGACGAAACTCACAATTGATGAAGAAGTGGTAAATGGATTGAGGTGATGTGTTTACGATGGATATTGCGAGACAGGGTGATGGAGTAAAGAAAGATAAGACGACAGAATACCGGTTTATATCATGCATTGAAAAGTAAAGAAGCATAGTGGAAATGGCATGATCAAGATTTCTTATTGATTAAAGACGTAACGATCAACCGATTAACTAGCCCAAAGAACTTGCGAAGAATACGAGGGATTTTACGGCCAAGGCGGCTTTCGGGGGAGGAACTATATTGAACCCGCCAATGTTCAAAGGTATCAACCTCCTTCAACGCGTCCAATAGGGTCCGGGGTGGCGGGTCCGAAAGGAACCCAGGGTACCACGCCCCATTGTCGGCCGGGGTATACTTCAAAGGACGGTTGCGAGCACAATGGGTGATCGACGGGTCCAGGAAAATGTCGAGATCACATCTTCCGTCGATCATCCCCCGCAGGGCGAAATCCACAACCCTCTTCCAGGTCGCTCCGGCAAGACTTCTGCGTTGGCGGCGACCGTTGTTGTAGTCCCGGAAGAAGTCATCCGTCTCGCGAAGGTCTTTCGCGATAGGAAGGTAATGTGTCGACTCCCAGATCGCCAGCGCGTGATATTCGAGAAACGACCGGTACTTTGTATCGAAGTCGGCGAACCAGCCGACCGAGCGAAAAGAAAGGGGCGGCAACAAGGTCGTGAAAACGCCCCAAGGGCATTAAGAATACAGCAGCTCCACTTCCGGCTGGGTGATCAAATGACTGGACCATAAATCAGCCGGAGGGGCATGCACGGCAGACGGGAACAACCATCCTGCGGGGCGGGTCAAGTTGTCAAAGACCACTTGGGCCGTGACGTTACGCAGACCAAACCCACCAAGTTGATCCGGAGTCCACGGCAGTATGTCGGCGTCACTGGCATCATCAGACACCGCGATCAATGTCTGGATCAGGTATATCCTCGCTCCCTAACTCGCTAATTGTAGGAGTGGAAGGAATAGAAGCAATCGGTCCAGGAAATCCGCCTTCATCGTCCTGATCAGGACTTGGGGGATCATCGTCCTCCGTCTTCGCCTCCGAAATAGGAGAAAGGAGGCGTGGCCGCTTCAACCGAGAGGAGGATCTGGAACGCTGAGTACGCTTTTTAGGCGAAGGTGCGGCGCGGCTTATCGAGCCGTCAGGGGAATCAGCAAGGCAAGCTGGAGGTGTAGCTTGATCAGAACCCGCCGAAGAGGTGCGGATAACTGGTGTGATCTTCATCCGCAACGACATACCCGCCAACTGAGACTGAAGGTCTGAGTGAAACGAGCGCAACTGTGTGACTTCGCCCAGAACCTCCTGCAGTTGATTGCGCAACGAGTCGCGTTCTAGGGAAACTTGATCGAAGCGGCATTGCATGGTGGAATGTTCATTCTCCAGCTAAGAATATGCGGCGTGCAGATCGTCCAGCTCAGTTTGGAGGGCCGACACTCCCGCAACCCGGTCGGATATTTCCTGCGTATGGGCCACGACGGCGGTATACTCGTCCATCTTCATGTAATTGGACTTGCTCTTCCTTCGGAGGCGACTGTACTGGCGTTGCGACGTTTAATATCGGAGGCGAGCTTGAGTGCCTCTTCGAAAAGGCGCTGATTCCCAGAAGCAGCTGATCGTATTCTTCTTGTAACTTGGCTATGCGCTGCTGAAGTTGATCCAGCTCCCGCGCTTGATCAGCGATAGTGTCTTCATGCACCGATCGCAGATAACTATCACGGGCATGACGGCCTTCCAGATCCCGGATCTGTGCGCGCTGATCGACCATGAGTTTTTCTTGATCGGCCATAGCGCTTTCGACGGTCTTCAACTTAGTCTGGAGATCATTGACTGTGGTGTCGACAAAATCACGCAATGTCTTGAGCTGTTTGAAGGCGTCCCGATTGATCGCAATATCTCTCTCCACCATGGCGCGTTTGGCACGATCGAGCTGCTGCCGAAGCATCGTGACAGTGTCTTCACTCATCGCGAGCGAGTCGGATAACGTGGCGATCTGATCATCACGCGCGTGTAGAGCCTCTTGCAATCTGTAAGCCTGATTGATGGCAGCGATCGCCTGATCAGCTGCGGCCCGATCCTGCGCAGGAGTGTCGGTGGTGTTTGCCGGGGTGCCGTCCGTTATCGCTTGCATGATGGAAATGCAGGAATGCCTGATCGAGACAGCTTGATCGCAGATGACACGGTTGGTGAAGGGTGAACGTTGGATCGCGAGGGGCGTACCACTAACGGTAACAGCCTGACAGAACGGGACCTGATCGGCGGGAGAAGGGGCAGGCATATTGATGGGTGATTATCACCTGGCCGATGACGTCATGGTGGAAAAGCCGACCAACGGTGGCATGATCCACGATATCTAACGGCATGATAGACCCTCGCCCCAACCGCTGTACGGCTGGGACGAGGATCAGGGGCGGCTGTCTTAAAGCGTGTTATAATTGGGCCCAATAAGGGGCCTTATTTAGGGGGGCCGATTACGGACAAAAAATCGGGTACGTAATCGTATACGATTGTGGGTACAACGGCGTATACAGTTGCGTGTACGACCGTGGTGCACATAGTCGGTACATAGACAGGGCATAGGAAGATGGGAAGATTACGTACAGGTACTCGACGAACAGAGACGGACGACGGACAAATCAGGTCGACTGGTCGACGGAGGACGCTGGAACGGGTAGTCCTGATTGGTGGATATTAGGTAATTGGTAGTTCTTAATATTTAAGAAAAAATAAAAAAACTTTCTCCTTTTGCGTCCAACCTCATAGGACTTCATCGGGAAGGCACCTTTGCGCCTCACCCTAATACAACACACCTCTACGTCTCGGGCGGGAGCACCTTGTGCGTTTTTGGCCCACCGGCAGACGTAGAGTGTCGAAAACTCACCCCGCAACTCCGCCCGCTGTTTCAGCGGTTCTTCAGTAAAGGTTTTTGGTTTTGAGAGTGTGATTGAGCAGTGCTCTCACCTCTACACGTTTGGTTCGCGTTTGGCCCCTAGACCTCGGCTGCTGTAAGCGCCCCACGAGAACTCTAGGTGGATTAAGTGAAATTTACCCCCTCCTCGTAGATCTAGGCTAGGAATACAGATATTTGGGTGTTCCTTTAGCTGTTGAAGACTCCAGAGGCTCCGTGATCAGGAAGTGAAAACTTCCACTGCCTGATTAAGTACCCCCTTCGCCGATAAACACCTGATCGACACTCTGAAACTCGTGACCCGCGATCAACAACTCGGAGATCGCACCAACTTGTACCTGAGCGACTTTTGGCACCTGATCAAGTCTGAACACCGCTGATCAACTACTTTTAGTGCCTGATCAAGCCTGGTCAAGTCTGATCTCAGCGGATCAACTACTTTTGGTGCCTGATCAAGCCTGATCAAGTCTGATCATAGCTGATCAACGACTTTCGGTGCCTGCCCAAGCCTGATCACTGCTAATCAAGCCTGTTCGCACCTTATTCAAGCTCGATTATACCGGATCACGTCTGATCAGCACCTCGATCAACTCATTACAAGTTCCCCAATCTTGCATCAAGGAATTGCTGTGTTTACATCCCCGCCACCTGGAGAGCGACCCACGCCTATGTGGTGGAGCGGCTGATCGAAGTTTTTGAGACTTGATCAGGCGGTACCACGGTGCCCAGACTGCCGACTAACGAAGGGGGTCCTCCGGATGTCTTCGACTGCTTGTGTTCTTGCTCACCTTCTGTACCCGACGGCTAGGCGTGGGTCGCTCCTCAGGTGGCGGGGACAGCGCACAGCAAATTCTTGGTGCAAGATTGAATTAACTAACTTGTGACGATACAACCGATGCGATCAGGCGTGATCACGTGCGATCAGGTGCTTAAACCATGTCAATTAGCCGCGATCAGGCTTGATCAAGTTTGGGCCGATGCTAATAACCGACGGTCAGCAATATTTCGTCTTGATCGCACGTGCGATCAGGCGGCAGTCCGACGCGATCAGACGCTGCAACGATGTAGATCAGTGGTAATCAGGCTTGATAAGTATTTGGCTGACGTTACTAACCGTCGATCAACAATATTCTGTCTTGACCGCAGATGCGAGCAGGTGTCTTGATCGCAAGTGCGATCTGGTACTGAAAGGCTCGATCAGGGGCTAAAAACTGCTGCCCAGTCGTAATATACCTTGATCAGACTTGATCAAGCACCGGAAGTCGTTCAAGTAGCAGTTGGCGCGATTTGCGATCAGCGATCACGATCACGATTCGCAAAAAGTGTCGATCAGGTGTTGATCGGTAGGGGGGGGTACTTGATCAGGCAGCGGAAGTCTTCACTGCCTGATCGCGGAGCCTCTAAGCCGTCAAACAGCTAAGGAACGCCCAAATCAATGCGCTCCTAGCCTAGACTATATGAGGAAAAGTATTTATATTAAAATCCACCTAAAGTCCCGTGGGGTGCTTAAAGCAGCCGAACTCTAGGGGCCAAACGTTAATTTCACGGGGAAGAGGTGAGAGCACTGATCGATCACGTTCCCAAAACCAAAAAACCTTTAAAAGAAGAACCGCAGACACTGCGGGCGGAGTTGCGGGGTGAGTTATCACACTCTACGCCAACCGGTGGGCCAAAAACGCACTTAGTGCTCCCGCCCGGGACGTAGAGGTTTCAATAAGGTGGGGGCGCATAGGTGCCTTCCCAAAAAAAAAGATCAGCGCGATCGTACGCAAAAAGAGAACTATATTAGCAATTAAACCCTTAAATCTACCCTGTTCCTACTTTCAACCTATCCGCATCGTCCATTCGAAACGCCTCCGTCCATCAGTCGACCTGATTTTTCCGCTTGTTCCTTGTTTGTTCGCTGGTGTCCGCCGCGTACCTGTAAGTAATCAGCACATCTTCCGTGTCCCTTCTATATCCTGTCTATGTACACCACGGTGGTACGTACTACTGTACCCACCGTGGTACACATGGCGGTACCTAATTATGTACTACTGTATCCACTATCTGCGTCCACTATCAGGCCCCTAATTTAGGTCCTAATATTAGTCATAATATTAGGACCCCTATGGTCCTAATAAAATGTCCAACATTAGTCCCTATTTTAGCCTAATAAAAAAGTCCGCTTTACGAAAACCGCCCCTGAGTCTCTTCCCAGCAGTACAGCGGTTGGGGCGAGGGTCGATCATGCCGTTGATTCTGGGAATCATACTGCCGTTGGAGAATTTGTCGTTGCACATCGATCAGGTCACCATCCAACTGTCGATCATCACCCATCATCTGCCCCTTCTCCCATCAATCAAGCCCAATTCCATCAGGCGGTTACCTTTGGGGCTTTCCACTGCGATCTAACACTCGACTGTGGCCAACCGTGACAACTGCGATCAGGCTGTCTCGATCAGGCATTCACAGTCTGCTATGCCATCTTCAACGGACAGCTTGTCACCCCACATCACCAACGTTCCTGCCTTGGATAAGGCCGCAGCTGATCAGGAGATCGCCGCGATCAAGCAGGCCTGCGATCTGAAAGAGGATCTCCGTGCCAGCAACGAGCAGGTCGCCTTGTTGTCTGTGTAACGGGGTTACATTCGGGTAACACTGAGTGTTGGTGTACATTGGTACACCAAGGTTGAGGCCAATATTGGCCGGGTTGAAAGGTTTCGAACCTTTGGTTATTTTAACCTATCAGGGCATGGGCCCTTGGTGTGGTGATGTCAGCCATCCACGTGTCAGTACACAGGTGTGTACACTACATTTTAGCTAGGTATGAATTAGGAATATTCTACTTAGTGTTACATATAGTTTATATTAGTTTAAATAATTACATATTAAATATATATTCAGTTTACTTTCCACTCCGTAGTACAGACGCACGACCTCGACCGGTCGTGCGTGTATTGAGTGCCGTAGCGTAAGGGGAGCCCTCCCCTTAGCTACACCCTTTGTAAGGGTGCCTTGCCGTTAAGGCACTATTACAGGCTAGAGTAAACAAACCCGGGAATCTTGGCCCCGAGTAGTAGAGCTCTCTCCTACTAAGCCCTTAATAAGGGCGTATCGGCTAAGTAGCGGCGAACTCCGCTTTAAGGAAAGCCTTCCTCTGTGCGCTAGCCGCACCGTGCGTATACGCACCGGCTACAGTCTGGCTGACTCGCCATGAGTGAAGACACGGTTGCGATGCTTCGTCGGCGGCTCACTCGTACCCAACGTGACGCGGCGGACCGGAAGAAGGAAATCGAGGGAAGCCTTAAAAAACTGGAGCCGCTGCCCGATTTTATCAACGCTGCGGTCAAGAAGCTCGAAACCCAGTTAAAAGACGCCAAAAGCACTATCGCCGATCAAGAGCAGACCATATACGATCAGGGTGTCCAGATCCGGGAGCTGGAGTGTCGCA
>CM047587.1:15320101-15333618 GCA_026184515.1 Peronosclerospora sorghi | reverse complement strand
TCCAGGTTCTTTGGATTTGTTTCTAACCCGCGGCAAGAGACGTGATGCCCTAAATAGGGCACTTCGCTTCGCCCCCAGTACGATTTAGCCACGCTGATCGACAAATTCCATTGATCGCACTTCTCCAACAAACGATGCACCTTGTCACACAGGGTAGTCCAGGTAGGTGAAGGGATCAAAATATCATCGATATATGATCGCCGCTGCAGTACAGACGGGCCCAGTGTTTGGTCGAGATCTCCCACCGTAAATACATCATCCGATTCATCAGCACCGTCCTTAACCTTGATATACCCATATAATGCGTTATCAATCAACCGCTGGTAGATTTGCGGAGCATTCTTTAGACCAAAAGGCATCCTATTCCTTTTGAACAATCCAAACGGAGTGACAAACGCCGAAATCTGACGCGCTCGATCGGTCATAGATACGACCCAAAAACCGCTCGCCATATCCAAAGAGCAAAACCACAGCGCTTTATCCAAATCTTCGAGTAGATCAGAGATCAGGGGCATTGGATATACCATCAGGCGCGTGAGTTGATTCACCGCGCGATAGTCGATACATAGACGAATATCAACCCCGTTCTTTTTCACAATGATCACTATAGGTGATGCCCAGGGTGACGTAGACGGTTGAATGATCTTGGTAGCCAATAGCCCTTTGATCAAAGCCGATAACTTCTCGCGAAATTGTGGGGCCACCTTACGACACTTTTGGGCGATCGGGCGAGCATTGCCTACATCGATATCACAAACAACTCCACGTGCAGCAGGAGGTAGTGCGTTCCCCTTTCCGATCAACAAATGTTTCTTCGCCCAAATTATATCGCGAAGCTGATTAATTTCTTGTGGCGTGTTGACCAAGGGTATCCGACTAGCAAATCGACCCAAGTTACTTCTTCGGTGCTTGCAGATACTTCGGGCAATGTAACAAGCTGCTTCTCCAGTTCTTACACATACAAATCTCCACCTTCATGGTAACAAACTTGATCATCGATAGGATTACACCAACTTTGCTAGGATCGGCTGAGACAGGGTGATCGCGCGTGTCGTGAATAGACGTATCTATTGCAGTAGGTTGTTCAACTCCGTGATCCGGGGATCGGACCTTTCATCTCCGGCTCCTGATTGCACCGCGCTTGCACCTCTTTCACCTTTTGCGAACCTCCGGTTACCAGTGCCACAGATGTGACGATCGGGTCCGTAGGACGTACTAAAATACTTTGAGGAGTAGGATACTCCCTCTTCTCGACTAGGGGACCTTGATCGACACTTTCTTGATCGTCATCCACAGAATCGGTAGACGCTTGATACGCGAGATTTTGCCACTCCTTGTAGCGATTAGACCCTATCGAAACAAATCCAGAGCGACGGTGCACATCATCTTTGTTCATCCAGATACCTAAAATCGTATCGTCTTGCACAATGATCGGATAATCGACGACGTTCGTAACACGCAGGTATCGTAAATTACCCGCGCCCCTAGTGATGGTGGGGACCCAATTTCTTCCCCGAGTAATCCACAACTTCCGAGATCGCTGATCACGAATTCGGACCTCAGCATATCGACCTACTGGGATCTGTTCGTATTGATCGAGGTTCATGTAGTTTCCACTCGATCCGTACAACTGTCGACGTCCTTCTAATGGGATGATCACCTCATCAGGCAAACTTAGTGCACCATGAGCGACGTCTAATCGAACACCAGCTGGTATCATAAAATCCATACCCAGTATAGCATCTTGACCGACAAGTTTGCCCACCCATGCATGGAAATAATAAACCAACGATCCTGCTAACGTAATCTTAATTTTAGTGCGCCCCTACGTGAGGTATGCACTTTCTACAATGCCGACAAATTCTTGCGTTTGACTCGTGTCGATCTCACAACTCACCTTACGAGCAAAGGTTGAGTCGATGATCGACACTTCAGCACCAGAATCAAATAATAGCGTGGCACGTTCGTTATTGATTTTACCACTCGCCTTGGCTTGTTTAAACCATTTCTTTGGAGAGTGGTATTTCCAATATCCACGTGATTCGCCTGGAAGTAATTCGACTTCCATGATCACAGGTTATCGAGAAAACTCATCAATATGGAAATTAGCCAATCGTGGTAAATCAAGATGATCGCGTTTTTCCTTATCTCTTGTTGCTACTCGATCAGCCCTCTTCTTATCCACAAATGCAAAAATACACAAACCAGAACGCTCGTATCGTACCATATTCCAACCTGGCAAGCGTCCTAGTTTAACATGTCTTCGTCTTCCTTGGGCAGCATTCCAGCATGCTTGGTGGGATTGTACCACTGGAGGATGCGGTTGTAAAACTCTTCCATAGGGCACTTGCCCGCATCGTGAACTTCGCCGCATGCTCGACAGACGTATAAACAATGATTGGTCGGATGTCCCTTATTTCCACACTTGAGAAAGTCCAGGCGCTTCCAGCAACGAAGATTATGATGCCTGATCGACCCACAATGACTGCATTTCTTCACCGCCCCTTGATCGACTGCACTTGAATCACTTCGATTTCCCGATCGGGACTCACCAGGCTGATTGAGCGCCCCTGGTTGGTCGCGTATAGCAGCAATCATGTAACGGCGCTGATCTCCATCGCTTCCACTGTCGTCGGCACTTGTTTCTTCACTCCCAGAGGACACCTTGATCGCGCGTACTGCCTTGGGCTTTCGCGCTGGGGCAGGTGCCCGATCATCGCCGAATTTCTGGCGGAATCGGCTGGTACCTACGGCCGCTGTTGGCTGGTACCACCTATTGTGTGCATACGCCCGCAATGTCTCTTCCAGGTCTGCCGCGGTGTCTAGCCGCAAAAGCGTCAGTTGATCAGCGAGCTCGCGATTAGCCAATGTATCCAAAAAATTCTGCACATGTTCACGTAAAGTCGTAGGCGATCCATCCCTGATCGGCAACTTGGCTCGCAATCCCGCCACATTCAACCGGTGCAGATATTAGATTGGGCTTTCATCCGACTGCTGCTTCGTGTAATAGTACTGGCGGGATGCCGATTGTCCACTTCCACAATATTGAACTTCAAACTCATCCACAAGATTTTTCCAACTTGATCGAGTGCTTCTACTCAGCTGGCGATGCCAATTGCGCGCTGGTACTTTTAGTAGATCACCTAGGATCAGACACTTTCAGAATCGGAAGCTTGATCCCGCATAAATGCTGACTTGAGGCGACTAATCCAATTCCGCGCTTGATCTTCATCCCCTTCCTTTCCAGAAAATTCTTTTAGATCACTGATCGCAGACATTCGAATCCTGGGGATCGTCTGTTGATCAGGCATCCCAGTGTGTGCGGACGCAACGGTGGCTCGTCGTGGTAGTGTGATCGGCTCATCTGGGTCAATATACTCGCTCTGGGATCGTTGATCATTGAACGAATATACTGATTCCATGTCAACGTCCTTGACCGTTGCCGATCTTTCTCGCTTCGAGTGCTGCTTACGAAGTGAATGCACAGATTCCATGTCAACGTCCTTGATCGACGCAGCTCTTCCTTTCTTTAGCTGGCGGTTTTTCCCGCCGACGACTCCAGGTGTCAGCTTGCGTCTTTCTTTAGTCAGAAACTTCTCCATAGCCTTATCAAAGAGTTTCTGCAGCTGTGGACTTTGCGATACTTGATCATCTTCTGCTTGGTCGATTGAGGTTCCATATTGATAGCCGAAAACTTGGATTCATCCTTCTAGCGAACTGTCATCCTGGTGATCTTGGGCTCTATACTCCCGGCACTACTCGACTCCGCTTCAAATTCATCGCCTTCGGAAGGGGCAGATTCGTAGCACGATGATCCCGTGTGTTCTGCTGCGTTGTTTGACGGACCTGCTTCAATCTTCAACGGAGAGTGCGAGGGTTCCAACTTAGTGGTTTGGCCCACGATAGATATCAATAGATGAAACAACTGCTGGGTAGCTTCTGAAAGATCTTCTGGATCCTGATCAAACACCTCTTCAGCATCGTAGGCGCCTATCGTCAGACCTGCCTGCTTGATCATGCGTGTTAGCCTCAGTACGATCGTGAGCTTGTCCCTCCCATCCGTAACTGGCTGATCGAACGGTCCTTTCAGCTTCCCGCTGATCATGACCCCAAGTAGGCTCATGATCGAATTCGTTAATAGGAAATCTTCCAGTTTTCCTTTATAAACCTTTCGGTAAAACGTCATCACCAGATCGGCTTCCGTTGGTGGCGTACTTGATCGACTTTCGTCGCTCTCCACCTTTATCTTCACTTCTGCTTCCGCTTCCGTTTTCACTTCCGCATCAGCGCCATCTTGCGTAGAATCGCGGTGATATCCCGCGTCGACCAAAGATCCGGGCACGCGCACCATTGTGGTGGAGAGGCCTATCAAACTATTTGACGCTTGATCAGGCGGTACCACGGCGCACGGACTGCCGACTAACGAAGGGGGTCCTCCTGTTGTCCTTGACTGATTGTGTTTCTGCTCACCTTGTGTACCCGACGGCTTAGGCGTGGGTTGCTATCCAGGTGGCGGGGATTGAAACACGGAAATTCCTTGATGCAAGATTGGGGAACTTGTAATGAGTTGATCGAGGTTCTGATCAGACGTGATCCGGTATAATCGAGCTTGAATCAGGTGCGAACAGGCTTGATCAGCAGTGATCAGGCTTGGGCAGGCACCGTAAGTCGTTGATCAGACTTGATCAGGCACTAAAAGTAGTTGATCAGCTGAGATCAGACTTGATCAGGCTTGATCAGTCAACAAAAGTAGTTGATCAGCTGAGATCAGACTTGATTAGGATTGATCAGGCACTAAAAGTAGTTGATCAGCGGTGTTCAGACTTGATCAGGTGCCAAAAGTCGCTCAGGTACAAGTTGGTGCGATCTGCGAGTTGTTGATCGCGGGTCACGAGTTGCAGAGTGTCGATCAGGTGTTGATCGGCGAAGGGGGTACTTGATCAGGCAGTGGAAGTCTTCACTACCTGATCACGGAGCCTCTGGAGTCTTCAACAGCTAAAGGAACACCCAAATATCTGTATTCCTAGCCTAGACCTACGGGGGGGGTAAATTTCACTTAATCCACCTAGAGTTCCCGTGGGGCGCTTACAGCAGCCAAACTCTAGGGGACAAACGCGAACCAAACGTGTAGAGGTGAGAGCACTGCTCAATCACACTCTCAAAACCAAAAACCTTTACTGAAGAACCGCTGACACAGCGGGCGGAGTTGCGGGGTGAGTTCTCGACACTCTACGTCTGCCGGTGGGCCAAAAACGCACAAGGTGCTCCCGCCCGGGACGTAGAGGTGTGTTGTATTAGGGGGAGGCGCAAAGGTGCCTTCCCGATGATGTCCTACGAGGTTGGACGCAAAAGGAGATTTTTTTTTATTTTTTTGCTTAAATCCTAAGAACTACCAATTACCTAATATCCACCAATCAGAACTATCCGTTCCAGCGTCCTCCGTCGACCAGTCGACCTGATTTATCCGTCGTCCGTCGCTGTTCGTCGGTGTTCGCTGAGTACCTGTACGTACAGTAGAACCTGTCTAAATTGATACTGGCTAAGCTAATAACCTCCGCAAACAAATATTTCTTGCCGGTCCCGAGCTCGTCCCCATATTGGAATTAATAAACCTCCGTAATGTGATATTTGATAAATTTTCTCAGTCCCACAACTTATGTAAAAAATATCCTATATACCTGGCTCTATATGTCGCTATTCAAACACGCTCAAAAAAGTCACGTATGCCCTTCTGATTCATCTGGCTGGTCTTTATGGCTGCAGCCTTGTTCTTCATGCGTTGGAGGGCCGTCATGAAGAGCTCGTTCACGTCAGATTGCTTCAGCCAGAATGTTTCCAGTGAACGTATCGTTTCCTGTGCCTCGGATACCGGAACAATGGCGACCTCTTGGCTTTCATCGTCACGGCCTGTTCTTCCACGGGTTCAGGTACCAAGTGATCCTGAATCACCTCGTCCAAGGTAGGTGCGTAGGTGACAACATCCTACTCGTTGTAGTTGAGGAGGTTACGCACATCCATGGGATTGGCGTAGCGGAAGCGGCGAATCTGTGACTCCAGCTCGGCCACAACCACCTGGTCGAGAAGCTCCTCCTCTGCCAAAACTGGCTGCGGATCGTCCGGTGACGTGCTGCGAATCTGGCAGTGTCGGAAACAGTTTGCAATGGTCTCTGCCTTCACCTCGTTCTTTCACGCGGGGACTGCAATCCTGATTGCCTCAAGAATGTCGATCGTCTCAGGATCAGGAAGTTTGTCCTCCACACGCTACAGGAGAAGGCGGTTGAAAGCGCGGCGGTAGTAGGCCTTGAGGTTCCAGATAATCCCAGCATCGCAGGACTGCAGCTTTGATGTGGTGTTTGGTGGCAGGTAGAACACAGTAGTGTTCCGGAGCTGAATGCGGGTCGGAATGTCGTCAAGAGGAACATGTGCACCGCAATTGTCAAGAATCAAAAGAACTTTTCTGTCAGCATTCGAAGATCAAACGATTTGAGCCACTCAAGAAAAATAATTTGCGTCATCCAAGCCTTTACATTGTTGCGGTACACGCAACCGAGATTGTTCAGATTAATGTTCTTGAAGTAGCGTGAGCTCCATGACTTCCCAATGATCCAAAGGGGAAGCTTGTCTGAACCATCGTCATTGCAGCAAACGGCAAGAGTCAGCCGTTCCTTGTGCTGCTTGCGCCCTTCAAGCTGCTTGGTTGAAAGCGAGTGATCTTCCTGAAACGTGACATGCTTAGAGAAATTTTTATCACAATTGAATTGAATGGCAATGTTTAACAAACCTGCATCCTGTAGAACAGGCCCGTCTCATCCATGTTGTAGATGTCACTGAGTGTATACTTGTCGAGCACCTCACTTATCTTTGGGCGCTCATCCTCGATGAGTTGTTTGTTGACGTAACCACTCTCGCCAAAGCGACGGACGGATGCCGTGACGTGTCTTGAATGATTCAAGCCAGCCGTTTGAGAACTCGAATTTCTCGTGACCTGGGTAAAGACGATCAAGGATCTTGCTAGTGCTTTCTTTCAGAAGATCGCCGCCCATGTTCACCTGCTCCTCATGAGCCATAAACCAGTCAAAAATCGCCTTCTCCATCTCAGGATACTTTACGGTCTTTTGCCGCTTCTGCTCAAGATTGATGTTGGACGCCTTTTGGAGGATCTCGCCCGAACGTTTGAGCGTGTTGGAGACCGTTGCTTGGCTGATTTTGAGGTGGTGATTGGTCTCCACCCAAGCAATCAGCTCTTTCTGCGTGAGCGAAGGGTTCTTCTGCTTGTGCTCACACAAGGCAATGCGGACCTTGTCCGGCATGGTTGTGTGCTGTGCTCCAGCCCTTGGCATCTTTGGGTTCTCCTGTCAAACTGTGGTTGGTGTGGTCAGATGTTGCGGGTTTTGTGCGGTTTTGTTGGTTCTTTGTTTGTTGGTGGTTAGTTGAGGGTTACATTTCACAGCCCCTGATCATAAGTACAGTACTGCGTTCCGCTGCACTCCGCTGCGCATCTCTACAATTTAACAACCTCCGTAAAATAATACGTTTGACCCGGTCCCGAGCATATTTGTTTAGACAGGTTCTACTGTAATCGTCCCATCTTCCTATGCCCTGTCTGTCCCGACTATGTGCACCACGGTTGTACACGCAACTGTATACGCCGTGTTACACACAATCGTATACGATTACGTACCCGAGTTTTGTCCGTAATCGGCCCCCATAATAAGGCCCTATAATAAGGCCCTATAATAAGGCCCTATAATAAGGCCCTATAATAAGGCCCTATAATAAGGCCCTATAATAAGGCCCTATAATAAGGCCCTATAATAAGGCCCTATAATAAGGCCCAATTATAACACGCTTTACGACAAGGTCCGAGTCAGACGCAGGTGCCGCAGAAATGATATTTGATGTTCGCGAACGATGGAGACACAGCAAGAGAAAACGACAGATGAACGTAGCACTTAACTCGAGTGACTTTTACAGTCATGAGTACGCAGGGTTCTGGCGTCATCAGGTGTTGGAGACTGTTGCAAAATTAGACATGGAGAATAGCAAAATCATGAACGCAGGCATATTACAACATCCATGTTTTTTTAACGGGTAACTATTTAACATGATTTTATTGTTGATAGATTTAGAGAGCAGAGGGGTAATCCATGATAGGAGTGAGTGGATCGGAGTAAAATTTGATTGGCTGATCGATGGAAATAATTTTTTGGCGGGGCAAATAGCGCTTCCTATTTATTTAAAGCGAATTGCTAGGCACACAAACCTTTTGCTAGGTACACCCCATAATAAAGCGCTTATAATATGTCCGCCCTTTTTGTTTTATTATACTAATATAGTCCGTTCCTCTGGATAGTAATGCTGCGAGAGACACTAGTTGTACCCATGGAGTCAGGCGATAACATAGCGCGTGAAATCACTGCGATGTTGATGAATACACAGATCCAAATATATCTTTAAAGTAGATTTACGATTGCCCATGTTTTTGAGATGCTGAAGTTACAGGACAGTTCCGTCTTCCCCACACCCAATTTTCGTGCCGGCTAGACACAAATAGATGATCACGTGAACATGATCACGTGATTAGTGGATCTAGGGTTTTATCAGTGGATTTAGGGTTTTATCAGTGGATTTAGGGTTTTATCAGTGAATTTAGGACTGGTCGTAATTTTGAGTCCTCTATATATTAGACAACCCTTGTGAGCATCGAGTCGTTCCCATGTCGTCCACCATGGCCAAGATCGCGGAGCTTGAGGCAGAATACGCCCGTACACAGAAGAACAAGGCCACAATGAAGCACTTGTGTCTACTGAAGGCTAAAATTGCAAAACTGCGACGAGAAGTGACGGACGCAGGTTCGAAATCAGCTGGCAGCGGCACGGGCGAAGGGTTTGATGTGAACAAAGTCGGTGATACACGTGTGGGGCTCGTCGGGTTTCCATCCGTCGGAAAGTCGACGCTTTTGACGAAACTCACGGGAACGTTCTCGGAAGCCGCTTCCTACGAGTTCACGACGCTCACGGCTATCCCTGGGACGCTTAACTATCGTGGCGCGCGTATCCAGATTCTTGACTTGCCTGGTATTATTGAAGGCGCCAAGGATGGCAAAGGACGAGGACGACAAGTCATTGGTACAGCACGAACGTGTAACGTGATTCTCATTGTCTTGGATGCCATGAAACCTGCGACGCACAAGAAACTGATTGAGTTCGAACTCGAGGGCTTTGGCATTCGACTGAACAAGAAACCCGCCAATATGGTACTTCGGCGCAAGGAACAAGGAGGAATCAACTTCCAGACTACGTGTCCACAGACTGAGCTCGATGCGGACACTGTGTATCAGATCTTGCACGAATACAAGATACATAATGCCGACGTGACGCTACGTGCAGATGTGACAGTGGACGAATTTATCGACCAGATTGAAGGCAATCGAGTGTATATTCCGTGTCTCTACGTATTGAACAAGATTGACCAGCTCACGATCGAAGAACTGACGATCATTGACCAAATCCCGCACAACGTTGTGATCTCGGCACATCACGGCTGGAATTTGGATGAATTGCTCGAGACGATCTGGGATTATTGCCACATGATCCGCATCTACTCGAAACCAAGAGGCAAATTACCAGACTATAGCGCACCTGTAATTCTGCACGAGGAATCCCCGACAGTTGAAAACTTTTGTCTGCGTATTCACAAGTCGCTGCTCAAGGATTTCAAGTATGCATGGGTCTGGGGCGCATCGTGTAAACATCAGCCGCAAAAAGTAGGTAAGGAACATCAGCTCCAAGACGAAGACATTGTACAGATCGTCAAGAAGGTGTAGTGGGAGGGTGGCAAGGATCCTAGAGTTTCCACTTGCTAGTGTGCTCACAAATCAATCGACGGCTGTGAAGAGACATAGCGTGGTTCCAAGTAGTTGGCACATGCATATCTTGTGATTGTATTTAGTAACATGATGGTGCAGGAAACTGTCGTGTTTCGTAAGCTGAGCTTCCATTCCTTTTCTACATATTCATTCTCTGTTGCTTGCATTGGTTGAGGGCGTCAAGGTAGAACTGGCAGGCTGCAACGTCATTCGAATGGCGGTCGATGCATTCAAGAAACGCTTTCTGATCCGTGCCGCAAACTGCCGCCGTTGAGGAAGTGGCAGCTGGAGGCGAATGTGCTTGGGCCACGGGCTCGTGTTTGGATCCAGTGACTGCGTCGACGACTGCATTGACCCCGTGACGGGCAATCGCGCTACCCGTTCCAAAGGCAAACCCCTCGGCGACTGTAGACAAGAGGCCGCCACCGACGTTCGGAGCAGGCGCAGACGATTGCACTGGAGCTGGAGCAGCAGGCTGCTTGGCAGGAACTGGAGCGGACTTTGGTAGACTGACCTTGCGGGCAGTGGCACTGGAGCGACGAGAGCGACCCATTTCGTGTCTCACGTTGCGGGATGATCTTAAAGTGAGCGGCTGCCGAGCAAGTTGCCTTTTTACAAACATTCCGATGTGTTCACGAAAATTCTGGATTTTTAGGACTTGTATGATAGATACTGCACAGCTGAGTATGGGTGATATTTTCATTAATAGTACTCGTCATTTCGTATTTAATAGTAAAGATTATGTACTCGTACTCGAATCGGAGTACATACCTGTTTGGGTACTGATAAGTGGTGTAGGAGACACGACAGATGGCAGTTTGCTATAGCTTCACACATCTTTGCATATTTCATGGTAGGCTAGCTAAGCACTTCTCAATACACGTCCATTGATTTAGTCCCTGTTTTGGACACCTTTTCTTTACGAACAGTTTGCTGATACTTTTCTCGCCGCCAACGTCTGTTTGACTGCGGAGATATCAAGTGTGATTACTTTTCGTTTCATATTGGATTCACTATTGGACCTTTACGACTTAAGTTTTCGACTACATCTAAGCTATGGATTCGAGTGCTATTCAACAGTTTCTACCGCCAACGAATTTCTGGTTGAGATATTATACGACATATACGATTTTTTTTCAGTATATTGAAGACCTGAATCTACATCTACGGCTCAAGTTTCCAGCTATCTACGCAATGATGGATGCTGAAACATTTCAACACATTTCATTCCTATCCTTCCAATGGTTGCCCAAATATGTCATATACAAATTTGTTGAACACGAAAACGTACCATTAATCAAATCTAACTGCCAGATTGCGCATTACAAGGGCTCATAACTTCAGAGAAGAATGAAAAACGTTGAATGACTTGAAAGCTATTACGACGCTGAAGCGAAGCTCCGGATAAAAACACACATGTTAATTTCGGGACCTCTAAGTGTTAGTGCGTCCAGAAACGAACCTTTCCGTATGTGGGCGAGTTTCTTCAAATGTTGATACGACTGGATGCTACCAGCCGTTTGAACCAACTTCAATTTACTTGATCATTATTACTTTCTAAGTGACACATTGGTGTCTAGTAATGGTAAGATTTTTGGTATTTTTGCCGACTGCTTCTATGTTATTCGACACGGTACAAGCGTCCCGGTCTCGTGTCCACGTACAACCCATGGGACAGCTGTCGCATCCTTACGCAAGATATAAGGTGTATTGTAACGAGGTTACATTGAGTTACGTTGGTGTACGTAAATACACAACGGTTGAGGTCTAGTATTGACCGGTCCGAAATGTTTGGACCTATTGGTTGTTTTAACCAATCAGGGCGAGAGCCCTTAGTGAAGGCGTGGCAGCCTGCCACGTGTTGGTACACAGGTGATGTACATTAAATTTCGGCTAGGTACGAATTGAGTAAGTTCTACTTAGTATTACATATAGATTACATTAGTTTATTAATTTAGGCTAATTACATAATAAATAAAAATCAGTTTCCTTTTAACACTGAATCCAGCTAGACGCTTGATCGCAAGGGTCGAGCGTGCTGTGCGTGTTGTAGCAGGGGAGTACCTCCCCTATCTAGTCCCTACTAAGGGAAAGCGTTACGTTTTAGCGTTAGCATACGCTAACCGGAAACTGGGTAAATCTTGGCCCCGAGCGAGAGAGTTATCTCACGCTAAGCCCTTTTAAAAGGGCGTATCGGATAAGTAACGGCGAATCGCCGCTTAAGGAAAGTATTCCTCTGTGCGCAAGCCACACCGTGCGATTACGAACCGGCTACATCTGGTAGCACTTGTAGTCAATCCAACACCTGTGTTGGTAGACGGCATCCTCTGCAAAGAATGAATCAGGAGGATTGGGGTAAGCTAACCCCCGTCCAACAAGAAGCCTTTAAGAGGCTGTTATCCATATTGGGTGACGATGGCATGCAGCTCCTTGTGGAGAAGGGCCTGGATTCCGTGCGAGAGAGGGTTAACGCCCTCATCGCCCATGAGGCGAATTTTCGTGGAAGTCACTCCACGTCTACGGTGGTGCGCCCTCCGTTGTCCTTTAAGATTAAGGAATTCACCGGTGAAAAAGGTGATAATCTTTATGTGTGGCTTCGCGAGGTCGAAACGGCCTTCGCCACAGCGAATGTGATCGAGGATCACTTGCAAGTGGGACTTGCACTAACCCATCTTACGGGCAAAGCCCTTGAATGTGCGTTTACGTGTGCGGATTCGGTCACGAACGTCTTCCCGACCTGAGGAGTCCTTACGCTGTAGAGAAGAGTTGGCTGCCCTAGAGGCACGTTCTTGTGACGTTGTCACGGTCCGTCTTGCGACGGGCATACAGGTTTCTGTACCCAAGGTCTCGATCGACCTTAAGCTGAAGTTTGCAGACTTCGACAGCTTAGAACGTTGCCTAGTCCTGGATTTGGACTCGAGGTATGACCTCATTCCGGGCATGAAGTGGATGGAACGCCACTAGCCATGGATATACTGGAAGTCTAAGTCCATTGGATCAACGCACCCGCGATCGGGTGAAGCATTGGCGAGTCATGAACCCACCTTTGCTCGAACGCAAAATCGATTCTGGCGAGAGATGACAGAGATTGGGATGTATGAAATGATCAGTCCCAATGAGGTCAAGGAATGTTCCTTGACGAGGGGGATTCGGCGGTTAATCCCCACGCCGATATAGGCGAGACTGGTGAGTCGCCAGTGGTAGAGGTGGATTCCTCTGAGGTTATGCGCGAGTCGCTTCCTAGAAAAGAGACACGAGGTTTGTCTCTTTTGCAGGTCGGGGTTCCCGACCACGTCATGTTAGGCGAAAATGTTGCGACTCCAGTGGTAGGGGTGGAAACCACTGTGGTTAAGCGCGAGGCGCTTCCAAGCGGAGCGACCAGTAATTCGTCTCTTTCTCACGTCGGAATTGATTCCGACTACGCCTTTATAGGTGAGACCGGCGAGTCACCGGTGGTAGAGGTAAAGAACTCTGTGGACAGGCGCGATGCGCTTCCAATAGATGGGGCAATTGACTCCCCCCATCTGGGTCCCGGGATGAGTCCCGAGGAGAGTAGTCAGCAGTCCTATAGGATGCTGAATAGCGTGACAGGTGTTGTCACGGAAGGCGTAAGCCTGGAACGGTTGCCTGGGGTAGGCGAACTGTTTTC
>CM047587.1:15222930-15304229 GCA_026184515.1 Peronosclerospora sorghi | reverse complement strand
ATTACTTTGTCGGGATCGCTGGTCTACTTTTTCAGCGCTTGGGTTGGCAAGTTGGCTGGTCAAGACGCTTTACTAGGAATGGATTTCATGGTCCCAGCTGGTATTCGCCTAGACCTGTCACATGGAGTGTTTACGCTCCCGGATGAGGTCCAGGTCCAGTTGGATGGTCGAAGACCTCTGTATGGTTCGTATACTGATCTGGTCCGGTGGGACCAAGACCTCACTATTCCGGTCGGTCGGTCTGTCGATACCCCGGTCGAGAAAGGTTTTCGTTCGAGGAAGTTATGGTTGACCAGGGGCGATCGGTGGGTCTCGACCTTCGTAAAGAGTGCTGGTCGACGTCATTTTGTCCGTGTTACCAATATCGTTGACAAGCCGCTGACACTGGACAATAACACTAATGTCGGGATGTGGTTAGCAGAAGGGAAGGTACCAAGTAAGATGGGGTTCGTCTCGATTGGGTCGAGGCGGTATGTCGAGTGGCAAAACCTGGCGTACCAATCGACCACCGATCTTATCAGCGATGATGGGTCGGTGGAAGAGGATACCTCACCTTTAGTGGAAAGACCAAGTTATGTCACCCCAAAAAAGATGTTGGTCCGAAGAAAGGCGCCGCTGTCACCAGGAACGGTGGACCATCAAGTAGACGAGCCAAGGTTAGTCAACGTGGTGTCATCACAAGACCAGGCGACAGCGGAGCAAGAAACGGAAGAAGGGGAACATCAAATTTCTAGGTCGGACCATGACGGTATTTCTAATCAGACTGATATCAGTGAAGGACAGCCCGTCGATCAAGACCAGGGGCGTTCAGCCGGTCCAGATGGTCTAGGTGATATCACCCCAGAAGATGAACAAGTCTGTATACATGAAGGCGGGGAACAGTATATTCAGGAGCTGGAAATCCAAATGGCAGTCCTCCCTGAAGTGTCTGCCGACTCTCCCGAAGTTACAATGGATGATTTACAAGTGGGTGATCAAGACCTTAACAGTCCAGACCAGATCGAGCAGTTGAAGAATATCATATGGAAGAAAAGACATCTGCTAATCGGAAAGGGCAATGCCTTACCACCTGCATCCCGTGGTGAGATTTGTGATATTGACGTTGGAGATGCCAAGCCGATTGCTCAGCGATGTCGACGCGTGGCGCCACAGTACCGGGAAAAGCTTTCGGATCTTATCAAAGGACTGTTTGCTACCAAGATTATTAGACCGTCGACCTCGCCATGGGCCTCGCCGATCGTAATTGTAATCAAGAAGAACGGCGTCGACATTAGGTTGTGCATCGACTATCGGCTGGTAAATCGGTTAACTAAACTTATGGTGTGCCCGATGCCGCTGATTAATGATTTGTTGGAAGACCTGGACAAGACCTTGTGGTATTTTTCGCTGGACATGGCAAGTGGATTTCGGGTGGTCTCGATGACTGATCGAGCTCGTGAGATTTCCGCATTTGTGACACCGTTTGGTATTTTCGAGTGGAACCGTATGCCGTTCGGTCTGAAGAACGCACCCCAGATCTATAAAAGGTTGATAGATAACGCACTGTACGGACACTTCAAAATCAAGACCGATCGGGACCCTGCCGAAAGCTATGATGTGTTTACAGAGGGTGAACCCGATCGGGAAAGAAGACCGTCCGTTCTAGGGAGGCGGTCGTACATCGACGACATTCTGATACCTGCCTCGTCATGGAACGATCTGTGCGAGAAGGTTGAACGATTGTTGGAGATATTCGACAGCTGTAACCTATCTATCAGCGCCATAAAAAGTTTTTGGGGTATGTCCAAGGTCGCCTATTTAGGTCATATGGTCCCGAACAATGGTCTAGAGGCTAATCCTAAGGACCTGGATTCGTTAAGCAACCTTCCGTTTTCCAAGTCTCTGAAGGCAATGCATTCCTTCCTAGGAAGTTTAAACTACTACAGCCGCTTCATCGAAGATTTTGCTATCTACGTGGCTGTGTTGTATGAGCTCCGGGAAGTGGACTACCATATGTTGCGCGAAGAAGACCGGGCAACTTTACATGGGGGCGCCGACTCTGGTCTTGCTGCAGATTGTCAGCAAGTGGAGGCCGAAGACCATATGAAGCGTGCACAGTTTGCCTTTGGTATGTTGAAGGCTAAGATGGTGACGGCACCGATTTTGAAGCATTTCGATCCCGAAAAAGTGCCGACCATTATTGTATATGCTATTCAGTGGGCCATTTCGGCCACTCTAGTACAAGATCATGATGGTGTGTACCATCCGGTCACGTTCACGAGCCGGACGCTAAAACCAAATGAAGTGAACTATGGAATTGTCGAGAAAGAAGTTCTGGCGTTGCTACGAATTCTGGATGTGTGTTACAACCTGCTGGTCGGCCGATCTATAAAGGTCCTGTCAAGGCGGTCTACTTTGGCCTGGCTATTATCAGTAAATGGGATGGACGGACGTCTAGGCAGATGGTCGGCGGTCTTGTCGCAGTGGACCCTCGAGGTCGTTAAGTGCACCAGGGGCGAGGAAGAGATATTGGGCACATTAGCTGCCAGTATCACCCCTCGGTCTGAAGTGGACGAGGCATTGATAGCGATTGCCCCGAGGAAGCAACCTCGGCAGTCAGTTTTGAGACCGCCACCGACCGTCGACCATGATGAAGAGCTCTTGGTCTTAAGTTTTGACGGATCAGCAAGCGTGAAGAAGAAGGTAGGCGCCTATAGTGCCATATTGTGGAAGTTGCCACAATGGTCTATAGTTGCAGCCGTTGAAGATTTCACACCGTATATTACTGTTAACGAGGCGGAGTACCGAGGTCTACTTCTATGTCTGGACCTGCTGTCGTCGCAAGAGAAGGGGCGAGTCATCATATGTGGTGACTCCAACCTAGTGATCAGGCAGATCACCGGAGAGATCGACTGCAAGGCTCCACGGCTTAGGTCGTTAAATGATCGGGTAATGAAGGCATTGAAAGACCATCCCAACCACGATCTGTTGCACGTGAAACGAGACTGGAACAGAAGCGCCGACTACCTCGCGACCAAGGCCATGCGAGACCGGACCGGGGCTACGATCACCGAGGAGGCCGTTCTTGATGAATTGATGAATATAAACAGGCTCCCCGAGGTGATCGGACCCAAGAACGCTCCGGACCAGGTGCATGTGATGGTTGCGACTAGACCGAAAGCTCGGAAGTCCCACCAACCGTTCCCAAAGGAACGGTTGAGTGAATCTGTTGTGCAACGACTAAGGGCAGAACGGATCCTCAAGGCGCAGGACGAAGAAGAATGGATTGTGAATTTGACGACCTACCTGCGCGGTGAATTGTCTAAGTTGACGAATGGTCAAGCGAAAAAATGTGCCAAGATCGCAGACAGTTACGAAGTGGATGAGGATGGTTTACTATATTACTGCCGCGATGACGACCAAGACAGTGCAGACCGGGACCGATTGGCGAAATTGGTGATACCTGAGTTGCTGCAGCCGGATGTCCTCCATCACTACCATGTGAGTCTAGAAGGGGGACATCAGGGCATAGGCAGAACGTATCACAAGATCAGGTCCCACTTTCACTGGAGAGGTCTTTTCCGAAGTGTACAGAAATATGTGGGTTGTTGTACGGATTGCGAGACCGGAAAGGGTAGACCGGTAATCAAGGGGCGATCACCCGGAAATATCGAAGCTACCTACCCTTTCCGGGTCATAGCGATGGACAACATACCGTCACTGCCGAGATCGACGCGCGGCAACACTGAGCTGCTGATCTGGGTAGACCTGTTCACTGTTCTAGTTATTGCGAAGGCAAGTGCGTCCCGGTCTGCCGAGAAGATCGCCAAAAGTTACGAAGAATGCGTGTTCCGAAGGTTCGGCGCCAGCGAGGTCATCAGACACGACCGAGAGACCGGTTTCATGGCCGAGATGCTCCGGTCGTTTAACAATATGCTGGGCCAGAAACAGAGCGCGACGATGGCATATCGTCCGCAAGCGAATGGATCGGTAGAACGTATGGTACAAACTATTACAAGAGCAATCAAGATGTAAGTTGCCGATCCAGACCAGCGCGATTGGGACGAATACGCAGAAAGGCTGGTGTTTGCACTTAACTCGTCGACCGATCCGGTCCGAGGAGAAACGCCTTTTTATCTTGCGTATGGATGGGACCCCCGGTCCACTCTTGAAGCCGCGATACCTATTGGCTGCACTCGGATCCGCGATCGTGATGCTCGACGTTGGCGCATGCAGGTCCAGAAACATTACCAGCATGCAAGAGAAATTGTCAACGAAAAGTTACGTCAAGCTACACAAGACTGGGCAGACCGGAACAACGACCAGGGCCAACCCCACGGTATAGAACCAGGGTCGAGGGTATGGTTGTACCTAGACCGAGTGAAGGAGGGCTATGTGAAGAAGCTGGCTCACATGTGGCACGGTCCTTTTCGTGTTGCTGATCTGATTGGTGAACACGCTGCCCGTCTAGTAACAACCGGCACGGACTACAAGGTCTTCCCGATCGTACATGTGTCCAAGTTAAAACTGGTCCGAGAATTTCCTGATCGTCCCAAAATGCCCTGTCTAGTAGACGAAGCAGAAAGGTTTGATTTCGATGAAACATTACTGCCAGAGGACAGTTGGGAAAGACCGCTGGAGAAGGACGAATTTGAAAGGGGAAAAGGTCTTAGATGTCCGATCGGTCAAGAAGACCAGGTTCGGCCGGACCCACCGAGAATATCTGGTCCGATGGAAGGACCATGATGAAACAACTTGGATCGATGAGTCCGACCTGAACTGTGGAGCACTACTACGAGAATTCGAACGGGACCGAGTCAGTCGGAACCGTTTTGCAGTGATGCAGACCCATGAAGACCAAGACCAAGACATGCAGTGGCATCGGTCTTCCCGACCGGTGTGAAGAGGTGGAAGGTCTTGTGTCTTGTGTATTCTGTATTGTGAACATGTGACGAATTGGAATAGTGGAGTGACGAACGTGGATTGTTTTTTCGCGATGTAAGTGGAACGGTTGGTGATAACGTGTCTAGTGCCACTCTGGATAAAGTGGTGGAATTAGCTCAAGTGATTTGATGACCGAACATGTGAAAAAGAACGATGATATATATTAAGTGTTATCTGGTCGACTACTTACTACCTCACTCTCCATCACCCCACAAACGGCCGACGGTCAACGACGGATGCTTTTCAACTTGGTCCTGGTACTGGTTACACCAAGGTTCTTGTTGGTATAGCTGGACCAAAGCATCATTGAGGTCCAAGACAGGAGTAATGCACCCAAGTCCGGGGTACCATGTGCCACCGTCAGCCAGCAGCCGGGTCCTCTCGACGCGACGCCGCGGCATATGAAGTACAACTGGATATAAGAACACATCGACGTCGCACTCGTGGGCCAGCATCCCGTCCAAAACATATCGGCACAGGGACTGCCAGGCCTCACCCGCTCTGATCCGACGCCGCTTGCGCTTGTTCTGGATGGTCGCCAAGCCAGGGTCTTGCCGAATTCGTTCAGGGGGAAGCACCAGATAGTGGGATGCCTCCCAGATGGCTTGAGCGTGAGTATTGTTAAAATATTTCACCCGACTCATGAAAGCATTGGCCCAAGGAGTCGAGTGGAAGATGAACCCCAGCTTGGGATGCTTGAAAATCTTCCACGGCTCGTCATCGTACAAGCAGGAGATCTGTGTCGACGTGATCAAGTCCGGCCGCCATTCCGACGCGGCAGGAACTTTCTTCGCCGGCGGGAAAAGCCAATGGTCTGGACGAGAGAAAGACCGGTCCAGGAGCTGTTTGGTCAGGGTGGACCGGTGTAAACAACCGATCTGCCTTGGCGACCACGGCAAAGTATCCTCACGCGTTCGTGGCGGAAGGGAAGAACTGTCGATTGCCACGTTGGCCAACAAAGCATCTTTGTGGAGCTTGGACGTCCCAGGCAAGACCGTAGGTGTTGACTTTGTCGACGCATGTGGTGGTGGAACGCCACCATGCGGACCGGTCTTCTTGGTCTGCTCCGAAGTCGATGCAGCTTGAACAAAACTTTCATGTGGACTTGTTCGCGACTTGGTTGGGATGGGGGCAGAAAACTCCGAATCACCGGAGTCTTCGCCGGAGTCATCACAGGACGAGACCTCTGAATACTTGGCACGGTCAGCACCGGCGGTCGAGGGCGCTTGATTTTTGGAGATGTTACTGTCGTCATCCTCGTCCAAGCTTGAGCCCACGAGGGGCGCCTGTATCTTGGCTCGCTTACGAGGCACCGCACGCTTCCCTTCGAGTTCAGGGTCGCGCGCTGTGCCCCGCGCCTTCGAGGGACGCGGCGCGTCCGCGCGCTTCTTAGACTTTTGACGAATTTTGGGCTGGGGAATTTCGGCCAATGAACGGCCTTGGTCTTGGTCCCGGTGTAGGTCCACCAAGGCGGCCGACGCAGACCGGTCTACGCTGGAGGCAGCAACCGGATGCCGACGAGGACGCAACAGGTCAACCAAGCGCTGATGACATTCTTTTAATACCGCCCGACGACTGTTCGCTGCCTACGTCCAATCGTTCGACTTGCGTTCACAAGACCGGACCTCCTCGGTCTGGTCTTGAATTGAAATTCGGAGCTCGGTGAGACGCCTCTCGAGATCGTCGCTTTGAATGCTCAACGTGGTCTGGTCAAGAAGGTCTTCCGCTTGCTGCTGTTGGACCAGCACAAGCTGCTCTCGAAGATGAAGCTGATGAGCTTCCAAGCGTGTCAACCTGTTGCGCGCGTTTATGAGTCCAGTAAAAAACTGACGCAGCTGGAAGTCATGCGTGTTCGACTGCCGATCGGCGGCAAGCAGGGCATTGATCTCCTTGCTGATGCCAGGAGGTATACGGGCTGGAGGTATACGGCCTGAAGACAAACGAAGGTTATAACAGGTCCAAGGTGAAGACCGGACATGCATTCTTACGTTGTGTCGCGCGTTGAGCAATCTGCTCCTGGAGACGTGCGATCTCTTCAAGTGCGTCTTGCAACTGCGCGTCGGTCCCGGTCTGATGCCCTGCCGATGTCTGAGGTGCAGTAGAACGATGGGGGCTGCCAGACCGGACCGACCGGACGGGCGAAGTGACATGCGATGACGTGGTACGCGAGGTGCCTACAAGAACGGTCGTTAAGGAAATACAAGAAGGTCAAGTCCATCAGTGCAAGTACCTGGAACGTATGAAGAAGATGGTTGCTCCATGTCGGAAAAGTCTGAATGACCAAGGTTTAACTGAATTTGATGGACGAGGTCAGACCGTTGTCGTTGTGCGACACGGTCTGACTCGGGGGGGGGGCTGTGGAGAAGCGTGCCCAAATTTTGGCACACGTCTGGTCAAGTTTTGTCAAGACATTTGGTCTAATTTCGGATTGGTTTAAACAAGGGGGGCTTTTCAGCCTATCAGACTCAAGAAGTGTCAAGAACGCAAGTTTTGGTGAGTCACCCGACTTTGGGTATTTCACATATTTTTGTGGGGGTACATTTAGGGACTATAGGGTAGTAGTATTTTAGTTGTGGTTTTTCCAAGTAAGAGGCTTTTGGTTGTGGTTTTACCTTTTAGGACAGAGGTTATACCTTTAAGTAAGGAAATCTTTTAGCTTTCGGATAAGTGGCTGAAACCTCTTCTGGTCTTGGTATACACCACATCTAGGGGTCTCCGTTCTTCCCTTTTCGTACACTTGTCGCCTCCGCCCGCCGCGGAGTGTTTGGGGGAAGAGGGTCGAATTATCCCCTCTCGCCCATTATACCCGGTCTGGACGCGCCGCACGCGCACTTTGGCCCACCGGAAGTCCCTCGACGGTAGTACGATTTGGCGATCTCAACACCTCAACTCAAGTACGTTTGGAACGTGCTATTCACTGGATTGGTCTTGGCGTGGAGATATCGTTTGTGGAGTTTCACGAGCATATTGGGTCTTTACGCGGACATATTGGCTTGTTTTAATATTGGTTGGAAACTAGACCGGTTTTGGTCTTATTTCGTATTGGTCAGGGGCTATACCGGAACGGTCGGTATACCCTCTATCATTTCGTATTGGTCAGGTCTTGATCGTTTGGACGATCGACCTATTGGAAGTTATCTCTTGGAAGTGTTTTTGGTCTGTTTGTGTCTGGGGTGAAGAGTTCCGCCCCAGAGATACCTACCCAGATCGGTCTTCTATATTCAAGACCGCTTCGATCCAATCTGCGATCCCGATCCACCGAGTGTGTAACTAGCCCATTCCATCGGGTACACAAGGTGAGATGGACACTAAACAATCGGACCAAGTGGGTTCTGATGACGACCGGTCGTCTGCTTGCAGTGGATGATTGGACCAGATCTCGAGTGTGGTCCGCGGCCTACCCCCTCCGAAAGTTGAAAGGCTGGGCGCGATGGTGGTAGTCAGGTTATCGATGCTAATGTTTTCGATTTCGAACTTGACTCCACCACACTCTCAAATGCACCAGCGACTTTTAATCGCTTGGTGACTCAACTCTTCCGCCCTCACAGAGAGTACGCTCAGACGTACTTCGACGATATATTCGTTAATAGTCGTGCGGAAGGCGACTCGTCTGATGTTCAGACGCATCTGATACACCTCCGAGCTGTGCTCGAATGCATGCGGGAGCATAAGTTATATGCGAACGCATCCAAATGTATCTTTGGTTCTGAGGAAATTCCTTTCCTCGGATGCTTCATCGGTAAGTATCGAGTGCGGGCGGATCCCGCGAAGGTGAAAGCCATTGTGGAGTGGCCTTCGCCTGTTAATCTTAGAGATTTACGGAAGTGGCTTGGATTAGCCAATTATCTCCACAAGTACAGCGAGAACTAAGCTGAAACGGCAAAACCATTAACCGACCTTCTTAAGAAGGATGTTGATTGGTGTTGGGAGACCAAACACCAAAACGCTTTTGAAGCGTTAAAGGGGAGATTGTTGAAAGCTCCCGTTCTTGCTCTTCCAGATTCTGGGAAACCATTTAGTGTCCTCTGCGACTCTCCCGATTTTGCAATCGGATGTGCTTTGTTACAAGCAGACGACGCGGTAAGGGAAAGCGTGATTGCGTTTGAGTCGAGGCAGATTAAATCTGCGTAACGGAACTATCCCGTTCATGACAAGGAGCTACTTGCAATGAAGTATACTCTTGTCAAATTTAGGGTTCACCTACTCGGCTCAAAGCCGATCGTGGTTTATACTGACCACGCGTCCATACGGACAGCGACAAAGTCGCCTCATCTCTCGCAACAGATGGCCCGTTGGCTCTCCTTCTTTGCGGAGTACAACTTTGAGGTTCAGTATAAACCTGGCAAGCAGAACGTGCTTGCAGACGCGCTGTCGCGTCGTCCCGATTAAGAGCTCGCTCATGCGACATTCGTCACCTCATCTGTGGTGGATCTCATACGCCAGGCGTATGAGAAAGACCCACAGTGTACGGCGCTTATCAGCGCGTTGGGTGGAAAGGGACTTGGCTCGTCTGAGCCAACCCTTTAAAATCGAGCTAAATCTTGTTTACACCGTTACAGGTACTGTGACGGTTTGCTATACTAGGCACGAGCGCGGAGGACACTCAGCGGGTGGTTGTTCCTCGTGATGAAGAACTGAAGTATAGAGTCCTCGTTGAGACACATGACGCCCCTACGGGGGTCATTTAGGTCGGGATAAGACCTACAGCGCTTTAAGCGCTTTGTATTGGTGGCCCAATATGTATAAGTGGGTCGGTGCGTATATACGCACCTGTGAGACGTGTCAGAGGGTTAAACCTTCTTCAAGTTCAGCTGCGCCTTTGGCGATCTTATCGGTTCCAACGGAGTGTTGGAAATCCATTAGCATGGATTTTATCTTCGGTTTTCCGAAGGATAAGGCCGGGAACACCGGCATTTTGGTCTTTGTAGACCATTTGAGCAAGATGGCTCACCTGGAGGCGGTGCCAGAGTCCATAGATGGACAAACAACAGCGAAAGTGTTCCTAGACCGTGTCTTTCGACAACATGGTCTACCCGATTCCGTTGTGTCGGATCGGGATCCCCGTTTTACGGGACAATTCTGGGGGCGTTGTTTAAGGTGCTAGGCACCAAGCTCCTCATGTCCACTGCGGATCATCCGCAGACGGATGGTCAGACGGAACGCGTTAATCGCGTTGTGGAGGACATTCTCCGGAGTTTATGTCCGGATTCTCCAAAGAGTTGGAGTGAGATGCTTCCGATGGTTGAATTTGCCATCAACAATTCGGTACATGCATCTACGGGGTTTACCCCGTTTTACGTGAACGGATTTGTGAATCCGAGGGTTCCGTTGACGCCACGTGTGTGTGGCCCAGGGCTTGAGGGGGGAGGATTCCCCGATGTCAGCCCTGTATCTGTGCGAAAGCACATAGATAAGTTTTTATCGACGCGCCTTAGTGTCTTACGACATGTCTGCGATGCCATGGCGGAAAGCCAAGACAAGCAGAAGGAGCAAGCTGACCGCAAGGGATGGCGTAACAAAAAGGTATACAGAGTAGGAGAAAGTGTTTTATTAAGCGCTAAAAATCTTCCTACACATGCAGTCTCAAATGTGTTGCGCAATAAACTGCGCCCCAGGTTTGTGGACCCCTTTAAGGTGTTAGCTCGAAAGGGCTTGTCGTACACCTTAGACATCCCGAAGGCGATGCGTACGCATCCAACCTTTTATGTCGGTATGCTTAAGCCATACCAGGACCCGGAGGCGGGGCCCCTCCTGGAGGAGGGTGGAAAGGCGGATAGCCGTAAGGCACCGCAGGACGAAGGAAGCCCGAAAGGACTAAAATGCGACCACGAAGCTCCTGAACGGTCGTCTCGAGAGAGGAAAGCCGCCTCTCGAAGCGATCAGTGGCATCCCGCTCATCGCGGATCCCCTCGTGGAGATCATGGATGCGAAGGCTGTGTCGATCACAGCGCGCGCGAATCTCACGTCGCAATTGCGCGACCTCCTCCTCCAATGCTCGATGCGGAGAGTACTCCACACTTTCATGTGGAGCGGCCGATGGCGCGGCGCCATCATAGGGGTCAAATCCAGTATCTGGTGAAGTGGAAAGGTTATCCACACTCACAGAGTTCGTGGGAGTTCGAGACTCCTCTACGGCAGGATTGCCGCGACGTCGTTGACGCTTTTGAGCGGGAGAATGCCGCTGTAGTTCAACGACCAGAGGGGCATGAGAAGCCTCTTCACTCCCAATAAGTGGGAGTTGGCCGGAGGCAGATGTGGCGACCACACTGTCTTCGGACACCATGGTGGAGACAGGGGCGCTGGCGTAGCGAGTGTGATACGGAGCACGTAGTTGCTCCATCGCCTTAGCTTTGGCAAATTTAAGGCACAACACCCTCTCCACCCAAATGTCTCGACGGGAATAGCTGTCATGCAGCTCATCGAAGCTGGGGAGAAGCTTCTCCCCTTCCGCCCAAGCGCGGAACTTCTTCTCCGCATCATCGGCACTTTCTCCCGGAGAAAGAACGAAAGGAACCTCGCGGAGTTTCTCAACAGGGTCACCTTGTGTCTGCCTGTTTAAGCGCTCTCGGTACGAGACGCTAGTGAACTGCTTTTGTGTAAGCAGTTGTTGCCGGAGATTCTCACGGCGTTCGCGTTGGTTTTTTGGTACGGCTGTTCAGCCGCGGGGCCAGGGGTATAGGACGCTAGATTAGTCCTTACCAAACGCCTGGCCCATTTTGGAAGGTCACGAGGACCATCGAAATTATAAGCCGCCCTTGACTGGCGTTTGGGGGCGCGTAACGCAGCCCTTAGTGCCTGTGCTGCAAGTTGGAAGTCTTGAGCTGCGTCCAGCTCATTAGTGATGATCGCATTTGGCGATTCGGATGTATCATCCGATACAGGCAGGGGTTCCGCACTGGTTAGTGCATTTTCCTCACGTGTGGGGAAGGGATTAGGCTGCCGACAACGCCGTTCTGCGCTGTCGGAGCGGCTCACCATTTGGGAGGTATCCCCAAAGGCATCCACTTCCGAGTTTTCGGAGTAGTCTACCTCTTCTAGAGGAGACGCCATAGCACCACTGGAGGTGTACATATGGATGGCCAGGGAAACTGGCGTTGGAGCTCTCCAACAAAATTTTGCTTATTGCGTAAGCAATAGTCTTGATGGGGGAGGATGTAACAGGGTTACATTCGAGTCACATTTAGTAGGTGGTGTACATGAGTACACCACGGTTGAGGTCAGTATTGGCCGGGTTGAAAGGTTTCGAACCTTTGGTTATTGTAACCAATCAGGGCATGGGCCCTTGGTGTGGTGGTGTGTCAGCCATCCACGTGTCAGTACACAGGTGTGTACACTACATTTTAGCTAGGTACGAATTAGGAATATTCTACTTAGTGTTACATATAGTTTATATTAGTTTAAATAATTACATATTAAATATATTCAGTTTACTTTTCACTCTTTCTTACAGACGCAAGACCTCGACCGGTCGTGCGTGTAGTGAGTGCCGTAGCGTAAGGGGAGCCCCCCCCTTAGCTACACCCTTTGTAAGGGAGCCTTGCCGTTAAGGCACTAGCAAAGGCTACAGTAAACTAACCCGGGAATCTTGGCCCCGAGTAGGAGAGCTCTCTCCTACTAAGCCCTTAATAAGGGCGTATCGGCTAAGTAGCGGCGAACGCCGCTTTAAGGAAAGTCTTCCTCTGTGCGCTAGCTGCACCGTGCGTATACTCACCGGCTACAGTTCCTGTGGGGCGCTTACAGCAGCCGAACTCTAGGGGCCAAACGCGAACCAAACGTGGAGAGGTGAGAGCACTGCTCAATCACACTCCCAAAAACCAAAAACATTTACAGTGTAACCGCTGACACAGCGGGCGGAGTTGAGGGGTGAGTTCTTGACACTCTACGCCTGCCGGTGGGCCAAAAAACGCACTAGGTGCTCCCGCCCGGGACTTAGATATGCGTAGAGGTAGGGGAGGCCCAAAGGTGCCGTCCCTGCAGTGTCCAAAGGGGTTGAACGCAAAAGGAGAACTTTATTATTGCTTAAATCCTAAGAACTACCAATTTCCTAATATCCACCAATCAGAACTACCCGTTCCAGCGTCCTCCGTCGACCAGTCGACCTGATTTGTCCGTCGTCCGTCGCTGTTCTTCGGTGTTCGCTGAGTACCTGTACGTAATCGTCCCATCTTCCTATGCCCTGTCTATGTCCCGACTATGTGCACCACGGTTGTACACGCAACTGTATACGCCGTGGTACCTACAATCGTATACGATTACGTACCCGATTTTTTTTGTCCGTAATCGGCCCCCCTAAATTAGGCCCTATAATAAGGCCCTATAAAAAGGCCCGTTATTGGGCCCAATTATAACACGCTTTACGAAAGTACTCCAAGACGTTTTTGTGTACGCACGGATGGAAACGCCGTAGCCGTGGCAATGGGCAGCGTGTAAGCCACAACGTTCGAGCTACCAAGTGTCCTGCCAAGGTCTGTGCCACTTTGCAGCGTAGTGAAGGTACAAATGAATGGAACGTCGTGGTGACCAAGCATTTTACCAAACACAACCATGAACTCTCGGAAGCGCTGTATCTGCAGTATTCCGAATTACGGCGTGTCCGTGACCCTGAAGTGCTCGCGCAAGCTGAGCAATTGTGGCGGGGAGGAGCTACACGACGTCACGTGTTTGAGTTTTTGAAGGAGCGTTCGCCGAATCAGATTATCCTCATGATATACGTGCACAACCTTTTCCAGCGATGGCAGACACAAGAGGGTCGGTCTTTACAAGACCAACAGAAGGAGAGTGAAACCCAACCAAGTCCACCACAACCTCAAAACACACTATCAATTGGTCAGGATAATGAGGGCGTCTCGTGGTTGTAAATTAGTCCATGACAAGATTTTCTGTACAAAATACATCCCCACGCGTGGCTCTCAAGGATATAGGTGATGCAAGCTGAATACCTGCAGTCAGAGATGGTTTTGAGGTACGCGACTGGGTCAAGTAAAGATGAAGTTGACTACTATTGCATTCCAGATCTTGAGTTAAACGAGATGAATGGTTTACCGCAGTGGCTGGGGTCAATAGCGAGAAGTCCATTTGCACATCAGTCGGGCGGTGCAATAAAAAACAAGTCCTGTGTACGAAACCTTTTCCTCACCGATAGCACGGTCCGAACTATAAAATTTCTAGCGGAAATAATCTATCGGAGCGGCAATAAAAATTGAGACATTTCAATACCCACCACCTTTACTTTGTGAAGCAGCGATGGATGCAAACGAGAAAGACGCCCATGCCTTCACCAGCAGCGCTGCTTCGTGTATTGTCGGTTCTTTGCCCAATCGTAGCTGTGAGTGCATGTTGTGCAACAAGATACCGAAAGCGGTGGACGCAGCATTTTTCGGCCAACCTTCGGATGTGGGCGAATTTGTCGCGGCGTACTAGATTTTTGTTGAAGAGAATTGGGATGAAGTCGCCCTAAAAGCCTACCGCTGGTTGTACTGGAGCATCGCGAGTTTTCATTCTTTACACAGACAAGGTCAGAAAGCAGATAAATCTCACAACGATTTACGAGAAGGCACTCAAAAATGTATCTCACAAAGTAATCGACGCCTCCTCTCTCTCTTTTCGCTTCTCCGGTGTACGTTTTGGTTTGACGTTCAACTGACGTGAGCTTTACCGGAGCAAAGGATGCATTCATCAACACTTACTTCCAATCACAGTGCTTTGCGTATTTGAGGTGAAATAAACACTTTTTTTGAAATGAAATAAACGGGTCACTCAGATCGGCAGGGGTGTATTTCAAATTTGATATAAGCCTGATATTTGATTGATATAAACGTTTATTTCGTTTGGGCTAAACCATAAGTTTGACCCCCCCTATTAACTTTATTTAATTTACTAGTGGCAACGCCGAGCACAGTGTTTCTCACACGACAAATGGAGATGTAAATTGCTAGTGGACACGTCGCTACTTGTTTTGCTTTAACTGTGCTGTCTTGACTTCGCACTCGTTATCCATGTGCCGAAGTGTTTTTTGGAAAAGATTGTCTCATTAATTACGTAAAAATACGAAAAACTATTCAACATGGCAGATTACAGAATTGGATCAATATTGAAGAGCTCGACGAACGGGTGGGCTCGGTCGCAATAATTCTCGGATACTACTAACAGCTCGATCGGCATCAAGAACGTACTCGTTTGCAGCATCGCGGGGTCTGATTTCCTTCACGCGATTCATCGCTGCTGTGACAATATCCAGAGCCTCGTCGTACGCCACAGCGACAGCAAGACTAGAAGGCTCTTGCTCTAGATCCATCATTCGCTCTGCTGCGGATATTATGACTCGCAAACATGCGTCAAAAGTTGGAAGGACTTGAGTATTATCAGTGTCTTCTCCAGTTTCAGGAGACCACAAGGGAACGGACGCACCATTGCTCAGTTGTCCTGATACTGTCTCTAACCGCTGAGCGACTGTCATTGGCGTATGCAGTGATGGACCATGAAACGGCGTAATGATGCGATCGACCGGGCGGATGGTGTCCGGGGTGTTGTTGGTAGACTTCATTTTAGGTAATCGACATAGGTTGGTAAATAATGAGGTAGGGGAAAATACGTCAGTTTCCAGTTGTATTGTCGCATCATTATCCGAAACTGCGACTTCAGATTTGAGTAAAATAATATAATAGTAGTAGTGAGCTCTTATAGCCTCTAAAGTGGAATTTCTATCAATACGTCATCCATCCCCACTCAAAGGCTTCCATCACGTCCTTTATGTGAAAAACCCGACTGTGATATCTTCCTCACGTGTCCGCAGCGCTTTAGCAGCTTTGCATCTCGTCATGTGCCATCTTGGAACTCACTTCCAAAAACGCGCCTTCCTTTCCTGGGAAAAACGAACTAGCTCGTCGTTTTGATCCTTCCGTTCTCTACTCTTTCGGCTTGCACTTTTGCTCTTTTTCTAGCTCTCGTCCACCTGTTTTTCTGTCACTAGTGCTGTCAGCACTTGCCAATTTCCACCTTTTCTTACCGGTTTCGGTTCACGTTCCACTTGTTTGTCTTGCCATCCTTACACAGGATCATTTCGACAGTAGTAGTGACTTACTCTGTCACTTCCAGCAGAGCGACAAGAAGCCTGCTTTTACACTTGAGGAGGAGCTTTCGGTAGTGCGTGACTGGTCTCTGGTCGTCACTTCCACTTGGATCCGATGGAAAGAAGCGAGCGCAACAAAGGAATACGATTTGTCTAGTCGTCCCAAATCCCAAAAAATGGTCGACCCAGTCAGTCAGTCATCTTTTCCTCAGTGCGTTTGACTTTTTGCACGCACCCGGAAAAAAAAATTTGCTGAGCAAACTAGTGTCGCTTTTACGCGCCAAAGCCCACTGCCGAATGCGAACAACCGATCACTACGTTTTAAGGGTTGCACGTCAGTCATTCGACCACGCGCGTTCCAAAAAAAATTTGTAATGCCTCATGTCGTATGTTAAGTATTCGAAAAAGTGGCATTTTCTGTTTTGCTTTTCTGTTGACACCAGGGAACAACCACGTCGAGCGAGGGCGTGTCCGTCTCCTGCTCGAAACAGACCGAGGAATCGTCATGCAAGTAGCTGCCCGGGAGCTCCAGAGTCTCCACTTTGATGCGATGCCGACGTGTTGGAATGCAGAAGATCAAGCGTTGCTGACGATTTTACTCCTCCCGGATCCTCCCGAAGCGTTCGCGACCTCGCAAGACATGGAGCTAGAGGCGACGTCGTTTTCGCAGGAAGCGAAAGAGACAACGAGAATGACGGAAACGATGCAGGAAAAAAGAAACAAAGAAGTGGCCAAGGGAAAACTCTCGGCCATGGAGCGACGTGAGCGACATCGGGAAGTCGTGAAGCGAGCATACCACCGTAACAAGGTGATCCCCGCAAAAAAAGTGTTTTTTTTCTTTGCCATGCCATGGGTCGTGTTTGTCACCAATGTGTCATTGTCTTGGTAGGCAACACTTAAGAGTTTACGAGAGACGGTGAAAGAACTGGAAGCGAGACTGGACAACTTGTCGCTCTCCAAGCAGCAAGGACCGACGTTTGCAACGTCCCAGAGGCCGACAAGGGGCGCCATTGAGCAACGCTATGAATTCCTCACGACGGAGAAGAAGAAACTTGGGGAAGAAGCCGCGAGACTGCGACTGCTGCTGGAGTATCGACACCACTTTGCCACCAAGATAGTAGCGTTTGCGCACAAAGCGACGTCCATTGCTTCCGATGACTCGGACAACTCCGACACAGACTCTGACACGAGAACAGCGTCGTCGACAGGTTCAAGACTCGCCGAGACGCCGTCGTCGCCGCCCATGTCGTTCAAGATCCAGTCCCCCTCGTCCATGCTCGCCATGGACTGCGCGGTTTCGCCCATGAGTGCGACGCAGAAGACCAAGCCATCATTCTATAACGAACCACGTCCGACTGAACCGGGTACGGCGTCTGCTGGAAAGCCGACGCTTGCTGTGGCAATGAGGAAACAGCTGGGATATAAACCACTGACGCTCAGCGAGTCGACCGTGCTCGTGAATGAAATGTATCGCTCCATCTTGTCCTTTTCTTTATGTGGCAAAGCTATTAGCACGGGCGCGAGTGTTTTGGGGTGGGAAGACAAGCGGTTGCTCCATGGCACGAGTCTGAAATTCTCACTGCGTAAACAATTCCCTGGACAGGATCCGCTGCTTTTAATGACCAACACGTGGCAATGCTTTTCGGATCCTGATTGTACCGAGTCGAAATTTCGCGGGCTCATGACGCTCCGAATCTTACAGCGCGTGAATGACGACATGATCGTCGCGTTGCGGGAGTCACAGAGTCAAGACGAGGACGCCACGATGTACCGATGTGTGTACCTCTTGTTTCGTGTCCGTACTCGGAAAGGTTTTCTCATTTGTGTGCAGTCCGTGGCACCCGAACGTGTCACGGATGTCGCACTCAGTGGCATGAGTCGAGACGGCCAACATGTCCAATGGACTGAAATCTCTGGCTGGTTTGTGTTTGAACCGATGGCGGCTCGCGACCAGGAAGGCACTCGAGTGGAATACGGAGGCTGCATGGACTTTGGCGACCACAAATCGGTCGCAACGCTCGCGATGAACACGTTGTCCATTGTTTTAAAGTGGGAAAGTATGATGGTCAGTCCACTCTTTACGTTACCACCGTCGTCCTGGTGAGAGAGAACGAAACGTCGAGATCGACACGGTGAACCTGATGATTTGTGCGTGCAATCGAGCGAGCGGCCTTTTGGCAATGGTCGTACAATTTGAGAAACGTGACAACGAGTGCGCGAGCGTGGCTGTGTGGGATGCGATAAATCAATTTTTTCACTCGTGTGTGATACAGTCCTTCGTCTCTCTAAAAAGTGCTTTTTTTACTTGTTCACGTGCGTTGGCTCGACATGAAGTCGAACGTTTTTCTTGACGTTGAGCGTCAAGAATGGACACTACCATTTCTCGTTGCCGAGATCGACTATGTATGCCACACGAAAAAAATTGTCCAGCTTTTGCATCTTCTATGCTTGCTGCTTTTTTTTCGAGTACTTTCCCTACTGTTCTGCTTTAACAGGATGAAGAAAAACTGGCCTAGGTCAAGGTTGTGCGCGCAATGAGGTCACATCCGGCTTTCAGTTGGTTTACTGACCTCCATCCGGGGATCATCAAAATACGCCATCTGCATTGAATAAAAGTGAAGCTGACACCGATGTGCGCCGAAGATGCACATCATGGCGACCAACCGTATAGACCACTGCACCAAATCCGAACAACTCGATGGAACGTTTCCTCTACAATTAGTTATTTCGGATTTCTTGACAACGTCAGAAGATCGACAGACGGTATAGTATACCTGTATACTACAAATATTTATATAATAGTCCGTATTTAGGGTAGTCTCTCCGTCTAACTCTAGTAATAAAGACAACTTTCAATGTTCTGCTTTAACACTTACATGTTGTCCCATTGCACGCACGAACCTAAATTTAATTAGATGATTGTTATGGCTAAAATCGTTTCTAAAGTTGAAGTAGCAGTGGTTGTTATCCGTCCTAGTAAGTACCAAAATTGTCCAGCCCTGTGTACTAGGTAGCAATGCTATGCAATTGAATCGGCGCTTTATGCGGTCACTATCTGGTGTTACCTCCTTTCTTTATTAGTTGTCCAATTCATTGAGACGCTCTTCGCACACCAATGAAGTTAACAGAGTACAGTACTGGACGAATCGATTGTATATATTAGGAGAAAACGTCCAGTCGTAGTTGTCTTGGGCGCGTTATTCCTCGCGAAGGTTCAGCATGCGCCAAAGTCAGTCGCGAAGAAGATAACAGTTACTCATATCACCCGACCTATTCCATCGTTCCCTCGTCATCTTGTTCCACGCCACGTGCTTGACTTAATCGTTACTTAGTCATTGGTCGTCCTCGAACCTGTTGAAGTAGCATTTGTCAACTTAATCGAGGCCCACGCTTTATAGAATGCTGCCCACATCATCTTTACCTGCGACGTTGATGCTGACTCCCGTGCCAGTTACAGTCCATCCCATGACATTAAAAGATGTCGAAGAACGCATTGTGCAAGTGACTCGTAATTTACCCCCCGACGCGAAACAACGGATGATCAAAGCGGAATTCAAACGACTGAAACATTGCGAAACCGTGCGTCAGTCGCGTGTCCGGAAGAAAAACGAACGTAAAGGACTACGCCAGGTAAATTACGAGCTGGAAAAGGAGCTACGTGAAATGGTGCGACTGTATCGTCAAGAACATGGCAGGATCGTTTTCAATGAGGAATCCTTTCGCGATGTGTTAATGCAAAAGTTTGTGCACTCGATTGAAGAAGTGCGTGGGTTACGGCAAGAGAACGCCCAACTGCGTGAACAATGTCTTGTGTATGAAACGTTAGGGGAACAATTGCAACGCTTGCAAGACGATTTTGCCATTTCACGACAAGTAAGTAGCACGCGCTTGTCGATTGGTACAATTCATTTTGAGCCACTAGGAGACGAGGAAGCGAGACGAATCATGATTGATTCTCATGCACAAGCCACCTCGTTTTTTCAGACCATGAAAAGCATTGAAATACTCGACGAAGATGAAAAAACCATGGGCTGGACACATCATCAACGGATCACTGGCGATGGACGCGTGCAATTCATTTTTACGAAACAAATTGATACGATTGGAGCCCATGAATTAATGGAGAAGAGCTGGGAAATGTATTGTGACTTTGGTCTCTATCACAATATTTACTCCTCGGTGCAAAAGCTGGAGATTTTGCAAAAGATTAATGACAACACCGTCCTCATTCGACGCGATCTACAAGAAGGAAGCTCTGCGCCCATCTTTCGCACAGTGTTTTTGCTCTTTCGCATCCGACTTGCGAATGGATATCTCATTTGTTTTCGATCGCATAATCCTCCAGTGTGTATCGAAGATGACGATGATCCCAAGGTCCAGTGGATGGAAATGTTCTACTGGCTCATGATCACTGATCCACCCGTCGAAAACACAATTGCGGGGACGCCCGTGCGAGGCTGTGACGTATCATTTGGTGGCAATTTGCTCAATAGTCGAAGTGCCAAACATGCCACAATTTGGAAATACCAGATCGCGATGGCACTCCTGCGCTGGGAGAGCAATGCTGCGGCACCGTTATTCGCGCTCTATGGATAGTTATATTCATCAGACTTTGTACTTGTATCCCGACAGATTGATGTAGTTTTTTCTCGATAGGTAATTGTCCAATACCACAGTATACTATTCGTTTCTCAGTGCAAGTCTAGCTATCGCCAGTGCGACGCAAACAATGAAGTCCCTGTTAGACCATCGTCGCATCTGCCCACCTCTCCGTCATATGAGGAAGATAATCGAGCAAATACAAAGCACGAGGACAGCGAGGAGTCAGCGGATTCGATGACGGATTCATTATCATATAAAACCCAATGATGGTGAAGAGATGGCGGAGCCTGATAAGTTTTCAGAGATAGATGTGTTGGAAGGGCGCGCAATTCCTGCAGCACCGGGCGTCGCATGAATCGCTTTAGTTTTGTGACTATTCGATGCCTGGTGTACTGTACATAACTTAGGTTTAATACAGCAAATCAGATATATGCATTTTATTAGCTTAAGTCTATTAACACTAATAAAATCAGTTTGGATTTTGATTTAGTTCCCTCAGGTGATTACTGTGGACTAAGTACGTCGCGCCTGCAGAAGATGAAGTCAAGCCTGCTGCGTGGTCCGGTTGCTTGGGAACATTTTGAATCGCCTTTTGAATCGCCTGGAAAGGCTGGAAGTGTCAAGCAGTACCGAAAGGCAGGAGGAAAACATTTCGCCCAAGCCCAAGGAAGACACCACGATGAGTCTGGCCTCCCTTGGTGACAGCGGCGAAGAGAAAAGGGGGTTCGCTACTGGATTACAGGGCAAGATGAGTTTCGAAGGCATCAGACATCCTGGCAGGTATGCCTTTACTCGACTTGGAAACCCCGGTGCTGGTAGGCCGCATGTGCAGGCGCACGATGCGAATCAGCACCAGCAAGCATATGAAATGCATGGCCATGTGCCGGCTCAAGGGTTTGGAGTGGCGCGTACGCCCTCACCCAAGCAGCAGATGTTGCAGATCAAGCCTTTTGAAGGCAAAAGGAAGTTTATAAAAGACTGGGATCCTGTTTTCAAGCCTGGGGGCGCAAGCTTTTGCGCCAGATCAGCCTGGCTGAAGCGGCTTGTGGATTTCAATGGTCCGAGGACGTAAAGGTTGACTTGCTGGTGTGGTAGAGCGGCTGATCACAGTTTTGAAGCTTGATCTGGCGTTACCACGGCGTCCGGACTGCCGACTAACGAAGGGGGTCCTCCGGTTGTCTTGTGTGACAGACTTGTGTTCCTGCTCACCTTGTGTACCCGACGGCTTGGGCGTGGGTCTCTCTCCAGGTGGCGGGGATGTCACGCTGCAATTCCTTGCTGCAAGATTGAGATGACTTGTTATGAAGCGACTGTTGTCGATCAGGCTTGATCAGGCGCAAATATCGGTGATCAGGGCCTCTGATCGTTGATCAGGGGGTGTTCAGAGCCAATAGTCGAAAATCAGATCGTGATCGACCTGATGGATCTGATCGATCTGATCGATTTAGTCGATCAAGCACTAGTTAGCGCGAGTTGCGAGCAGATGAACGCAGGTCGCAGGTTGAAAAATGTCGATCAGGTGTTGATCGGCGAAGGGGGTACTTGATCAGGCAGCGGAAGTCTTCACTGCCCGATCACGGAGCCTCTGAGTCTTAATCAGCTAACAGAATACCCAAAATATATGTATTCTTAGCCTAGACCTACGAGGGAGGTAAATTTCACTAAATCCACCTAGAGTTCCCGTGGGGCGCTTACAGCAGCCAAACTCTAGTTGCCAAACGTGAACCAAAAAGGGAAGAGGTGAGAGCGCACTGCTCAATCACGTTCCCGAGACCAAAAACCTTTAAAAGAAGAACAGCCGACACAGCGGGTGGAGTTGCGACGAGTTCTCAACACTCTACGCCAGACGGTGGGCCAAAAACGCACAAAGTGCTCCCACCCAGGACGTAGAGGTGTGTATTAACGGGGGAGGAGCAAAGGTGCCGTCCCAGAAACGATCTGCTCGATCGTACGCAAAAGGATAAATTTTATTATTGCTTAAATCCCTAGAACTACCAATTACCTAATATCGACCAATTAGAGCTACCCATTCCATCGCACTCCGTCGACCAGTCGACCTGATTTATCCGTCGTTCGTAGCTGTTCGTTGCTGTTCGTTAGGTACCTGTACACAGTCGTACCTTCTCACGATGTCCCATCTATGTACCGTCTATGTACCGTCTATGACTACCTCAGTTGTACACGCAACTGTATACACCGTGGTACACACAATCGTGCACGCAATTACTCACCCGGTTGTGCCCACTGTCACACCCATAATAGTGCCCACAATTGGTACCAATTTTATGGCACACTTTACCTTAGCCGCCCCTGAACCTCGTCCCAGCCGTACAGCGGTTGGGGAGGGGCTAGATCATGTCGTTTATAACCGGAGATCATGCCACCGTTGATCGTCTTGTCCACACCCATTGATCATGACATCCTCGATCAGGCGATCAGCACCCATCAATCTGCCCTTTCTCCCGTCGATCAGGTCACAATCGATCAGGCCGTTACTGTTTAGTGGTACAACCATCGAGATCATGCGTTCATCCTCCACCAACCGTGACATCAGCGATCAGGCTCCCGCGATCAGGCATTTCTGCATTTCCATCATGCGAGCCATAACAGGTGATGCCCAAGCGACTACAGCTAACGCTTCTGCCCTAGATCGGTCCACGGCTGATCAGCTGATCGCAGCGGTCAATCAGGCTTACAGCCTTCAAGAGAAACTTCAAGCACGCGATGAGCAGATCGTTGTGCTATCCAACTCGCTCGCGGTGAGCGAAGACACTATATCGGTGCTTCGACAACAGCTCGCTCGCGCCAACCGTAACGTGGCGGATCGTGATGACGAGATCGAGCGGGCCCCCCTGAAACAGCTTGTGCCCCTGCGTGATTTTGTCGGCACTGCAGTCAAGGATCTCAAGTCCAAGTTGAGGACCGCCGAGAAAACCATAGCCGATCAAGAGAAAACCATGGCCGATCATCGCGCCCAGATCCGCTATCTGGAGATCAGTCGTGATCGCGATCGTTATCTACAATCGGTGCAAGAGAAACCATCGCTGATCAAGCGCAAAAGATCTCACGTCTCACGGCACTTCCTGATCAAGCGACGTTTGATCAACTTCAGCAGCGCGTGAGCGTGATACAAGATGAGTACGATCAGGCCGCCTCCAAGAATCAGCGCTTGGTTGAGCAGGCGCTCAAGCTCAGCTCCGAGATTGAAAGATACAAGCGTCAACACAATCGCCTCCGTAAAAAGAATAAAGCCAATAGCCTGCTGATGGACGACTATACCGCCATCATAGCCCAGATGCAGGAGATATGGGAACGTGTCGAGGGGGTATCGGATCTTAAGACCGAGCTGGAGTATCTGCACGCCAAGAATTCCCAGCTGGAGGAAGAGCACTCCACGGCTCAGTGCCGCTTCGATCAAGTTTCTGCAGATCGCGACACGCTGCGCGATAAGCTGCAATTGCGTTCATTCCACTCGGACCTTCAATCCGTGTTGACTGGCATGTCACTTCGGATGCAGATCGCCCCGGTCGCCAGCGCCTCTATCGCAGGTTCTGATCAGGCCGCATCGTCTGCTGTCCTACCAGATGATTCTCCAGACATCTCGGTCAGCCGAGTAGCTTCTTCGTCTAAAAGACGTATTCAACGTTCACGATCTTCATCTCGGTCCAAGCGGCCACGCCTCCTTCCTCCCATTTCGGAGGCGAAGTCGGAGGATGATGATCCTCCAAGTCCTGATCAGGACGATCAAGATGGATCCCCTGATCTGATCGCTTCAATCCATCTACTCCGACGATCATCGAGTATGGGAGCGAGGGTCCGCTTGATCAAGGCTCTGCCGGGTTCCTTTTTCCTCGAAAGGGTGATTTCAAGTCGTAGATCATGGTTCCTGATGGTGCAGCAGACGAAGACATCTCGCCGTGGGTTCCCAGTCATCTTAGCGTTTCGATCTGCGTAGCGTCTCGGCTTAAGTGGTCTTTGACTACTTGACCCGCCCCGAAGGATGGTTGTTACCAGTCGCCCCACCCGCCCTTTCGGCGGATCAGTGGTTTTGTCACTTGATCACCTGGCCGGAGGTAGAGCGGTTATACTCCCAACGCCACTGGGACATTTTCACGACCATGTTGCCGCCCGTTTCTTTCCGCTCAGTCGGCTGGTTTGCCGACTTTAAAGCAAAGTACCGGTCGTTTCTCAACCATCACGCGCAGGCGATCTAGGCGTCCACACATTATCTCCCCATCGATAAAAGCCTTCGCGAGAACGATGACTTTTTCCAAAGGTATTACAACGGTCGGAGTCAGCGCAGAAGCCGTGCCGGGGCAACATGGAAGAGAATTGTGGAGTTTGTTTTGCAGGGTATGATGGACGGGAAGTGTGATCTCGACATCTTCCTGGACCCTTCGATCACCCATTGTGCTCGAAACCGTCCCTTGACGTTTACCCAGACCGACGATGGGGCATGGTACCCAGGGTTCCTATCGGACCCGCCACCTCGGACCCTATCAGACGCGCTGAACGAGGTTGATGACTTTGAACCTTGGCGGATCCAATATCGCCTTTCTGTTATGAATAATCCTGGCCGGAACATCCCCGCATCTGCCGTAAGTTTTATGGGTCTGATTAATCGGTTTATCACTTCTTCTTTAATCATTAAACACTCTTGATCATGCCATTTCTACCTGTTGCTTCGTTACTTTTCCATGTATAATATAAATCGGTCTTCCGTCGGCTCATCTGTCGTTACTCCATCACCAACCTTGCAGTATCCATAGTAAATACACCACTTCAAGTCCATTGTCATTTCTTCGTCAATTGTGAGTTTCATCAATCATTTTCTTCAATCGGAGGTTTTCGATCATAATCCCATGATCAGTCCGCCGATCACGCATTAGTTGGACTCTTCATCCACTTGCATTACGTCAAACCGATGTCTGTTGGTCCTCTTCCTATCGAAGTCCTTGATCAGAGCATCACAGTTCAGATCTGCCTCGTCTACCCACGACGGCTCGGCATAATCCTTCCAGTAGACTTGATATTCATGTAACGTTCTTCCATACCTAGTCTTTCGACCAGATCGGTATCGGTGATACGATCAACTTCAAATTCATCTGGATCTAGCGTCCTTTCCCAGCTGTCTTCGGGTAGCAAAGCTTCATCGAAGTCGAAACGATCCTCTACCCCAGCTGTTAGCGCAGTAGTAGGGCGATCTGGAAATTCCTTGACCAATTTCAACTTGGACAGGTTCACCACTGGGAACATGCTATAATCGGTGCCAGCTGTAACCAATCTCGCCGCATGATTAACGATCACTTCATCTACTCTGAAGGGTCCATTCCACATGTGCGCCAGTTTCTTCGCGAACCCTTCTTTCACCCGATCAAGGTATAACCAGACCCTCGACCCAGCTTCGATCTTGTGTGGTGTCACTTGATCATTATGCTTCTCCGCTCAGCCTGCTACTGCCTGTTGCAATCGGGTGCTCAATTGCCGGGTGTAGCGGTAGTCCTTCTGCAACTTATATCTCCATCGGCGAGCATCCCAGTCTTTACGCCAAATTCCACCCAGTTGTAGTGTCGATATAACGACGATCGTGGGTCCCACCCATACGCCAAATAAAATGGTGTTTCTCTACGAATGCGATCAGGGGTTGAGTTTAGCGCGAATACCAGTCGATCTGCGTACGAGCTCCAATCCTACTGGCCGACATCTGATACATACATCTTGATTTCCCGTGTAATCGTCTGCACCGTCCTTTCCGCCTTGCCGTTCGACTGTGGACGGTATGCCATAGTGGCACTCTGTCGTTGTCCCACGATCTTGTTGAACGCACGAAATACTTCCGTCATAAAACCTGGCTCTCGATCATGCCTGATCACCTCAATTGCTCCAAATCGTCGAAATACACATTCTTCATAATTTTCGGCGACTTTCTGCTCTGTGCGGGACGATCCAGCTTTCGCGATCACCATACCCGTGAACAGATCAGTCCAAATCAGCAGTTCCGTATGCCCATCAGTTCATCGGGGCAGTGACGGAATATTATCCATGTATATCACTTGGAACGGGTACGTGGCCTCGATACTCCCCGGAGACATGCCCTTGATCGTAGGCTGGCCCTTACCCGTCTCACAATCTACGCATTGTCCAACAAATCTTTGTACGCTGCGAAATAGACCACGACAATGAAAGTATCGTCTGATCCGCTGATATGTACGCCCTATACCTTGATGTCCTCCTTCCAAACTCTTGTGGTAATGTAGGAGGACATCCGCATGTAGGGTCTCAGGTAAGACCAGCTGATCGAAGAGCGTCGATCGTCTTGATCATCTTGATCATCGTTGGCTTTTCCTTTAGCCATATTTCCACAGTAAATTAGCAATACTTGTTCATCGACATCGTAGTTGTCGGCAATTTTCGCGTAATCCTTTACCTCGTCTGCGTTCAATTATAAGACGTCACCGTACAAGTAACTTCGCAAATCATGAATCCATTTCTCTTCGTACTGCGCCTTTTTTACCTGTTCCTCCCTCATCCCTTCTATGGATATATCGGGCCACGTTGACGGTCTCGGTTGACGGAGGTTACGTGATCGTGTCATCACTAGCACTTGTGGGGCAGTGGGATCTTCATTCCACGTGATCACTTCCGACAACCTGTTGAGGTCGGCCAACTCCTCCAGCTGTTTCTCGTCATCAATTTCAAATCTTGTTCCACCCTGCATGGCCATAGTGGTGATGTGATCTGCACTCTTATTTCACTCTCTTTTTACATGCACCAGTTCATGATCAGTCCATTCGCGAAGGAGGTTAAACGCACGCTTTTGCAACACTTGCAATCGCGTAGCTTTACACTCTATCTCACCGCGAATTTGCCGAATTACCAAATTCAAATCTCCACACACGATCATCCTTTCTTTGGGATATCTCGAGAGTAGGTCCAAACTTAAAAAAAATCCATGGTATTCAGCTTCATTCACTGTGATGTCAGGTGCATTGTCAGCGACCGTGATCATAATATTCCACTCCGGTAACTTCCACATGATAGCTCCAAATGCACCCACACGTCGCTTGACACTTGCATATCCATCGAAACTGATCACGTAGAGTTCCTCGCGTTTATAAACCGTAGGAGGTGGTACTTCCATCCTCTGCCGTGGTTGCTTTTTTTGGTGCGATCGCGATCAGGGCATCAATTTAGGTGCGAGGGGTGATGCTTGCGGCTAACTCCCCTAGTATCTCCTCTTCTCCATGTACACATTTCTTGATCTCAAGGTCCCATTGTGATAAGATCGCAGCCCATCTGCCCAATCGTCCGTCTATCCCGTTGGACGTTAATAACCATTTCAACGTGGATCGGCTTGACAAGACAGTGATCGCCTTTCCGACTAGCAACGTGAAGTAAACATCCAAAATCCGCAGACGCTCCATAACTTCCTTTTTCGACGGGGCTGTAATTCAGCTCACCTCTCTTCAATGTACGGCTGGCGAATGCAACGGGTCAATACACCTGATCATGTTCTTGTGTCAACGCGGCAGATACTGCCCATTTGCTGGAATAAACCACGACCACCGGCGTTTTGGCTTGATCAAAATGGTGCAGGGTTGGGGCTGACGCAATCTTCGCTTTCAGCATACTGGATGCTACTTTTGCCCTGATCAATCAATCGTCTTCATGATCCTAATTCTCCTTGATCAATTATCGGCTCTTCAACTCTTGATAATCTATCTCTCTTAATTCGTAGAGCACAGCAGCATAGATCGCGAAGTCTTCAATAAATCGACGGTAGTAGTTCAAAACTCCCAAAAACGATTTCATAGCAATTAAGGTACCAGGAAAAGGCAAATCGATCAGATCATCCAATTTTTTTGGATTGTTTCCAATCCAAACCGCGGCTAGAGACATGATGCCCTAAATAAGGAACTTCACTTCGCCCCCAGTACGATTTAGCCTCGCTGATCGACAAGTTCCATTGATCGCACTTTTCCAACAGGTGCCGCAACTTATCACATAGGGTAGTCCAGGTAGGTGCAGGGATCAAAATATCATCGATATATGATCGCCGCTGCAGCGCAGACGGTTCCGGGGTCTGGTCAGGCTCTACCACAGTAAATACATCAGCCGATTCGTCGGCACCGTCCTTAACCTTGAGATACCCGTATAATTCATTACCGATCAACCGCTGGCAGATTTGCGGAGCATTCTTTAGGCCAAAGGGCATCCTATTCCATTCAAACAATCCAAACGGAGTGACAAACGTCGAATCTGACGTGCTCGATCGGTAATAGACACGACCCAAAAACCACTCGCCATATCCAAAGAGCAAAACCACAACGCTTTATCCAAATCCTCTAGCAAATTAGAGATCAGAGGCATAGGGTATACCATCAAACGCGTGAGTTGATTCACCGCGCGATAGTCGATGCATAACCGAATATCAACCCCATTCTTCTTTACCATAATCACTATATATGATGCGCAGGGTGACGTAGACGGCTGGATGATCTTAGTAGGCAATAGCCCCTTGATAAAGGCCGATAACTTCTCGCGAAATTGCGGATCCACCTTTCGACACTTTTGGGCGATCGGGCGCGCATTGTCTACATCGATATCACAAACAACTCCACGTCCAGCAGGAGGTAGCGCGTTCCCTTTCCCGATCAACAGATGTTTCTTCGCCCAAATTATATCGCGAAGCTGATTAATTTCTTCTGCCGTGTTGATCAAGGTATCACCGACTTGCAAATCATTCTTAGCCACTTTTTCGGTACTTGCGGACACTTCAGGCAACGTAGCGAGCTGCTTCTCCAATTCTTCCACGTACAAATCTCCGCCTACATGGTAGCAAACTGTATCATCGATAGGAATTACACCAAATGCACTATGATCGGCTGAGACGGGGTGATCACGCATATCTTGATCAGGCTCATCTCTCGTAACAGGTTGTTCAACTTGGTGATCCAGGGTCGGAACTTTCACCCTAGGCTCCTGATCGCACTTCTCTTGTACTTCTTGCACCTTTTTCGACCCTCCGGTTACTAATGCCACAGATGTCACGATCGGGTCTGTAAGTCGTACTAAAATACTTCGAGGGTAGCATACTCCTTCTTCTCAACTAGGGGACCTTGATCGACACTTTCTTGATCGTCATGTACAGAATCGGTAGAAGCTTGATACGCGAGATTTTGCCACTCCTTATAGCGATTGAACCCCACCGAAATAAATCCAGGGCGACGGGGAACGTCATCTTTGTTCATCCAGATACCTAAAATTGTATCGTCTTGTACGATGATCGGATGATAAACGACGTTCGTAATACGCAGATACCGTAAATTACAGACGCCCCTAGTGATAGTGAGGGCCCAATCTTTTCCACGAGTAATCCACAACTTTGAGATCGCTGATCACGAGTCCGAACCTCAGCAGATCGAACTACTGGGATCTGTTCGTACTGATCAAGTTTCATGTAATTTCCACTTGATCCGTACAGATGTCGACGTCCTTCTAATAGGATGATCACCTCATCAGGCAAACTTAGTGCGCCATGGGCGACGTCTAATCGAACACCAGCTGGGATCATAATATCCATACCCAATATAGCATCTTGACCAACAAGTTTGCCCACCCATTCATGAAAATAATAAACCAACGATCCTGCTAACGTAATGTCGATTTTAGCGCGCCCTTCTATGAGGTATGCACTTTCTCCAATGCCGACACATTCTTGCGTTTGACTCGTGTCGATCTGACAACTCACCTTACGAGCAAAGGTGAGTCGATGATCGACACTTCGGCACCAGAATCAAATAATAACGTGTCGCGTTCGTTATTAATTTTACCGCTCGCCTTGGATTGTTTGAAACATTTCTTTGGCGAGTGGTACTTCCAATATCCACGTGATTCACCCGGAAGTAGATCAACTTCCATGATCATCGGGGATCGAGAAAACTCATCAATACGGAAATTAGCCAAACGTGGTAAATCAGGCTGATCTCATTTTTCATTATCTCTTTCTGCTGCTTGATCAACCCTCTTCTTATCCACGCATGCAAGAATACACAAACCAGAACGCTCGTCTCGTACCAGATTCCAAACTGGCGAGCGTCCTAGCTTAACAAATATTCGGCTTCCTTGGGCAACATTCCAGCATTCTTGGTGGGATTGTACCACTGGCGGATGCGATTGTAAAATTCTTCCATAGGGCACTTTCCCGCATCGTAAACTTCGCCGTATGCTCGGCAGACGTACAAGCATTGATCGATAGGATGTCCCTTCTTGCCACACTTCAGACAGGTCAGGCGCTTTTGTGGTGGAGTCACGTTCGAAATCGAAAACATTAGCATCGATAACCTGACTACCACCATCGCGCCCAGACTTCCAACTTTCGTAGGCGGTACTCCGCGGACCACCACTCGAGATCTGGTCCGATCGTCCGCTGCAAGCAGACGACCGGTCGTCATCAGAACCCACTTGGTCCGATTGTTTAGTGTCCATATCACCTTGTGTACCCGATGGAATGGGCTAGTTACACACTCGGTGGATCGGGATCGCAGATTGGATCGAAGCGGTATTGAATATAGAAGACCGATCTGGGTAGTTATCTCTGGGGCGGAACTCTTCACCCCAGACACAAACAGACCAAAAAGACTTCCAAGAGATAACTTCCAATAGGTCAATCGTCCAAACGATCAAGACCTGACCAATAAGAAATAATAGGGGGTAGACCGACTGTTCCGGTCTAGCTCCTGACCAATACGAAATAAGACCAAAACCGGTCTAGTTTCCAACCAATATTAAAACAAGCCAATATGTCCGCGTAAAGACCCAATATGCTCGTGAAACTCCACAAACGATATCTCCACGCCAAGACCAATCCAGTGAATAGCACGTTCCAAACGTATTTGAGTTGAGGTGTTGAGATCGCCAAATCGTACTACCGTCGAGGGACTTCCGGTGGGCCAAAGTGCGCGTGCGGCGCGTCCAGACCGGGTATAATGGGCGAGAGGGGATAATTCGACCCTCTTCCCCCAAACACTCGGCGGCGGGCGGAGGCGACTAGTGTACGAAAAGGGAGGAACGGCGACCCCTAGCTGTGTTGTGAACCAAGACCAGAAGAGGTTTCAGCCACTTATCCGAAAGCTAAAAGATTTCCTTACTTAAAGGTATAACCTCTGTCCTAAAAGGTAAAACCACAACTAAAATACTACTACCCTATAGTTCCTAAATGTACCCCCACAAAAATATATAAATACCCAAAGTCGGGTGACTAACCAAAACTTGCGTTCTTGACACTTCTTGAGTCTGATAGGCTGAAAATCCCCCCTTGTTTAAACCAATCCAAAATTAGACCAAATGCCTTGACGAAACTTGACCAGAAGTGTGCCAAGTTTTGGGCAAGATTCTCCACACTTTCTGCAACGTAAATTATCGTGCCTGATCGATCCAAAATGATTGCACTTCTTCATCGCCCCTTGATCAACTGCACCTGATTCACTTCGTTTACCAGATCAGGGCTCACCAGGTTGATCATGCGCCCCTGGTTGATCGCGCATAGTATCAATCATGTAACGGCGCTGATCATAATTACTTCCACTGTCGTCGGCACTGGATTCCTCACTCCCAGACGTCACCTTGATCGCGCGAACTGCTTTGGGATTCCTTTCCGGAGCAGGAGCCCGATCATAGCCGAACTTCTGGCGGAATCGGCTGGTACCAACCGCCGCTGTTGGCTGGCATCACTTATTGCGTGTATACGCCCGCAGCGTCTCTTCCAAATCCGTGGCTTTATCTAACCGCAAAAGTGCCAGTTGATCAGCGAGTTCGCGATTGGCCAATGTGTCCAGAAAATGTTGCACATGCTCGCGTAAGATGGTAGACGATCTGTCCCTGATCGGCAACTTGGCTCGCAGTCCCGCCATATTCAACCGGTGCAGATATTCAATAGAAGTTTCATCCGATCGCTGCTTCGTATAATAATACGGTCGGGATGCCGATTGATCACTTCCACAGTATTGAACTTCAAAATCATCCACGAGACTTTTCCAACTTGATCGAGTAGATCTTCTCAGCTGGCGATGCCAATTGCGCGCTGGCCCTTTTAGCAGATCGCCCATGATAAAACACTTTTCATGATCAGAAGCTTGATAACGAATAAATGCCGACATGAGGACTCTAATCTAATTCCGCGCTTGATCTTCATCTCCTTCCTTTCCCGAAAATTCTTTCAGATCACTGATCGCAGACATCCGGATCATGGGAATCGGCTGTTGATCAGGCATTCCAGCATATGCGGACGGAGCTGTGGCTCGTCGAGGCAGTGTGGTCGGCTCATCTGGATCGACGAAATCACGCTGGGATCGTTGATCATGGAGCGAATATACGGATTCCATGTCGACATCCTTAAGCGTCGTCAATTTTCCTGGCTTTGACTGACGATCATGAAGTGATTGTACTGACTCCATATCGACACTTTGATCGACGCAGCTCTTCCTGGCCTCGGCTGGTAATTCTTCACGTGAACCACTCCAGGTGTCAATTTGCTTCTTTCCTCAACCAGGAATCGCTCCATAGCCTTGTCAAAAAATGTCTGCAGCTGTGGACCTTGCGATACTGTCGTAAAGCGGACTTTTTTATTAGGCTAAAATAGGGCCTAATGTTGGACATTTTATTAGGCCCATAGGGGGCCTAATATTATGACTAATATTAGGATTTAAATTAGGGGCCTGATAGTGGACGCAGATAGTGGATACAGTAGTATATAATTAGGTACCGCCATGTGTACCACGGTGGGTACAGTAGTACGTACCACCGTGGTGTACATAGCCAGGATATAGAAGGGACACGGAAGATGTGCTGATCACTTACAGGTACGCGGCGGACACCAGCGAACAAACAAGGAACAAGCGGAATAATCAGGTCGACTGATGGACGGAGGCGTCTCAAATGGACGATGCGGATTGGTTGAAAGTAGGAACATGGTATATCTAAGGGTTTAATTGCTAATAAAGTTCTCCTTTTGCGTACGATCGCGCTGATCGTTTTTTGGGAAGGCAACTTTGCGCCCCCACCTTATTGAAACCTCTACGTCCCAGGCGGGAGCACTAAGTGCGTTTTTGGCCCACCGGTTGGCGTAGAGTGAGAGAACTCACCCCGCAACTCCGCCCGCAGTGTCTGCGGTTCTTCGTTTAAAGGTTTTTGGTTTTGGTAACGTGATCGAGCAGTGCTCTCACCTCTTCCCCGTGAAATTTACGTTTGTCCCCTAGAGTTCGGCTGCTTTAAGCGCCCCACGGGAACTCTAGGTGGATTTTAATATAAATACCTTTTCCTCATATAGTCTAGGCTAGGAGCGCATTGATTTGGGCGTTCCTTAGCTGTTTGACGGCTTAGAGGCTCCGCGATCAGGCAGTGAAGACTTCCGCTGCCTGATCAATTACCCCCCCCCCCTACCGATCAACACCTGATCGACACTTTTTGCGAATCTTGATCGTGATCGCAAATCGCGCCAACTGCTACTTGAACGACTTCCGGTCCTTTATCAAGTCTGATCAAGGTATATTACGACTGGGTAGCAGTTTTTAGCTCCTGATCGAGCCTTTCAGTACCAGATCGCACTTGCGATCAAGACACCTGATCACATCTGCGATCAAGACAGAATATTGTTGATCGACGGTTATTAACGTCAGCCAAAGCCTGATCAAGCCTGATTACCACTGATCTACATCGTTTCAGCGCCTGATCGCGTCGGACTGCCGCCTGATCGCACGTGCGATCAAGACGGAATATTGCTGATCGTCGGTTATTAGCATCGGCCCAAACTTGATCAAGCCTGATCGCGGCTAATTGACGTGGTTTAAGCACCTGATCGCACGAGTATCGTCACAAGTTAGTTTATTCAATCTTGCACCAAGAATTCGCTGTGCGCTGTCCCCGCCACCTGAGGAGCGACCCACGCCTAGCCGTCGGGTACACAAGGTGAGCAAAAACACAAGCAGTTGAAGACATCCGGAGGACCCCCTTCGTTAGTCGGCAGTCTGGGCGCCGTGTTACCGCCTGATCAAGTCTCAAAAACTTCGATCAGCCGCTCCACCACAATGGTGCGCGTGCCCGGATCTTTGGGCGACGCGGGATATCACCGCGATTCTACGCAAGATAGCGCGGATGTGAAAGTGAAAACGGAAGCTGAAGCAGAGGTGAAAATCAAGGTGGAAAATGAGGAGGTGGTTGTGACGACGGAAGGCAGTTTGCCGTCGTCATGTCTGAAGAAGAAAGGAAATGCCGATCATCAGGACCTGGGGAGGAATCCAAATGACGTAAATGAGGAGAAGCCTCAACCACCTCCCGAGGCTCCTTCGGGAGCCCATGCGGATCATAACTTGCGTTATGATCCGCCAAAAATACGTGTATATAATGATCCAGATTGGGATCCGATGGATAAGTATTACAAGACCGACCAACCGAAGATGTTGATCAAAGCGACTGGGTCGGAGAGCGACGAAAGCCGATCAAGTACGCCGCCAACGGAAGCCGATCTGGTAAAGACGTTTTACCAAAAGATTTACCTAGAGCACCTAGAAGATTACCTGATGACGAACTCGATCATGAGCCGGCTCGGGGTCACGATCAGCGGGAAGCTGAGTAGACCGGTCAACCAGCCAATCACGAAGGGAAAAGATCAGCTAACGATTGTGCTAAGGCTAATACGCTTGATCAAGCAGGCTGGTCTGATAACAGGCGCCTACGATGCCGAGGAAGTATTCGATCAGGACTCCGAAGATCTGGCAGAGGCCACACATATGTTGTATTCCCTGTTGATACCCATCGTGGGCGAAGCAGACGATGAAGATTTCCCTAGTTCACCACCACAATCCCCGTTGAAGATTGAGGCAAGTCCTTCAATCAACGTAGCGGGACATTCGGGGTCATCGTGCTACGAATCTGCCCCTTCAGAGAGTGACGATCAAGGGATTGAGTCAAGTAGCGCTGGGAGTATGGAGCCCAAGATAAACAGAATGGAAGTTTGCCAAAAGGACAACTCCAAATTGCCGGTTGTCAAGACGGAACCTCAGTCGATCAAGACAGAAAACGATCATGGGCCACAGTGGAAGATGTTTTTTGACAAAGCCATGAAGAAGTTTCTAGCTGAAGAGAGCAGTAAGTGGGCACCTGGAGTCGTTGGCGCCAAAATCCGCCAGCCAAATCAAGGAAGAGCTGCGTCGATCAAGGATGTCGATATGGAGTCCGTACACTCGTTGCGTGGTCAGCAGTCGAAACCAGATAGGTCGACGACGGTAAAAGATGTGGATATGGAATCCGTGCACTCGTTTCACGATCAACGGTCTCAAATTTACTACGTCGACCCTGATGAATCGATCACACTGCCACGGCGAGCCACAGTGGCATCCGCGTATACTGTGACACCTGATCAGCAGCCAATTGCCAGAATTCGGATGTCTGCGATCAGCGATTTGAAAGAATTTTCGGGAAAAGAAGGGGATGAAGATCAAGCGAGGAACTGGATCAGTCGTCTCAAGTCACCATTTATGCGCGATCAAGCTTCTGATCCTGAAAAGTGTCTAATCCTGGGCGATTTACTGAAGGTACCAGCGCGCAACTGGCATCGAAAGTTGAGTAGAACCACCCGATCAAGTTAGAAAAGTCTCGTGGATGAATTCGAAGTACAATACTGTGGAACTGGTCAATCGGTATCCCGCCAGTATTATTATATGAAGCAGGGATCAGACGAAAGTCCTATAGAGTATTTGCACCGACTGAATGTGGCGGGACTGCGAGCTAAGTTACCGATCAGAGATGGACCTCCCGAAAATCTGCGCGAACATGTCCAACATTTTCTGGACACTCTGGCCAATCGCGAACTCACCGATCAGCTGGCTCTCCTCCGCTTGGATCGTGCTTCGGACTTGGAAGAAAAGTTGCGGGCATACGCACGCAGCAAGTGGTATCAGCCAACAGCGGCAGTAGGCACCAGCAGATTCCGCCAAAAATCCGGCGAAGATCGAGCACCTGCCGCTACGCGAAAGCCTAGGGGCGTACGTGCGATCAAGGTAACGTCTGGGAGCGAAGAATCAAGTGCTGATGATAGTGGAAGTGATGGCGATCAGCGCCGCTATATGATTGCTACTATGCGCGATCAACCAGGGGCGCACGATCATCCTGGCGAGTCACGATCAGGCAAACGAAGCGACTCCAACGCAGTCGATCAAGGGGAGATAAAGAAGTGCAGTCATTGTGGATCGGTCATACACGACAAATTACGTTGCTGGAAGCGCCTGACTTGCCTGAAGTGTGGAAAGAAAGGACACCCCACCGATCAATGCCTGTACGTCTGCCGATCATGCGGCGAGATTCACGATGCGGGGAAGTGCCCTATGGAAGAATTTTACAACCGCATCCGCCAGTGGTATAACCCTACCAAGCATGCAGGACTGTTGCCCAAGGAAGCCGAAGATTTGTTAAACTAGGACGCTCGCCAGGTTGGAATCTGGTACGAGACGAGCGTTCTAGTTTGTGTATTTTTGCATTTGTGGATGAGAAGAGGGCTGATCGAGTAGCTACAAGAGATAACGAAAAACGCGACCAGCTTGATTTACCACGATTGGCTAATTTCCATATTGATGAGTTTTCTCGATCACCTGTGATCATGGAAGTCGAATTACTTCCAGGCGAATCACGTGGATATTGGAAATATCACTCGCCAAAGAAATGGTTCAAGCAAGCCAAGGCGAGTGGAAAAATCAATAACGAGCGAGCTATGATATTATTTGATTCTGGTGCCGAAGTGTCGATCATCGACTCAACCTTTGCTCGTAAGGTGGGTTGTTGGATTGACACGAGTCAAACACAAGAATGTGTCGGCATTGGAGAAAGTGCATACCAAACAGAAGGACGTGCAAAAATCAAGATCACGCTAGCGGACTCATTGGTTTATTATTTCCAGGCATGGGTGGGCAAACGGGTTGGTCAAGATGCCATATTGGGTATGGATTTCATGATACCAGATGGTATTCGATTATATATCGCTCATGGCGCACTAAGTTTACCTGAAGAAGTGATCATCCCACTGGAGGGACGTCGAAAGTTGTATGGGTCGAGCGGTAATTATATGAAGCTCGATCAGTATGAACAGATCCCAGTAGGTCGATCAGCCAAAGTACGAATTTACGATCAGCGATCTCGCAAGTTGTGGATTACTCGTGGAAGAGATTGGGTCCCCACTATCGCTAGGGCGCGGGCAATTTGAGGTATTTACGTGTTACGAACATCGTCGATCACCCCATCATTGTTCAAGAAGTGACTATTTTAGGTATTTGGATGAACAAAGACGATGTGCCCCGCCGCCCCGGATTTGTTTCGATCGGGTCCAACCGTTACAAAGAGTGGCAAAATCTGGCATATCAAGCCTCCACCGATCTGGTATCTGACGATCAAGAAAGTGTCGATCAGGGTCCATTAGTCGAGAAGGAGTATCCAACTCCTCGAATTATCTTAGTACGTCCCACGGACACGATCATCGCATCTGTAGCGTTGGTAACCGAAGGGGCGCAAAAGGTGCAAGGGGTGCAAGAGCGGTGCGATCAGGGCCCGGAAGTGAAAGGTCCGACCCTCAATCAAGGAGTTGAACAGCCTGTTTCAAGCTATACACCTAGTCAAGATGCGTGTAATCACCCTGTCTCAGTTAGCCCCAGCAAATTCAACGTGACACCTATTGACGATCAGGTTTGTTATCACGAAGGTAGAGATTTGTATGTGGAAGAATTGGAGAAGCAGCTTGCTACGTTATCCGAAGTGTCTGCAAGCACCGAAGAAGTAACCAAAGATAATTTGCTAGTCGGAGATCCTACAGTCAACACAGTGGAGGAGATAGATCAACTTCGCGAAATAATTTGGGCGAAAAAACATCTGTTGATCGGGAAGGGAAACGCGCTACCCCCCGCTGCACGAGGAGTTGTTTGTGATATCGATGTGTGTAATGCGCGCCCGATCGCCCAAAAGTGCCGGAAAGTGGCCCCACAATTTCGCGAGAAGTTGTCGGCCCTGATCAAGGGGCTGCTAGCAACTAAGATCATTCAGCCGTCAACGTCACCCTGCGCATCGCCTATAGTGATCATCGTGAAAAGAATGGTGTCGATATACGTCTATGCATCGATTATCGCGCGGTGAATCGACTCACGAGTTTGATGGTGTACCCAATGTCCCTGATCACCGATCTACTCGAAGATTTGGATAAAGCGTTGTGGTTTTGCTTTTTGGATATGGCGAGTGGTTTCTGGGTCGTGTCTATGACCGATCGAGCACGTCAAATTTCGGCGTTTGTCACTCCATTTGGATTGTTTGAGTGGAATTGGATGCCCTTTGGCCTCAAGAATGGTCCGCAAATTTATCAGCGGTTGATCGACAATGCACTATATGGATATCTTAGGTTCAAAGACGGTGCAGATGAATCAGCTGACGTATTTACAGCAGGAGAACCCGACCAAATGCCGGGACCGTCTGTGCTGCAACGGAGATCATATATCGATGATATATTAATCCCTGCACCTACTTGGTCCACCCTATACGATAAGGTGCGGCACTTGCTGGAAAAGTGCGATCAATAGAATTTGTCGATCAGCGTGGCTAAATCGTACTGGGAGCGAAGCGAATTGCCCTATTTAGGACATCACGTCTCTTGCCGCGGGTTAGAAACAAATCCAAAGAACCTGGACGATCTGATCAATTTGCCTTTCCCTTGCACCTTACGTACTATGCAATCGTTCTTGGAAAGCCTAAATTACTATCGTCGATTTATTGAAGATTTCGCAATTTATACCGCCGTGCTTTACGAATTGAGGGAGATAGATTAACAAAAATTGAAGAAACGATCACATAGTGAGGCGGAATCAAATCAAGAGGATGATCGACTAATTAGAGCAAAAGTGGCATTCAGCATGCTGAAGGCGAAGATTGCATCAGCTCCAACCCTGCGACACTTTGACCAGGACAAGACGCCGTTGATCGTGGTTTACGCTAGCAAATGGGAGGTATCCGCCGCTCTAGTACAAGAATACGATCAAGTGTATCATCCCGTCGCATTCGCTAGCCGAACGTTGAAAAGCGGTGAGCTGAATTACAGCCCCGTCGAAAAGGAAGTTCTGGCGCTTTTACGAATTTTGGATGTTTATTTCACGATGCTGGTCGGAAAGACGATCACCGTTTTATCACGTCTATCTACATTGAAGTGGTTACTAACATCCAATGGGTTGGACGGACGATTAGGTAGATGGGCTGCGATCCTATCACAGTGGGACCTCTAGATCAAGAAATGTGTGCATGGAGAAGAGGAGGTGCTAGGGGCGTTAGCCGCAAGCATCACCCCTCGCACCGAAATTTATGAAGCGTTGGTCGCGATCGCACCGAAAAAGCAACCGCGGCAGATGATCGAAGTACCACCTCCCACGGTTAAAAAAGGTGAAGAACTTTACGTGATCAATTTTTATGGATCGGCAAGTGTCAAGCGACGTGTGGGTGCATTTGGTGCCATTGTGTGGAAGTTACCGGAATGGAAGATTATGATCTCGATCGCCGATCATGCACCGGATATCACGGTGAATGAGCAGAATACCACGGGTTGCTTTTAAGTCTGGACTTGTTGGCACGATATCCCAAAGGAAGGGTGATCGTGTGTGGGGACTCTAATTTGGTGATCCGGAAAATGCGAGGAGAAATGGAGTGCAAAGCTCCGCGATTACAAGTGCTACAGCAGCGTGCATTTAACCTCCTACGCGAGTGGAGTGATCATGATTTGGTACATGTCAAGAGAGAGTGGAATAGGAGTGCATATCACATTACCACCATGGCTATGCAGGGTGGAACAAGAGTTGAGATCGAGGATGAGAAACAGCTGGAAGGATTAGTTGATCTCAACCGTCTCCCCGAAGTAACCACATGGAACGAAGATCAATCCGCCCGGCAAGTGCTAGTGACGACCGGATCACGTAACCATCGGCAACCACGACCGTCAACATGGACCGATGTACCAGTAGCCGGAATAAGAATGGAACGGGTGAAAAAGGCACAGGATGAAGAGAAATGGATCCACGATTTGCGGTGTTATCTGTACGGTTACGTTATCCAATTGAGCGCAGAAGAGGTGAAGGAGTGTGCGAAAATTGCTGACGACTATGATTTTGACGAACAAGGATTACTGATTTACTGTGGAAATGCGGCTAAAAGGAAAACCGGGGATGATCAGGATGATCAAGATGATCGCCGATCGTCAATTAAGCTGGTACTACCCGACCTTGCACGCAGATGTCCTCCACCACTATCACGTGAGTTTGGAAGGAGGACACCAAGGCATAGGGCGTAAATATCAGCGGATCAGACGGTATTTTCATTGGCGTGGTCTATTCCGAAGCGTACAAAGATTTGTCGGGCAATGCGTGGATTGCGAAACAGGGAAGGTCCAGCCTACGATCAAGGGCATGTCGCCGGGAAATATCGAGGCGACGTACCCATTCCAAGTGATAGCCATGGATCGTATCCCATCGCTGCCCCGATCAACGGATGGACATACAAAACTGCTGATTTGGGCAGATTTGTTCACGGGTATGGTGGTCGCGAAAGCTGGATCTTCCCGTACCGCGCAAGCAATCGCCGACATTTATGAAGAATGCGTGTTTCGACGGTTTGGGGCTAGTGAGGTGATCAGGCATGATCGAGAACCTGGTTTTATGTCGGAAGTATTTCGCGCGTTCAACAAAATCGTGGGACAACGTCAGAGTGCCACTATGGCATATCGACCACAGGCGAACGGCAAGGCGGAAAGGACGGTGCAGACGATTACGCGAGCGATCAAGATGTATGTGTCGGATATTGGACAAAAAGATTGGAGTTTGTATGCAGAACTCCTGGTATTCGCACTAAACTCAACCCCTGATCGCATCCGCGGGGAAACCCCATTCTATTTAGCGTATGGGTGGGACCCACGATCGTCGTTGGAATTAACGTTACAACTGGGCGGAATTCGACGTAAAGATCGAGACGCTCTTCGCTGGAGATATAAGTTGCAAAAAGACTACCGATATGCCCGCGATCAAGTGAGCACTGGATTGCACCAAACGATGGTTGATCGGGCTGAGAAACACAACGATCAGGTGACGCCGCACAAGATCGAGGCTCGCTCAAAGGTCTGGTTGTACCTTGATCGGGTGAAAGAAGGGTTCGCGAAGAAACTGGCGCATATGTGGTATGGACCCTTCCGAGTTGAGGAGGTGATCGGCGATCATGCAGCGAGATTTGTCACCGCCGGCACCGATTATCGTATGTTCCCAGTGGTGCACCTGTCCAAGTTGAAATTAGTCAAGGAATTTCCTGATCGTCCCACTACTGTGCTAGCAGCTGGAATAAAAGATCGTTTCGACTTCGACGAAGCTTTGCTACCTGAAGATAGCTGGGAAAGGACGCTAGATCCCGATGAATTTGAAGTTGATCGTATTACCGATGTGCGATCGGGTTGAAAGACTAGAAATGGAAGGACGTTACGAGAATATCAAGTCTACTGGAAGGGGTATTTCGAGCCGTCGTGGGTAGACGAGGCAGATTTGAATTGTGATGCCTTGATCAAGGATTTCGAAAGGAAGATGGTGAACAGACATCGTTTCGACGTCATGCAAGTGGATGAAGAGTCCAACTAGCGCGCGATCAACGTAACGATCAGGAATCACGATCGAAAAATCTCTGATCGCAGAAATGGTTGATGAAACTCACGATTAATGGAGGCACAATGAACGACTTGTAGTGGTGTGATTACGATGGATGTTGCGAGGTATGGTGATTGGATACGGCAGATGAGCCGACGGACTACCAATTTATATTATGCATTTAAGGACAAAGGACAACAGTGAAATGACATGATCGAAAGAATGTATTTATTGAAGAAACGTGATCGATCGACTATTCAGACACATAGAACTTACGGAGAAGGCGAGGAATCTTACGACCAGGGTGATCTTCGGGGAAGGAACGATATTAAACCCGCCAAGGTTCAAGGTCGTCGACATCTGCCAGCGCTTCTTGTAGGCTCTGAGGTGGCGGGTCCGATAGAAACCCAGGGTACCACGCTCCATCATCGGCCGGGGAAAACTTCAGCGGGCGATTGCGAGCACAATGGGTGATTGAAGGGTCCAAGAAGATGTCGAGATCACATTTCCCGTCGATCATTCCCCGCAAGATGATCTCCACGATACGTTTCCAGGTCGCCCCAGCCCGGCTTCTGCGTTGGCGACGTTTGATGTAATAATCGCGGAAGAAGTCATCAATATCACGAAGATTCTTCGCGACAGGGAGATAGTGGGTTGATTCCCAAATCGCCAATGCGTTCTGATCGAGGAACGTGAGATACTTGGTCTCCAGGTCAGCGAACCAGCCAGCCGAGCGAAAAGAAAGAGGCGGCAACATGGTCGAAAAAATATCCCAGGGGCGCTGGGAGTATAAATGTTCAATCTCTGCCTGGGTGATCAAATGACCGGACCACGCACTAGTAGGAGGGGCCAACGCAGCAGGCGGGAACAACCATCCAGCAGGGCGGGTCAAGTAGTCGAAAACCACTTGGGCCGTGACGTTGTGTAAATTGTACATGCCGAGTTGATCCGGAGTCCAAGGCAGGATATCGGCGTAAGTGGTATCATCAGGAACCGCGATCAAGGTCTGGAAGTCACCCGTGCGAGGAAAAAGAGACAAGGTCGGGTCGTGATCAGGCTGGCCCTCGTTCCCGAACTCTCTAATGGTTGGAGTAGAAGGAATGGAGGCTATAGGGACAGTGTACTCATCTTCAACGTCTTGATCGCAAGTAGGGGGATCATCATCCGCAGTCTTCGCCTCCGAAGCGGGAGAGAGAAGGCGTGGCCGCTTAGACGGAGAAGAAGATCGGGAACGCCGAATACTCATTCCGGACGATGGAGTGGTACTGCCTACCGAGTTGGTCGTCGAAGCAGCAGAGGGACTAGCAGGCAATGGGACCTTATCAGGGCCGGCCAGAAGCTGCAGAGATATGCCCGTCAGTGCGGACTGAATATTCGATTGATGAGAGCGCCACCGCGCAACCTCGCCTTGGGCCTGTCTTAGCCGATCACGCAATGTGTCCCGGTCCGCGGAAACTTGATCGAGGTGACGTCGAGCGGTAGTGAGTTCCGCTTCAACCCGATCCGATATCTCCTGTGCTTGGGCCATAATGGCAGTGTAATCGTCCATCAATGCGCGAGTAGACTCGTTCTACTTCTGGAGGCGATCGCATTGATCCTTGTACTTGTCCACCTCGGTAGTGAGACTTACCGCCCGTTGGACCAAGCGCACATTGCGGGAAGTAACCTGATCGCACTCGTGCTGCAACGTGGATACACGCCTCTCCAGTTGCTCCGATTACTTCGTTCGGTATGCAATTGTGCCGTCAAGCGTTGATCGCAGGTAACGTTCACGGTCGTTGCGACACTCCAGCTCCCGGATCTGGACACCCTGATCGTATATGGTCTGCTCTTGATCGGCGATAGTGCTTTTGGCGTTTTTTAACTGGGTTTCGAGCTTCTTGACCGCAGCGTTGATAAAATAGCGCAGCGGCTCCAGTTTTTTAAGGATTCCCTCGATTTCCTTCTTCCGGACCGCCGCGTCACGTTGGGTACGAGTGAGCCGCCGACGAAGCATCGCAACCGTGTCTTCACTCATGGCGAGTGAGCCAGACAACAAGGCGACCTGCTCGTTGCTGGCACGGAGAGCCTCTTGCAGATCGCAGGCCTGCTTGATCGCGGCGATCGCCTGATCAGCTGCGGCCTTATCCAAGGCAGGAACGTTGGTGATGTGGGGTGACAAGCTGTCCGTTGAAGATGGCATAGCAGACTGTGAATGCCTGATCGCAGTTGTCACGGTTGTCCACAGTCGAGTGTTAGATCGCAGTGGAAAGTCCCAACGGTAACCGCCTGATGGAATTGGGCTTGATTGATGGGAGAAGGGGCAGATGATGGGTGATGATCGACAGTTGGATGGTAACCGGATCGATGTGCAACGACAAATTCTCCAACGACAGTATGATTCCCAGAATCAACGGCATGATCGACCCTCTCCCCAACCGCTGTACGGCTGGGAAGAGACTCAGGGGCGGTTGTCGTAAAGCGGACTTTTTTATTAGGCTAAAATAGGGCCTAATGTTGGATATTTTATTAGGCCCATAGGGGGCCTAATATTATGACTAATATTAGGACCTAAATTAGGGGCCTGATAGTGGACGCAGAGAGTGGATACAGTAGTACATAATTAGGTACCGCCATGTGTACCACGGTGGGTACAGTAGTACGTACCACCGTGGTGTACATAGCCAGGATATAGAAGGGACACGGAAGATGTGCTGATCACTTACAGGTACGCGGCGGAAACCAGCGAAGAAACAAGGAACAAGCGGAAAATCAGGTCGACTGATGGACGGAAGGCGTTTCGAATGGACGATGCGGATTGGTTGAAAGTAGGAACAGGGTAGATCTAAGGGTTTAATTGCTAATAAAGTTCTCCTTTTGCGTACGATCGCGCTGATCGTTTTTTGGGAAGGCACCTTTGCGCCCCCACCTTATTGAAACCTCTACGTCCCGGGCGGGAGCACTAAGTGCGTTTTTGGCCCACCGGTTGGCGTAGAGTGTGATAACTCACCCCGCAACTCCGCCCGCAGAGTCTGCGGTTCTTCGTTTAAAGGTTTTTTTGTTTTGGGAACGTGTTTGAGCAGTGATCTCACCTCTTCCCCGTGAAATTTACGTTTGTCCCTTAGGGTTCGGCTGCTTTAAGCGCCCCACGGGAACTCTAGTGGATTTTAATATAAATACCTTTTCCTCATATAGTCAAGGCTAGGAGAGCATTGATTTGGGCGTTCCTTAGCTGTTTGACGGCTTAGAGGCTCCGCGATCAGGCAGTGAAGACTTCCGCTGCCTGATCAATTACCCCCCCCTTCCGGTCAACACCTGACCGACACTTTTTGCGAATCGTGATCGTGATCGCAAATCGCGCCAACTGCTACTTGAACGACTTCCGGTCCTTTATCAAGTCTGATCAAGGTATATTACGACTGGGCAGCAGTTTTTAGCTCCTGATCGAGCCTTTCTGTACCAGATCGCACTTGCGATCAAGACACCTGATCACATCTGCGATCAAGACAGAATATTGTTGATCGACGGTTATTAACGTCAGCCAAAGCCTGATCAAGCCTGATTACCACTGATCTACATCGTTTCAGCGCCTGATCGCGTTGGACTGCCGCCTGATCGCACGTGCGATCAAGACGGAATATTGCTGATCGTCGGTTATTAGCATCGGCCCAAACTTGATCAAGCCTGATCGTCGGTTATTAGCATCGGCCCAAACTTGATCAAGCCTGATCGCGGCTAATTGACGTGTTTTAAGCACCTGATCGCACGTGTATCATCACAAGTTAGTTTATTCAATCTTGCACCAAGAATTCGCTGTGCGCTGTCCCCGCCACCTGAGGAGCGACCCACGCCTAGCCGTCGGGTACACAAGGTGAGCAAAAACACAAGCAGTTGAAGACATCCGGAGGACCCCCTTCGTTAGTCGGCAGTCTGGGCGCCGTGTTACCGCCTGATCAAGTCTCAAAAACTTCGATCAGCCGCTCCACCACATTTTCACCAGATCCAATTCGGTTGGCGGCGCACTTGATCGACTTTCGTCGATCTCCGACCCAGGTTCCTTTAGCAACGCCTTCGGCTGGTTGGTCTTGTAGTACATCACCATCGGATCCCAATCCGGATCCTTATACACACATGTATTTGGCGGATCAACTTGCGTTATGATCCGCATGGGCTCCCAAAGGAGCCTCGGGAGGTAATTGAGGCTTCTCCTCCTTTATCTCATCAAGATACATCCCCAGGTCCTGATGATCAGCATTTCCTTTTTTCTTCAGGCATGACGACGGCGAACTGCCTTCCGTCGTCACGACCACCTCCTCCTTTTATACTTTTATCTTCACTTCTGATTCCGCTTCCGTTTTCTCGTCCGCATCAGCGCCATCTTGCGTAGAATCGCGGTGATATCCCACGTCGCCCAACGATCCAGGCACGCGCACCATTGTGGTGGAGCGGCTGATCAAAGTTTTTGAAGCTTGATCTAGCGTTACCACGGCGTCCGGACTGCCGACTAACGAAGGGGGTCCTCCGGTTGTCTTGTGTGACTGACTTGTGTTCCTGCTCACCTTGTCTACCCGACGGCTTGGGCGTGGGTCACTCTCCAGGTGGCGGGGATGTAAACACTGATTCAATTCGTTGCTGCAAGATTGAGATGACTTGTTATGAAGCGACTGTTGTCGATCAGGCGCAAATAATCGGTGACCAGGGCCTCTGGTCGTTGATCAGGGGGTGTTCAGAGCCAATAGTCGAAAATCAGATCGTGATCGACCTGATGGATCTGATCGATCTGATCGATTTAGTCGATCAAGCACTAGTTAGCGCGAGTTGCGAATAGATGAACGCAGGTCGCAGGTTGAAAAATGTCGATCAGGAGTTGATCGGCGAAGGGGGTACTTGATCAGGCAGCGGAAGTCTTCACTGCCCGATCACGGAGCCTCTGAGTCTTAATCAGCTAACAGAATACCCAAAATATATGTATTCTTAGCCTAGACCTACGAGGGAGGTAAATTTTTGATAAATCCACCTAGAGTTCCCGTGGGGCGCGTTACAGCAGCCAAACTCTAGGGGCCAAACGTGAACCAAAAGGGGAAGAGGTGAGAGCGCACTGCTCAATCACTTTCCCGACACCAAAAACCTTTATAAGAGAAACAGCCGACACAGCGGGTGGAGTTTCGACGAGTTTTTAACACTCTACGCCAGACGGTGGGCCAAAAACGCACAAAGTGCTCCCACCCGGGACGTAGAGGTGTGTATTAACGGGGGAGGCGCAAAGGTGCCGTCACAGAAACATCTGCTCGATTGTACGCAAAAGGTTAACTTTTATTATTGCTTAAATCCCTAGAACTACCAATTACCTAATATCGACCATTAGAACTACCCATTCCATCGCACTCCGTCGACCAGTCAACCTGATTTATCCGTCGTTCGTAGCTGTTCGTTGCTGTTCGTTAGGTAACTGTACACAGTCGTACCTACTCACGATGTCCCGTTTATGTACTGTCTATGTACCGTCTATGAATACCTCAGTTGTACACGCAACTGTATACACCGTGGTACACACAATCGTACACGCAATTACTCACCGAGTAGTGCCAACTGTCACACCCATAATAGTGCCCACAATTGGTACCAATTTTATGGCACACTTTAGCAGACTGGGCCATTATTTGGCGGGCCCAGCAAAGTCGTACTACAACCGGCAGGTCGAAGGGAGGTGGTGTGAAACACCAGCCCTCTGGTACGTGATGGATAAGATGATATCCGTATTCCACGTACAGGTTGTTAGAAAGCGTAAATGAGGGCCACGTGGTATAATAGGAACTGAATGTATTAGGAGCCAAGTTCTCGTACCTCTATCTTGCTCCTCCATCATATTCAGGGCCACCGGGCGACCCTTCGGGATGAAACCCCCGCACGGGCCACTTCCAATATAGAATAGACGCGAAACGGATAGAACATATCCGGTTTCTAACACAGGTGACCCCGGCGCAAATGCATGATTTTTTTCATGGGTCGCAAGGCGCCTGGAAGATCGTGGTCCGACCACTTTCTATACCTGACTGCCATTGCGGATGCATTCGGGTCAAATTGCGAGAATCTGGTGTTAAACAACGTGGTATTCCACGCGGAACCGGAGATGAGGCAGATACTCATCTCCAAATATGATCATACACGGCCTGACTATCTGCGGCAGGCAGAGGAACTGTGTCAGTTCGCGCAGGCCGTGGAGTTTAATGACAAGTTGATGAAGTTTTCTCAAGGTGGAGCAGTGAATTTGGTGGCTGAAAATCCTAAGAAGACCGTCAAAAAACGTGCTCGTTATTCATGCGGCGAGGAAAGAAACATTAAGAAGTATTGTCCCAAGAATAATCCAATGAAAGAATATTTTGCGTTCATGATCAGCGGGTCCTATGGAGAAGTATTTCCAGATACATGAGGGCTGGATAGTGGTGCCAGTATGCACCTGACGTCGGACTTGACGTGCTTGATCGACGTGAAGAACGTTAACCATCAGTGCTATCAAGCCGATGGTAACAAATTCGAAATTACGAAAAAAGGAACACTTTTCATCCACTTCAAGTGCGGAAACAAGAGCACGCGAATTAAAGTTAAAGGCGTATACTACGTCGAAGGTGTTACAAGGAACACCTTTTTTCGTATGGAATTTTAGAAGAGGGAGTACTCATTTTGTCATATCAGAATGGAGCTAGAACGCTAGTTAAGCGTAATTCCGGTGTTGGAATCGTCCAAGTGGACATGGATAGCAACGTCCTGACCGTTCATGAACGGTGGATAGGCCCAAGAAGTCCTATAAAGAAATTGTTATGTCGGTGGCCTCAGCGAACGACGCTGGATACGCGGCTAACAAGGATGTCCAGAGTGTAACACTTATGCACTTCCACTCTAGGATGGGACACCTTAATCTCTACACGATTGTGTCACTTTCAAAAGATCCTCAGTATGGGATTAGAATTACCGATTACACGCGACGTCATTGTGTCACGTGCGCACAGGGCAAGCAGTCGAAGAATAACCAGCCGAGGAAGGACAGTGGCAAAAATTCACCAATCGATCGGATTGGTGGTGTGTTTTGTTCCGACCTCAAGGGTCCGATCACACCAAGGGATCGATTGAGAAACCGTTACTTGGTCGATTTTATTGACTACGAGAGTAACAATGTAAGGATTTTCTCGCCAAAACCAAGGATATGGCGGCCAAGAAATTTGAACATTTTCTGGCAGTTTTCGAGCGAAAGTTCGACTGCAAGATACATGTCCTCAGAACTGACGTTGGTGCGGATTACTTTTGTCGAAGCACTGGTATTTCGCTCCAGATCATCGAGGCTGGAAATCAGGCCAGCAATGGCAAGGCGAAACGTATGCATCGGACCGTCATGAATATGGCCTGATGCATGCTGTTCGGAAGCGGCCTTAATTTGTCTTTTTGGGGGATGCGGCCGAGTACGCGGCGTACGTGCTGAACCGCACCCCTACAAGCGCGAAGCCAAGGCGGATGTCGCCGCTCGAAGTTTTAACCGGGACCAATCCGAATCTCGGTGGGATTGTAAGGTTTGGATCGCGACACCGTCTATTGGAATCCCGGGACGAACACGCTCGCACATCGCGCTCGAGTTGGCGTCATACTTGGACGGAGAAAAGAAACAAAAAGTTTCATGGTCTAAAGTGACGGTGACGCAACTCGTTAAAAACGTGGAGACACTGACCGGTATGCAGAAACGACAGCTGAAAAATGCTGATGGAAGTCGAAGAAGAGGCAGCTCAAGGAGCGCGTCAAGGGTCAGAAGGAGCAAATCAAGCGACAGAAGGAGTTTCTACCGCGTTAACCGAGCAGAATGACGAAGAAAATGGTTAAAGTCAAGGTCAAGCGCTTACCAAGGGCTCAAAGAAAAAAAAGAAGTCGCGCGGACGAGAGACGGCCATGTTACGCGACAACATGCAAAGAAGAAATCTCAAGGAGACGAAAAAACTGGAGAAATGACGAAGTGGAGGAACAGGGTGAAGTAAATCTAATTACCGAAGGTGACCCGAAGAATTACCGCGAGGCCGTTAACCGGAAATACGCCGACAAGTGTGTGCAAGCGATGAATGAAGAAATACAAGCACTAGAAGCAAACCAAGTTTGGGACGTTATCAAGCGCCCAGCTGATGTGAAACCACCTCACTCGAAATGGGTTTACAAAGTAAAACCGGATGCTAATGTTTCTTTGGAACGTTACAAAGCGAGACTGGTCGCCTGTGGGAACGATCAGCGTTTCGGGGTTGATTATGAACTCACATTCGAAGCTGTCATGGAAATAACAACAGTTAGTTTCATTTGAACACTAATGCGCAAGTGGGGAGTCCAACCGATGCATGGGAACATCCCCAACTCTTACGCTAAAGCGTTGGAGGTGAACACGACATTTTATTATATACTCCAAGTGGGATTAACATTGAATTGAAGAAATTGAAGGAATTGAAGGTTTAAAGCGTAAAACAAGTGGTATTAAAATTGAAGAAGTCACTCTACGGTTTAAAACAAGCTGGAAGGCAGTGGAATCGCTTGTTGCATTCCAAGTTGATTGAATGTAGGTACGCACAAAGTTTCACTGATGGATGTCTCTACTTCAAGAAGTTTGAAGGTGATACCATGATTGTAGGCGTATATGTGGATGATTTGCTTGTTACAGCGACCAAGGAGAGTTAAAATATTTTTTTTCGATGATTTGAAGGATTTGGAGATCAAAAACAACGGCTACGTTTCAAAATTCTTGGGCATGCGAGTCAGTTACGCCGAAGAGGATGGATATATTTTAGATCAAGAAGTTATGATTATTGATTTACCGAAAAACTATGGCATGAAAAGTTCAAATGCAGTAAAGACCTCAATTGGGGACGAGTACGAAAAATGAGCACTTAAGGACCAAGAGTTGATGATGTGGTGGAGCGCTTGATCAAAGTTTTTGACTCTTAATCAGGCGTTACCACGGCGCCGGACTGAAGACTAACGAAGGGGGTCCTCCGGTTGTCTTGTCACTTCTTGTGTTTCTGCTCACCTTGTGTACCCGACGGCTTGGGCGTGGGTCGCTCTCCAGGTGGCGGGGATGTCACACTGCAATTCCTTGATGCAAGATTAGTGTAATTCACAGCGAATCGACCGATGTACTAATCAGGTGTGTTCAGGATTGATCAAGGTTGATCAAGACCGCTTGATCGGTCCAGCGAATTCCTTAAGAGATGGCACGAGTTGCGAACAGTTGATCGCAGGTCGCAGGTTGTAGATCGTCGATCTTGGTGGAGATCGGCGAAGGGGTACTTGATCAGGCAGCGGAAATCTTCACTACCCGATCGCCGAGCCTCTCAAGCCTAGTACGCTAATAGAATACCCAATATACTATGTATTCTACGCTTAAACTAAGAGGAGGGTCGATCAGCTACGGGATGATCGACGGTTTCCACTAAAATCCGCCTAGAGTTTCCGTGGGGCGCTTAGAGCAGCCGAACTACTAGGGGCCAAAAAACGTGGACCAATGGGGAAGAGGTGACAGCGCACTGCTCGATCACGTTACCAAAACCAAAAAAACTTTAAAAAATAACCGCTGGCACAGCGGGCGGAGTTGCGGGCGAGTTCTTCTTCACTATACGCCTACCGGTCGGCCAAAAATGCACTAGGTGCTCCCGCCCGGGACGTAGAGGTGCGTGTAGATGTAGGGAGGCGCTAAGTTGCCGTCCCTGTAGGTTGATCTGCGTGATCAAACTCAAAAGGAGAACTTCATTAGCACTTATATCCTAATAACTACCAATTACCTAATATCAACCAATCAGAACTACCCATTCACATGTACTCCGTCGACCAGTAAACCTGATTTCTCTGTCGTCCGTCGTTAACCGTTAGGTACCCGTACCTAGTCGTCTCTTTTCACGATACCCCGTCTATGTCCCGTATATGTACCTGCAATTGTACACACAGTTGTGCCCACGATCACACCCTCAATTATGCCCACAATTGTACCATTTTTTTACGGTACACTTTGCCACACTACAACTAGCGTTCGCGGTGATGAACCGTCGGTCAAGAAATTCCAGTCGTTGACAGGAAGATTGTTATGTATTGCGCGGTGTTGCAGCCCGGACATTGCTTACGCAGTCCACAAGGCCACGCGCAGGGCACATGCGCCCACGAAATTTAATTGGTCGACTGCAAAAAGGATCCTGCGGTTTATCAAGGGAACAACCGGATTAAAGATTCGAATGGAAGTGATCCAAGAAAAGAATAAAGAGAGCAGCGAAGTGGAGATTTCGGGCTACTCGGACGCTGATTTCGGCGGGTCGAAGGACGACCGGAAATCGACAAGCGGAGGTTTGTAATCATGGATGGAAGCCTGGTGCACTGGATATGCAAGCGACAGTCGTGTGTATCTCTCTCGACAATAGAAGCAGAGCTTTACGCTGCGTCGGTTTTGGAGTGCGAGTTGATCGGTTTCATGGAGATGACCAAGGAAGTTGGAATTGGTATAAATGTTTCCATGGTGTTACGATGCGACAACCAAGCGGCGATAAAGGTGATCGCTGGAGATTGAAAAAGCTCAAGAACAAAGCACATTGATATACGCGTGAATGTTTTGATTTCAAAGGGTTAAGATGTATTAATTACTTCTGTCTACGAGCCTACTGATACGATGTTGGCAGACGTACTTACGAAGGGATTGGGTCCCGAGAAGTTAAAGCACACGCAGCAGGGACTTGGGTTGGCGTCGGTCAAGATGGACTAGGCGTTTTACACCGGAAAGTCAAGAAGGAGTGTTGTAAGGGCGCGCAATTCCTGCGGCACCCTTCGTCACATGAATCGTGTTTGTTTGTGACTTTTCGATGAAAGCCTGATGTACTGTACATAGCTTAGGTTAAGTACATCAAATTAGATATATGAATATTATTAGTTTGGCCACCGCTAGGGACACACCAAGAATTGCTAGGGACACACTAAAAATTACTCCGGACACACTTTTGACCGCCTCCTCATCCCCCACACTCATCCCGCCTCCTGCAGGCTGTCCCACGGGCTGTCCCACGGGCTGTCCCTGTTCCTCGAAGTCCTCCACACTGCATCACTCCTCTTCCTGGACCTCGTGCTGAAAGGTGAGCACCAGACATTGTGAAGAACGTCTCCTTGCATAATAAAAGGCAATCATGGTGAATATCATCTATCATCTAACAACTGGACGTTCATGTCCCTCTCAAGAACCCTCACCTTCAAGTCTTTAGCTGACTTTCGAAGTGTAAAACGCCGTAATCGTGCAACCGCTCCCAGGATGTCTGATGTGTCAGCAGATCATCCTCCTCAAGTTCTTCAACCGCCTCCCGCAGCACTTGCGGAACGCCACTACGGTTCAAAGGAAGAGCTGCTTTCGGCTTTAAATGAGTTTGCTTGGACTCAAGGGTATGCTGTGATCACTGGGAAGTCAAAACAGGAACAAGATTACTACATGTGTGATCGCGGTGGAAAATATCGGAACACCCACAGCCTTGAAGACGGAAAGAGGAAATGAAAGACTTTCAGCAAGAAAACTGGCTGCGCCTTCAAAATCCGTGCAGGAAAGCAATGTATGGTAGTTTGGCGTTTACATTTCAAAACCCCAATCACAACCACGAACCATATTCCCACCCTTCTGGCCATGCAACCCACCAAAATCTTACCAACGAGCAAATGGAGGCAGTACGGGGATTATTGGGTGCAAGGGTTGCGCAGCGCAACATTCAGACTCACTTGGAAACAATTTACGGACGAAGAATTCCAATCAAGAAGTTGTACAACGTCATTCAGAGGGTTACAAAAGAGGAACTGAATTGTTGAAGTCCAATTGAGGTGCTGCTCAAAAAGCGTTCCGGGAGGAAAATTATGAGGTGGAGGTTCTTTTGGATGAGGATGGACGTGTGACGCACGTGTTCTTCGCTCATCCAGAAATGGTGGAATTGTTGAGGCTGTTCGATGAAGTTTTCGTGTTGGACTCAACATACAAGATAAATATGTATTGCTTCCCACTACTTCATGTTGTTGGGTACACCGCCCTTTATTCCTCGTTCTCCTCCGCCTTCGTCTTTATGAAGAATGAAGATGAGGATTCGTACAAGATTGCCGTGAGTCTCCTCCGAAAGCTGTTTCACGAGGACGCACTCCCTTCAGTCTTTGTTGTGGATCGGGAGCTTGCTTTGATCGCGGCATTGGAGTTTTTTTTTTCAACGCCGCTATCCTCCTTTGCATTTGGCATATGGAGAAGAACGTCACGAAAAAATGCAAATCCGATCTCGGAAGCGAGTATGAGTAATTTCTCAAAGATTGGACTGTGGTAAGTTATCCCTTCTTTCCCTCATATAAGTCTGGACGACTTGATGTTAAGATGGTACATGCCGAATCCGAAACCGTTTTTGAGGAGCTCTGGTCCAAATTCTAAGAGCGTTACCAATCATACGAAACAGCTGAGGAGTACTTGCGGAAGACTTGGATATATCCTTTCAAGGAGAAATTCATCGCGTCCTAGACAAACAAGGTTACGTGGTCACATCTTGCGGCGAAGGAGGCCATAGCCGATTGAAAAATACCTAGGAACAAGCAGGTTGGATCTGCTCCAGTGTTGCAAGAGTATTAAGCAGTCCATGGAGAACTTAATCACGGATTATCGTGCAGATCTTGCAAAGGATCGGATGCAGATCCCGTTGTTTGCCCATCCTTCGCCAAGATCTGACATTTTCCTGAACGTTACAAAAGCCATATCAAAGTTTGCATTGAAAAAAATTAACGAGCAGGTATGTGGTTGTTGATATACCTGTTCGTTGTTTAATGGTCATCTTTGATGAATATGTGCACAGCTTGAGCTCGCACGCCAACCCGTCAAGGATGACGACAAATCTTGCTCAAGTTCTTTCACCACCGTCTGGGGTTTGCCCTGTTACCACCGTCTTCGTCAGCTACTTGAAGCCAAGAAGCGGATTGAAATTCGGCGATGTTCACTGCCATTGGCACACAGAAAAGTTCGCGCCACTCCGTCCGGAGACAATCATAAATCCACAAGATGAGCTTCCGGTCTCCCTTGAAAGCGGTGCTTCCAACCTGACCTCTCTTCCTGGCCACCAGCAAAGAGCCGCGATTGAACAGCTGCATGGGTTATCGCAGCAGTTTCCAGAACCGATCAGGGAACCAGAAGTTTCCAGAACAAAGGGGCGGCCTAGCAAGTCAACGCGGAGGGATCCATCGGGCTTCGAAATATTCCTAAGGAACTGTGAAGAAAAGGCGACCAGAAACTTGTGGAGCATGTGGACAGCCTGACCACAGCATGAACTCTGCCAAGTGCCGAATAGATTGACCAACGGGGTATCACAAGGCGTACATGCACAAGGCGACAGGATCATCCGTGGCAAATGTGGCAAGACTTGCAGCACCGATGGCTCCGATGGCGTTCCATTCCGGACATGCGTTTCTGGAGAGGAGAAACAATGTTTAATGAAGGGACATTTGGCGGACTTGTGTTTGTGAAGAGGATGAATGATTATGGGAATGCTTCCGGTTTTTTGTGGAGAGGGGAATGATCACAGCGAGACGGAATTATCCTGGGGAATAACGGGCAGGGCAGGTATATCTATTTATATGTATATATGTCGTTTCGTTAAAGCTATGACAGAATTTCGACATTGCGTCATTTTCCATTGCGCCATGTCTGTCAAAAAGTGTGTCCGGAGTAATTTTTGGTGTGTCCCTAGCAATTCTTGGTGTTCCCTTAGCGGTGGACTATTAATTTAAGTCTATTACTTAACAATAATAAAATCACTTTGGATTTTGATTTAATTCCCTCAAGTGATTACTGTGAACTAAATACGCCGCGCCTGCGTGTGGAAGTTTGCGTGGAGTTTCTTGTGGATTGTGGATTGAGTTACGGTTTCTCGTCAAGTCACGTAATGTATCGATTGGAACTAACGTGGATAATATAAGTGTGGTAAAGCATACTACAATTTTTTTGCGGTACCATAGTTGGTACAATAGTCAATATAATAGTCGGTAGAATAGTTGGTACAATAGTCGGCACAACAGTTGGTACAACTGTTGGTATAACTGCGGCGAATATGGACGGGGCATGTACGGGACATCTGGAACGAGGCGACAACTGATACAGTTACCTAACGGGTACCTAACGGTTAGCGACGGACTACGGATAAATCAGGTCGACTGGTCAATGGAGTACGTAGGGATGGACAGTTCTGATTGGTTGATTTTAGGTATTTGGTAGTTATAAGGATATAAGTGATAATTAAGTTCTCCTTTTGCGTACGATCGAGCAGATCGTTTTAGGGACGGCACCTTTGCGCCTCCCTCACTAGTATATACCTCTACGTCCCGGGCGGAGCACTTAGTGCGTTTTTGGCCCACCCGGCTGGCGTATAGTGTTAAGAACTCACCCCGCAACTCCGCCCGCTGTGTCAGCGGTTCTTCGTAAAGGTTTTTTGGTCTCGGGAACGTGATTGAGCAGTGCTATCACCTCTTTCCCGTTTGGTTCACGTTTGTCCCCTAGAGTTTGGCTGCTGTAAGCGCCCCACGGGAACTCTAGGTGGATTTAGTGAAATTTACCTCCCTCGTAGGTCTAGGCTAAGAATACATATATTTTGGGTATTCTATTAGCGGATAAATACTAGAGGCTCCGTGATCGGGCAGTGAAGACTTCCGCTGCCTGATCAAGTACCCCTTCGCCGGTCAACACCTGATCGACACTCTGCAACTTGCAACCCGCGTTCATTTGCTCGCAACTTGCGCCGACTAGTGCCTGGTCGACTAAATCTAGTAGACCAATCAGACCGATCAGAACGATCAGACCGATCAGGTCAATCACGATCTGACTTTTGACTATTGGTTCTGATCACCCCCTGATCAACGTCCAGAGGCCCTGATCATCGACTATTTGCGCCTGATCAAGCTTGATCAATCCTGATCGCAACAGTCGCTTCATCACAAGTGAACTCAATCTTGCAACAAGGAATTGTAGCGTGCCATCCCCGCCACCTGGAGAGCGACCCACGCCCAAGCCGTCGGGTACACAAGGTGAGCAGGAACACAAGTCAGTCACACAAGACAACCGGAAGACCCCCTTCGTCAGTCGGTAGTCCGGGCGCCGTGGTAACGCCTGATCAAGCTTGAAAAACTCTGATCAGCCACTCCACCACAATGGTGCGCGTGCCCGGATCTTTGCTCGACGTGGGATATCACCGCGATTCTGTGCAAGATGGCGCTGATGTGGACGTGAAAACCGAAGCAGAAGCAGAATTGAAGATTAAAGTGGAAGAGGAGGAGGTGGTTGTGACGATGGAAGGCCGTTCGCCGTCGTCATGTCTGAAGAAAAAGGAAATGCTGATCATCAGGACCTGGGGAGGTATCCTGATGACATAAAGGAGGAGAAGCCTCAATTACCTCCCGAGGCTCCTTTGGGAGCCCCTGCGGATCACAACGCAATTTGTGATCCGCCAGTTAAATATGTATATGATGATCCAGATTGGAAGCCGGTGGTGAAATACTACGACCCGGACCGACCGAAGGCGTTCCTGAAGGCGCCTTGTTCGGAGAGCGACGAAAGTCGATCAATTATGGTTCCATCATAATCTGATCTGGCAAGGACGTTTTATATAAAGGACTGAAGAATTTCTTATGGATTTATTTGATCATGAACTTACTCAAGGACACGATCAGCGGAAAGCTGAATGGACCAATCGATCAACCAGTGACGGATGGGAAAGACAAGCTTCATCTGGTGTTAGCTCTGACACGCATGATCAAGCAATTTGGTCTAACGGCAGGCGCCTAAAATGTTGAAGAAGTGTTCGATCGCAACCCTGAAGATGTTAAAACTACTACCCAACGGCTATTTGATCTGTTGGTGCCTATAGTGGGTCGATCTGCTAAGGTGGAACCCTCTCGAGCTCTGTTGACAATCGAAGCGGGTCCGTCAATCAACGTGGAAGAGCACACGGGAACATCCTGTTATGAATCTGCTACTTCTGAGGGCGATTCATCTGGAGTGGAGTCGAGAAGTGCTGATAATGGCGAAATCAGGATTACTGGAGAAGTGACGATTGATTTGAAGTGATAACTGTACGATGGATATTAAAAGATCGTTTTATGTATATGGATATAAAAATAAGATTGGTCGTCTCTTGAGCTTTGTAACCGGGTAAGACAAAGCGTATGCCGCCAGACCCGTGCATCAATACACGACATCAACTTGATAAGTCAAAATGAAGATTGGTCTCTTAGCACTTGCTGCACTTGTTGGAACCGCACACGCCGCTGTTCCTGTCGTTCCGACCGCTCGTATGGCTCAATTCCTGCAAGAAAAGTAAAAACTCGAGCTGGAATTGAAAACTTGGAAGCAGAATGCTGCGGGTTAGTTTGCGAAGGAGCAAGGCCTTGTACCAGCGGCGCCCACTGGGCCCAGACGATCCGAGCAAGACAAGTCCAATATTTTGGGTACGAATTTAACTATGATACAAGACGATGTGATCCGACGGAGCCGCTGCACGAGCCACTGCCTCACGTCTTGAAATCCATTGTGGACAAGATTCGCGAGTGTGGAATCATGGACGAGGAGAGACCCGATCAAGGCCCAGTGAATGAATATCGACCCGGACATGGCATTGCTTTTCAGATGGATACACACTCGGCATTTACGGCGACCATTGCCACCTTGAGTCTATGAAGCGAAGTGGTGATGGATTTTCGACATCCAGCTGGCCTGCATCATAAAGGCGTGCTGTTGCCACCGCGATCTCTCGCTGTGGTGAGTGGCGCCACTCGGTACATGTGGGAACATGCGATCGTTCCTCAGACGTACGATGTGATCGATGGCGAGCAGGTGCCTCGTCAGTGAAGACTAAGTATCACGTTTCGTAAGATTCGAGCAGGACCGTTTGAATGTCCTTTTCCGAACTATTGTGACACGTTGAGACGTGCAACGCCAGACGACAGCAAGGATTACGAGTCGATTGAGCAGAAGTGTACTAGCTTGGTACGGACCGATGTGGAGCAAGAATACGTTCATAAGTTTTACGATACAGTCGTGGCACACTTTAGCAGTACGCGGCATAGTCCATTGCCACGAATCGCTCAGTTTGTCACCTCTATTATCACTGGTTCCATTCTCGCTGATATTGGCTGCGGAAACGGCAAGTACATGAAATGTGTCGATGCATCGCAGAGCTTTGTTCTCGGAGCCGATCGCAGTGCACGTCTTCTAACGATCTGCCGCGAGCGGGGGTTTGAAACCATGGTGGCTGACGCGCTCACGGTTCCCTTGCGCTCGAATGTGTGTGATGCGGCCTTGTCCATTGCCGTGTTGCATCATCTGAGAAGTCTTGGGCACCGCGTCGCTGCTGTGAAGGAGTTGATTCGTTGGTAGGCGTGGCGACAGGAGCGCATCGATTGAGTGGATCACCTGTACTCTTGTCCGAGCTTGCACGGCGTGGCATTCGACGAGGACCAAATCTCAAGTGTTCGAGGATGAGCTTCAGGAGGCGTACAAAGCTGAACGTGTCGGTCAGTTGGTGGAATGTCTTGGGGAGTCAATACAGGAATTGAAGTCTCTTGATGTTTTTGAGTCGATCGACGTTGAGCTAGACAAAGAGATCTGGTCAACTCGATGAGACTGATGTGACTATCACGGTGAAGGAGAAAATCTGGCGGTATTTTCATGTTGGGGCCACAACGATCGTAATGATGAAGCTGGAGAAACTTCGCTTACGTTGGCGAATGCACTCGGAGAAGCTGAAAAGATTTGTATAAGTGCTACTTATGCGCGCTCAGGAAGTAATACGCAGCGTGCCACGCTAAAAAAGAGGCCGCGCTTTATGGGTCTGCCGCTATACTTGAGCGCCGTATGCACCAACGAATTGCATAACCAGGAGTGGTTAAGCTCGTACAATGAAAAGATTTGTGCTGGCAGCATTTCCATTAGCGACTATGAAGGCGTTCACGACTTGTCACTAAATGTTGGTTGGCGTTACCTGCTCCCGCGACGTGACCCAACGATTCCTACGGGATACCGTGCTTCACCTAGCATTCTAGCGGAAGCGATGCCATCCACCAAAACCAGTGTGAAGTATATTTTTACGGATGACAACCGAAATGATGTCATGTATCTGATTGCGGGGGGGGATGTTTAAGTACACAACGGAAATTGCAGGCCTAGTGGTTGATGTTAAGTTCGTTAAGGCGGAGGTGGAAGGTCAAAGGCATGTGGCTGTAGGTCCCATTATTTTTGGCTTTCCTTTCCTGAACTTTGGCCTTTCATACCATTTGGGGACGTTGAAGACTTACGGTAGTTAATTAAATCGGCCTGCGCGCATAAGCGACCGTTTTTTGCCTGGAAGGACCGATGAATGTGCGAGGCATTAATCATAAGGGGATTGTTCCGCGTGCTTCTCCTCTTGATGGTGGCGTCACGCAAGGAGACGCGCTAGGTGGTGATGTGATCTACCACGGAACGGCAAGTATGGGCTTTCCTGACCCGTTGCTTCTTTTCGCTACGCTTGGTCTTCGTGGACAGCTTTTTCTTAATGCTGGTTATCTGACAACGTGGGAAGGCGCGTTGGACGAAAATATGTGGATGAAGAATCTTGCTGACGACATGCGTGGTCAAAGAAGACAAGTGACAGAAGAGCGCGATACGTCCGTGTTGAAGATTGAGATTTCCAGTGAAGATGACCACGTATTGAGAGTTATTTGAGGTGCGATTGGCATCAACTCTTTTTAATTTGATAGTGGGAATGAACTCGGTATTGTCTGTAATGAGATCCGACGCAACAACAGCCGCTCCAGCCACTTTAACGGAATGAAACAGAGTGTGATGGCCCAGGTTGGAAACTGACAGTGTGTGTCTAGTTCGTTGTGCGATTGTCTCGCGTCGTGTGTCGTTTTTTCAGGTCGGCGGCGGCTTGATCTTGTCGGCCACTAGTACGACGGCCAAAGCAACGATTACTGCGCAGCGCTCCCTCCGTCGGCCGTTCACGATGCTGATGATGATTGTAGGAGAGACTTGAGCGATATTAACCTGGACGCCGCGCCCCACATTGAACAGCTTCTAGTGAACCTGTTCAACGTAGTCGCTCATCCAAATGTACGTACTATGCCACACGCGTTCCGAATACCACGTACTGACGTGCAAGATTCCACTACAATTAGATAGAGCGAGTAATCAGCGTAACAGCGAACAATAAAATAACAATCGTAAATTTATTCTCCACAGTCCTTGCGCAACTTAACGTAAAGCAGCGACCCAAATCAACAATCACGTGATACGAGAAACCAAGACGTGAAAACAAATCTAACTGCTACTGCAGCGTACCAAGTATTCAACGTAAAAGTCACCAAACAAGCCACGCACTGCAGCGCACTTGTTCTCCACTCAATAACCACACGAAAGTCAATAATCAAATTCAGAAGTGATTTATTAGTGTTAAGTTTATATCTAAAACTAATAGTATGCAAATACACAATGTTTTGTACCTAACCTAAAGTTATGTACACTACACCGCCTTTTCACTGTAAAGTCGCTGAAAGTCCAAAATGGCGTCGCGACCTGATGCGCAAAAAGCGCGCGCTTCTAACAGACCATCTCCGTTTCGCGCAGGCTTTTTGCAAGAGCGATGCCGCTATGATTCTGCATTTTTCTAGCCAAGGATGTTGTGCTCATTGCAGTTGAGGGTGCTCGTTATGAAGGCCAATCCGCCGTCCTCGCGTACCTTGTGGGTACGCGCATTGCGAAACTCAGCTCAAATTTACGTGTGAAGGGCTGGGCAATCAGCGCTCATATATGAACATGGGATCGTGTTTAAGGACACGCTGTATATGGAAATATTTGAAACCAAATAGCGCTACTGTCGTTCGGATTGCTCCTTTGACTGTGCCGAAGGCCAAAAACGCCAAGACTCGCCAAGATGTCAACAAGAAGTCGTCGGAAAGACGCTCATTTAGAAGGAGACACTCGGACGACGATGTCTCGAGTGAAAACAGTGAAGAATCCGATGGTAGCGACTTGCTCGAGTCGGAGATCAATACGGACAACAATTCCTCGAATATGTGGAAAGTGCGGTTACGACGGAAACAGAATAGCGTTTCTGGGAGTTGTAATCGGAAGAGCCCAATTCTTTCTGGAAGTCACAACAGTCAAAGTGGAGCAATTGACAGGGTCGTGCTACCTCTAGAAATGGGTACTGTGGTGAACTCGACAGACAGTAGAAAGAAATCGATGGCCATGATCAAGTTGGCCGAGGTATCGTGATCAGATCTTTCGCCGATTCGCAAGCGCAAGACGGTGAATCCGTTTGTAATTTTCCAGCGTGCAAACACCTTATCAACATGTAAAGGCCCTGTTTTGCTGCGCAACCCACATCCCAAGTGGGATCATGTCCCGTTAAAGATTTTTTTTTATTCGGGTGGTCAACCTCGCAGACGTGATATAAATTTCATTGTGGGATGTCCACGCCGCGACATATGATAGGCTTAGCGAAACCGGAGTCATTGTCTTTTCTCCTGAACATTCACGACGACGACGATTGTGTAGTACTCGTCAGCGGGAGGCGTTATTTTGGAGTGTGCGGATGCCAGCTCGTAGAAGGCAGATGGATGAAGCAAGCGAGCAGCAACATGGACGCATCGATTTGCCGCGCCAACTATGTTGTCGAAGAACTATTGTAAGATCCTCTCGTGAGCGAGTAATGCTCGATGGCGACGTAGACGAAGAAACCACCTAAGCCATTGAGCGCGAAGCTGGTTCAGAAGCCGATAGAAGCCAGGATATTAGGGAGAATGTGGTGGTCGAGTCGAATGATGCGGATGCGGAAGGGCGACAATCAGCTCGACCGCTTTGATATGAGCGTCACCTATGTTCAAATGCTCTACACAAAGTGAGCAGAGCACGGGCCAGATGCGGTGATACCTGCAGAAAATTTTCCTGGCGACGACATGGGCCAATATCCCTAAATTTACGGCCTCCTGCGTGTGTTTGTGCATGATCAATGTGCGATTGCGTCGCAGCGGTGTTTTAATCGTAACGGAAAATGGTACAACGTTACGCGAGAGATTCGACGCGGCCGTGCCTTGGTCTGTATTGGATGCACGAAAACGAGGCGCAACCACTGTCTGTACGGTCGTGTCGTGCTCAAGCTCGTACCACTGTAAATGTGAGGCTGGTCGGTGGATCAACTACATTTCGTTTGTCCCGCGCATCAAGCGCGACGAGGGAAATTAATGGTCAAGCGATTGTTCTTGGAGACGGCATGATCACGTTCTTTCTGCATCATGGCCAAGCTTTTGTTGAGATGATCGATTGTTGCTCGATCTTGAAGTGCCGGTGCCCGTGCGATCTTGATGTCGGCCTCGCGGAGCTCTGCTTCGAGGTGTAATATTTCCTGGCCTTGACTATCGACGGTCTCTGCTTGGATTGATAGTCGATGTCGATATCGATCATGATCTCCTTCCACATCGCATATCCGGTCGTGTTGTGCTGATATGACGTCCTCGGCGGCCTTCATTCGTGTCTTCAGTTGGGACTCGCTGGCCTGGAGCTTGTTAGCCGTCGCCAGCATGTGATCTCGCAAATTACCATCCGTGATCGACTGCATGATCAGCCTGTCGGAATTGGAAGTGGATGATCAAGACAACCGGATTGATGATCACATGATCGATGGGTGCCAACGGTGCCAACGACATGATCGATCATGATCCGATGAAAAGAAGGGGCGATCGATGGGTTCCAACGGTGATCGATCATGACACGATGAAATGAAAGGGCGCTCGATGTGTGGTGGAGCGGCTGATCAGAGTTTTTGAAGCTTGATCAGGCGTTACACGGCGCCCGGACTGCCGCCTGACGAAGGGGGTCCTCCAGTTGTCTTGTGTAACTGACATGTGCTCCTTCTCACCTTGTGTACCCGACGGCTTGGGCGTGGGTCGCTCTCCAGGTGGCGGGGATGTCACACTGCAATTCCTTGATGCAAGATTAGTGTAATCCACAGCGAATCGACCGATGTACTAATCAGTTGTGTTCAGGCTTGATCACGGTTGATCAAGACCGCTTGATCGGTCCAGCGAATTTCTTACGAGTTGGCGAGAGTTGCGAACAGCTGATCGCAGGTCGCAGGTTGTAGATCGTCGATCTTGTGGAGATCTGCGAAGGGGTACTTGATCAGGCAGTGGAAGTCTTCACCACCTGATCGCCGAGCCTCTTAAGCTTAATACGCTAATAGAATACCCAATATACTATGTATTCTACGCTTAAACTAAGAGGAGGGTCGATCAGCTACGGGATGATCGACGGTTTACACTAAAAATCCGCCTAGTAGTTCCCGTGGTGCGCTTAAAGCAGCCGAAATACCAGGGGCCAAACGTGTACCAATGGGGGAAGAGGTGAGAGCGCACTGCTCGATCACGTTCCCCAAAACCAAACCTAAAAACAACTTTTAAAAATTACCGCTGGTACAGCGGGCGGAGTCGCGGGGCGAGTTCTCGACGCTCTACGTCTGCCGGTGGTCCAAAAACGCACTACGTGCTCCCGCCCGGGACGTAGAGGTGTTTAGAGGTAGGGGAGGTGCAAAGGTGCCGTCCCTGTGGTGTCCTAAGAGGCTGGACGCAAAGTAGAACTGTATTACGGCTTATATCCTAATATCTACCAAAAACCTAATATCAGCCAATCAGAACTACCCATTCCTACGCATTTTGTCGACCATTCGACCTGATTCCTTCGCTTACCTTCAGGTTACCGTTAGGTAACTGTGCCGGTTGTCGCATCGTCTAAGATGTCCCGTCCACGCCCCGTCCATGTCCGCCACCGTTGTGTCAACAGTTGTACTGACTATGGTACCAACTGTGGTGCCCACTATCGTACCACCTGTTGTACCGACTATTGTACCGACAAAATTTGTGGTACATTTTACCACAGCTACACCCAAAGTGGTGTCCACAATTATACCCATAATTACGTACCAATTTTATGGTACGCTTTACCACAGCCGCCTCTGAACCCCGTCCCATCTAGACAGCGGTTGGGGCGGGGGTCGATCATACCGTTGTCACGTTGCCATCCATTAGTCATGACAGCATCGATCATGTGTCGGCATCAATCAATCATGACGTCATGGGTAGTGCAGTCCGCACCTATCAATCCGCCCTGTCTCCTATGAGCGAGTCGCAAGTGAGCAGAGTGTTGCCACTCATTGAACTGTAGCATCCCCGATAAGGTCCCCTTGATCATTCATTTTTACATTTCTTCCACGAGGTTGGTCATGCAGATGACCGCAGGTGGCAGCTCATCACTCGATCGTTCCACGGCCGACAGCTTGATTTCGGCGGTCAATCAGGTCTACGCGCAGCAAAAGACTATACACGCGCTGCAGGAGACGATACGCGCTCAGCAGGAGACGATACGCAAGCAACAAGAGGAGATCGTCGTGTTGACCGGCTCGCTCTCCATGCTTGAAGACTCTGCCCGCCTGCAACAGAAGCGGCATGAACGCGTCGCACGTAAGCTCGCCGACCGCGAGCAGCAGATCGCGTGGTTCCGTGAGCGAGCCGCATCCCTGCGCGATTACTTCCGCACCACCGTTGACGACCTCAAGTCCCGACTGAAGACATCCGAAGAAACTATGGTCAAACAGCAAGTTCAGATACGTGATCTGGAAGGTGGACGTGCGCGGGACCGGTATCTACTATCGGTCCACGAAGAGACCGTCGATCATCAGGCGAAAGAAATCTCGCGTCTTGAGGAATCCCAAGATCACGCAACTCTAGACCGACTCCGTCAGAGCCTGATCACGGTGCAACGCGAGCGCGACCACGTCCTACCGGAGAACAAGCGTTTGTCCGAACAGCTGGCCAAGCTCTCATCCAAGGCTCGCAAGCGAAAACTCCAACGTGATCGTATCCGGACGGAGAATGAGACCAATCTCATAAAGAAGAACGACCTCGTTGCCGCCCATGCTCGGGCGGACGAGTTATCTGCACGCCTTGACACGGTGTCGGCCGACAGGGCTGAGCTGGAAAGACTGCGCATTCAGAATTCCAAGTTGAAAGGAAAAATTTCGACGGCGCGGCACCGCCTCAACCACGCATCTGCGGAGCGCGACGCACTGCGCCACGAGTTGTGACGGCTTCAGGATGAGGCAGAGCAACTTCGTACGCAACTCTCAGACATCCAGACCTTGTTGTCTGGTGTAGAATTACACCTGCAAATCACTCCGAGCACCGGTTCCACTAGTGCGGGGCTTAATCTAGCTGCAAGCTCGTCTGCTATTCCTTCCCGCGGTCCGCCCGCGAATCCTTTCATTCAGCCGGCTTCTTCGATCCAAAAACGCGCTCGACGCTCACAATCCGCCTCCCGGTCCAAGCGGCAACCCCTATCCCCCTCTATTCCCGAAAAGAGTGAGTTGCCATATGATACTTGTCCGCCTGGTCAGCCGGATGATGTCCAAGGTGGTTCTTCTGCTTCTCTTTGCGCGCAAATTCCGTCCAGTCCCACAATCGGCGAGTTGGGAAGCGAAAGTCCGCATGATCAGACTCTGCCGAATTTCTCTTCCCTCGGAAGGGTTACTTCAAGTCGCTGATATCGGTGCCTGATGATGCGCATGATGATGACATCTTGCCGTGGACCTCGGAGCAACTCAGTTGCTTCGATCTGGGTAGCGTCTCAGTACAAGTGATATTAGAGTACCTGACACGCCCCGTGGGATGGTTGTTCCCCACCGTCACGGACGCCCCGGCGCCTGATGAATGGTGCAGCCATCTGATTACCCAATCGGCAGTGGAATTATTATACTCGCGGCGCCCCAGGGACTTTTTCAATCGTATGTTGCCGCCCATCTCGTTCCGCTCTGTTGGGTGGTTTGCGGACTTCAATGCGCGGTACCATACGTTCCTGGACCATCATGCGAAGGCGATCTGGGATTCCACTCATTACCTGCACATAGATCAGGGCCTTCGAGAACTCGACGTCTTTTTCCAGGAATTTTACCAGGGTCGACGTCAACGTAGAAGCCACGCCGGGGCATCATGGAAGAAGGTCGTGGAGTTCGTTCTGCGAGGCATGATCAGCGGGGTGTGCGATCTCGACATTTTCTTGGACCCGGCGATTTCACACTGCGCACGGAATCGCCCCCTAAGATACGCTCCGGCAGACGATGGTACCTGGTACCCAGGTTACCTATCGGACCCACCGCCTTCGACCTTGCAGGATGCGTTGTGCGAGGTGGACTTCGTTGAGCCTTGGCGAATCCAGTATCGTCTTTCCACGGACAATCATCCTGACAACAAGATTACCCGCCTTCGTCACAAATTTTACGGATCGAGCTAGCTTGTTGATCATCTTTTCTTCTTCAATCGATAAATATTCTTGATCATAGTAATTCCAATCGTTGCTTCGTCATTTTTCAGTATATCCACATAAATCGATCTTCCATTGTCTCATCTGCCGTTACTCCATCACCATATTGCACAGTATCCACCGTAAATTCACCACTTCAAGTCAATCATTATCTATCCATTAATCGCAAGTCTCGTCAATAGCTTTTCCTCCAATCACAAGTTCTTCAATCGTAATTCCACAGTCAGTTAGTCTGTCATGCATTAGTGGGACTCTTCATCCACCTGCATTACATCAAAACGATGCTTGGTAATCATCTTTCGTTCAAAGTCCTTGATTAGAGCATCGAATTGGCCTCGTCTACCCATGACGGCTCATCATGACCCTTCCAATATACTTGATATTCACGCAACGTTCTGCCGTATCTGGTCTTTGGACCAGATAGGACATCGGTGATGCGATCAACTTCAAATTCGTCTGGATCTAGTGTTCTTTCCCAGCTGTCCTGGGGTAGCAAAGATTCATCGAAATCAAAACGATCTTCTACACCAGATGCTAGAACAGTAGTAGGGCGATCTGGAAATTCCTTGACCAATTTCAACTTGGACAGGTGCACCACTGGGAATATGCGATAGTCGGTGCCAGCTGTAATCAACCTTGCAGCATGATCACCAATCACCTCATCGACTCTGAAGGGTCCATGCCACATATGTGCCAGTTTCTTTGCGAACCCTTCTTTCACTCGATCAATGTATAACCAGACCCTCGACCCAGCTTCGGTCTTATGTGGTGTAACTTGATCATTATGCTTCTCCGCTCGGCCTGCTACTGGCTGGTGCAATCGGGTGCTCACTTGATCACGGGCGTAGCGGTAGTCTTTCTGCAGCCTGTATATCCATTGATGCACATCGCGGTCTTTACGCCGATTTCCACCCAGTTGCAATGTCTATTCCAACGATGATCGTGGATCCCACCCATACGCCAAAAAAAAGGTGTTTCTCCACGAATGCGATCTGGGGTCGAATTCAGCGCGAATACCAGTCGCTCTGCATACGAACTCCAATCCTTCTGAACGACATCTGATACATAAATCTTAATCGCTCGTGTAATCGTCTGCACCGTTCTCTCCGCTTTGCCGTTCGCCTGTGGACGGTATGCCATAGTGGCACTCTGTCGCTGTCCCATGATCTTGTTGAACCCACGAAATACCTCGGACATAAAACCGGATTCTCGGTCATGCATAATCACCTCACTAGCTCCAAATCGTCGAAAATCACATTCTTCGTAATTTTCGGCGACTTTCTGAGCTGAACAAGACGATCCAGCTTTCGCAATTACCATACCCGTGAACAGATCAGTCCATATCAACAATTCCGTATGCCCATCAGTCGAACGAGGTAGCGACGGGTATATCCATGGCTATCACTTGGAACGGGTACGTAGCCTCAATGTTTTCAGGTGACATTCCCTTGATCGTAGGCTGGTCCTTCCCCGTCTCACAATCTACGCATTGCCCAACGAATATTTGCACGCTGCGAAATAGACCACGCCAATGAAAGTAATGTCTGATCCGCTGATATGTTCGCCCTATACCCTGGTGTCCTCCCTCCAAACTCACATGATAATGGTGGAGGACATCCGCATGTAGGGTTTCAGGTAAGACCAGATTAATCGAGGAGCGGCGTTCATCTCGATTATCGTGATCACATCTGGCTTTTCCTTTAGCCATATTTCCGCAGTATATCAACAACCCTTGGTCGTCGACATCATAACAATCGGCAATTTTTGCTCACTCTTTCACCTCTTCTGCGCTCAGTTGTGACACGTTAACATCAATTTCGCATTGTGCTTCATCCCGCATGGCAGTGGTGGTGATGTGATCGGCACTCTTTTTCCACTCCCGTTTAACATGCATCATGTCATGGTTAGGCAATTCGCGTAGGAGTTTCAGCGCGCGCTATTGCAATACCTGCAACCGCGGAGCTTTACACTCTATTTCACCACGCATTTGACTGATCACCAAATCCGAATCTCCACACACGATCACCCTTCCCTTGAGATGTTGCGACAGTAGATCCAAGCTCAGATGAAACCCATGGTACTCGGATTCATTCACCGTGATGATCGGTGCATGGTAAGCGACCGCGATCATAATATTCTACTCCGGTAACTTCCACACGATAGCGCCAAACGCACCCACACGTCGCTTGACACTTGCATATCCATCGAAACTGATCACGTAGAGTTTCTCGCCTTTCTCAACCGTAGGAGGTGGTACTTCCATCCTCTGCCGTGGTTGCTTTTTTGGTGCGATCGCGATCAGGGCATCAATTTAGGTGCGAGGGGTGATGCTTGCGGCTAACTCCCCTAGTATCTCCTCTTCTCCATGTACACATTTCTTGATCTCAAGGTCCCATTGTGATAAGATCGCAGCCCATCTGCCCAATCGTCCGTCTATCCCGTTGGACGTTAGTAACCATTTCAACGTGGATCGGCTTGACAAGACAGTGATCGCCTTTCCGACTAGCAACGTGAAGTAAACATCCAAAATCCGCAGACGCGCCATAACTTCCTTTTTCGACGGGGCTGTAATTCAGCTCACCTCTCTTCAATGTACGGCTGGCGAATGCAACGGGTCAATACACCTGATCATGTTCTTGTGTCAACGCGGCAGATACTGCCCATTTGCTGGAATAAACCACGACCACCGGCGTTTTGGCTTGATCAAAATGGTGCAGGGTTGGGGCTGACGCAATCTTCGCTTTCAGCATACTGGATGCCACTTTTGCCCTGATCAATCAATCGTCTTCATGATCCTAATTCTCCTTGATCAATTATCGGCTCTTCAACTCTTGATAATCTATCTCTCTTAATTCGTAGAGCACAGCAGCATAGATCGCGAAGTCTTCAATAAATCGACGGTAGTAGTTCAAAACTCCCAAAAACGATTTCATAGTAATTAAGGTACCAGGAAAAGGCAAATCGATCAGATCATCCAATTTTTTTGGATTGTTTCCAATCCAAACCGCGGCTAGAGACATGATGCCCTAAATAAGGAACTTCACTTCGCCCCCAGTACGATTTAGCCTCGCTGATCGACAAGTTCCATTGATCGCGCTTTTCCAACAGGTGCCGCACCTTATCACACATGGTAGTCCAGGTAGGTGCAGGGATATATGATCGCCGCTGCAGCGCATACGGGTCCGGGGTCTGGTCAGGCTCTCCCACAGTAAATACGTCAGCCGATTAGTCTGCACCGCCCTTAACCTTGAGATACCCGTATAATTCATTATCGATCAACCGCTGGCAGTTTTGCGAAGCATTCTTTAGGCCAAAGAGCATCCTATTTCATTCAAACAATCCAAACGGAGTGACAGACGTCGAATCTGACGTGCTCGATCGGTAATAGACACGACCCAAAAACCACTCGCCATATCCAAAGAGCAAAACCACAACGCTTTATCCAAATCCTCGAGCAAATCAGAGATCAGAGGCATAGGGTATACCATCAAACGCGTGAGTTGATTCACCGCGCGATAGTCTATACATAACCGAATATCGACCCCATTCTTCTTTACAATAATCACTATAGGTGATGCCCAGGGTGACGTAGACGGCTAGATGATCTCAGTAGGCAATAGCCCCTTGATCAAGGCCGATAACTTCTCGCGAAATTGCGGAGCCACCTTTCGACACTTTTGAGCGATCGGGCGCGCATTGTCTACATCGATATCACAAACAACTCCACGTCCAGCAGGAGGTAGCGCGTTCCCTTTCCCGATCAACAGATGTTTCTTCGCCCAAATTATATCGCGAAGCTGATTAATTTCTTCTGTCGTGTTGATCAAGGTATCACCGACTTGCAAATCATTCTTAGCCACTTTTTCGGTACTTGCGGACACTTCAGGAAGCGTGGCAAGATATTTCTCCAGCTCTTCCACGAACAAATCTCCGCCCTCGTGGTAGCACACTTGGTCATCGATGGGAATCACACCGAATTCACCGGAATCAGTTGAGATGGGATGTTCGCGCGTATCTTGGGCAGGCTCATCTATTGCAACAGGTCGTTCGCCCTCGTGACCAAGGGTCGGACCTTTCACACTCGGCTCCTGGTCGCACTTTTCTTGCACTTCTTGTACCTTATGCGGTCTTCCGGTTACTAATGCCACAGATGCCGTGGTCGAGTCCGCAGGTCTTACTAAAATTCCCTGAGGAATAGGGTACTCCTTTTTCTCGACCAAAGTACCTTGGTCGATACTTTCTTGATCGTCATGCACTGAATCGGTAGAAGCTTGATACGCGAGATTCTGCCACTCCTTATAGCGATTAGAGCCCACCGAAATAAACCCAGGGCGACGGGGCCATCATCCTAATAATCTAAATACCTAAAATCATATCGTCATGTAGGATGATCGGATGATCGGCAACATTCGTAATACACAGATATCGCAAATTACCCCCCCCCCCCTAGTTACAGTGGGGACCCAATTTTTTCCGCGAGTAATCCGTAACTTTCGAGATCGCTGATCATGAATCCGAACCTCATCAGATTGACCTACTGGTATCTGCTCGTACTGACCAATTTTCATATAATTTCCACTCGATCCATACAGCTGTCGGCGGCCTTCTAATGGGATGATTACTTCATCATGAAGACTTAGTGCGCCGTGGGCTATGTCCAATCTGACACCAGCTGGGATCATAAAATCCATACCCAATATAACATCCTGACCAACGATCTTTCCCACCCATGCATGGAAATAATAGACCAAACAACCCGCTAACGTCACTTTAATCTTAGTGCGTCCTTCTGTGAGGTACGAACTTTCTCCGATACCAACGAATTCTTGTATTTGGCTTGTGTCGATCTGACAACCCAACTTACGAGCAAAGGTTGTGTCGAAGATCGACACTTCGGCACCAGAATCGAATATTAACGTTGCACGTTTGTTATCGATTTTTCCACTCGCCTTGGCTTGTTCAAACCATTTTTTGGCGAGTATATCCACGTGATTCACCTGGAAGCAAATCAACTTCCATGATCACCGGGGACCGAGAAAACGCATCAATACGGAAATTAGCCAAACGTGGTAAATCAGGCTGATCACATTTTTCATTATATTTTTCTTGCTTGATCAACCCGCTTCTTATCCACATGTGCAAAAATACACACACCAGAAGGCTCGTCTCGTATCAGATTCCAACCTGGCGAGCGTCCTAGTTTAACAAATCTTCGGCTTCCCTGGGCAACATTCCAGCATGCTTGGTGGGATTGTACCACTGGCGGATGCGATTGTAAAATAGGGCACTTGCCCGCATCGTGAACTTCGCCGCATGCTCGGTAGACGTATAAGCATTGATCGGTCGGATGTCCCGTCTTCACACACTTCAGACAGGTCAGGCGCTTCCAGCAACGTAAATTATCGTTCCTGATCGATCCACAATGACTGCACTTGATTCACTTCGTTTGCCAGATCGGGGCTCACCAGGTTGATCAAGCGTCACTTGTTGATCGCGCATGGCAGAAATCATGTAACGGCGCTGATCACCATCGCTTCCACTGTCATCGGCACTTGATTCTTCACTACCATACATCACCTCGATCGCACGTACTGCTTTAGGCTTCCGCGCCGGGGCAGATGCTCGATCATCGCCGAATTTCTGGCGGAATCGGCTGGTGCCTACCGCCGCCGTTGGCTGGAGAGACTTACTGCGTGCATAAGCCCGCAGCGTCTCTTCCAAATCCATAAAGTTATCCAATCGCAGAAGTGCCAGCTGATCCGCGAATTCGCGATTAATCAATGTGTCAAGGAAATGCTGCACATGTTAACGTAAAACGTCGGCGATCCGTCCTTGATAGGCAGGTTGGCTCGCATCCCCGCCACATTCAACCGGTGAAGGTACTCAATGGGGTTTTTGTCAGACCGCTGCTTCTTGTAGTAGTATTGGCGAGATGCCGATTGGCTCCTTCCACAGTACTGAATTTCGAACTCATCAACGAGGCTTTTCGACTTTGCACGAGTGGATCTGCTCAGCTGCCAATGACAATTGCGCGCCTGTCGTTTAAGCAAATCACCCATAATTAAACACTTTTCTTGGTCGGAGGCTTGGTCACGCACAAATGCTGACTTAAGGCGACTAATCCAATTCCGCGCTTGATCTTCATCTCTTTCTTTCCCTGAAAATTCCTTCAGATCGCTAATCATGGACATCCGAATCCTGGGAATCGGCTGTTGGTCGGGCATTTCAGCGTACTCTGACGCAACTGTGGCTTGTCGAGGTAGAGTGATCGGCTCGTTTGGATCAATATAGTCACACCGGTATTGTTGATCATGGGACGAAAATACATATTCCATGTCAACATCCTTAACCGACGCCGACCTTCGAGGCTTTCACTGATGATCACGACGCGAATACACGGACTCCATATCGACATCCTTGACTGTCTCATATCTTCCTGGCTCTGTCTGGTGACTTTTTGTGTAAACAACTACATGTGTCAACTTGCCTCTTTCTTTAGCCAAAAACCGCTCCATTGCCTTATCGAAATTTTTTTGCAGCTGTGGGCCCTGCGATGACTGATCATCGTCTGCCTTGACTGATTGCGGTTCCTTCTTGACAATTGAGATTTTCGCTTCATCTTTCTGGCAGACCGTCATTCGGGTAACCTTGGGTTCCACTCTATTAGCACTGCTCGACTCCAATTCAGACATATCGCCATCCGAAGGAACAGATTCGTAACAGGATGATCCTGTATGCTCAGACACGTTGATCGACGGACCCGCTTCGATTGTAAGCATAGTACGAGATGTTTTCACCTTAGCAGATCAACCCAGTATAGGTATCAACAGCTCGAACAACTGCTCGGTAGTGGTCGCAACGTCTTCAGGGTTGAGATCGAACACTTCTTCAGCATCGTAGACGCCTGTAGTCAAACCAACTTGCTTAATCAGGCATGTTATCCCTAACACCAGCTGAAGCTTGTCCTTCCCGTCCGTCGCTGGTTGATTGACCGGCCCGTTCAGCTTTCCACTGATCGTGACCCTGAGTAAGTTTATGATTGAATCCATCAATAAGAAATTCTTCAGTTCCTTCATATAAAACGTCCTTGCCAAATCAGATTCTGATGGTGGCATACTTGATCGACTTTCATCGCTCTCCGAGCCCGGCCCGTTCAGATTTCCACTGATCGTGACCCCGAGTAGGTTCATGATTGAATCCATCAATAAGAAATTCTTCAGTTCCTTCATATAAAACGTCCTTGCCAAGTCAGATTCTGATGGTGGCATACTTGATCAACTTTCATCGCTCTCCGATCCCGGCGCCTTCAGCAACGCCTTCGGTCGGTCCGGGTCGTAGTATTTCACCACCGGCTTCCAATCCGGATCATCATATGCATCTGTAATTGGCAGATCATAACTTGCGTTATTATCCGCAGGGGCTCCCAAAGGAGCCTTGGGAGGTGGTTGAGGCTTCTTTTCCTCCTTTATCTCATCAGGATACCTCCCCAGGTCTTGATGATCAGCATTTCCTCTCTTCTTCAGACATGACGACGGCGAACGGCCTTCCGTCGTCACAACCACCTCCTCCTTTTCCACTTTAATCTTCAATTCTGCTTCTGCTTCGGGTTTCACGTCCACATCAGCGCCATCTTGCACAGAATCGCGGTGATATCCCACGTCGAGCAAAGATCCGGGCACGCGCACCATTGTGGTGGAGCGGCTGATCAGAGTTTTTCAAGCTTGATCAGGCGTTACCACGGCGCCCGGACTGCCGACTGACGAAGGGGGTCCTCCGGTTGTCTTGTGTGACTGACTTGTGATCCTGCTCACCTTGTGTACCCGACGGCTTGGGCGTGGGTCGCTCTCCAGGTGGCGGGGATGTCACACTTCAATTCCTTGATGCTAGATTAGTGTAATTCAAAGCGAATCGACCGATGTACTGATCAGGTGTGTTCAGGCTTGATCAAGGTTGATCAGGACCGCTTGATCGGTCCAGCGAATTTCCTACGAGTTGGCCAGAGTTGCGAACAGTTGATCGCAGGTCGCAGGTTGTAGATCGTCGATCTTGGTGGCGATCTGCGAAGGGGTACTTGATCAGGCAGTGGAAGTCTTCACCACCTGATCGCCGAGCCTCTTAAGCTTAATACGCTAATAGAATGCCCAATATACTATGTATTCTACGCTTAAATTTAGAGAAGGGTCGATCAGCTACGGGATGGCCGACGGTTTACACTAAAAATCCGCCTAGTATTTCCCGTGGGGCGCTTAAAGCAGCCGACCTACCAGGAGCCAAACGTGTACCAATGGGGGAAGAGGTGAGAGCGCACTGCTTGATCACGTTCCCCAAACCAAACCAAAAAAAACTTTTAAAAATTACCGCTGGTACAGCGGGCGTAGTCGCGGGGCAAGTTCTCGACGCTCTACGTCTGCCGGTGGGCCAAAAACGCACTAGGTGCTCCCGCCCGGGACATAGAGGTGGTTAGAGGTAGGGGAAGCGCAAAGGTGCCGTCCCTGTGGTGTCCTAAGAGGTTGGACGCAAAAGGAGAACTGTATTACAGCTTATATCCTAATATCTACCAAAAACCTAATATCAGCCAATCAGAACTAAGCATTCCTACGCATTTTGTCGACCATTCGACCTGATTCCTTCGCTTACCTTCATGCAGCCGGTGCGTATACGCACGGTGCGTCTAGCGCACAGAGGAAGAATTTCCTTTAAGCGGCGTTCGTCGCTACTTAGCCGATACGCCCTTATAAAAGGGCTTAGTAGGAGAGAGATCTCCTACTCGGGGCCAAGATTCCCACTTTGGTTTACAATTAGCTTTCACTAATGCCTTAACGTAAGGCTCCCTTACTAAGGGTGCAGCTAAAGGGAGGACTCCCTTTAGGCTACTACACTCACTACACGCGCGAACGGTCGAGGTCGTGCGTCTGTGGCTGTTGAGTGAAAATGTTAACTGAATGTATATTTAATATATAATTGTAATGGGGTGCCGTTACATAATTGATATTCAAGTTAGAATACCACAGTTTAATTTCAGACGTGTTGTCTGAAATTTAAATAAGAGATTTTAAGTTATTATAATCTAAGAAGGAAAAGTCGATTCGGTATAAATACCGAATCTTGCAGGTTAACTAATAGTACAGTTAGTTAAAGAATTGATATTATTATATTAATTAGTTAGTTACTATACTATTAGCCTCTAAACCACCCATTAAATAAACACTCTTAATTTTGCGTTCTTAGACCTAAGTGAATATTCATATATTTACTTTTAGTATAGGATTAGTTGTTATCAACTAATCCTGCCCTATTGTATTGCGCGCGTCCTCGCAAAATACAGTGTAAGCCAGTAACAGGATCAGTCCTGTTACATAATTAGCCTAAATTAATTTAAACTAATGTAAACTATATGTAATACTAAGTAGAACTTACCAAATTCGTACCTAGCTAAAATGTAGTGTACACCACCTTTGTACCAACACGTGGATGGCTGACACGCCATCCCCGAGGGCTCCTGCCCTGATTGGTTAAAATAACCAATGGTTCAAAACCTTTCGAACCAGTCAATACTGACACCAACCGTAGTGTACTCACGTACACCATCTACTAAATGTGACTCGAATGTATCCATGTTACATCATCCCCCATCAAGACTATTGCTTACGCAATAAACAAAATTTGGTTGGAGAACTCCAACTGCCAGAATTTCTGGCTGCATGTGCACCTTTAGTGGTGCTATGGAAGAAAACTATTCCGATAACTCGGAAGTGAATGCCCTTGGGGAGATATCCCCAACGGCTGACCACTCCGACAGTGCAGAACGGCGCTGTCGGTCATCCAACCCATTTCCAACATGTGGGGAAAACACACTAACTCGTGCGCCACCTTTACCCACTAGGGGTGATGCATCCGGGTCGCCGCAGGCGACCATCACCAATGAACCGGCCTCGGTTCATGAGACCCGACAAGCCGTACGGGCACGGAAGGGACCTCGTGACCCTCAAAAGAGGGCTAAGAACGCGGTCAAGAGGGGTTTAGCCTCCTATACCCCTGGTCCAGCGGCTATACTGCCGCGTGAAATTGCGCGCCGGAAACAACTCCGGGCCAGACTGGTAACGCCTAAGCAGATTACTGTTAAGTCCTACCGAACGCGCCTCGGGAAACAGGCACGCGGTGCCCCCGTGGATATCCTCCACGAGATTCCCTTTGTTCTCTTACGGGACGAAAGCGTAGAGGACGCAGAACAGGCATTCCGCGCTTAAGCGAAAGGGGAGAAGCGCCTCCCCAACTTTGATGCGCTGTACAGCAGCTTTTCCGAACCCGACTTTCGGGTAGAGAGGGCGTTACGCTTGGCCTATGCCCAGGCCAAAGCGCAAGGGCAATTAACTGCCTCTTACTACACGCGCCCTGCTCTCGATGTGGTGCCGGAGAGCAACCAATCTCTGCATCTGCCTCCGGCAAACTACCAGCTACTGGGACTGAAGGGGCTTCTTGGGACCCTTTGGTCGTTGACTCTCAGTGGGATTCTCCCGCTCGAAAGCGTCAACGACGCCACGACAATCCAGCCGCAGGGGAGTCTCGGACTCCCACGAGCTCTGGGAATGTGGATAACCTTTTCACTTCACCAGGTACTGGGTCTCACTCTGGTGATGGCGTCGTGCCATCAGGCGTTCCACATGGTAATGTGGAGTACTCTCCGCATCGAGCGTTGGAGGGGGAGGTCGCACAATTGCGACGTGATATTTGCGCGCGCTGTGATCGACACAGTCTTCGCATCCATGATCTTCACGAGGGGATCCGCGATGAGCTGGATGCCACTGATCGCTTCGAGAGGCGGCTTGCCTCTCTCGAGACGACCGTTGCGGAGCTTCGTGGTCTCATTTTAGTCCTTTCGGGCTTCCTTCGTCCTGCGGTGCCTTACGGCTATCCGCCTTTCCACCCTCCTCCAGGAGGGGCCCCGCCTCCGGGTCCTGGTATATCTTAAGCATACCGACATAAAAGGTTGGATGTGTAAGCATCGCCTTCGGGATATCCAAGGTATATGCCAAGCCCTTTCGGGCTAGCACCTTGAAAGGGCCCACAAACCTGGGGCGCATTTTGTTCCGTAACACGTTAGAAACTGCAAGTGTAGGAAGGTTTTTAGCGTTTAATAAAACACTTTCTCCTATTTTGTACGCCGTTTTGTTACTCCGACCCTTGCGGTCGGCCTGTTCCTTTTGCTTGTATTGGCTTTCCGCCATGGCATCGCAAACGTGTCGTAAGACACTAAGGCGCGTCAATAAAAACTTATCGATGTGCTTTCGCACAGATACAGGTCTGACATCAGGTAATCCTCCCCCCTCAAGCCCTGGGCCATACACACGTGCCGTCAACGTAACCCTCGGATTCAATCCGTTCACGTTCACGTAAAACGGGGTAAACCCCGTAGATGCATGGACCGAATTGTTTATAGCAAATTCGACCATCGGAAGCATCTCACCCCAATCCTTTGGAGAATCCGGACATAAACTCCGGAGAATATCCTCAACAACGCGATTAACGCGTTCCGTTTGTCCGTCCGTCTGCGGATGATCCGCAGTAGACACAAGGAGCTTGGATCCTAGCACCTTAAACAACGCTCCCCAGAACTGTCCCGTAAAACGAGGATCCCGATCCGACACAACGGAATCGGGTAGACCATTGTGTCGAAAGACACGGTCTAGGAACATTTTCGCTGTTCCTTGTCCATCAATGGACTCTGGCACCGCCGCCAGGTGAGCCATCTTGACCAAACGGTCTACAAAGACCAAAATGCCGATGTACTGGCCTTATCCTTCGGAAAACCGAAGATAAAATCCATACGAATGGATTTACAACACCCCGTCGGAACGGATAAGCTCGCCAAGGCGAAGCTGACTCTGCAGAGGGTTTGGCGCTCTGACACGTCTCACAGGTGCGTATATACGCACCGACCCACTTATACATATTGGGCCACCAATACAAAGCGCTTAAAGCGCTGTAGATCTTATCCCGACCTAAATGACCCCCGGTAGGGGCGTCAGTGCCTCAAAGAGGAGTCTATGCTTTAGTTCCTCATCATGAGGAACTACCACCCGCGGAGTGCTCTCCGCACTTTGCTATAATATAGCAAACCATCACAGTACCTGTAACGGTGTAACCGAGCTCTAGCTCGACTTGACAGGGTAGGCTCAGACGAGCCAAGTCCCTTTTCACCCAACGCTCTGATAAGCGCCGTACACTGTGGGTCTTTCTCATACGCCTGGCGTATGAGATCCACCACAGACGAGGTGATGAATGTCGCGTGAGCGAGCTCGTAATCGGGAAGACGCGACAACGCGTCTGCAAGCACGGTCTGTTTGCCAGGTTTGTACTTAACCTCAAAGTTGTACTCCGCATAGAAGTAGAGCCAACGGGCCATCCGTTGGGAGAGATGAAGCGACTTTGTAGCTGTCCGTAAGGACGCGTGGTCTGTATAAACCACGAACGGCTTTGAGACGAGTAGGTGAACCCTAAATTTGACAATAGCATACTTCATTACAAGTAGCTCTTTGTCATTAACGGGATGATTCCGTTCCGCACCTTTAAGCTAACTCGACTCAAACGTGATAACGCGTTCTCATCCCGCGTCGTCTGATACAAAAGCACATCCGATTGCGAAGTGGGAGGCGTCGCAGGCGACGCTAAAAGGTTTCCCAGAGTCTGGGAAAGCAAGAACGGGAGCTTTTAACAAGCTCCGTTTAACCGCTTCAAAAGCGTTTTCGCGTTTGGTTTCCCAACACCAGTCAACATCCTTCTTAAGAAGGTCCGTCAATGGCTTCGCCATCTCAGCGTAGTTCTCGCTGTAATTGTGGAGATAATTGGATAATCCAAGCCAATTCCGTTAATCTCTAAGATTTACAGGCGAAGGCCACTCCACAATATCTTCACCTTCGCGGGATCCGCCCGCACTCCATCTCTACCGATGAAGCATCCAAGGAAAGGAATTTCCTCAGCACCAAATATACATTTGGATGCGTTCGCATATAACTTATGCTCTCGCATACATTCGAGCACAGCTCGAAGGTGTATAAGGTGCGTCTGAACGTAAGACGAGTCGCCTTCCGCACGACTATGAACGAATATATCGTCGAAGTACGTCTGAGCGTACTTTCTATGAGGGCGGAAGAGTTGAGTCACCAAGCGATTGAAAGTCGCTGGAGAATTCGAAAGCCCCTGTGGCATAACAAGCCACTCCCACAGCATGCCGCTAGGCGTGCTGACCGCTGTAAGCGGAATATCGGACGCTCGCATGAGCACCTGATAATACCCGTCCACCAGATCTAAGGCACTGTACACCGTACAGTCCGCCATATTTTTCTGGAGGACATCCTTCCAAGGAATCGGAGTCTGCATGGGTACTGTAGCTGCATTCAGCTTGTTGTACGCATCCACAATGCGCCACTTTCCGTTCAGTTTACGAACACAAAAAGTGGGAGATGAGTGGGGAGACTTGCTCTCCCGTACCATCCTGCCTCTTCTTTTCCCTTGAAGAATGCGTCGATGACGTCGCATTGTTCCTTGGGGAGAGTCCACTACCTATTGATGCAGTATTGGGTTCCAGGAACCAAATCAATTTCATGTCGGACTCCCCGATCCGGTGGTAACCCCATCGGTG
>CM047587.1:15177701-15208232 GCA_026184515.1 Peronosclerospora sorghi | reverse complement strand
CACCGATGGGGTTACCACCGGATCGGGGAGTCCGACATGAAATTGATCTGGTTCCTGGAACCCAATACTGCGTCACTAGGCAGTGGCCTCTCCCCAAGGAACAATGCGACGTCATCGACGCATTCTTCAAGGGAAAAGAAGAGGCAGGGATGGTACGGGAGAGCAAGTCTCCCCACTCATCTCCCACTTTTTGTGTTCGTAAACTGAACGGAAAGTGGCGCATTGTGCATGCGTACAACAAGCTGAATGCAGCTACTGTACCCATGCAGACTCCGATTCCTCGGAATGATGTCCTCCAGACCAATATGTGCAAGCTGTACTGTGTACAGTGCCTTAGATCTGGTGGACGGGTATTATCAGGTGCTTATGCGAGCGTCAGATATTCCTCTGACAGCGGTTAGCACGCCTAGCGGCATGCTGTGGGAGTGGCTACTTATGCCACAGGGGCTTTCGAATGCACCACCGACTTTTAATCGCTTGGTGACTCAACTCTTCCGCCCTCATAGAAAGTACGCTCAGACGTACTTCGACGATATATTCGTCCATAGTCGCGCGGAAGGCGACTCGTCTGATGTTCAGACGCACCTGATACACCTTCGAGCGGTGCTCGAATGTATGCGAGAGCATAAGTTATATGCGAACGCATCCAAATGTATATTTGGTGCTGAGGAAATTATTTTCCTCGGATTCTTCATCGGTAAGGATGGGTGCGGGCGGATCCCGCGAAGGTGAAAGATATTGTGTAGTGGCAATCGCCTGTAAATCTTAGAGATTTACGGAAGTGGCTTGGATTAGCCAATTATCTCCACAAGTACAGCGAGAACTCCGCTGAGATGGCGAAGCCACTAACTGACCTTCTTAAGAAGGACGTAAATTGGTGTTGGTAAACCAAACACCAAACCGCCTTCGAAGCGGTGAAGGGTAGCCTGTTAAAAGCTCCCGTTCTTCTCTCCCAGATTCTGCGAAACCATTTAGCGTCGTCTGAGACGCCTCCGATTTCGCAATCGGATATGCTTTGTTACAAGCAGACGATGCGGGACGGGAACGCGTGATTGCGTTTGAGTCGAGGCAGCTTAAAGCAGCGGAACGGAATCATCCCGTTCATGGTAAGGAGCTACTTGCTATGAAGTATTCCCTTGTCAAATTTAGGGTTCACCTACTCGGCCCAAAGCCGTTCGTGGTTTATACAGACCACGAGTCCTTACAGACAGCTACAAAGTCGCCTCATCTCTCCCAACGTATGGCCCGTTGGATCTCCTTCTTTGCGGAGTACAACATTGAGGTAAAGTACAAGCTTGGTAAACAGAATGTACTTGCAGACGCGTTGTCGCGTCGTCCTGATTACGATCTCGCTCACGCGACATTCATCACCTTGTCTGTGGTGGATCTCATACGCGAGGCGTATGAGGAAGACCCACAATGTAAGGCGCTTATCAGCGCGTTGGGTGAAAAGGGACTTGGCTCGTCTGAGCCTACTCTGTCAAGTCGGTCTAAAGCTCGGTTACACCGTTACAGGTACTGTGACGGTTTGCTATATTATAGCACGAGCGCGGAGAACACTCCGCGGGTGGTAGTTCCTAATTATGAGGAACTGAGATATATAATCCTCTTTGAACAGCTTACCCGTTCCAACGGAGTGTGAAAATTCATTAGTATGGATTTTATCTTCGGTTTTACGAAGGATAAGTCCAGTAACACCGTCATTTTGGTCTTTGTAGACCGTTCGAGCGAGATGACTCACCTCGCGGCGGTGCCAGAGTCCATTTATGGACAAGGAACAGCGAAAGTGTTCCTAGACCGTTTCTTTCGACAGCATGGTCTACCCGATTCCCTTGTATCGGATCGGGATCCCCGTTTTACGGGACAGTTTTGAAAGGCGCTGTTTAAGGTTTTGGGCGCCAAGCTCCTCATGTCCACTGCGGATCATCCGCAGACGTACGGACAAACGGAACGCGTTAATCGCGTAGTAGAGACCATTCTCCGGATTTTATGCCGGGATTCTCCAAAGAGTTGGAGTGAGATGCTTAATATGGCCGAATTTGCTATAAACAATTCCGTTCAGCATCTACGAGGTTTACCCCGTTTTACGTAAACGGATTAGTTAATCCGAGGGCTCCGTTGACGCCACCTGTTTGTGGTCCAGAGATTGAGGGGGGAGGATTACCTGATGTCAGCCCTGTATCTGTGCGAAAGCACATCGATAAGTTTTATCGACGCGCCTAGTGTCTTACGACACGTTTGAGATGCCATGGCGGAAAGCCAAGACAAGCAAAAGGAACAGGCCGACCGCAAGGGTCGGAGTAACAAAAGGGCGTACAAAATAGGAGAAAGTGTTTTATTAAACGCTAAAAACCTTCCTACACTTGCAGTTTCTAACGTGTTACGGAACAAAATGCGCCCCAGGTTTGTGGGCCCTTTCAAGGTGCTAGCCCGAAAGGGCTTGGCATATACCTTGGATATCCCGAAGGCGATGCTTACACATCCAACCTTTTATGTCGGTATGCTTAAGCCATACCAGGACCCGGAGGCGGGGCCCCTCCTGGAGGAGGGTGGAAAGGCGGATAGCCGTAAGGCACCGCAGGACGAAGGAAGCCCGAAAGGACTAAAATGAGACCATAAAACTCCGCAACGACGGACTTGAGAGAGGCAATCCGCCTGTCGATGCGGTCAAGCGCACTCCCTTCGTCGCGGAGTCCCTCCTGGGCGCCCTGGATGCGACGGCTGTGTCGATCACAGCGCTCGCAAAACTCACGTCGCAATTCCGCGACCGCCTACTCCAGTTCTCGACTCGGAGGGTACTCCACATTACTATGTGGAGCGCCTGATGGCAAGACGCCATCATCGGGGTCAAACCCAATATCTGGTGAAGTGGAAGGATTATCCACATTCACAGAGTTCGTGGGAGTCCGAGACTTCCCTGCGGCAGGATTTCCGTGAAGTCGTTGACGCTTTCGAGCGGGAGAATCCCGCTGTGAGTCGACGACCAAAGGGGCGTGTAAGGCCCCTTCACTCCCAGTAGTAGGGAGTTTGCCGGAGACAGATGCGGCGCTCGCACTGTTCTCTGGCACCGCGGTGGGGGAAGGAACGCTGGCATAGCGCGTGTAATATGGGGCACGTAATAGCCCCATCGCTTTGGCTCTGGCAAATGCCAAGCGCAACGCCCTTTCCACCCGAACGTCACGGTGGGAATAGCTGTTGTGCAGCTCAGTAAAGCTAGGGAGGAGCTTCTTCTCTTCCGCCCAAGCGCGGAATTTCTGTTCTGCCTCTTCGGAATTCTCTTCTGGAAAAAGAACGATAGGAACCTCCCGGAGGTTCTCAACAGGGGCACCCTGTGCCTGCCTGTAGAGGCATTCTCGGTATGAGACGCCAGTGAACTGCTTCTGCGCGAGCAGTTGTTCCCGGCGTTTCTCCCGGCGTTCGTATTGATGCGGCTGTTCAGCCGCAGGGCCAGGAGTATAGATTGCTAAACCATTCCTTACCATAGTCCTAGCCCACTTTGGGAGGACACGAGGACCCTCAAAATTATATGTCGCCCGTGGTGGGCGTTTGGGGGCGCGTAACGTAGCCTTTCGTGCCTGTGAGGCAAGTTGGGCTTCTTGAGCGACATCCAACTCATTGGCGATGATCGCCTTCGGCGATCCGGATGTATCATCCGACATTGGCAGGGGTGGCGCACTATCTAGTGCATTTTACCCACGTATGGGGAATGGATTGGGCTCCCGAAATCGCCGTTCGGCGTTGTCGGGGCATTCAGCCTTTGGGGAGATATCCCCAAGGGCATCCTCCTCCGAGTAATCGGAATAGTCTACCTCCTCTTCTCGAGAGAATCCTCAGCACCACTAAAGGTGCTCATGGTAAGCCAGAAGTTCTGGCAGTTGGAGTTCTCCAACTATAATTGATTATTGCGTAAGCAAAAGTCTTGATGGGGGAGGATGTAACAGGGTTACATTTGGTTACATTTAGTTATGTTGTGTACGTAAGTACACTACGGTTAAGTTCAGTATTGACCGGTCCGAAAGGTTTGGACCTATTGGTTATTTTAACCAATCAGGGCAGGAGACCTTGGTGAAGGCGTGGCAGCCTGCCACGTGTTGGTACACAGGTGGTGTAGATTACATTTAGGCTAGGTACGAATTGAATAAGTTCTACTTAGTATTACAAATAGTTTACATTAGTTTAAATTAGTTTAGGCTAATTATATATTAAATATAAATTCAGTTTTACAAAATACAATAATCGAGATATACGCACGACCTCGACCCGTCGCGCGTGCTGTGAGTGTTTGTAGCCAAAGGGAATACCTCCTTTAGCTACTCCATTCCTAAGGGAAGCGTTGTTTCAAGGCGTTAGTTAATCCTAACCTGTAAACCAAGTGAAATCTTGGCCCCGAGTAAGAGAGAACTGTTAAAATTAACAGAAAAAGGTTGCGTGCACTTCGTATGATCAAGACTCACCTGCGTGCGAAGTTTCGACGCGGGAGGATCAGTGAAAGTGGTGTAACTGCGTGCGCGCGCAATGGCGGTAGAGGTTCAGTGCGAGTGCTTGTGGTAAACAATATAAAACGGAAAAGTAAGGATATATTATGTATGGTTACTTAAGTCACTATCCTGTCCTAATGCAACTTAATCTAGTAACTGCTTTCATATGAAAAAATGTATGTCTTACCTGCATCAGCCAATGGGCTTCCACTATACGGAAGAGTGTAAACTCCAAAATGGGTACACACTCTTCCAACAAGAACTCTCTTACTAAGCCCTTTTATAAGGGCGTATAGGCTAAGTAGCGTCATATCGCCGCTTTAGGAATGTCTTCCTCTGTGCGCTAGCCGCACCGTGCGTATACGCACCGGCTACATACAGCAGCAACCGCCGCCACGTAAAAACCGTCAAGCAGCACATTGTTTGTTCGTGAGTCGTATCACCTGCCATCACTACTCGTATGCGTAAGTTTCCAGTTATTTAACGTACTCCAAACGTTAAAAGCAACGTAACAGCAAATGTAGCGAGATAACAACGTAATAAAATCAATAACAACTTTATTCACTCCAATTATCCACTTCGTAAGACTACACAAAGTAAAACGTAAGCAAACCACAGTGTTCACACTCCACAAGAGATTAAAAAAATAGCGTTCGGCCCTTAGTAGGGCGTACTTGCACCAAAAGTGCACTAGTGCAACTTGCGCGCGAGGAACAAAAACAAAAAGTGACTATATTAGAATTAAGTTTAATTACTTGACCTAATAAATGTAAGTATAAAATTGGGTATGACCCATAAATTTGGGTACTACCCAAAATGCATTTTGCTGAAAACTTGCTTTTGACCCATATGCGTGTCCGACACCGACTGCGGCCGGGGCGCGGGTTCTTCCAACAATATTAAAACCAATCCAAAAGTGTTGGTACGAAGCGAGGTAACGACAATCCACGAGGATTCAACAAATGGTGAAACAACAACAAAACCGCAAGTGAAAAGGTATTGCTTGTGAAGTAACGCCAAGTGTGCCACCACTTGAAGGACGGAAACGAGGACGACAAGAGGAAGAGACTTGGACTCAGGGCCAGGCGTCTCTTAAAAAGACACGTACAAATCGCCTTTTCTTCTGACGATCTTGAGCCCGAGACGATGGCTGTGGCTATGTTTGGCGTAGGGATTGGATGGCTTGCGGCGTGCGAGTTCCGAGCTGCCGGACCCCCTAAGTCTCATATTTGAATACAAAGTAAAAAAATTACTGCGACTGGATCCAAAACCTTTTGAACATTGTGACGTCGCAAACGACGGCTGCTGACACAGCGGCAAGTGGCACCATGTTTTCGGATCATGGGGTCACGTCGGCTCGGAGTACGAAGGGAACTAGTGGAAAAGGATCGATGGAAACAATTCATTTCGTCGTCCATCGACTCGTCAAGACGCGTGATGGACGTAGAGCTGCACCATGTGACCGAATTGGACTGATTAATTGTATGCTCCTGCCTCTGGATTTAGCATGCAATGGCATGAAGCAGGCTTTTCCAGCGTGGCGGTTCCACGCTCGTTTTGCCGCCACTGCTCGAGTACGTGCCCAAATCTTTGACCCAGAGCGCGAATTCTTCCAAGTTTCCACGCAGTCTCGTTTCCTCGGCCGAGTCTGGACTTGTTATGTAATCAATGTAGAAAATATAGTCCCAGTGCGTCGTCTGCGCGGTAAAGAGACTTCCAGCAGTCGCTGCTGGCCGACTTTCAATCTTGACAATCATAACGTTGCGTAGTGCAAAGGCCGAGACGATTTTGAACAAAGCCTGCGGTTCATTCGGTAGGGCCACGACGATACTCGACTTTGTCGTCATGAAGGCTCGCGTCGTGAGGTTTGTCGAGCTGGATGCTGCGCCTAGTGGTAGTGGTAACGCATCTAATCGTCCGAGAATGATATAGCGCGTCTCATTATTCAGTTCCGCGCCGATCCCGCGTTCCAATATCACCAATCCATGGGCCCTTGCCGCTTCTTCGCTAGCAATCGCCCCACTCTGTCGCTTCTCCTCTTGCTTCACATCTTGACACGCACCAGCACTATCCCACGCAGCACTGCGTTTTATCATCTTGCCATGTTTCCGCTCCAGTGCGCAGATGAAACTTTCACAGTGATCCAAGACCGCGGGATGGGACGCGAGCTCGTTGATCTCGCCTAGCGTCACCCCTGGCAATGCGCACAGACAGAGCTCTTGCACACACGCCACTTCACCCACAATCTTTAAATGCGACGCGACGAGTCGGTCGAGAATGCCATGGAAAGTGCCGGAAATGGAATTCTCGACTGGGACCACGCCATACGTCATCGATCCGCGCTCCACGGCTTCCATCACGTCCTTGATGTGAGGAAAGCCTACCGTCCTAAATTCATCCTGTTTCAGCGCCTTCGCAGTCTGCATCTCTTGAAACGCCATCGTGGCCGCCACTTGCGAAAACGCGCCCTCCTTTCCTTGGAACCCCACGAGCACGTAGGTGGTCGATCCTTCCTTCATTGATGGCTCTTTCGTCTTGGCCTTGGTGCTCTTTTGCTCTTGACCACTTTCATGCGCTTCGTCGGTCCATCCTTTCCGTTTTCCACACGTGAACGTCGGAGACGACCGTCGTCCAGCGCCTGGAAGCCGTTTCGCGGTTGGATGGACCGCCAACAGTTCCGCTTCTTGGTCGCGCCACGCACGCACACAGTTACGATCGATGTTAAATTGACGAGCAGTTGCTCGGAGAGACTGGACTTTCGCGACGGCCACGACCTTGAGCTTCTCTTCGACCGTGTAGCTGCGTTTCTTGTCGCTCTTGGGCGCCGCGAGCCCCGTCTCGGACATCCTACACAGTAGTCATTCAGTCGGGGGAAGGACACTTTCAATGGGACACACACATGCCAATTTCACAAGTTGAAGTATGGAATACATATATAGGACGTGCGTCGCGGCGCCGACCAAAACAAGGTACGATGTAAGGTATGTGAAGTAACCCCATTTCTATGCCCCACCAACGGCGCATTAGAAATACGCATCCATGGAAGAGCTTTCCCTAGCAGGATCCACGCTCTCGTGCGTCTCGTTACTCCTTTGGAAGCAGCGTACCACGTTAAGTGCCCACCCCCCGCGTGCGTCTCGAGCCACACGACAAGATGCGTCCACGGATGCGTCCACTCATTCATTTCTACTTTGTATTGTCTGTTCCTCCTACGTTTTAACACCAAAAGGGTCACAGAGCCCCCAAGCCTTACGTCAGATCAAAGTCGTCGTCCGTTGCCTTCGCTACTTTCGTCCGAGCGGAAGCCGTTGTCACTTCATGGGACGCGACGTCTTCCGTCGCGGTCTCGTTGAGTGAAAACTGGAGCGCGTCCGAGTCGGGCATGGCAAACTGCAGATCATCCAGTTCGTAATCCATGCGAGCACTCGCACGGGCAGCTGCCGGTGGTGGCGACGAAAGCAATGGTGGGGATAATGCCGACTTGGTTTCCGGCTCTTGCGGCGTGGAAAGACTCGACTTTTTTTTCCTTTTTGTCGACACGTCCACTTCCCCTAACGCTTCGGCCAACGCTGCTTCGTACTCACTGTCTCGAACCTCTGTCCCGGATGCTGTCGGCGCTGCGGATTCGTATTCCGACCCTTGGACTGGAGCGACCGGTCTCGTTGAAGGCGCAAACGAATGCGGTTGAGCTGATTCGGAGCGTTTAGAGGGTGCAAATGGATTTCGTTGCTTGGAGGCGTGGGTCCTTGCTTGCTTCGGCCGATGTTGATGCTGCGGCTGGGATGGAGCGGCACCGTCCGATCCACAAACAGATAATTTACGGCACAGTCGACCAATCTGGTTATCCAGTGCTAAGAATCCTGGTTTCCGGACAGTCACGTGGAGTAACTCTTCATTTCCCATCTTAAATGCTCGCACAAGGTCTTCGGCGAGTGCACAATCATTCGAGGAAAGAAACGAATCGTCTTGTAAACAACGGGAATAGAGCGCATCCGCGGCAGGGACATCCCCGCGTGCCAGATAGAGAATCACTTGACTTAAATGGCACTTGTGTACGTTATGCGACTGCTCCATGGCTTCGTAAAGTGCTTTCATACGATCTAAGAGCACAAGAGCATCCCCATACTTTCCACTCTTGACCATAAAGCTTAACGTTTTCCGAAACGTCTCGACTGCAAAGTGCGGTTTATCTTGTGCTTCGAGTAGCTCACATGCTCTTAAATAGAAAGACAAAGTGTCATCCACACAAGCACCATGACTTTCACACGCTTCGGCGCCCTTTACGAGCACATCGGCAGCTTTTCCAAAATCGCTCATGTCCACGTACAAGCCACTGGCTTTCTCATACGCTTGTCGAGCTTCCGTCGTTCGGTGCTCGAGACTAGTGGCACTGGCACGTTCGGCCTTAAGTTGCTGCAACACGGTCTTCGCGACATTTTCCCACGCTTGAGCCGCACGAAATAGCAGATGATTCTGCTCTTGAGCTTGAGCGCAACGTTTAAAGGCGCCTTTGCTCGCGTCAAAATCACCGCCCAGTCGAAAAAGTTCGCCCGCTTTCTCGAGCAACGGCGCTGCCGCGAGATAATCAGGGGAACCACGAAAGAAGGAACGTTTCGATAAAGCCTTTTCGGCCTGTCTAAGTTGCGCAGATGCTTCGGCACATTTCTGCTGCTGCAACGCTGACATATAACACGTTCAATGCGAGAGAGAAGGAAGTGTCGCGCTACGTTAAGATGCCGGTTTTCTGAGATCGAGGTGTCCCAGTTATGTGTCTTACATCAAGTCCTCACAAGTCGTCTGGTACGCTGTCCCCGTGCGGCCGACTTGGTTGAGTTAAAACGTGTCATAGATAGCTGATCCCATCCTGTAAAAAAACGGATCGCCTGGTACATCCTTCTTGTTGGGGGCAGGCATTCGTTTTTAGTCAAATGATAAGAAAAGACGGACACGATGTGCTGTCTGAAAGTACCGTGCTCGCACACTTCGACGCAGAGTTGTGCTCTCACAAAACATATTTTGCCGCTTCTCTGATACACTGCAAGTGTTACCAGCTTTACGAATACCAGTGCTGAAAAGTGTGTAATCATCCGGAACTTCATCCACGCGAAAGATGTCGACAGCGACAGTGCGGTCCTTGGAAAGTTTGACAAGGATTGGATTTTCTCTAGGGTTAGTCAAGGTCTTGTGCTTACGCCGGTCAAAGAATTTATACAAGCCATGCGCCTCAAGTCGTTCAGTAATGCCATCTCAGCTACGGTTCAGCATTGTGCTCCAAGGTGGATGACCCCAGCGCTCTCACTTTTTCAAACCTACTGGGTACTCAAGGGGGCCATCGTGTATGCAGTTGTTAATGGAAAATGGAACTAATAGGGGTGAACGCCCGCATCGCCGATGAGGCGAATTGTAACGGGGTTACATTTAGTTACGTTTGGTGTACGTAAATACACAACGGTTGAGGTCAAGTATTGACCGGTCCGAAAGGTTTGGACCTATTGGTTGTCTTAACCAATCAGGGTGAGAGCCCTTGGTGAAGGCGTGGCAGCCTGCCACGTGTTGGTACACAGGTGGTGAACATTACATTTCGGCTAGGTACGAATAAGTAAGTTCTACCTAGTATTACATATAGTTTACATTAGTTTATTAAGTTAGGCTAATTACATATTAAATATAAATCAGTTTACAATTTACACTATCCTGCTAGACGCCCGACCGGGGAAAGGTCGAGCGTGCTGTGAGGGTTATAGCAGGGTCTTGCCTCCCCTAGCTAGTCCCTACATAGGAAAGCGTTAAGCTAAAGCGTTAGCGTACGCTAACAGGAAACTGGGGAAATCTTGGCCCCGAGCGAGAGAGTAATCTCACGCTAAGCCCTTTTATTAGGGCGTATCGGCTAAGTAGCGGCGTATCTCCGCTTAAGGAAAGTATTCCTCTGTGCGCTAGCCGCACCGTGCGTTTACGCACCGGCTACACGAATGTTCGCGGAAGTTATCCTGCGGCTACGGGGGTGCGCCCTCCGTTATCCTTTAAGATAAAGGAATTCACCGGTGAGAAAGGTGATAACCTTTATGTGTGGCTTCGCGAGGTCAAAACGACCTTCGCCACAGCGAATGTGATCGCTGATCACCTGCAAGTGGGACTTGCACTGACCCATCTCACGGGTAAAGCCCGTGCATGGGCGTTACGTGTCCGGATTCGGTCACGGACGTCTTCCCGAACTGGGAAGTCCTTAAGCGAAAGCTTATGGACATGTACGCTACGCCTGATCTAGTTTTCCAGAATCAGCTTGCGTTTTGGAGGTGCCGTCAGGGCACGAGGGACTTGGAGACATACGTCCAAGAACTGAAGACAGTGTTGGCAGGGATCTACGCAAAAGCGTATTCGGACGATGTGTCCATTCCCGTGTTCACAGGAGGCCTGAAAGAAGGGCCAGCACGTTCGGAGCTCTTCCGATGCCGACCCCAATCCCTGGGGGAGGCGTTTAAGATGGCGTTTAACGCCGAAAGGAACTTACGTTCCTCTAAGGTGGGTCCTGAACCCAAGGACCTTAGTCAGGTCGAGGCAGAGGAGAAACCTTCCACTAGGAGTCACTCTGACTCCTTCTCGCAGAGCTTCAAAGCGGAGCTTCTTGCAATGTTGCAGCGGCGAGGGCCGCTAATATGCTTCCTGTGTGGAAGTGCGGATTATCTGCGGAACAGATTTCCGCAAAACCCCCAGCGAGAAACTGGCTATAAGGGACCGAGGGCGAGTAAAAGGCCCTCGCCCAAGCCGTAAAAAAACGACGGCTTCCAGTAGGTGCGGGGCGCCCTACTGGGGGATCCCTCAGTGCTGTTAATCCCCAGGATAGGGGACGACAGCACAAATCCCCGAGGGAAACGGTGCTTTCTAGCACCGAGTTGGTGTACCAGCCAGGGTTGCTGGTCCTCCTTGCGGATGTGAAAGGCTTTGATAAGCCTTGGAGAGTCTTGATAGACTCTGGAGCGTCTGACAATTATGTCAGATGGGCTTCTGTGGACAATAGTCGGCTGTATGCCGAGGCCCTAGAGGCACGTTCTCGTGACTTTGTCACGGTCCTTCTTGCGACGGGCCTTCATGTTTCTGTACCCAAGGCCTCGATTGACCTTAAGCTGAAGTTTGCAGACTTCGATAGCTCAGAAGGTTGCCTAGTCCTGGATTAGGACTCGAGCTATGACCTCATTCTGGGCATGAAGTGGCTGGAACGCCACGAGCCATGGATAGACTGGAAGTCTAATTCCATTGGCTCAACGCACCCGCGATCGGGTGAAGCATTGGCGAGTCATGAACCCACCTTTGCTCGATCGCAAAAGCGCTTCTGGAGAGAGATTCCAAAGCTGGGGATGTCTCAGATGATCAGTCCCAATGAGGTCAAGGAAGTGTTCGTTGACGAGGGGGATTCGGCGGTTAATCCCCACGCCGTTATAGGCGAGACTGGTGAGTCGCCAGTGGTAGAGTGGATTCCTCTAAGGTTAAGCGCGAGGCGCTTCCAAGAGAAGAGAACCGGAGTTCGTCTCTTTCGCACGTCGGAAATGATTCCGACTACGCCGTTATAGGTGAGACCGGCGAGTCACCGGTGGTAGAGGTAGAGACCTCTGTGGATAGGCGCGTGGCGCTTCCAATAGATGGGGCAATTGACTCCCCCCATCTGGGTCTCGGGATGAGTCCCTAGGCCAGTAGTCATCAGTCCTACAGGATGCTGAATAGTGTGACAGTGTTGTCACAGAAGGCGTAAGACTTGAACGGTTGCCTGGGGTAGGCGAACTGTTGTCGTGGAGGAGATGTCCTTCAACGAATTTGAAACTGCTTTGAAAGCAGATGAAATCGACGAGGTTGTCGTATTACGTCCGGAAGAGGAGTTGAACTCCTCATCCACGATGGACGAGTCAGTTTTGGTGCAAACCAAACAGGCATTAAATGCCCGAAACGGCCTCAAGATCCTCGCGGATACTGAGGACCCTTACCTTTCCTTATTAAAGGAATTTGGGGATGTCATTAGTGACAACCCACCGATGGGGTTACCACCGGATCGGGGAGTCCGACATGAAATTGATCTGGTTCCTGGAACCCAATACTGCGTCACTAGGCAGTGGCCTCTCCCCAAGGAACAATGCGACGTCATCGACGCATTCTTCAAGGGAAAAGAAGAGGCAGGGATGGTACGGGAGAGCAAGTCTACCCACTCATCTCCTACTTTTTGTGTTCGTAAACCGAACGGAAAGTGGCGCATTGTGCATGCGTACAACAAGCTGAATGCAGCTACTGTACCCATGCAGACTCCTATTCCTCGGAAGGATGTCCTCCATAACAATATGGCGGGCTGTACTGTGTACAGTGCCTTAGATCTGGTGGACGGGTATTATCAGGTGCTGATGCGAGCGTCCGATATTCCGCTTACAGCGGTCAGCACGCCTAGCGGCATGCTGTGGGAGTGGCTTATTATTCCACAGGGGCTTTCGAATGCACCAGCTACTTTTAATCGCTTGGTGACTCAACTCTTCCGCCCTCATAGAAAGTACGCTCAGACGTACTTCGACGATATATTCGTCCATAGTCGCGCGGAAGGCGACTCGTCTGATGTTCAGACGCACCTGATACACCTTCGAGCGGTGCTCGAATGTATGCGAGAGCATAAGTTATATGCGAACGCATCCAAATGTATATTTGGTGCTGAGGAAATTCCTTTCCTCGGATGCTTCATCGGTAAGGATGGAGTGCGGGCGGATCCCGCGAAGGTGAAAGACATTGTGGAGTGGCCTTCACCTGTAAATCTTAGAGATTTACGGAAGTGGCTTGGATTAGCCAATTATCTACACAAGTACAGCGAGATCTACGCTGAAATGGCGAAACAATTAACCGACCTTCTTAAGAAGGATGTTGATTGGTGTTGGGAAACCAAACACCAAAACGTTTTTGAAGCGGTAAAGGGGAGATTGTTGAAAGCTCCCGTTCTTGCTCTCCCAGATTCTGGGAAACCATTTAGTGTCGTCTGCGACGCCTCCGATTTTGCAATCGGATGTGCTTTGTTACAAGCAGACGATGCAGGAAGGGAACGCATGATTGCGTTTGAGTCGAGGCAGCATAAAGCAGCGGAACGGAATTATCCCGTTCATGACAAGGAGCTACTTGCAATGAAGTATGCCCTTGTCAAATTTAGGGTTCACCTACTCGGCTCTAAGCCGTTCGTGGTATATACTGACCACGCGTCCTTACGGACAGCGACAAAGTCGCCTTATCTCTCGCAACGGATGGCCCGTTGGCTCTCCTTCTTTGCGGAGTACAACTTTGAGGTTAAGTATAAACCTGGCAAGCAGATGTGCTTGCGGACGCGTTGTCGCGTCGTCCCGATTACGAGCTCGCTCACGCGACATTCATCACCTTGTCTGTGGTGGATCTCATACGCCAGGCGTATGGAAAAGACCCACAGTGTACGGCGCTTATCAGCGCGTTGGGTGAAAAGGGACTTGGCTCGTCTGAGCCTACCCTGTCAAGTCGAGCTAGAGATCGGTTACACCGTTACAGGTACTGTGACGGTTTGATATATTATAGCACAAGTGCTGAGGACACTCCGCGGGTGGTTGTTCCTCATGATGAGGAACTGAAGTATAGAGTCCTCTTCGAGGCACATGACGCACCTACCGGGGGTCATTTAGGTCGGGATAAGACCTACAGCGCTTTAAGCGCTTTGTGTTGGTGTCCCAAGATGGATAAGCGGGTCGGTCCGTATATTCGCACCTGTGAGACGTGTCAGAGGGTCAAACCCTCTGCAGATTCAGCAGCGCCTTTGGTGAGCTTATCGTTCCAACGGAGTGTTGTAAGTCCATTAGTATGGATTTTATCTTCGGTTTTCCGAAGGATAAGTCCAGTAACACCGTCATTTTGGTCTTTGTAGACCGTTTGGTCAAGATGGCTCACCTGGCGGCGGTGCCAGAGTCCATTGATGGACAAGGAAGAGCGAAAATGTTCCTAGACCGTGTCTTTCGACAGCATGGTCTACCCGATTCCGTTGTGTCGGATCGGGATCCTCGTTTTACGGGACAGTTCTGGGGAGCGTTGTTTAAGGTGCTGGGCACCAAGCTCCTCATGTCCACTGCGGATCATCCGCAGACGGACGGACAAACGGAACGCGTTAATCGCGTAGTAGAGACCATTCTCCGGATTTTATGCCGGGATTTTCCAAAGAGTTGGAGTGAGATGCTTCATATGGCCGAATTTGCTATAAACAATTCGGTTCATGCATCTACGGGGTTTACCCCGTTTTACGTGAACGGATTAGTGAATCCGAGGGTTCCGTTGACGCCACGTGTGTGTGGTGCAGGGCTTGATGGGGGAGGATTCCCCGATGTCAGCCCTGTATCTGTGCGAAAGCACATCGATAAGTTTTTATCGATGCGCCTTAGTGTATTACGACACATTTGCGATGCCATGGCGGAAAGCCAATACAAGCAAAAGGAACAGGGCGACCTCAAGGGTCAGCGTAACAAAAGGGCATATAAAGTAGGAGAATTTTTTTTTTAAACGCTAAAAACCTTCCTACACATGCAGTTTCCAACGTGTTCCGGAACAAACTGCTCCCCAGGTTTGTGGGGCCTTTCAAGGTGCTAGCCCGAAAGGGCCTGGCGTACACCTTGGATATTCCGAAGGCGATGCGTACGCATCCAACCTTCTATTTGGGTATGCTTAAGCCATACCAGGACCCAGAGGCGGGTCCCCTCTTAGAGGAGGTTGCGAAGGTGGATAGCCGTAAGGCGCTACAGGGTGGAGTAATAACATCTCCGATAGGGTCGAAACGCGACCACGAAGGTCCGCAACGGAAACTTCAAATCTTTCCTCAAGACGGCGAGATCCGTCAAAGGCAGACTCGAGCGAGTCAATACGCTTCTCGGCGCGGTCAATCGCGTCCATGGTATCGTGGAGGACTTCCTGGACTTCCAGGATGCGACGGCTGTGTCGATCACAGCGCTCGTGAACCTCACGTCGCAATTTCGCGACCACCTCCTCCAGTTCTTGATTCGGAGGGTATTCCACATTACCATGTGGAGCGTCTGATGGCGCGACGACATCATCGGGGTAAAACCCAGTATCGCGTGAAGTGGAAGGGTTATCCATACTCACAGAGTTTGTGGGAGTACGAGACTCCCCTGAGGCAGGATTGCCGAGACGTCGTTGACGCTTTCGAGCGGGAGATTCCCGCTGCGAGTCGACGAACAAAGGGGCAGGGGAATCCCTTTCACTCCCAGTAGTTGGGTGTTCGACGGAGGCCGATGCGGAGCTTGCACTGCGCTCCGGCACCACATTGAGGGCACAGGCGCTAGCATAGCGCGTGCAATAAGGGGCAGGTAATTGACCCATCGCTTTGGCTCTGGCAAACGGCAAACTCCGAGCGCAATGCCCTCTCCAGCCGAACGTCACGTTCGGCATAGCTGTTGTACAACTTTAAAAAGTCAGGGAGACGTTTCTCCCCTTCCGCCCAAGCGCGGAATTTTTGCTCTGCCTCTTCGGCATCTTCTCCTGGTAGTAGAACGAAGCGAACCTCGCGGAGGTTCTCAACAACTGCACCCTGTGCCTGTTTCCCGAGACGCTCTAGGTACGAGGTGGCAGTGAACTGCTTCTGAGTGAGCAGTTTTTCCCGGATTTGTTCCGGCGTGCGATTTGACGCGGCTGTACAGCCGCAGGGACAGGGGTATGGAAGGCTAAACCCCTCTTTACCTCGTTCTTGGTCCACTTTTGGAGGTCACGGGGACCTTCAAAGTGATATGCCGCCCGTAGAGGGCGTTTAGGAGCGCGTAATGCAGCCTATCGTGCCTGTGCGGCAAGTTGAGATTCCTGAGACGCGTCCAACTCATTGGTGATGGTGGCATTCGGCGACCCGGATTTTAAGCTGGCATTGGTGGCGCGCGAGTTAGCGCATTTTCCCCACGTGTGGGGAAAGGATTAGGCTGCCGACATCGCCGTTCGGCGTCGTCAGCTCGGTCATCCTTAGGGGAGATATCCCCAAGGGCCCCCTCCTCCGAGATATCGGAACCCGAGTAGAGGAACTCCTCTTCTCGGGAAGAATCATCGCCACCTGTATAGGTGCTCATTTGAGGCCAGAGTTCTGGCAGTTGGGGTCTCCAATATAATCGATTATTGCGTGGCAATAGTCTTAATGGGGGAGGATGTAACGGGGTTACGTTTAGTTACGTTGGTGTACATAAATACACAACGGTTAAGGTCAAGTATTGACCAGTCCGAAAGGTTCGGACGTATTTGTTGTTTTAGCCAATCAGGGCGGGAGCCCTTGGTGAAGGCGTGGCAGCCTGACATGTGTTGGTACACAGGTGTTGTACATTACATTTTTGGCTAGGTACGGATTAAGTAAGTTCTACCTAGTATTACAGTCAACCCCCTCTATAACAGCCTCCGGGATAACAGCATTCCCGTATAGCAGCCCTGAATACGACCATACGGATCTCCAACAGCCAAAATCCGCCCTCCATAGCTGCATTTTGGCTATAACAGCAACAACCATGGACCAGTATACGCTACATACATTTCTGCTCCCTCTATAACAGCCACCCGGATTTTTCCCCCTAAAAGTGCTTGAAAAGGGTGATTGGAAATGCGTAGAAGAATCTAGACAATATTCAGGGGCCTATTACTCATCAGGGGTATTTCCTGCTGAAAATTCCGGAAAAATCAATTAATTAATAGGCAAAATCTTCGGTCCAGAGAGAAGTTAAAAGGAGAGCACCCCCCAAATTTCCCCCAAAGTCCTCCACTCACATTTTCCACCCTTTCCCTCACCACACACAAAATGGCAGACAACAACAAAGACAAGAAGAGACAGGTCATCTCTCTGGACACCAAGGTGGCCATTCTCGACTTGCATTCAAAGAATCCGGCACTTTCCCACAAGGATATCGCAGAAAAATTTGGGATGAAGCGCAAGACAGTCACAGATATCCTGAATCGCCAAAAGACCTCCGTCCTCCAAAATGTCAAGACAGTGGAGGCACAGGGTGGAGATATGGAGCACATCAAGCGGTTCCGTGGCCCCCTCCACGATGAGGTAAGATTTTGATGTTTGGCACTTAAGACCTTTCTGGAGTGCTTACGGCTGGCTTTTCCAGGTTGACAAAGCTGTCAAAATCTGGTTTGTCCAGATGAGGTCCAACAATGTCGTACTCACCGACGCACTCGTTCAAGCCAAGGCCCTTCAATTTGCTGCTTTTCTAGGCGTCAACAACCCCGATGCAGAGAAGAACGATTTCACAGCCTCCGACGGTTGGATCAATTGTTTCACGGAGCTCCACAACATCAAATCGTACCGTCTCCATGGCGAGGCTGAGAGTGCCCCTCTGCAAGACCTTCCTGCCTTCCGATTCGAGCTCCAAAACGTCATCGATAACTTCACCCTCAGCGACGTGTTCAACTGTGATGAGATGGCATGTTCTTCCGAATGGCTCCGAACAAGACACTGGCCCAGAGCTCAGAGAAGGGCTACATAAAGGACAAGGCCCGGATCACCGTGCTTCTCGGGTGCAACGCAAAAGGCAAGTGCTTTCTTTTTGAGAATTTTTGACGTGTGTTAAGACAAACTCTTTTTAGGCTCCGAGAAGCTGAAACCGCTTGTCATTGGAACTGCTGCCAAACCGCGTTGCTACCTTAATGTCGACATGACAAAGCTACCGCACATCAAGTACTTTTCCAACAAGAAAGCATGGATGAAGGCTGACGTTTTCAAACCCTGGATTCTCGACTTGAACCGTCAGTTTCAGCGTCAGAGCCGCCAAATCCTGCTTCTGCTGGACAATGCCAGTCCTCATTCGGTTGACGATTACAAAGATCTTTTGACCAACATAACGGTAAGTTTCATTTTTCCTTGTTGCAACTGACTCGGAGATGCTGACAATCCCTAAATCATCAGGTTCATTTCCTCCCTCCGAGCACCACTTCGCATCTGCAACCAGCCGACGCAGGGATTATCGCCAACTTCAAGGTCCAGTACAAGACTCGCTACATCAAGTACCTTCTTGACAAGTTTGAAGCCACCGGCGACCATCCCTTTGAACCCAAGGCCAAGTTCACGATTCGCCAAGCAATCGACATGCTCGTCTAGTCATGGGACGATGTTCAAGCTTCAACAATTCGCCATTGCTGGGAGAAGACAGGCATTATTCCCACTCGCGGTCGCATGGACGTCGTTTCTCTAGTCAATGCATATGACGTCGACCCAGTCAGCAGGATTTCGGCGCTTCTGGAAAGGATTCCACAGCACAGCACCTCCTCCACCATGGATGCCCAGGCCTACCTCCAAGTCGACGGTACACTGATCATCATCGAGCATCTCTCCGACGAAGAAATCCTGGCCGAGGTGTCATCTGATCCCGCTGCGGTGGAGGACGATGACGAGGGAAGTGTTGACGAGGAGCCGCCGGTGTCCCTGCCTTGGGGACTGCTGCAGGAAGCTACCGAGTTTCTGCTGGCTGGCATGGTGGAAAAAGGATCTCAGTTTGACCAGGAAGAGGAGTTGGATAAGCTCCTCCACCGCTTCAAACGTTTTTTTCTTTCTGCCGCGTCAAAGCAGAAGTCTTTGGACAGCTACTTTGTGAAGGGAAATAAAGTCAAAGGACGTGCCAATTAGGTAGAATTCAGATATGGGGCCACTTTCGTAACATCCCAGATCTTTGTAAATGGCAGAGATTTTCTCTATAGCAGCCAATACAGCCGGGCACAGGCTGAAGCTGTTATACACGATCAAAAGCCATGCGCTATAGCAGCCCAAAAGTTTGTATACGGTTGGTGCTGCAATAGAGGGAGTTGACTGTACATATAGTTTACGTTAGTTTATTAAGTTAAGCTAATGACATATTAAATATAAATCAGTTTACAATTTACACTATCCTGCTAGACGCCCGACCGGGGAAAGGTCGAGCGTGCAGTGAGTATTGTAGCAGGGGAGCACCTCACCTAGCTACTCCCTACTAAGGGTAGCCTTAGGCTACGGCGTTAGCGTAAGATAACAGTAAACTCAGGGAATCTGGCCCCGACTGAGAGAGCAATCTCACACAAGCCCTTAGATCAGGGCGTATCGGCTAAGTAGCGGCGTATCGCCGCTCAAGGAAACTTCCTCTGTGCGCTAGACGCACCGTGCGTTTACGCACCGGCTACATCAATGATGAAGATCGTTCCCATTCCTCTTCGCTGTTAGACACATTGCTATCTCTTTAGTTGAGCTTGTGCTTGCTAATTCCGAGTCCATAATACACCATCAAATTCTATTATTGGTAGACATAGCGTAAGATAAGGTATGTCACATAGACATCCAACCACTGGTAAGACGAGGACAGCCGTACGTTTCAACGAAATTCTGGGACGCATCCGTGAGCTTTTTGATCTCAAAGTACGTTGGAGGGAAGGGCCACGTCTTGGCCACGGAATCCACGAGCGATGGCATGGATTTATCATCGACCGTCGTGTGGGCACGCGTGACGGCATGACGTACACTCTCTAAGGATCCTGCACCTGCACGACCCAAGAGAAGGCAAAATGTGGCAGCAAATAAGAAGCACGTGCGGGAAGTGGCGAAGAATGGACGTTGGGGTGAGGTACGCGAGCCCTTATAGCATTGATTTTGATGATAATAAATACCAAAACACTGACACAGTTTGAAAGATTTTACGGGGAAAATATACTAGCTAATCCAAATACATGTAAAGTGAAGACGTTGAAGTTTTCAAGAATACTGTTGATCAATTTAATAACTATTGTGCTTCAGATGCCGAGACTCAGCGCGTGAAAAAGACTCCTTTAGAAATTGCTCACGAGATCTTAATCAAAAACGGATACATGGCGTCGACTTCACAAACAGAATCGAATCCTACATCTCCGAATAATTTGACCGAGAGCAATACGAAAGCTCAGAACATATCCAATTCTAATTCCAGCTCAACTGTTCTGACACAGGAACAGCAAAAGATTATCGAGACCAAAAGGCAAGAAGCTCTTGCAAGGCTTCGACAGTTTATCCGCCCTCCGGTTATAATTCAACCTGATCCGACAGAAGAAATGTGTGCTGTTTTGCGTCAAGCTCGTGCACCGATACAAGGGACAAACTCCAAGAGTCGAATAAAGTAGACCTAATGCGCTACGACTCAGATACACGCATCGCGATGTTACTCCTGAGAACAACTCCACGACAAAATCGATTGTAGAGACTGAGCCTGAAAGACCTGAAGCTTCTGGGACGATCCGGAGGCGGCTGTTGAAAGAGTTCAGTGGTAAAATGAGCACATGACCGAATAATACTTTAGCGATGATCCTCTAGAACAACTTCAGGTCTTGACCGAGGGGCTACCGATAACCTTTGGAGTCAAGCGGTGTCACACACAAAAAATAACTTCTGGGTTATCAGATGTCCCATCAATTTCTCAAGAGTTGGCAGCCGCTGAAGAAATTATTGAATGGGAACCTGAGCACAAGGTTGTTCCTGAAATACCATCAGATATGATGTCAAGCCACTTGAACGGCCTTAGTAATATGCTAATATCACTCCTTGGGTGTCATCGTGTTCTCCTCTAATGCCTTTCCGTAAGCATTAGGTATGTATTCATGCAAAGCGTTTACTCTCCACTTTCACGCTAATGCCAATATGAATATCAAAGTTGTCATTTCCATCACCGCGTCGAACGCCAATTCATAGTGGGTTCCGAAACGCGGCCCGTTATCGCAGGTGACCAATCTAGCCTTGAATTTTACCAGGTTTCCATTAACTTCCGTCTTGTTTTGCAGACCCACTTCGTGTGAAGCGGTCTTACATCGCTTGTTTTTATAACATCCCAGACTTCATTGTTTTCCAACTCTTGGATCTCTTCGTTCATAGCAAGTATCCACTAATTCCTCTTCAAAATTTCATCGCTTCATGATAATTTCTTGGATCGCCCTTGATAACAGTATTTACTTCATAGCGCTGAGTTCCGACCTCCTCGTTCTGGTCTCTACTCTTTTCCATTTGCGGCAACTTTTTCATGGCGTATCTACGCGTTTCATGTCTTTCACGCGTCCACCTTGATCTATTCTTGATTTATTTCTTCGCACTTGCTTTTGTCATTACCTCCTTCGCGTACATCGAAACTTCATCGGAACTTGAATTTCTTCAAACACCAACCTGTTGCTCTTCGTCGTTTGACAGAAAACTCTTCAGCTGCACATTTTGCGTGTCATTAAGAATTTCAACGTTCTTGACATGATGTGTTAATGTGACTTTCCTGTCACGCTTCAAGTTTTTCGTCTCCTCGCTTTTTAAACTATTACACCAATTGGTGCCTTATGGGCCAGCGAACTGGTGCTGTGGTGGAGCGGCTGATCAAAGTTTTTGAAGCTTGATCAGGCGTTACCACGGCGCCCGGACTGCCGACTAACGAAGGGGGTCCTCCGGTTGTCCTGTGACTGGTTTGCGTTTCGCTTACCTTGTGTACCCGACGGCTTGGGTGTGGGTCGCTCTCCAGGTGGCGGGGATGTCACACTGCAATTCCTTGATGCAATGGGGTAATTCGTAGCGAATCGACCGATGTGCTGATCAGGTGCGATCAGGATTGATCACGATCGATCAAGACCGCTGATCGGTCTAGTAGATTACTCATGAGTTGACGCAAGTTGCGAACAGTTGATCGCCGGTCGCAGGTTGCAGAACGTCGATCTTGGTGGTGATCAGTGGAGGGGTACTTGATCAGGCAGCGGAAATCTTCACAACCCGATCACCGAGCCTCTTAAGCTTAATTATCTAATAGCCCAATATACTATGTATTCTAAGCTTAAGCCTAATAGAAGGACGTCCTACGGGCTGATCGACGGTTTCCACTAAAATCCACCTAGTAGTTCCCGTGGGGCGCTTAAAGCAGCCCAACTACTAGGGGCCAAACGTGGGGACAATGGGGGAAAAGGTGAGAGAACACTGCTCGATCACGTTATCCCCAAAAAAACTTTACAAATGAACCGCTGACACAGCGGGAGGAGTTGAGGGTGAGTTCCCCAGACCTTTACGTCTGTCGGTGGGCCAAAAAAGTGCACTACCCATATGATCATACCAAAACCCCTTTTCGGATCGTTCTTGGGGTTTAGGGTCTAGGGTTTAGGGTACTTGATCCCGCCCGGGACGTAAAGGGTGCGTATGCAAAAGAGAGGGAGGCGCGAGGAGATCACGCCTCCTCCTCGGTGATCTTACCGATTGGACGCAAAAAGAGAACTTAATTACTGCTTATATCCTAATATCTACCAAAAAACTAATATCAGCCAATCAGAACTACCCATGCCCACGCATTTTTTCGACCATTCGACCTGATTTCTCCGTTTACCGTTAGTTTACCGTTAGGTAACTGTGCCAGTTGTCGCGTCGTCTCAGATGTCCCGTCCATGTCCCGTTCATGTTCGCCACCGTTGTACCAACAGTTGTACCTACTGTTGTGCCAACTGTTGTACCGACTGTTGTACCGACTATTGTACCGACAAAATTTACAGTATACTTCACCACAGCCGTACCCAAAGTGGTGCCTACAGTCACACTCACAATTATGCGCCAATTTTATGGTGCACTTTACCACATAAGAACGATCTCATCCGCCACAGTGATGTGAAGCACTATCTCGTCTTGTCCGCGATTACACACGATCCGCAACCGCACGTCTTGAGTCGGATGGTCCCGCAAGAGGTCTCCAGCTGAAACGAACTGGGAAGCGTAGGGTTTGTGGACCCGAAGCATCTCAATGAGATCCGCAATGTACGCTAGGACATCGCCCAATCGCTCCTGAAAACGTCGGTCTGCGCCTGTGGGTCGTACAGGTAGGTCTAGAGACACTTGGGTCCACGCTCCGAGGTCGCGACCGACCCAGTCGGTGGGAAAAAGATATCGCCGCCCACCAGGAACGATTACGGACCGTGACTGGGAACGGTGGTTTAGTTCACCCCAAACCACCCAAACGCCAGGTTGTTATTGTACAGCCGGATTTTCTCAAGGAACCGCTTAGAATCGGCATGCGATCCCTCGATCAGATACTGCAACGGCTCCAGTCCCGGCTGAAGAGGGGGATCGCTTTCCACAACAGGAGGAAGGAAACTCCTCGACTTTCCAGTCCAGGTAGAGCGCGACAGTGCGGACAATCGACATCCATGGGGCGAGGCTGTGCGGCTGAGGTGCTATTGTATCCTCCTGAAAATCCGGGCGAATGGCATAACGGTACACCTCCAAACTCTGGCTGCACGGTTTGCTGCTCCTCCACGGTTTGGCCTTTGGCTGCGACTGGCGCAGCTGGGGCTGGATTCAGGGCATGGTTCCTACATCTCGGATCGAGGGCCACAAAATTACCGGGAAGGCTGCAGGACTCGCACGCATCGGGGTCATGCCTTCAAACCGGCAGGCATGGGAGGTGTCCGGGTTCGAAGAAACTTGCGCAAATGATGGAACATTTAGGTGGATTATAAATTCTTATTGGTTGCACCCCGCTGATGGCCCTGTGGTAAAGTGTACCATAAAATTGGTGCATAATTGTGGGTGTGACTGTGGGCACCACTATGGGTACGGCTGTGGTGAAGTATACTGTAAATTTTGTCGGTACAATAGTCGGCACAACAGTCTGTACAACTGTGGGTACAACGGTGGCGAACATGGACGGGACATGGACGGGACATGGACGGGACATCTGAGACGACGCGACAACTGGCACAGTTATTAGCGGTAAGCGGAGAAATCAGGTCGAATGGTAGAAAAAATGCGTGGGAATGGGTAGTTCTGATTGGCTGATATTAGCTTTTTGGTAGATATTAGGATATAAGCAGTAAAAAAGTTCTCTTTTTGCGTCCAACTACCAAGGACACTCAGGGACGAAACCTTTGTGCCTACCCTTATTAACACGCACTTCTACGTCCCGGGTGGGAGCACCTAGTTCATTTTTGGCCCACCAGCAGGCGTAGAGTGTTGAGAACTCGCCCCGCAACTCCGCCCGCTGTGTCAGCGGTAGTTTTTTAAAGGTTTTTCTTGGGAAAAACATCGAACAGTGCGCTCTCACCTCTTCCCCATTGGTACACGTTTGGCCCCTGGTAGTTCGGCTGCTTTAAGCGCCTCATGAGAACTAATAGATGGATTTTTAGTTGAAACCGTAGATCAGCCCATCTATAAAAGAGCTGATCGACCTTCCTCTTAAGTTTAACTAAGAAAAACATAGTATATTGGGTATTTTTTAGTGAACTAAGCTTAAGAGGATCATCGATCAGGCGGTGAAGACTTCCGCTGCCTGATAAAGTACCCCCTTCCGCTATCAGCTACAATCTCGACGATCTGCGACCTGCGACCCGCAATTATCAACCCACAGTCGCGTCAACCCGTGCTGGGTCAGCTAAGTCGATCAGGAATCTGCAACAGTCAATTGTTGTCCCTGATTACGCCTGATCATCCCCTGATCATCCCCTGATAATCGATATTGATCGTTGACCTGTGATCATCCGAGATCTCGTCGATTTATCACGAGATCATCGATATAGATCCTAATCATCAACTTTTTGCGCCTGATCAAGCCTGAACAAGCCTGATTAAACCTGATCAAGCCTGATCGCACCTGATCGACACCAGTCGATCCGCACGAATTCATCCCAATCTTGCATCGAAACCTCGCGGATCTACATCCCGGTCATCCGAAGAGCGATCCACGCCCAGAGCCGTCGGGTACACAAGGTGAGCGAAGCTGTGGTGAAGTGTACCACAAATTTGGTCACTCTTGGTCAAGGCAGTTGGTCAAGTTTCCGATTGGTCTAAACAAGGGGGGCTTTTTAGCCTATCAAATTCAAGGAGTGTCAAGAACGCAAGTTTTGGTGAGTCACCCGACTTTGTGTATTTTACATATTTTTGTGTGGGTACATTTAGGGACTATAGGGTAGTAGTATTTTAGTTGTGGTTTTACTTTTTAGGACAGAGGTTATACCTTTAAGTAAGGAAATCTTTTAGCTTTCGGATAAGTGGCTGAAACCTCTTCTGGTCTCGGTTCACACCACAGCTAGGGGTCGCCGTTCTTCCCTTTTTGTACACTAGTCGCCTCCGCCCGCCGCGGAGTGTTTGAGGGCAGAGGGTTGAATTATCCCCTCTTGCCTATTATACCCGGTCTGGACGCGCCGCACGCGCACTTTGGCCACCGGAAGTCCCTCGACGGGAGTACGATTTGGCGATCTCGACACTTTAACTCAAGTACGTTTGGAACGTGCTATTCATTGGATTGGTCTTTACGTGGAGATATCGTTTGTGGAGTTTCACGGGCGTATTGGGTCTTCACGTGGACATATTGGCTCATTTTAACATTGGTTGGAGTTTAGACCGGTTTTGGTATTCTCTCATATTGGTCAGGGGCTAGACCGGTTGATTGGTCTACCCTCTATTATTTCGTATTGGTCAGGTCTAGATCGTTTGGACGATCGACCTATTGGAATTTATGTTTTGGAAGTGTTTCTGGTCTGTACGTACCTGAGGTGAAGAGTTCCGCCCTAGGTACACTTAGCCAGCACGGTCTCATATTCAAGACCGAATCAAATCGATCTGCGATCCCGATCCACCGAGTGTGTAACTAGCCCACTCCAATGGGTAGACAAGATGAGATGGTCTTAAGTGAATCGGACCAAGTGTCTCTGGATGATGACCGGTCGTCTGCCAGCAGCGGACGATCGGACCAGATTTCGAATGGAGGTCCGTGGGGTACCCCCCCCGTAAGTTGGAAGGCTGGGCACGATGGTGGTGGTCAGGTTGTCGATACAAATGTATTCGATTTCGAACTTGACTCCACCACAATGGTGCGCGTGCCCTGATCACTTGGTGATCGTGGATATCACCGCGAGGTGTCATCAAAGATTTAATTTGAAGATTTGAATTTGGAATCGTTGTGGAGAGGGCGTAAGGAAAAGCTATCACCTTACGTCTTCGTTCTCGATAAAGATGGTGATGTCCGGTCTGGCCTGGTGGAGGACCAGATCGGGATTAATATTTTTTTCCTCCCCAAAAGGCTCCCACCGGAGCCGATCGGGACTATAGCAAGTCCTGCTATAGTCCCGGAAAGGATCAGGACCTTGGTCCTGATCCTATGTATGTGCATAAAAAAGTTGATGGAAAATCAAAGGACGAAAAATACTTGGAAGCTGATCAGAACGATCAGACTAACCTCCCCAAGGTCCCCAAGCTCCCCAAGATTCCCAAGAAAGGGTTGGGAATGCCGGCCGACGAAGACGACCTCGCAGAAAAGTCGCAGGTCGGAGATGGAGGCATCACTGAAGAAGACCTGAACAATATGTACTACATTTTTGAGCTGAAACGATTTGTTCTTTTGACGTGGTCTTTCGGGTGTTGAACCTCCATATCCCTGACCGTCTTCTCGGTCCCACTACCGAGACGGTCCAGAGTGATCGCCCATTATTGTTGGTGAAAAACTTGGTGGCGATGTTGGCGGAGGTTGGCATTAAAATGAAGAACCCCTCCGATATCCAAAAACTATTTGAATTTGAGACTTGGAGGCTGAAATCGTCAATGTCGACCTTCCACGACCATTTGGTCCCACTGGTGGGGGCAGTTCGCCGCCCAACTCCCACCGCTGCCGTGAAGGTCGCTGATGTCTCCACAGCGCTTGTTGACATTGGTTCTGATGACGAATCGGTTTATCAGTCTCCACCGGCCTCTAACAGCTCATCAGAGTTGGAGACCGGTGTCGAGCTGATGACCATGGGGGTGGACCATGCCCAGCCTGAACAAAAAAGGGACATGTGGCAGCAAAGGGATGCTTGCCAGTCGGGGCTCCAGCAGCCCCCACAGGTCTCAGTTCCGCAAAAGGAGGGTATCAACACGTTGCCCATGACTCCAGCTAACGTCCAAACCATGTTTGGGACGATGATGGAGCATTTCAATGGAAGACCGGGTTAGACGACCTCTGCGGCCACATGTTCAAGACCGGTCTACACATCAAAGTGCCAATGTTTGCCGAGATGTGGATAAGGAATCGGTAACATCTGTTGACAAGCCCACTCGAAGTGGTAAGCAAGTCGGCAAAGGGAAGCGCAAGCCGCTACCGGCCAGACCGCGTAGACCAAGTAATACAAGTGACTGTGACATGGAGTCGGTCGGCGGTCTTGACGACCACTGTGGGTCAGACGGTACGGGCGCTGGCAAGCCACGCAAGGCTAACCTAGCCTCCACTATTGCTTACGACTTTGGATCTGCTGCGATTCCGCGCATCCGTATGGCCGCGACGACCGACCTCAAGTACTTCACTGGCAAGGATACTGATGAAGACCATGCCCGGTCTTGGTTAGTTCGGGTCAAGTCTGCGTTCCTGCGAGACCAGACCTTGAAAACTGAAAAGTGTCTGATCTTCCGGGACTTGTTGAAAGGACCGGCTGCCAACTGGATCCAACAGTTATGTCGGGATGTCCGGTCTGACTGGGACCAGCTATGTGCAGAGTTTGAAGCACAATATTGTAACTCCGGATTTTCGAGTGACCGCAAGTATCACCATATGCAGAAGCGGAGCGACGAGACACCGATCGAGTATTTGCATCGGTTGAACGTGGCTGCACTTCGTGCCGGCATAACAATTAAAGAGAATAACCCGCCGAACGGTGATGCTCTGGAACATGTGGGTCACTACATTAGTACCCTGGACGATCAAGAACTGGCGGAACAGCTTACTCTGCTGCGTCTTAGGGACGCGGGTGAAGTTGAACAGACTCTACGGACGCTACAGCAGTCGCGTAGCATTAGGGCGAAGAGTGCTGGTGGATCAGGTCGCTACCGATCCAAGACCCAGACCCAGACCGATCTGGTCAAGAGGCCCTGGACCAGACCGACCCGAGCGGTCAAGGCGATCGTAGCCGAAGACAGCACGGGATCGGAAGGGGAAAGTGGAAGTCAATCCAGACAGGAGTCGTCGGATGAAGACCAGTATCGTTACGTCTATGTTGCGGGACCTGCCCCGAAGACCAGGTCGAAGTCCGACCAGGTGGACCGGAAGGGAAGGAACGGAAGCAAGTCCGATCCAGACCGACCTCTTCAGAAGTGCTCCCACTGTGGGTCGAATAAACATGATGGTCCAAACTGCTGGAAGAAGATGGTGTGCAAGAAGTGCCAGAGACGCGGCCACCCGACGGACCATTGCCTCTTCGTATGCAAGGCATGTGGAGAGATCCACGAGGCCGGCCACTGCAAGATTGAAGATTTTTTTAACATGATGCGCAAGTGGTACGTGCCGGACAAGCACGCGGGGATGCTGCCGCCGGACGCATAAAAGATGTTAAACTAGAACGCTCACCAGGTTGGAATCTGGATCGAGCCGAGCGTTCTACGGTTCACATCTATGCATATATCGGCAAGGAGGATAAGACCGACAATACACGTTCTATTCCAAATTGCGTCGACCGAGACCATCCGAACTACAGTATGAAGACCGATGAGTACTCCCGGACTAAGGTGGTTATGCAGTTGGACTTGCTTCCTGGAGAATCCCGCGGATACTGGAAGTATCACGCGCCTGGTAAATGGTTCAAGCAGGCGAAAGCCTGTGGCAAGATTAATAACCAGAAAGCGACGATGTTGTTCGACTCTGGAGCTGAAGTCTCGATAATCGACTCCGCCTTTGCTCGTAAGGTCGGATGTCGTATAGACGATACCCAGAGACAAGAATGCGTCAGGGTCGGTGAAAACTCTTATATGACCGAAGGAAGAACGCGTGTGAAAATTACTTTGTCGGGATCGCTGGTCTACTTTTTCAGCGCTTGGGTTGGCAAGTTGGCTGGACAGGGCGCTTTACTAGGCATGGATTTCATGGTCCCAGCTGGTATTCGCCTAGACCTGTCACATGGAGTGCTTACACTCCCGGATGAGGTCCAGGTCCAGTTGTCTGGTCGAAGACCTCTGTATGGTCCGTATACCGATCTGGTCCGGTGGGACCAAAACCTCACTATCCCAGTCGGTCGGTCTGCCGATACCCCGGTTGAGAAAGGTTTTCTTTCGAGGAAGCTATGGTTGACCAGGGTCAATCGGTGGGTCTCGACCTTCGTAAAGAGTACTGATCGACGTGATTTTGTCCGTGTTACCAATATCGGTGACAAGCCGCTGACACTGGACAATAACACTATTGTCGGTATGTGGTTAGCAGAAGGGAAGGTACCAAGGAGGATGGGGTTCGTCTCGAGTGGATCGAGGCGGTATGTCGAGTGGAAAAACCTGGCGTACCAATCGACCACCGATCTTATCAGCGATGATGGGTCGGTGGAAGAGGAAACCTCACCTTTAGTGGAAAGACCAAGTTATGTCACCCCAAAAAAGATGCTGGTCCGAAAAAAGGCGCCCCAGTCACCAGGAACGGTGGACCATCAAGTAGACGAGCCAAGGTTAGTCAACGTGGTGTCAGCACAAGACCAGGCGACAGCGGAGCAAGAAACTGAAGAAGGGAAACATGAAATTGCTAGGTCGGACCATGACGGTGTTCCTAATCCGACCGATATCAGTGAAGGACAGCCCGTCGATCAAGACCAGGGGCGTTCATCCGGTCCAGATGGTCTAGGTGATATCGCCCCAGAAGATGAACAAGTCTGTATATATTAAGGCGGGGAACAGTATATTCAGAAGCTGGAAAGCCAAATGGCAGTCCTCCCTGAAGTGTCTGCCGAATCGCCCGAAGTTACAATGGATGATTTACAAGTGGGTGATCAAGACCTTAAAAGTCCAGACCAGATCGAGCAGTTGAAGAATATCATATGGAATAAAATACATCTGCTGATCGGAAAGGGCAATGCCTTACCACCTGCAGCCCGTGGTGCGATTTGTGATATTGACGTTGGAGATGCCAAGCCGATTGCTCAGCGATGTCGACGCGTGGCGCCACAGAACCGTGAAAAGCTTTCTGATCTTATCAAAGGACTGTTGGCTACCAAGATTATTAAACCGTCGACCTCGCCGATCGTAATTGTAATCAAGAAGAACGGCGTCGACATTAGGTTGTGCATCGACTATCGGCTGGTAAATCGGTTGACTAAACTCATGGTG
>CM047587.1:15158757-15177301 GCA_026184515.1 Peronosclerospora sorghi | reverse complement strand
GCGGTCTTGTCGCAGTGGACCCTCGAGGTCGTTAAGTGCACCGGGGGTGAGGAAGAGATATTGGGCACATTAGCTGACAGTATCACCCCTCGGTCTGAAGTGGACGAGGCATTGATAACGATTGCCCCGAGGAAGCAACCTCGGCAGTCAGTTTCGAGACCGCCACCGACCGTCGACCATGATGAAGAGCTCTTGGTCTTAAGTTTTGACGGATCGGCAAGCGTGAAGAAGAAGGTCGGCGCCTATAGTGCCATATTGCGGAAGTTGTCACAATGGTCTATAGTTGCAGCCGCTGCCGATTTCACGCCGGATATTACTGTTACCGAGGCGGAGTACCGAGGTCTACTTCTATGTCTGGACCTTCTGTCGTCGCAAGAGAAGGGGCGATTTATCATATGTGGTGACTCCAACCTAGTGATCAGGCAGATCACCGGAGAGATCGACTGCAAGGCTCCACGACTAAGGACGCTAAATGATCGAGTAATGAAGGCATTGAAGGACCACCCCAACCACGAGCTATTGCACGTGAAACGGGACTGGAACAGAAGCGCCGACTACCTCGCGACCAAGGCCATTCAAGACCAGACCGGGGATACGATCACCAAGAAGGCCGTTGTGGATGAATTGATGAATATAAACAGGCTCCCAGAAGTGATCGGACCCAATAACGCCCCAGTCCAGGTGCATGTGATGGTCGCGACTAGATCGAAAGCTCACAAGTGTCGCCGACTGTTCCCGAAGGAAAGTTTGAACGAATATGCAGTGCAACAGTTAAGGATGGAACGGATCCTCAAGGCGCAGGACGAAGAAGAATGGATTATGAACCTGAAGACCTACCTGCGTGGTGAACTGTCCAAGTTGACGAACGATCAAGCGAAAGAGTGCATCAAGATCGCGGATAGCTACGAAGTGGATGATAATAGAATATTGTATTACTGCCGCGATGCCGACCAAGACAGTGCAGACCGGGACCGACTGGCGAAATTAGTGATCCCCGAGTTTCTGCAGCCGGATGTCCTTCATCACTATCACGTGAGTCTAGAAGGGGGACATCAGGGTATAGGCAGAACGTATCACAAGATCAGGTCCCAATTTCACTGGAGAGGTCTTTTCCGAAGTGTACAGAAATATGTGGGTTGTTGTACGGATTGCGAGACCGGAAAGGGTAGACCGGTAATCAAGGGCGATCACCCGGAAATATCGAAGCTACCTACCCTTTCCGGGTCATAGCGATGGACCACATACCGTCACTGCCTAGATCGACGCGCGGCAACACTGAGCTGCTGATCTGGGTAGACCTGTTCACTGTTCTAGTTATTGCGAAGGCAAGTGCGTCCCGGTCTGCCGAGCAGATCGCTAAAAGTTACGAAGAATGCGTGTTCCGAAGGTTCGGCGCCAGCGAGGTCGTCAGACACGACCGAGAGACCGGTTTCATGGCCGAGATGTTCCGGTCGTTTAACAATATTCTGGGACAGAAACAGAGCGCGACGATGGCATATCGTCCGCAAGCGAATGGATCGACAGAACGTATGGTACAAACTATTACAAGAGCAATCAAGATCTACGTTGCCGATCCATACCATCGCGATTGGGACGAATACGCAGAAAGGCTGGTGTTTGCACTCAACTCGTCGACCGATCCGGTCCGAGGAGAAACGCCTTTTTATCTTGCGTATGGATGGGACCCCCGGTCCACTCTTGAAGCCGCGATACCTATTGGCTGCACTCGGATCCGCGATCGTGATGCTCGACGTTGGCGCATGCAGGTCCAGAAACATTACCAGCATGCAAGAGAAATTGTCAACGAAAAGTTACGTCAAGCTACACAAGACCGGGCAGACCGGAACAACGACCAGGTCCAACCCCACGGTATAGAACCAGGGTCGAGGGTATGGTTGTACCTAGACCGAGTGAAGGAGGGCTGTGCGAAGAAGCTGGCTCACATGTGGCACGGTCCTTTTCGTGTTGCTGAGCTGATTGGTGAACACGCTGCCCGTCTAGTAACAACCGGCACGGACTACAAGGTCTTCCCGATCGTACATGTGTCCAAGTTAAAACTGGTCCGAGAATTTCCTGATCGTCCCAAAATGCCCTGTCTAGTAGACGAGGCAGAAAGGTTTGATTTCGATGAAACATTACTTCCGGAGGACAGTTGGGAAATACCGCTGTAGAAGGACGAATTTGAAAGGGGAAAAGGTCTTAGATGTCCGATCGGTCAAGAAGACCAGGCTCGGCCGGACCCACCGAGAATATCTGGTCCGATGGAAGGACCATGATGAAACAACTTGGATCGATGAGTCCGACCTGAACTGTGGAGCACTACTACGAGAATTCGAACGGGACCGAGTCAGTCGGAACCGTTTCGCAGTGATGCAGACCCATGAAGACCAAGACCAAGACATGCAGTAGCATCGGTCATCCCGACCGACGTGAAGAGGTGGAAGGTCTTGTGCCTCGTGTATTGTGTATTGTGAATATGTGCCGAATTGGAATAGTGGAGTGACGAACGTGGATTGTTTTCTCGCGATGTAAGTGGAACGGTTGGTGAAAACGTGTCTAGTGCAACTCTGGAGAAAGTGGTGGAATTAGCTCAAGTGATTTGATGACTGAACATGTGAAAAAGCATGATGATATATATTAAGTGTTATCTGGTCGACTACTTACGACCTCACTCGTCATCACCCCACAGACAGCAGACGGTCAACGACGGATGCTTTTCAACTTGTTCCTGGTACTGGTTACGCCAAGGTTCTTGTTGTTCTAGTTGTACCAAAGCATCCTTGAGGTCCAAGACCGGTGTAGTGCACCCAAGACCAGGGTACCATGTGCCACCGTCAGCCAGCAGCCGGGTCTTCTCGACGCGACGCCGCGGCATATGAAGTACAACTGGATATAAGAACACATCGACGTCGCACTCGTGGGCCATCATCCCGTCCAAAACATATTGGCACAGGACTGCCAGGCCTCACCCGCTCTGATCCGAAGCCGCTTGCGCTTGTTCTGGATGGTCGACAAGCCAGGGTCTTGCCGAACTCGTTTCGGGGGAAGCACCAGATAGTGGGATGCCTCCCAGATGGCTTGAGCGTGAGTCTTGTTAAAATATTTCACCCGACTCATGAAAGAATTGGCCCACGGAGTCGAGTGGAAGATGAACCCCAGCTTGGGATGCTCGAAAATCTTCCACGGCTCGTCAGCGTACAAGCAGGAGATCTGTGTCGACGTGATCAAGTCCGGCCGCCATTCCGACGCGGCAGGAACTTTCTTCTCCGGCGGGAAAAGCCAATGGTCTGGACGAGAGAAAGACCGGTCCAGGAGCTGTTTGGTCAGGGTGGAGCGGCGTAAACAACCGATCTGCCCTGGCGACCACGGCAAAGTATCCTCACGCGTTCGTGGCGGAAGGGAAGAACTGTCGATTGCCACGTTGGCCAACAAAGCATCTTTGTGGAGCTTGGACGTCCCAGGCAAGACCGTAGGTGTTGACTTTGTCGACGCATGTGGTGGTGGAACGCCACCATGCGGACCGGTCTTCTTGGTCTGCTCCGAAGTCGATGCAGCTTGAACAAAACTTTCATGTGGACTTGTTCGCGACTTGGTTGGGATGGGGGCAGCAAACTCCGAATCACCGGAGTCTTCGCCGGAGTCATCACAGGACGAGACCTCTGAATACTTGGCACGGTCAGCACCGGCGGTCGAGGGCGCTTGATTTTTGGAGATGTTACTGTCGTCATCCTCGTCCAAGCTTGAGCCCACGAGGGGCGCCTGTATCTTGGCTCGCTTACGAGGCACCGCACGCTTCCCTTCGAGTTCAGGGTCGCGCGCTGTGCCCCACGCCTTCGAGGGACGCGGCGCGTCCGCGCGCTTCTTAGACTTTTGACGAATTTTGGGCTGGGGAATTTCGGCCAATGAACGGCCTTGGTCTTGGTCCCGGTGTAGGTCCACCAAGGCGGCCGACGCAGACCGGTCTACGCTGGAGGCAGCAACCGGATGCCGACGAGGACGCAACAGGTCAACCAAGCGCTGATGACATTCTTTTAATACCGCCCGACGACTGTTCGCTGCCTACGTCCAATCGTTCGACTTGCGTTCACAAGACCGGACCTCCTCGGTCTGGTCTTGAATTGAAATTCGGAGCTCGGTGAGACGCCTCTCGAGATCGTCGCTTTGAATGCTCAACGTGGTCTGGTCAAGAAGGTCTTCCGCTTGCTGCTGTTGGACCAGCACAAGCTGCTCTCGAAGATGAAGCTGATGAGCTTCCAAGCGTGTCAACCTGTTGCGCGCGTTTATGAGTCCAGTAAAAAACTGACGCAGCTGGAAGTCATGCGTGTTCGACTGCCGATCGGCGGCAAGCAAGGCATTGATCTCCTTGCTGATGCCAGGAGGTATACGGGCTGGAGGTATACGGCCTGAAGACAAACGAAGGTTATAACAGGTCCAAGGTGAAGTCCGGACATGCATGCTTACGTTGTGTCGCCTGTTGAGCAATCTGCTCCTGGAGACGTGCGATCTCTTCAAGTGCGTCTTGCAACTGCGCGACAGTCCCGGTATGATGCCCTGTCGATGTCTGAGGTGCAGTAGAACGATGGGAGATGCCAGACCGGACCGACCGGACGGGCGAAGTGACATCCGATGACGTGGTATGCGAGGTGCCTACAAGAACGGTCGTTAAGGAAATGCAAGAAGGTCAAGTCCAGCAGTGCAAGTACCTGGAACGTATGAAGAAGATGGTTGCTCCATGTCGGAAAAGTCTGAATGACCAAGGTTTAACTGAATTTGATGGACGAGGTCAGACCGTTGTCGTTGTGCGACACGGTCTGGCTCAGGGGCGGCTGTGGGTAAGCGTGCCCAAATTTTGGCACACTTCTGGTCAAGTTTTGTCAAGACATTTGGTCTAATTTCGGATTGGTTTAAATAAGGGGGGCTTTTCAGCCTATCAGACTCAAGAAGTGTCAAGAACGCAAGTTTTGGTGAGTCACCCGACTTTGGGTATTTTACATATTTCTGTGGGGGTACATTTAGGGACTATAGGGTAGTAGTATTTTAGTTGTGGTTTTACCTTTTAGGACAGAGGTTATACCTTTAAGTAAGGAAATCTTTTAGCTTTCGGATAAGTGGCTGAAACCTCTTCTGGTATTGGTTCACACCACAGCTAGGGGTCGCCGTTCTTCCCTTTTCGTATACTAGTCGCATCCTCCCGCCGCGGAGTGTTTGGGGGCAGAGGGTCGAATTATCCCCTCTCGCCCATTATACCCGGTCTGGAAGCGCCGCACGCGCACTTTGGCCCACCGGAAGTCCCTCGACGGGAGTACGATTTGGCGATCTCAACACCTCAACTCAAGTACGTTTGGAACGTGCTATTCACTGGATTGGTCTTGGCGTGGAGATATCGTTTGTGGAGTTTCACGAGCATATTGGGTCTTTACGCGGACATATTGGCTTGTTTTAATATTGGTTGGAAACTAGACCGGTTTTTGGTCTTATTTCGTATTGGTCAGGAACTAGACCGGAACGGTCGGTCTACCCTCTATTGTTTCGTATTGGTCAGGTCTTGATCGTTTGGACGATCGACCTATTGGAAGTTATCTCTTGGAAGTGTTTTTGGTCTGTTTGTGTCTGGGGTGAAGAGTTCCGCCCCAGAGATACCTACCCAGATCGGTCTTCTATATTCAAGACCGCTTCGATCCAATCTGCGATCCCGATCCACCGAGTGTGTAACTAGCCCATTCCATCGGGTACACAAGGTGAGATGGACACTAAACAATCGGACCAACTGGGTTCTGATGAGGACCGGTCGTCTGCTTGCAGCGGACGATCGGACCAGATCTCGAGTGGTGGTCCGCGGAGTACCCCCTCCGAAAGTTGGAAGGCTGGGTGCGATGGTGGTAGTCAGGTTATCGATGCTAATGTTTTCGATTTCGAACTTGACTCCATCACAGGAGGACCCCCTTCGTTATTCGGCAGTCCGGGCGCCGTGGTAACGCCTGATCAAGCGTCAAAAACTTTGATCAGCCGCTCCACCACAAAGTTTTTTATTTTAATGGATCAATATATCTGGAATGTATTAACGGGACCTAATGGACTTCACGAGGAGCTTAATGCACAGGATCATCTAGCAATCACGATTGCATTCATCTTGTTGCGCTTCCAGGAGCCTCAGAGTGACATTACTGTCGTAGATGCAGTCAAATGGCTCGTTCAAAAACAACAATATCCGGTGCGTGACGATGTTATTGCTGGTTTAACGAATTTCGCTGTGCTACTTACACTCAAGGTTCTTCCGGGAGAAGTGGAGAATAAACGAGTCAAATTCTCCAAGACAAAGCGCCTACACTACAAAGACATGGTCCAAGAATGCGCAGTGCATGTGATTCGAACCGTTCTTCGATCAATTGCTGCGGATGGACCCTCCAGACCATCAACCAGCCGCACACACGATAGTACTCACCTTTCTATTTCTATCACCACGTAACAGTTATTTAGTAATTTCTAACCACGAGAAAACTGTCTATTAAGACCTGCTACAAATTTCCTCCAACGTCTGTTCCGTATGCTCGAGCGACTTGGTCTCGGACAGAATGACATTGGTCTCAGCTTCGTCGTTCGCTGAGAATCGTATTGATGTAACGTTCTATGACGCGCTAATAAGTGTTTCACAATGCCGCGACTAAGTGCGCCCGTGCCTCCAGTAACAAGCAGTTTTTGTGACATTCTAGTTTGCAACTCAATCCCTCCAGAAGAATATTTGAATAGAACTATATTAACTGAATATTAACCTAATTCTAGGTGCGGGTAGGGTGACCCTAACTCGGGAGCACATTTGGTTTGGCTCTATTATTTTTTGGTTTCGCTCTAGCGCGCCCCGGGTCATTGGTTATTTCTTCCATTCAGTATATATGATCGATCGGTCGATATCAAGAATTTTTACACTTTTCCCTTTTTATGGGCTGAACCCTGAAACATGGTTCTGGTCACCGGCGGGAAGTATATTCGCCGACGTCAGCTGATAAGCATCTGACAACTTACAAAAACTCTCTACCTACCTGCCGGGGCAGAATTTTCCATAAGTGAAGTAATATTGGATTATCACATTGTATTATTATGGTGCCACTACGTGGCAAGTTTGTTTGGAAGACTTCGGCGGAATCTCGGTTGCGCCGAGGCAAGAGCCATAACTGATCAAGTGTAGTGTCCACCTCTCAGCCCTTATACAAGTTAGGCTGGGCAAAGAGTTTCCGCTTACACGTCGGATTAAGACCCAATTTGACCTTTGTGTTGATTAGCAAGAGCATAACCGACGGGTACACAAGGTGACCTAGCATAAGAGTAGAAGACTAACGGAGATTTCCCTTCGATAGTTGGCGGTCTCGGCGCCGTGTGTGATGCTTAATCAAGTGCAATTTATTATCAGAGCTTCACAAAGGCTAATGTTGTCACTTGGAAAACGCTGAAGTAGTCATCCGCCAATTTACTTTACATCCAACACCAACGAGAAGTTCATGATGTGTCGGCTCCATATGTGTAGTTAGATCTGGCCTTAATAGACAAACTAAGGAACGAGCAAGGAAGTGTGACAAACTTTGAGTCGTGATTGGGACTTAGAAATGATGTCGAGAATGGAGACATAAGTCCACCGATAGTTTTGTCGAGTGAAAGACGCGAAAATAATGAAGCTTTTAGCGTGCCCCACACAACAGTTGGGTCGACAGGTGGGTGCCACGAAAAACCATGCACTGAAGACAATGTTTAAGTGAACTACTTAAAAAAGAAGAGTACTTTGATTGCAGAAGTGGAGTGACCGTATTTCTAATGCGACTATTGCAACGCCAGCGCGAGCGTGGCAGCGACGCAGTACGCGATAAACGAAAGAGCGCGAGTGTCCGACGCGCTGGTAGAAGGAGAGGACTTTTTCGGGGTTTCGTCTGGCTTGGACGAAGTCGGCGCTTCAGTTTGTTCCATTGATGAATTTGTCCCCGAGTCGCTGCCACTTGGAAGCTGGATGGTATCGTCCTTGCTCGTGTCCGTTTCGTTGCCGGTTTTTCCCGTGAGAAACTCGGCGATTAAGTGTCCAAAGTTGATAGGGACGCCCTCAACGGTGACATTGCACTGGATCTCCGCATTGGCCCTTTGGTTGATTTGATTCAGGTAGTTAGCGCAGTCGACGTTCTGCGAGAGCTTCTTGACCTGATCCGACGAGGGGAACTGGCTCACTGCGAAGATATCAATTCCCGTGGCGCTTTGGCAATTGGCTAGCCCCTTCGTAGCGTTTGGGTAGAGCATGCTCCCGATTTTACTCATGTCACAGTCAGTCGCGCTTGAGTAAGTAGCGCCAACGACGACAGCAACAGCAGAAACGAAGACAGTCTTCATCCTCTATGGATCGAAGTGATATGCTTGGCTTGAGTAAAGTTAGAATGTGTGGAGGGACGTGGGTGAGAGTTTTGGAGAGGTGAACTTTACTGTATCCTGTCGTCGATCGTGGTAACTGGTATTATGTATTAGTAAAGGATATAATAACATATGTCCATCTGCACAGGTATTAGTAATGTTAAGAATAACATATGTCCCTCTGCACCTAGAATAAGAAAGCTTACAGTGAAGTACGGCGAAGTTAAGTCCGCTTAAGGGTTTTACGAGCTAATACCGCACCATCATGTCCGTTTTGAAGACCGTCCGGTGTCAAGTGGTTCTCGGTCCCGGGATCAATCCCGGGCCTGTTGGTTTCATCAAAAGTGGTATGGACGACAAAAACCATCATGTCCGTTTTTATGTGATAAATTTGGTACTATAAACCTAATTGCTTAAAAATTTGCTGGTGTACGGTAGAAGGACTTCGCGTGTAACGTCGTTATATCGAGGAGCAAGTTGAAGAAGTGAAATCTTGAACAGGCGCTTGAGCAGGAGACTGCCTCGGCGCCATGTTAATTCATTATGTTGACTTAACAGTTTGCATTTGGATTCAACAGCTTCAATGGCTACGAAGCAGCCAAGGCTAGGGTACAGCCTAAACCATGCTTGACTCGTGCGTCTACGGAATTCTGGACGTACTCGAACTATAACGGTTTTTAGGTCATCGACGGTACGTGACAATTCGAAGGTGCTGTGCTTCAAGGATCATCATCGTACCAATCAGTAAGTACGCTTGTGTTCTATAAATGCCTCGACTTGTCTCTTCGTACAAGTGGATTTATTTACAAAATATCAAGTGTCCCACTGGCCGCACAATACTTAAAGCTTGCTGTTCAAGAATGCACTTCCGACACTCTCACACGTTGCCGTCGCCATCGCTCATACCGCTATCATGGTAGTGCATATGCTGCAGACTCCTTTGACGTGAGTGCAAAATCCGAAATCGAATGGCACGACTGCTGAGTCGCGCTGAGCCAAGCAAAGAGTTGGAGTGGGTACGATTTATTACTTAAATCGTCGATAGATTCATCGGATGAAATTTATAGTTTTGCACGGCTTTATGTTTACCATGCGCCTAAGCAATGAAGTCACCGAGATACCAGCAACTCGGCACGCGTGCTGTCTTCTTTATCGGTGGCCGAGATTTTGTCCGCTTCTAAATCGCTTACACCTGATTCACTTTTTGACGTGGACTCGCTTGCAGAGGCCGAGGCACATGTGCTGGCGGAAAGTGAGACGCTGCCACACATGCGGCCTGAACCTGATGCCCGACGTGCCCGCCAATTAGTTTCTGGCAGCTTAGCGTGGAAGATGGTTTGGCTGCCAACGTTCGGCTCGCACTGAATTCGCGAGTTGGCCTCTCCGAACTGCTTGTATTGGATGCCCGAGAACTTGGCGGCCAATTTGCCCTGTAGCTGAGATTTGAAGTGCATTTGGGAGATGCTTCGTCCTCACATCTTTGTAACCGAATTCGGCAGTGACCGTGAAATTATCCATCACCGCGTTCACTTCTGATACGCCCATTATCCGTCTATCCACTTATAAATCCAGTCATCTTCAAATATATTTAATGAAGGGGAATGTTAAATTGCCCCCCCCCCAATTGTTAATTCGACCCCCCCGCCCATTTCTACACATCGATGTAACAATGCCCTTTTTATAGGGTCGCCCTAACCGCACCCCGGGGCACCCCCACGTGACTTTCGACCAATAGAATTAGCTCCTAAAGATTAGTTCCCACACAAAGACGACACGAAGCCGACATCCTTGCCATGTGCCAGGGCGCCGCGCACGTGGTGCAGGTTCGTCACCAGCTGATGGCAGAAAAACAAGAGCAAAAATACCAACCGGACGATCTGTTTACTGTTTGTGTGGTTTTAAATTCTATAGCTATTAGAGGTGATCGAATGCCATGGTAAGCTTTATTTAATTTTGGAGCACATGGATAGCGATTTGGAAACGCTAATCAGTGCTACGGAGAGCGTCCCAAATTTGGATCTGGCGCAGGTGAACGCATATTTAAAAATGTTGATGATTGGTGTCGAGGAGCTTCACTCGAGAGGAATTATGCATCGCGATTTGAAACCCAATAACATGCTGCTGTCTAAGGCGAAGAATTGCGCCAAGATTGCTGATTTTGGTATGGCAACATTGATTAATAAGGTGAAGGAGGAAGTAGGAAATACAGGCGAATACGATGGAGCGGCAGAAAAAAGGAAACCTAAAAGGTCGGTGCAAGTAGTCGCGAGGGCGTATCGAGCATCGGACATCTTTTTCGGCGAAGAGAGATATGGACTTGAGGTGGACATGTGGGTAGTGGGGTGTATCTTTGCTGAAATGCTGCTGCGTTGCCCTTTAGCAGACGAATCCACGGATATTGACCAGCTCAGCAAGATCTTCGCCGCCTTGGGATTTCCACTTGATAACGGATCGGACGATGCGACGCAGCTGCCATTTTATATCAGGTTTAAAATCAAACCCGCCGCCGCTTGCAGAGCAGTTTCCGATGCTCTCGGTCGCCGGCGTTGATCTTTTATTTTAAATGCTCCAGCCAAACCCGAAGAAGCGCATAACGGCGTCTAAAGCACTCGAGCATGACTTTTTCACCGAAGAGCCTCAGCCAGCTCCCTTGTACAATTTGATTGTCGTGGATTGCCCTGAAAGTGTTGAGTCTTCTTCAACCAATCATGACGATGGCGTGGTGTCATCGGACTCAAGCTATACCTATATGATCAAAGGCCGACGACTTCTGTAACGAAGATGGCGCACATTGCGACTCTGTAATCACATTGCAGCGAGTAACGACTCGCGACTTACCAACTTACCAAGTACTTTAATGTTTAACTCATCCTCAATTCAATCAATATTCATGCATGGTTTATAGTTTGTAGGTTTCAATTCACTGGATGACTTCCAAAACCCGGATAAACTGGGAAAACAAATAATTTTTGTCCGCCCCTGACAAATCTGATTTGTCGCCACAATACTAAATATTAATAATTCGGTTGACCACCAAAACCTTAAGTTGAGAAAACGTACTCTCAGTTTTCACCGCAAAATATCAGTAGTCAATACCAGTTATTTATATAGGGTCTTAGACCCATCAGGCCTAGAAATGTAAACAAAGAGGTCAATTGATTGTATATTCCGAAAAACAAACAGCCAATGAGCGATACTACGTTACTTCACTTCGTTCACCAGCTCCGCTTTCTCTTCGTATTCCTTAAAGTTTTCAATCGTGGTGTGGCCAATATTATCCAAAGCATCCTGCGTGAAGAATGCTTGGTGTCCAGTGATGACGACATTTGGAAACGTGAAAAGACGGGCAAGCGTTTCATCCGCAATGATCCCCCCCGACCGATCCGAGTAAAAGTACGGGCCTTCGCCTTCAAACACGTCGAGACCAACGGAACCAATTTTGCCTCGTTTTAGACCACTCATCAGAGCTTTCGTGTCGATTAAGCCGCCACGGCTCGTGTTGATGAGCATCTCGCCGTGCTTCATCTTGGCAATGCTCTCGGCGTTAATCACATGCTTGGTCGATGGCAACAGTGGCCAGTAAAGTGAAATGATATCCGAGCGCGCCCATACCTCACCTTGACTAACGTACTCAGCACCAAATCTCAGAGCATCGGGACTCTCCTTGATATCATACGCAAGAACCTTGCACCAAAAGCGAGCTGCGATCCGTGCGAACAGAGCTCCAATCTTCCCCGTACCGACAACACCCACCGTTTCACCGTTGATATCAAAGCCTAGTAGCCCCTCGAGACGAAAATTGAGCTCACGCGTACGATTATACGAGCGATGAATCTTGCGTTTAAGCGTCAGCATCAACGCTGCCGTATGGTCCGCAACAGCGTAGGGTGAGTAAGCAGGGACACGAAGAACGGTCATCTCGAGTTCTTTCGCGACCTGGAGATTGACTATGGCGTACCCATATCAGCGCAACAACAAGACTTTGGTACCACCAACATGTAAGACACGAAACGTGGCTTCATCCGCGACGTCATTGTCAAAGATGCACACGGATTCGCTTCCTTCGGCCAATTTCGCAGACTGCACATCTAAACGCGATGTGATGAATGCGAGATGATGCTAAAGCGTTACGTCGCCTTCCTTCGCGGCACGTTCCAGTGCTTCAATGTCGTAACTATGCGCAGAAAAGAAGGAGATCTACATGTTCAATGTGAAGTATATAGGTATGTGTGGTGGAGTCAAGTTCGAAATCGAATACATTTGTATCTACAACCTGACCACCACCATCGTGCCCAGCCTTCCAACTTACGGGGGGGGGGTACCCCGCGGACCTCCATTCGAAATCTGGTCCGATCGTCCGCTGCTGGCAGACGACCGGTCATCATTCAAAGACACTTGGTCCGATTCACTTAAGACCATCTCACCTTGTGTACCCGATGGAATGGGCTAGTTAGACACTCGGTGGATCGGGATCGCAGATCGATTTGATTCTGTCTTGAATATGAGACCGTGCTGGCTAAGTGTACCTAGGGCGGAACTCTTCACCCCGGGTACGTACAGACCAGAAACACTTCCAAAAGATAAACCCCAATAGGTCGATCGTCCAAACGATCTAGACCTGACCAATACGAAATAATAGAGGGTAGACCAATCAACCGGTGTAGCCCCTGACCAATATGAGAGAAGACCAAAACCGGTCTAAACTCCAACCAATGTTAAAATGAGCTAATATGTCCACGTGAAGACCCAATATGCCCGTGAAACTCCACAAAAGATATCTCCACGTAAAGACCAATCCAATGAATAGCACGTTCCAAACGTACTTGACTTAAAGTGTCGAGATCGCCAAATCGTACTCCCGTCGAGGGACTTCCGGTGGCCAAAGTGCGCGTGCAGCGCGTCCAGAACGGGTATAATAGGCAAGAGGGGATAATTCAACCCTCTTCCCCCAAACACTCCGCGGTGGGCGGGGGCGACTAATGTACGTGCAAAGAAAAACGGCGACCCCTTGCTGTGGTATAGACCAAGACCAAAGGACTTCTACTTAGAAAAACCCTGCAACCAAAAGACTTTACTTTTTTAGGAAAATCCGCAACCAAAATCCCTCTATCCGGAAAATCCACAACTAACCAATAATACTACCTCCCTATGGTCCCTAATGTACCCACACAAAAATTATGTAAAATACCCAATGTCAGGTGACTCACCCAAGACCAGCGTTCTTGATACTCCTTGAATCTGATAGGCTAAGAAGCCCCCTTTGTTTAGACCAATCCGAAATTCGACCAACTGCCTTGACCAAAAGTGACCAAATGTGTGGTACACTTCACCACAGCCGCCCCAGTGTCCGACCGTGTCGCACAACGATAACGGTCTGACTCACCCATCACTCGACCAACTGGACCTTGGTCACTCTCACTTCTTCACCATGGACCAAACATCTTCGACACCTGTGTCAGGTACTGCCTTTTCTGCACTTGATCTTCTTATGCTTCCCTTTGACGCTCGTTCTTGTTGGTTCTGCAGAAACTCTATGTGCCGAGTCGCCACACCTTGCTTCGCCTGTCCGGTAGGCTCGGTCTGACAGCCGGCGTAACTCTCATGCACTTCAAACATCGGAAGGGTGTCAGACTGAAGCCGACCCGCAGATGCAGGATATGTTTGCAGAAAAAAAAAAAACATGCGTCTCAGGACCCAGGTGGCCAACCAGGCAACACGAGGTGCGCATCTTTGGTCTTCATCTTGTACTCTTCTTGACCCTCGTTTGTCTTCAGCTATCATCCCTCCAAGCGTAGTCCAGGCAATAGGTGCCTTGGTCGATGCTGATAGGCAGTCTGATGGTCACGCTGACCAGCTTCGACACATTTTGGAGGAGCTGATAAGCGCGCGCCATGAGCTGTCCCGTCTGGAGGCTCATCAGTCCCATCTCCGGGATCAACTTGCACTTGTTCGACGGCAGCAGCTGGACGGACAGCTTGATGCGACCTCACTGCGCATGCAGGGTGACGACCTCGCGCGACGCATTGCCGAGTTGCAAATTGCGATTCAAGACCGGACCGGGAAGGTCCGGTCCTGTCAAGACAGGTCCGACGCTTGGACGCAAGAGTCGGGTCGTCGTCAGGTGGCACTAGACCAGTGCCGCCAGCGCTTGATGAAGTTGCTACCTCCGGGTTCGAATGCTTCCTCCAGCGTAGATTGGTCCGCATCGGCAACCTTAGTCGCCTCGGGGCAAGATCAAGACCGCTTGAAGCAGGACCAAGACCGACGTCGATCATTGGCTGATATTAAGCATCCCGAAATTAAATCAAAATCAAAGAAGCGCGCGGACGCGCCGGGTACCTCGATGGCGCGGGGCACTGCGCGCGGACCCGGAATCGGGGGGAAGTGTGCAGTGTCCCATAAGCGAGCCAAGACACAGGCGCTTCTCATGGACTCGGACTCGGACATGCACGACATCTACAGCCCCTCGGAAAGTCGAGCGCCCTTGCGCCGTACTGCAAGTCGCATCCAGCACACAGGGGTCTCGTCTGAGGAGGACTCCCGAAGGGTCCGGCGATTCCGAGGTCATGATCCCATCCAGTCCAAATCACAAACGAATTTGCGTGACAGTTTCGTACAAGTGGCGTCGACAGTGGGGTCAGAGCAGAAGACCGGTCTGCCAAGTGACGCTGCACCAGTATCGACATCCGCGACGCCGGCGCCTTCGGTTCTCCCCGGGACATCCGAGCTTCACAAGTACGCCTTATTGAAGAACATGGCGGTTGATACAATCTCCCTTCCGCCGCGGACGTTTGAAGTTACTTGGCCGTGGTCGTCGGGGCAAAATCGGATGTTTACGCCGGTCTTCCCTGACCAAGCAGCTTCTGGCCCGGTCTTTCTCTCGCCCGGACTCCTGGCTTTTTCCACCGGCCATGAAAACCCCTGCCGCGTCTGCATGGAGGGCGGACCTGATTACGTCGGCGCAGATCTCCCGCCTGTACGGCGATGAACCATGGAAAATCTTCGACAACTCCAAGATAGGACTTGTGTTCCACTTGACTCCATGGATCGGCACTTTGCTAGGCCGGGTGAAGAATTTCAACATGATCCACGTCCAATCAATTTGGGAAGCGTCCCACTACTTGGTGCTTCCTCCCGACCGGGTGCAACAAGATCCGGGCCTGGCGACGTTCCAGAGCAAGCGCAAGCGACGTCGAATTCGAGCGGGCGAGGCTTGGCAATCCCTGTGCCAGTACATTTTGGACGGGATGCGAGCTCGCGAGTGTGACGTCGACGTGTTCTTGTACCCGGTGCTCCTCGACATGCCAAGGCGTCGCGTTGAGAAGACCAGACTGCTGGCCGACGAAGGCACATGGTACCCCGGTCTTGATTGCGCTGAGCCGGTCGCGGACCTCAAGGATGCTTTGGTCCAGCTTGACCGGAAGGACCCATGGCGTAACCAGTTTCAGGATCAAGTAGAGAATCATCCGTCGATGGTCATCGGCCGTCTGTGGGGCGATAGCAAGTGAAGTCGAAGGTAGTCGACCAGATAACTCGTAATACATGTCATCATTTCTTCTTCATATGTCTGATCATCAAATCACTTGAACTAACTTCACCACTTTTTCCATAGTTGCACCGAGCACGTTATCGTAAACAGTTCCACTCCCATCACGAAAAATAGTCATCACATTCATCATTCCGCTATTCCAATCCGTCACCGTTCATCACAATTTCACATCAACTCCGGACCTTCCACATCTTCACACCGGTCTAGACCGACCGATGCTACTGCGTGTCTTGGTCTTGGTCTTCATGGGTCTGTATCACTGCGAAGCGATTACGACTGACTCGTTCTCGTTCGAACTCTCGTAGAAGAGCCCCACAATTCAAGTCGAGCTCGTCGACCCAAGTTGATTCATCATGGTCCTTCCTTTGGACCAGATACTCTCGGTGAGTCCGACCGAGCCTGGTCTTCTTGGTCGACCGAACATCCAAGACCTTCTCCACTTCAAACTCGTCTTCCTCTAATGGTCGTTCCCAACTGTCCTCCGACAGTAACGATTCATCGAAATCAAATCTGTTTTCTTCGTCTACCAGACAGGGAGTTTTGGGTCGATCAGGAAATTCTCGGACCAGCTTCAACTTGGACACATCAACAATCGGGAAGACCTTGTAATCTGTACCAGTTGTTACTAGACGGGCAGCGTGCTCACCAATCAGCTCGGCAACACGGAAAGGGCCGTGGCACATGCGAGCCAGCTTCTTCGCATAGCCCTCTTTCACTCGGTCTAGGTATAGCCATACCCTCGCCCCTGGTTCTATACCGTGGGGTCGGACCTGGTCATTGGTACGGTCTGCCCGGTCTTGTGCGGCCTGACGCAGCTTTTCGTTGATGACTTCTTTTGCATGCTGGTAGTGTTTCTGGAACTGCATGCGCCATCGTCGAGCATCGCGATCACGGGTCCGGGTGCAACCGATAGGTATCGCAGCTTTCAATGTCGACCGAGGGTCCCATCCATATGCCAGATAAAAAGGTGTTTGTCCTCGGACCCGATCGGTGGACGAGTTGAGTGCAAACACCAGCCTTTCTGCATACTCGTCCCAATCTCGCTGGTCTGGATCAGCAACGTACATCTTGATCGCCCTCGTTATGGTCTGCACCATGCGTTCCGCCGATCCATTTGCTTGCGGACGATATGCCATCGTCGCACTCTGTTTCTGGCCCAGCATGTTATTGAACGACCGGAACACCTCGGCCATAAAACCGGGTTCCCGATCGTGCCTAATAACCTCGCTGGCGCCGAAAAATCCTCGGAACACACATTCTTCGTATCTCTGGGCGATCTGCTCCACAGACCGAGACGCACTTGCCTTCGCAATAAGTAGACCAGTGAACAGGTCTACCCAGATCAGCAGCTCAGTGTTGCCGCGCGTCGATCTAGGCAGTGACGGTATGTGGTCCATCGCTATGACCTGGAAAGGGTAGGTAGCTTCGATATTTCCGGGCGATCGGCCCTTGATTACCGGTCTACCCTTTCCGGTCTCGCAATCCGTGCAACATCCCACATATTTCTGCACACTGCGGAAACGACCTCTCCAGTGGAAGTGGGACCTGATCTTGTGATACGTTCTGCCTATACCCTGATGTCCCCCTTCTAGACTCACGTGATAGTGATGAAGGACATCCGGCTGCAGAAACTCGGGGATCACTAATTTCGCCAGTCGGTCCCGGTCTGCACTGTCTTGGTCGGCATCGCGGCAGTAATACAATATTCTATTATCATCCACTTCGTATCCATCCGCGATCTTGATGCACTCTTTCGCTTGATCGTTCGTCAACTTGGACAGTTCACCACGCAGGTAGGTCTTCAGGTTCATAATCCATTCTTCTTCGTCCTGCGCCTTGAGGATCCGTTCCATCCTTAACTGTTTCACTGCATATTCGTTCAAACTTTCCTTCGGGAACGGTCGGCGACACTTCTGAGCTTTCGGTCTAGTCGCTACCATCACATGCACCTGGACTGGGGCGTTCTTGGGTCCGATCACCTCTTGGAGCCTGTTTATATTCACCAATTCATCCAGAACGGCCTTCTCGGTGATCGTAGCCCCGGTCTGGTCTTGCATGGCATTGGTCGCGAGGTAGTCGGCTCTTCTGTTCCAGTCCCGTTTCACGTGCAATAGCTCGTGGTTGGGGTGGTCCTTCAATGCCTTCATTACTCGATCATTTAGCGTCCTTAGTCGTGGAGCCTTGCAGTCGATCTCTCCGGTGATCTGCCTGATCACTAGGTTGGAGTCACCACATATGATAAATCGCCCCTTCTCTTGCGACGACAGCAGGTCCAGACATAGAAGTAGACCTCGGTACTCCGCCTCGTTAACAGTAATATCCGGCGTGAAATCGGCAGCGGCTGCGACTATAGACCATTGTGGCAACTTCCACAATATGGCACTATAGGCGCCGACCTTCTTCTTCACGCTTGCCGATCCGTCAAAACTTAAGACCAAGAGCTCTTCATCATGGTCGACGGTCGGTGGAGGTCTCGAAACTGACTGCCGAGGTTGCTTCCTCGGGGCAATCGCTATCAATGCCTCGTCCACTTTAGACCGAGGGGTGATACTGGCAGCTAATGTGACCAATATCTCTTCCTCGCCCCCGGTGCACTTAACGACCTCGAGGGTC
>CM047587.1:15142206-15153757 GCA_026184515.1 Peronosclerospora sorghi | reverse complement strand
ACTGGGATAGTGAGGTCTTGGTCCCACCGGACCAGATCGGTATACGAACCATACAGAGGTCTTCGACCAGCCAACTGGACCTGGACCTCATCCGGGAGTGTAAGCACTCCATGTGACAGGTATAGGCGAATACCAGCTGTGACCATGAAATCCATACCTAGTAAAGCGTTCTGACCAGCCAAATTGCCAACCCAAGCGCTGAAAAAGGAGACCAGCGATCCCGACAAAGTAATTTTCACACGAGTTGTTCCCTCGGTTATGTAAGAGTTTTCGCCGATCCCGACGCATTCTTGTCTCTGGGTATCGTCTATACGACATCCGACCTTACGAGCAAAGGCGGAGTCGATTATCGATACTTCAGCTCCAGAGTCGAACAACATCGTCGCTTTCTGGTTATTAATCTTGCCACAGGCTTTCGACTGCTTGAACAATTTATCAGGCGCGTGATACTTCCAGTATCCGCGGGATTCTCCAGGCAGCAAGTCCAACTGCATAAAAACCTTAGTCCGGGAGTACTCATCGGTCTTCAGACTGTATACCGGATGGTCTCGGTCGAAGCAATTTGGAATAGAACGTGTATTGTCGGTCTTATCCTCCTTGCCGAGATATGCATAGATGTGAACCGTAGAACGCTCGGCTCGATCCAGATTCCAACCTGGCGAGCGTTCTAGTTTAACATCTTTTCTGCGTCCGGCGGCAGAATCCCCGCGTACTTGTCCGGCACGTATCACTTGCGCATCATGTTAAAAAAATCTCCAATCTTGCAGTGGCCGGCCTCGTGGATCTCTCCACATGACTTGCATACGAATAGGCAGTGGTCCGTCGGGTGGCCGCGTCTCTCGCACTTCTTGCACACCATCTTCTTCCAGAAGTTTGGACCATCATGTTTGCTCGACCCACAGTGGGAGCACTTCTGACGAGGTCGGTCTGGATCGGACTTGCTTCCGTTCCGGTCCACCTGGTCGGACTTCGACTTGGTCTTCGGGGCAGGTCCCGCAACATAGACGTAACGATACTGGTCTTCATCCGATGACTCCTGGCTGGATGGACTTCCACTTTCCCCTTCTGACCCCGTGCTGTCATCAGCTACAATTGCCTTGACCGCTCGGGTCGGTCCGGTCCAAGGTCTCTTGACCGGGTCGGTCTGGGTCTTGGAACGATAGCGACCTGATCCACCAGCGGTCTTCGCTCTCATACTACGCGGCTGTTGTAACGTCCGCAGAGTCTGTTCGACTTCGCCCGCATCCTTAAGACGCAATAGAGTAAGCTGGTCCGCCAGTTCTTGATCGTCAAGGGTACTAATATAGTGACCAACATGTTCTAAGGCGGCACCGTTCGGCGGGTTATTCTCTTTGATTGTTATGCCGGCGCGAAGTGCAGCCACGTTCAACCGATGCAAATACTCGATCGGTGTTTCGTCGGACCACTTCTGCATATGGTGGTACTTACGGGCGCTTGAAAATCCGGAGTTACAATATTGACCTTCAAACTCCGCACATAACAGGTCCCAGTCAGACCGGACGCCCCGACCCAACTGTTGAATCCAGTTCGCAGCCGGTCCTTTTAACAAATCCCGGAAGATTAAACAACGTTCGCCTTTTGGGGTCTGGTCTCGCAGGAACGCAGACTTGACCCGACTGAACCAAGACCGGGCCTGGTCTTCATCAGCATCCTTGCCGGTGAAGTCCTTGAGGTCGGTCGTCGCGGCCATACGGATGCGCGGAATCGCAGCAGATCCAAAGTCGTAGGCAGTAGTGGAGGCTAGGTTAGCCTTGCGCACCTTGCCTTCGCCTGTATCATCTGACCCACCATGGTCGTCAAGACCGCCGACCGACTCCATATCACAGTCACTTGTCTTGCTTGGTCTACGCGGTCTTGCCGGTTGCGGCTTGCGCCTTCCCTTGCCGGTTGGTTTATCACTTCTAATAGGCTTATCCATAGATGTTACCGATTCCATATCCACATCTTTGCAAACCTTGACACCTTGACTGGTAGACCGGTCTTGGACATGTGGTCGCAGAGGTGGTCTAACCCGGTCTTCCATGAAACGCTCCATCATCGTCTCAAACATGGCTTGGACGTTGGCTGGCGTCATGGGCAACGTGTTGATACCCTCCTTTTGCGGAACTGAGGCCTGTGGGGCTTGCTGGAGCCCCGACTGGCAAGCAGCCCCTTGCTGCCGCATGTCCCTTTTTTGTTCAGAACGGGCATGGTCCACCCCCATCGTCATCCGCTCGACACCGGTCTCCAACTCTGATGAGCTGTTAGAAGCCGGTGGAGACTGGTAGATCGATTCATCATCGGAACCAATGTCAACAAGCTCTGTGGAGGCTTCGGCGACCTTCATTGCCGTGGTGGGAGTTGGGCGGCGAACCGCCCCCACCAGTGGCACCAAATGGTCGTGGAGGTTCGACATCGACGCCTCCAGTCTCCAAGCATCAAATTCAAACAATTTATTGACACCGGCGGGGTTCTGCATTTTAATGCCAACCTCCGCCAACATCGCCACCAAATTCTTGACGAGCAGTAATGGTCGATCACTCTGGATCGGCTCGGTAGTGGGACCGAGAAGACGGTCGGGGATATGGAGGTCCAACACCCGAAAGACCTGGTTTTGGCGAACAAATCGCTTCAATTCAAAAGCATAATACATCTTTTCCAGGTCTTGTTCGGTGATAACCTCATCCCCGACCTTCGACTTTTCTTCGAAGTCGTCTTCGTCGGGTGGCATTCCAAGCCCTTTTCTGGACACCTTGGGTACTTTGGGGACTTTAGGGAGGTAGACCGGATCGTTCCAGTCAGCCTCCAAGTAATGTTTATCTTTTGGTTTTCCATCAAATTTTTCATTCATATACATAGGATCAGGACCAAGGTCCTGATCCTTTCCGGAACTATAGCAAGACCTGCTTTAGTCCCGATCGGCTCCGGTGGGAGCCTTTTGGGGAGGAAAAAACTTATTAATCCCGATCATGTCCTCCACCAGGCCAGATAGGACATCGCCATCTTTATCAACAACAAGAACGTAAGGCGATAGGCTTTCCTTACGTCCTCTCCAGAACGACTCCATATTCAAATCATTCAAATCTTCGAATCCAATTTTTGATGGAATATCAGCACGGTGATATCCACGATCACCAAGTGATCCGGGCACGCGCACCATTGTGGTGGAGTCAAGTTCGAAATCGAAAATATTAGCATCGATAACCTGACTACCACCATCGCTCCCAGCCTTCCAACTTTCGGAGGGGGTACTCCGCGGACCACCACTCGAGATCTGGTCCGGTCGTCCGCTGCAAGCAGACGACCGGTCGTCATCAGAACCCACTTGGTCCGATTGTTTAGTGTCCATCTCACCTTGTGTACCCGATGGAATGGGCTAGTTACACACTCGGTGGATCGGGATCGCAGATTGGATCGAAGCGGTCTTGAATATAGAAGACCGATCTGGGTAGGTATCTATGGGGCGGAACTCTTCACCCCAGACACAAACAGACCAAAAAGACTTCAAATAGATAACTTCCAATAGGTCAATCGTCCAAACGATCAAGACCTGACCAATAAGAAATAATAGGGGGTAGACCGACTGTTCCGTTCTAGCTCCTGACCAATACGAAATAAGACCAAAACCGGTCTAGTTTCCAACCAATATTAAAACAAGCCAATATGTCCGCGTAAAGACCCAATATGATCGTGAAACTCCACAAACGATATCTCCACGCCAAGACCAATCCAGTAAATAGCACGTTCCAAACGTACTTGAGTTGAGGTGTTGAGATCGCCAAATCGTACTCCCGTCGAGGGACTTCCGGTGGGCCAAAGTGCGCCTGCGGCGCGTCCAGACCGGGTATAATGGTCGAGAGGGGATAATTCGACCCTCTGCCCCCAAACACTCCGCGGCGGGCGGAGGCGACTAGTGTACGAAAAGGGAAGAACGGCGACCCCTAGCCGTGGTGTGAACCAAGACCAAAGGATTTCTACTTAGAAGAATCCTGCAACCAAAAGACTTCTTACTTGGAAAAACCACAACTAAAATACTACTACCCTATAGTCCCTAAATGTACCCCCACAAAAATATGTAAAATACCCAAAGTAGGGTGACTCACCAAAACTTGCGTTCTTGACACTTCGTGAGTCTGATAGGCTGAAAAGCCCCCCTTGTTTAAACCAATCCGAAATTAGACCAAATGCCTTGACAAAACTTGACCAGAAGTGTGCCAAATTTCGGCACGCTTCTCCACACTCCGGTTGTCTCTTGACTGCTTGTGTTCCTGCTAACCTTGTGTACCCGACCGCTTGGGCGTGGGTCGCTCTTCAGGTGGCGGGGATGACACGCTGCAATTCCTTGTTGCAAGATTGATTTAACCTGTGATGAAGCGACTGTTGCGATCAGGCTTGATCAGGCGCAGACAAGCTTGAATCAGGTGTGATCAGGTTTGATCAGCAGTGATCAGGCTTGATCAGGCGCTAGAAGTCGTTGATTAGCTGTGATCAAACTTGATCAGGCTAGATCAGGCGCTAGAAGTCGTTGATCAGCTGTGCTCAGACTTGATCAAGATTGATCAGGTGCTGAAAGTCGCTGATCAGCTAGTTGGCGCGAGTTGCGATCAGATGAACGCGGATCGCGAGTTGCAGTGTCGATCAGGTGTTGATCGGAGAAAGGGGTACTTAATCAGGCAGCGGAAGTCTTCACTGCCTGATCGCAGAGCCTCTAGAGTCTTAAACAGCTAAAGGAACACCCAAATATATGTGGTAAAGCGTACAGCGAAATTGGTACGTAATTAGGGGCATAATTATAGGCACCCCTATAGGCGTAGCGGTGGTAGAGGGTACCACAAATTTTGTCGGTACCATAGTCGTTACAAAAGGTGGTACGATAGTGGGCAACACAGTCGGTACCACAGTTGGTACCCAGACGGTACAACTGTTGAAACAACGGTGGCGGACAGGGACGAGGCGTAGATAGGACGTCTCAGACGATGCGACAACTGGCAAGGTTACCTGACGGTAACCTGAAGGTAAGCGGGTGAATGGTCGAAAAAATGCGTAGGAATGGGTAGTTCTGATTGGTTGATATTAGGTTTTTGGTAGATATTAGGATATAAGCAATAATAAAGTTCTCCTTTTGCGTACGATCGCGCCGATCGTTTACTGGGACGGCAATTTAGGGCCTCCCTTCTCCTACCCAATACCTCTACGTCCCGGGCGGGACCACTTAGTGCATTTTTGGCCCACCGTAGGCGTAGAGTGTGAGAACTCACCTGCAACTCCGCCCGCTGTGTCAGCGGTTCTTCTTTTAAAGATTTTTTGGTCTCGGGAACGTGATCGAGCAGTGCGCTCTCACCTCTTCCCCTTTTGGTCCACGTTTTGGCCCCTAGGGTTCGGCTGCTTTAAGCGCCCCACGGGAACACTAGGCGGATTCTTAGTGGTAATCGTCGATCAGCCTGTCGTGAAGCGGACCCAAGAATTTTGGTCGGTTCCGGTCGACAATGGACCGATCGGCCCGTCGGCGATCGGATTGGTGGAAAGTCAAGAGGTTTTTGGGTCAGTCATGTGCAAGGGTTGTCCAGGACACAAATTCGGGTAGGTCACATGAGATTGCGTGTACTACATATTTTCATGTTTGGTACATATTGGGGACTATAGGGGGTAGGTAGTAAGTTGGGGATTTGCCAAGTTGGGAATTTGCTTTCTTTTGGGTTTTGCTTCGTAAAGGTTTTTGGCTTATAGCTTCGCTTAAGTGACCGTTGTACCCCGAGCTCAACCGGGGTCGTTTTCACCTTACGTGTTAGTCGCCTCTGCAAGCCGCAGAGTGTTTTGGGAGCGGAGGGTCGAGTAATCCCCTCCAGCTCATTATACCCGGCCGGGACGCGTTATAGACGCATTTGGCCCGCCGGAAGTCCCTCGACGGGAGCGTACTTTGGTCGACCCCCAACGTCAAGTTGCGCACGTTTGGAACGTGTTATTTTATCTATTGGATTATTTCTTGGGGATATCGTTCGTGGATTACGTCGAGTTCTTATTGGATCTCCCCATTGGATTGGATTATTGGACCTCATTGGATTACCGGAGTTTGTCTCCCATATTGGTCGGGCTTTACGATCGGGTTAGCGATCTGCCCTCGGGAGTATACAAATTTCGAGTATAACCGGTATACCCGTACCCAGGGTGAAGAGTTCCGCCCCGGGTACATCACTCAGCACAGTCTACCGCATTTAGACTACAAGTAAGTACCAAGCACCGATCCACCGAGTGTGTTACTCTGGTGGAGTCAAGCTCAAAATCGAATACATTTGTATCGACAACCTGACCACCACCATCGTGCCCAGCCTTCCAACTTACGGGGGGGGGGGGTACCCCGCGGACCTCCACTCGAAATCTGGTCTCATCGTCCGCTGCTGGCAGACGACCGGTCATCATCCAAAGACACTTGGTCCGATTCACTTAAGTTCATCTCACCTTGTGTACCCGATGGAATGGGCTAGTTACACACTCGGTGGATCGGGATCGCAGATCGATCTGATTCTGTCTTGAATATCGGGGACCGTGCTGGCTAGGTGTTCCTAGGGCGGAACTCTTCACCCCAGGTACGTACAGACCAGAAACACTTCCATAAGATAAATTCCAATAGGTCGATCGTCCAAACGATCTAGACCTGACCAATACAAAATAATAGAGGGTAGACCAATCAACCGGTCTAGCCCCTGACCAATATGAGAGAAGACCAAAACCGGTCTAAACTCCAACCAATGTTACAATGAGCCAATATGTCCATGTAAAGACCCAATATGCCCGTGAAACTCACAAACGATATCTCCACGTAAAGACCAATCCAGTGAATAGCACGTTCCAAACGTACTTGAGTCAAAGTGTCGAGATCGCCAAATCGTACTCCCGTCGTGGGACTTCCGGTGGCCAAAGTGCGCGTGCGGCGCGTCCAGACCGGGTATAATAGGCGAGAGGGGATAATTCAACCCTCTGACCCCAAACACTCCGCGGCGGGTGGAGGCGACTAGTGTACGTGAAAAGAAGAACGGCGACCCCTTGTTGCGGTGTAGAACAAGACCAGAAAAGGTTTTTGCCACTTATTCCTAAACCAAAAACCTTTACTGGGAAAATCCGTAACCAAAAGACTCTTACTTGGAAAAATCGCAACTAACCAATAATACTACCTCCCTATGGTCCCCAACGTACCCACACAAAATTATGTAAAATACCCAATGTCGGGTGACTCACCCAAGACCGGCGTTCTTGATTCTCCTTGAATCTGATAGGCTAAAAAGCCCCCCTTGTTTAGACCAATCCGAAACTCGACCAACTGCCTTGACCAAAAGTGACCAAATTTGTGGTACACTTCACCACAGCCGCCCCTGAGTCCGACCGTGTCGCACAACGATAACGGTCTGACTCACCCATCACTCGACCAACTGGACCTTGGTCACTCACACTTCTTCACCATGGACCACCCATCTTCGCCACCTGCTCCAGGTACTTACTTTACTGCACTTGATCTTCTTATGCTTCCCTTTGACGCTTGTTCTTGTTGTATCTGCAGAAACTCTATGTGCCGAGTCGCTCCAAATTGCTTCACCTGTTCGGTCGGGCCGGTCTGACAGCCCACATAATTCTCCTGCACTTCAAACGTCGGAAGGGTGTCAGACTGAAGCCGACACGCGGATGCAGGACATGCTTGCAGAAAACATGCGTCTCAGGACCCAGGTGTCCCACCAGGGAACACGAGGTGCGCATCTTTGGTCTTCGTCTTGTACTCGTCTTAACCCTCGTTTGTCTTCAGCTCTCACCCCTCCCAGCGTCGTCAAGGCAATAGGTGCCTTGCTTGATGCCGATAGGCAGTCCGACGATCATGTTGACCATCTCCGACAAATTCTAGAGGAGCTGGTAATCGCACGTCATGAGCTGTCCCGTCTGGAGGCTTATCGGTCCCATCTCCGGGATCAACTTGCCCTTGTTCGCCGGCAGCAGCTGGACGGACAGTTTGACGTGACCTCACTGCGCATGCAAGGCGACGACTTCGCGCGATGCATTTCCGAGCTTCAGATTTCCATCCAAGACCAGACCGGGAAGGTCCGGTCTTATCAAGACAAGTCAGACGCTTGGACGCTAGATTCGGGTCGTCGTCAGGTGGCACTAGACCAGTGCCGCCAGCGCTTGATGAACTTGCTGCGTCCGTGTTCGGCTGCTTCCTCCAGCATAGATTGGTCTGAGTCGGCAACCTTAGCCTCGGAGCAAGACCAAGACCGCCTGCAGCAGGACCAAGACCGACATCGTTCATTGGCTGATATTCAGCAGCCCGAAATTGCACAAAAATCGAAGAAGCGCGCGGACGCGCCGGGTAGCTCGAGGGCTCTCGGCACTGCGCGCGGACCCAGACTCGGAGGGAAGCGTGCAGTTACTCATAAGCGAGCCAAGACACAGGCGCTTATTATGGACTCGGACTCGGACACGGACGAAATCTACAGCCCCTCGGAAAGTCGAGCGCCCTCGCGCCGTACTGCAAATCGCACCAAGTACACAGGGGTCTCGTCCGAGGAGGACCCCAGAGAAGGGTCCTGCGATTCCGAGTATATGGTCGCCATCCAGTCCAAGTCACCGAACGAATTTACGTGAAAGTTTCATCCAAGTGGCGTCGACATTGGGATCAGAACAGAAGACCGGTTTGCCAAGTACATTTTGGACGGGATGCGAGCCCGCGAGTGTGAAGTCGACGTATTCCTGTACCCGGTGTTCCTCCACATGTCGAGGCGTCGCGTTGAGAAGACCAGACTGCTGGCCGACGACGGCATATGCTACCCCGGTCTTGATTGCGCTGAGCCGGTCACGGACCTCAAGGATGCTTTGGTCCAGCTTGACCGGAAGGACCCCTGGCGTAACCAGTTTCCGGATCAAGTGAAAAATCATCCGTCGATGGTCATCGGCCGTCTGTGGGGCGATAGCAAGTGAAGTCGCAGGTAGTCGACCAGATAACTCGTAATACATGTCATCATTTCTTTTTCATATGTCCGATCGTCAAATCACTTGAACTAATTTTACCACTCTCTCCATAGTTGCACCGAACACGTTATCGTAAACAGTTCCACTCCCATCACGAAAAATAGTCATCACATTCATCATTCCGCTATTCCAATCCGTCACCGTTCATCACAATTTCACATCAACTCCGGACCTTCCACATCTTCACACCGGTCTAGACCGACCGATGCTACTGCGTGTCTTGGTCTTGGTCTTCATGGGTCTGTATCACTGCGAAGCGATTACGACTGACTCGCTCTCGTTCGAACTCTCGTAGAAGAGCCCCACAATTCAAGTCGAGCTCGTCGACCCAAGTTGATTCATCATGGTCCTTCCTTTGGACCAGATACTCTCGGTGAGTCCGACCGAGCCTGGTCTTCTTGGTCGACCGAACATCCAAGACCTTCTCCACTTCAAACTCGTCTTCCTCTAATGGTCGTTCCCAACTGTCCTCCGACAGTAACGCTTCATCGAAATCAAATCTTTTTTCTTCGTCTACCAGACAGGGAGTTTTGGGTCGATCAGGAAATTCTCGGACCAGCTTCAACTTGGACACATGCACGATCGGGAAGACCTTGTAATCTGTACCAGTTGTTACTAGACGGGAAGCGTGCTCACCGATCAGCTCGGCAACACGGAAAGGGCCGTGCCACATGTGATCCAGCTTCTTCGCATAGCCCTCTTTCACTCGGTCTAGGTATAGCCATACCCTCGCCCCTGGTTCTATACCGTGGGGTCGGACCTGGTCATTGGTACGGTCTGCCCGGTCTTGTGCGGCCTGACGCAGCTTTTCGTTGATGACTTCTTTTGCATGCTGGTAGTGTTTCTGGAACTGCATGCGCCATCGTCGAGCATCGCGATAAGGGGCCGGGTGCAACCGATAGGTATCGCAGCTTTCAATGTCGACCGAGGGTCCCATCCATATGTCAGATAAAAAGGCGTTTCTACTCGGACCCGATCGGTCGACTAGTTGAGTGCAAACACCAGCCTTTCTGCATACTCGTTCCAATCTCGCTGGTCTGGGCCAGCAACGTACATCTTGATCGCCCTCGTTATGGTCTGCACCATGCGTTCCACCGATCCATTTGCTTGCGGACGATATGCCATCGTCGCACTCTGTTTCTGGCCCAGCATGTTATTGAACGACCGGAACACCTCGGCCGTAAAACCGGGTTCCCGATCGTGCCTAATAACCTCGCTGGCGCCGAAAAATCCTCGGAACACACATTCTTCGTATCTCTGGGCGATCTGCTCCACAGAACGAGACGCACTTGCCTTCGCAATAAGTAGACCAGTGAACAGGTCTACCCAGATCAGCAGCTCAGTGTTGCCGCGCGTCGATCTAGGCAGTGACGGTATGTGGTCCATCGCTATGACCTGGAAAGGGTAGGTAGCTTCGATATTTCCGGGCAATCGGCCCTTGATTACCGGTCTACCCTTTCCGGTCTCGCAATCCGTGCAACATCCCACATATTTCTGCACACTGCGGAAACGACCTCTCCAGTGGAAGTGGGACCTGATCTTGTGATAGGTCCTGCCTATGCCCTGATGTCCCCCTTCTAGACTCACGTGATAGTGATGAAGGACATCCGGATGCAGCAACTCGGGGATCACTAATTTCGGCAGTCGGTCCCGGTCTGCACTGTCTTGGTCGGCATCGCGGCAGTAATACAATATTCTATTATCATCCACTTCGTAGCTATCCGCGATCTTGCTGCACTCTTTCGCTTGATCGTTCGTCAACTTGGACAGTTCACCACGCAGGTAGGTCTTCAGGTTCATAATCCATTCTTTTTCGTCCTGCGCCTTGAGGATCCGTTCCATCCTTAACTGTTGCACTGCATATTCGTTCAAACTTTCCTTCGGGAACAGTCGGCGACACTTCTGAGCTTTCGATCTAGTCGCGACCATCACATGCACCTGGACTGGGGCGTTCTTGGGTCCGATCACCTCTTGGAGCCTGTTTATATTCATCAATTCATCCACAACGGCCTTCTCGGTGATCATAGCCCCGGTCTGGTCTTGCATGGCCTTGGTCGCGAGGTAGTCGGCGCTTCTGTTCCAGTCCCATTTCACGTGCAATAGCTCGTGGTTGGGGTGGTCCTTCAATGCCTTCATTACTCGATCATTTAGCGTCCTTAGTCGTGGAGCCTTGCAGTCGATCTCTCCGGTGATCTGCCTGATCACTAGGTTGGAGTCACCACATATGATAAATCGCCCCTTCTCTTGCGACGACAGCAGGTCCAGACATAGAAGTAGACCTCGGTACTCCGCCTCGTTAACAGTAATATCCGGCGTGAAATCGGCAGCGGCTGCAACTATAGACCATTGTGACAACTTCCGCAATATGGCACTATAGGCGCCGACCTTCTTCTTCACGCTTGCCGATCCGTCAAAACTTAAGACCACGAGCTCTTCATCATGGTCGACGGTCGGTGGCGGTCTCGAAACTGACTGCCGAGGTTGCTTCCTCGGGGCAATCGCTATCAATGCCTCGTCCACTTCAGACCGAGGGGTGATACTG
>CM047587.1:15122615-15137206 GCA_026184515.1 Peronosclerospora sorghi | reverse complement strand
ACCTAGCTCCTACGACCGCATATGATCTTGGATCTGCCTCGATCCCAGTATTCGTATGGCTGAGACTACGGACCTTAAAGACTTTACCGGCAAGGACGCCGACGAAGAGCAAGCCAGGTCGTGGTTTGGTCGGGTCAAGTCTGCTTTCCTACGGGATCAGACACCAAGAAACGAACGGTGTCTGATCTTCAGGGATCTGCTAAAAAGACCCACTGCGAATTGGATCCAGCAGTTGGGTCGGGATGTCCGGTCTGACTGGGATCTGCTATGTGCAGAATTTGAAGGGCAGTACTGCAATTCCGGATTTTCTACCGCCTGCAAGTATCACCATATGCAGAAGCGGGGCGACGAGACGCCGATCGAGTATTTGCACCGCCTGAACGTGGCTGCAATTCGCGCCGGCATAGTGATCAAGGAAGGCAACCCGCCGACCGGTGCCGCTATGGAGCATGTTGGTCACTATATTAGTACCCTTGATGACCAGGAGCTGGCAGATCAGCTCACCCTGTTGCGCCCAAAGGATGTTACGGAATTGGAACAAACGTTGCGGACGTTGCAACACTCGCGCAGTATGAGGGCGTAGGTCGCCGTTGGATCGGGTCGATATAGATCCAAGACCGAGACCGACCCCGTGAAGAGGCCCTTTACTAGATCGGCCCGTGCTGTCAAAGAGATTGTGACGGAAGACAGCACTGGGTCGGAAGAGGAAAGCAGCGGCCTGTCCAGCCAGGAGTCGGATGAAGACCAGTGGCGCCACGTTTGCATTACGGAATCCGCCCCAAGAGCCCGATCGACGCCTAACCAGGCAGATCGGAAGGGCAGGAGCGGGAACAAGTCTGACCCGGACCGACCTCGCAAGAAGTGTGTTCACTGCGGGTCGAGTAATCATGACGGTGGGGATTTCTGGAAGAAGTTGACCTGCAAGAAGTGTGAAAGACGCGTCCACCCCACCGATCACTGCCTTTTCGTGTGCAAGTCATGTGGAGATATCCACGAGGCCGGCCAGTGCAATATGGAAGAGTTTTTCAATCTGATGCGCAAATGGTATGTGCCGAACAAGCACGCGGGGATGCTTCCACCGGACGTGGAAAAGATGTTAAACTAGAACGCTGGCCAGGTTGGAATCTGGATCGAGCCGAGCGGTCTACGTTTGGCAACTATGCATATGTCGGCAAGGAGAATAAAACCGACAATACATGTTCTATTCGCAATCGCGTCGGTCGAGATCATCCGGTCTACAGTCTTAAGACCGATGAGTATTCCCGATCGAAGGTGGTCATGAAGTTGGATTTGCTGCCGGGGGAGTCTCGCGGATACTGGAAGTATCACGCGCCTGATAAATGGTTTAAGCAGGCGAGAGCCTCTGGCAAGATTAATAACCAGAAGGCTACGATGTTGTTTGACTCTGGGGCCGAAGTCTCGATTATCGACTCCGCCTTTGCTCGTAAGGTCGTATTTCGTATAGACGACACCCAGATACAAGAATGCGTCGGAATTGGGGAAAACGCTTACATGACCGAAGGAAGGACGCGCGTGAAGATCAGCCTCTCAGGTTCGTTGGTCTACTTCTTCAGTGCTTGGGTTGGTAAGCTGGTCGGTCAGGATGCCCTGTTAGGCATGGATTTTATGGTGCCGGCGGGTATTCGCCTTGATTTGTCGCATGGAGTGCTTACACTACCGGATGAGGTCCATATCCAGTTAGCTGGTCGGCGGCCCCTATACGGATCGTACACCGATCTGGTCAGGTGGGATCAAGATGTCACCATTCCAGTCGGCCAATCCGCTGACACCCCGGTCGATAAATGTTTTCGTTCAAGGAAGTTATGGGTGACCAGGGGCGATCGGTGGGTGTCGACTTTTGTGAAGAGCGCCGGCCGAAATGATTTTGTCCGAGTCACTAATATCGGTGACAAGCCGCTTACGCTCGATAACAACACGATTGTTGGCATGTGGCTGGCAGAAGGGAAAGTGCCAAGGAAGATGGGGTTCGTCTCGATCGGATCGAGACGGTATATTGAGTTGCAGAACTTGGCATACCAAGCGAACACCGATCTGGTCAGCAATGATGGATCGGTGGAAGAAGATACCCCACCTATGGTGGAACGACCCAGCTATGTAACCCCTAGGAAGATGCTAGTTCGAAGAAAGGCACCGCAGGCGCCGGATACGGTGGACCATCAAGTAGATGAGCCAAAGCTCGTTAACTTGGTGGCGACACAAGAACAGGCGACAGCGGAGCCGCAAATAGAAAAAGGGAAGCATGGCGAGACTGGGGCGGACCATGATAGCACGCTTGAGCAGGTCGATGTCGGTGAAGGGCAGCCCGCCGATCAGGAACAGCAGTGTTCAGCCGATCAGGATGGTTTGGGTGTTATTGCCCCGGAAGATGACCAGGTTGCATCCATGAGGGCTGGGACCAATACATTCAGGAGTTGGAGAGCCAGATGGCAGTCCTCCCTGAAGTGTCTGCTGACCCGCCCGAGGTTACTATGGACGATCTGCAAGTGGGGGATTGGGATCTCAACAGTCCTGATCAGATCGATCAGCTAAAGCAGATCATATGGAAGAAGAAACATCTGCTGATAGGTAAAGGCGATGCCTTACCCCCTGCTGCTCGCGGAGCGATTCGTGACATCGACGTTGGAGATGCCAAGCCGATCGCCCAGAGATGCCGACGAGTGGCGCCACAGTACCGCGAAAAATTGTCTGACCTTATTAAAGGACTTTTGGCTACCAAGATCATCAGACCGTCGACCTCGCCATGGGCCTCACCGATCGTGTTCGTGATCAAGAATAACGGTGTCGACATCAGGTTGTGTATCGACTATTGGTTGGTAAATCGGTTGACCAAGCTTATGGTGTACCCGATGCCGATGATCAGCGATCTGCTAGAAGATCTGGACAAGACCCTATTTTATTTCTCACTGGATATGGCAAGTGGATTTTGGGTGGTTTCGATGACCGATCGGGCTCGGGAGATTTCCGCATTTGTTACGCCGTTCGGTCTGTTCGAGTGGAACCGTATGCCGTTCGGTTTGAAGAACGCGCCCCAGATCTACCAGAGGCTAATCGACAACGCACTGTATGGAAACTTCAAGATCAGTACCGATCGGGACCCCACCGAAAACCACGATGTATTTACAGAGGGTTAACCCGATCGGAAGAGGAGACCGTCCGTTCTGGGGAGGCGATAGTATATCGACGACATTATGATCCGTGCTTCGTCATGGATCGATCTGTGTAAGAATGTCGAACGGTTGTTGGAGACATGAGATCGCTGGAACCTGTCGATCAGTGCTGTGAAGAGTTTTTGGGGCATGTCCAAGGTCGCCTATTTAGGCCATATGGTGTCAATCAGTGGGCTGGAGGCCAATCCCAAAGATCTGGAATCACTGAACAACCTCCCGTTTCCCAGATCGCTGAAGTCAATGCAGTCCTTCTTCAGAAGCCTAAATTACTATAGCCGCTTCATTGAAGACTTTGCGATTTACGCGGCCGTGCTGTACGAGCTCCGGGAAGTCGACCACCATATGTTTCGCGAAGAAGATCGGGCAACTTTACGAGAGGGCTGCGACTCTGATCTGCCCGCAGATTTTCCGCAAGTGGAGGCAGAGGATCACATGAGGCGTGCAAAGGTTGATTTCGGTATGTTAAGGGCCAAGATGGCGACGGCACCGATTCTCAAGCACTTCGATCCGGAGAAAATGCCGATCGTCATTGTGTATGCTAGTAAGTAGGCCATTTCGGCCACTCTAGTACAAGAACATGATGGAGTGTACCACCCGGTCACTTTTACGAGCCGGACATAGAAGCAGAACGAGGTCAACTATGGGATCGTCGAAAAAGAAGTTCTGGCATTACTACGGATCTTGGATGTGTGCTATAACCTACTGGTCAGCCGATCTGTAAAGGTCCTTTCAAGAAAGTCGACATTGGCCTGGTTATTATCAGCCAATGGGATGGACGGTCGGCTCGGCAGATGGTCAGCGATTCTGCCACAGTGGTCCCTCAAGGTCGTCAAGTGCGTCAAAGGGGAGGAAGAGATATTGGGCACATTGGCTGCCAGCATCACATCTCGGTCTGAAGTGGATGAAGCTCTGATGGCGATTGCCCCAAGAAAACAACCTCGATAGTCTATCTCACGGCCGCCACCGACCGTCGATCGGGATGAGGAACTCCTGGTCTTGAGTTCTGACGGATCGGCCAGCGTGAAGAAGAAGGTCGGCTCCTATAGTGCCATATTGTGGAAGTTACCACAATGGTCTATAGTCGCAGCCGCCGCCGATTTCACGCCTGACATAACGGTCAACGAGGCAGAATATCGGGGTCTACTTCTATGTCTTGATCTGCTGTCATCACAACAGAAAGGGCGGATCATCATATGTCGTGACTCCAACCTAGTGATAAGGCAGATCACCGGGGAGATCGACTGCAAGGCGCCACGGTTAAAGTTGCTAAAAGATCGGGTGATGAAAGCGCTAAAAGATTACCCCAACCACGAGCTATTGCACGTGAAACGGGACTGGAACAGAAGAGTCGACCACCTCGCGACCCAATCCATGCGAGACCAGACCAAGGCGGCGATCACCGAGGAAGCCGTTTTACAGGAACTTATGGACATAAACAGGCTCCCGGAGGTGATCAAGCCCAAGGACAGCCCTGGTCAGCTGCATATGATGGCCGCAACCAGATCGCGAACTCGGAAGTCTCGCCGATAGTTCCCCAAGGAAAGGATGAGTGAATACGTTGTACAACATCTAAGGGCGGAACGGATCCTCAAGGCGCAGGACGAAGAAGAGTGGATCGTCAACCTGAAGGCTTATCTGCACGATGAATTGTCCAAGTTGAAAAATGGTCAGGTGAAAGAGTGTGCCAAGATCGCTGACAGCTACGATGTGGATGAAAGGGATTGCTATATTACTGCCGCGACACTGATCAAGACAGTGCCTATCGAGATCGACTGGCGAAACGGGTGATCCCTGAGTTGCTGCAGCCGGATGTCCTTCATCACTATCATGTGAGTCTAGAAGGGGGACATCAGGGCGTAGGCAGGACATATCACAAGATCAGGGCCCACTTTCACTGGAGAGGACTTTTTCGGAGCGTGGAGAAATATGTGGGCTGTTGCACTGATTGCGAGACCGGAAAGGGCAGGCCGGTAATCAAGGGGCGATCGCCCGGGAATATCGAGTCCACTTACCCATTCCAGGTGATAGCAATGTACCACATACCGTTGCTGCCCAGATCGACGAGCGGCAACACTAAGCTGCTGATCTGGGTCGACCTGTTCACTGGTCTGGTGATTGCTAAGGCTAGTGCATCCCGATCTGCGGTGCAGATCGCCCATAGTTACGAAGAATGCGTGTTTAGAAGGTTCGGCGCCAGTGAAGTTATCAGACACTCGGGAACCCGGTTTTATGGCCGAGGTGTTCCGGTCGTTCAAAAAAAGGCTAGGCCAGAAACAGAGTGCGACGATGGCATATCGTCCGCAAGCGAACGGATCGGCTGAACGCATGGTTCAGACAAAACAAGGGCGATCAAGATGTATGTGGCCGACCAAGACCAACGTGACTGGGATGAGTTTGCAGAAAGACTGGTATTCGCACTCAACTCTTCAACCGATCGGGTCCGAGGAGAAACGCCTTTTTATCTGGCGTATGGATGGGACCCTCGATCGACACTTGAAGCGGCGATACCGATCGGCTGCACTCGGACCCGCGATCGCGATGCCCGCCGTTGGCGTATGCAGGTCCAGAAGCACTATCAACATGCGAAGGAAGTCGTCAACGAAAATTTGCGTCAGGCCACACAAGATCGAGCAGATCGGAATAACGATCAGGTCCGACCTCACGGTATTGAACCAGGGGCGAGGGTCTGGTTATAACTCGATCGGGTCAAGGAAGGTTATGCAAGGAAGTTGGCTTATATGTGGAACGGTACTTTCCGTGTAGCAGAGCTGATCGGTGAGCATGCTGCCCGTCTGATCACGATCGGCACGGATTATAAAGTTTATCCGATCGTGCATGTGTCCAAGTTGAAGCTGGTCAGAGAGTTCCCCGATAGGCCCAAAAGATCCTGTCTGGTGGATGAAGCAGAGAGATTCGATTTTGACGAAGCTCTGCTGCCGGAGGACAGTTGGTAAAGGCCATTGGAGGAGTACGAATTCGAGGTGGAGAAGGTGCTAGATGTCCGATCGGTCAAGAAGACACGTTTCGGTCGCACCCACCGAGAATATCTGGTCCGGTGGAAAGATCATGACGAAGCAACTTGGTTCTATGAACTTGATCTAAATTGTGGAGCACTGCTACGAGAGTTCGAGCGAGAACGAGTCAGTCGGAATAGCTTCGCAGTGATGCAGACTCATGAAGATGCAAACCAAGACACGCAGTAGCACCGATCAGACCGATCGGTGTGAATATGTGTAAAGTATGAATTATTGTGAACGTATGATAAACTGTGATGAACTGGAGTAGTGGAGTGACGACCGTGATGATGATTTTCGCGATGTGATAGAACTGTATATGACAACGTGTTGGTGCAAGTTTGGATAAAGTGATGAATTTTGGTAAAGTGATCAGGTGATCAAGAAGTTTGAAAGAATGATGACGTATATTACGAATTACCTGGTCAGCTATTGCTGTATCAAGATTCGCAATCACCCCACCGGCGACCGATATTCAGTGCCGTGTGATCTACAATCTGGTCCTGGAACTGATTACGCAAAGGCTCCTTCCGATCCATCTGGATCAAGGCGTCCTTCAGGTCTGCAACTGGCTCGTCACAGCGAAAGCCGGGATACCAGATGCCATCCTCAGCTAACGCCCCGGAGCTCTCGATGCGACGCTTGGACATGTGAAGAAACACTGGATATAATAAAACGTCGAGGTCGCACTCGCGGGCAAACATCCCTTCCAGTACAAAATGGCATGGGATCAGCCAGGCCTCGCCCGCTCGACTCCGGCGCTGTTTCCGGAGCTTCCGATACAGGATCAAGTCTACGTCACGCAATTTCTGACCCGCGGGAAGGACGAGGTAATGGGTGGATTCCCATATCGCTTGGCAGTGGGCTGCATTGAAAGTCCGAAGTCGATCCAAGAGCGAATCGACCCAAGGAGTTGACGCAAATATCGAGTCCAACTTGGCGCTGAACAACACCTCCCATGGCCGACCTGCATATACCAGAGAGATCTGCGCTCCTGTAACCAGATCTTCTCGCCACGCAGATTGGTCAGGAGTCTTCGGAGCTGGAGGGAAGAGCCAAAAGTCGGTTCGGGACAGAAACCGGACGAGCCCTTGTTTGGTCAGGGCTGACCGGTGCAAGCTACCGATCTTCCCCGTGACCACGGCATAATGGCGTCGAAAGTCTGCGATGGGAGAGGTCGATCTCCAATCGATATTCCCTTCAATCGGGCGTGACGGCGCAGTCCAGATGTTCCAGGCTGGCAGAAGGCGCCGATCTACATGGTTCACGAGCCCGTGCAGTTTTGTTACTCTGGGAACTGATCTCCTGATCAGTCCCCGATGCAGACTTCATCGGAGCAGGACCTTGACACCGATCGGACTGGGACTTAGATAACGCGCTGTGTGTGAACTCAGAATCTCCCGATCCGCTGTCCGAGTCCCCTCCGGAGGAGACCTCTGTGTGCTGGGTACGAACAGCACGGGGGCGCGAGGGCGCATGAGATTTGGCGATGTTAGAAGTGTCATCTGCAGCCGATCTTGGGCTTGAGAGATGCGTCGTCGTCTTGGCATTCTTTTGGGGCACCGCACGCTTCTCCTCTAATTCGGTGTCGCGAGCTATGCCCCTCGCCCTTGAGCCCCTCGACGCGTCCTTGCGTTTACGCTTGGAAATTTTCGAAATCTTGGAGTGGCGAATTTTAGCCAATGGGTGACGTTGTTCCAGACCTTGGTGTAGGTCGACCAGAAAGGCCGATGCAGACCGGTCCGCGCTGGAGCTAATAGCCGGACGCCGGTATAGCAAGTCGGTCAGCTGTTTGTGGCACTGCTCTACGGCAGCCCAACGGCGGTCTGCCTCCTGGGTCCAGGTGTCCGATTGGCTCTGGAAAGACCAGACCTTATCGACATGACCCTTGACCACGTCCTGTAGCTCGCTGATCTGCCGCTCTAGGTCACCGTGTTGGGTACGGAGTAGGTTCCGGTCGTACTGATCCTCCAACCTCTGCCGGCTGACCAGCGCGAGCTGTTCCTGGAGGTGTGACCAGTACGCCTCTAGGCGAGACAGATCATGCCGAGCACCGATCATCCCGTCCAATATGGGGCGGAGCTGATCGCAGTGGTCACGCGACTGTCGAGCAGCCGCAAGCAAGGCGTCAACCGCTTGAGCGATGTCAGTGGGCAACCGATCTGCATACAAAGAGAGGTTAGGGCAGTTCAGAGGTGAAAATCGGATCGATCGACTAGCCTCGCGCTGTCTGTTGGGCAAGCTGGACCCGAAGATGTGCGTTCTCGGCGAGAATATCTTTCAACTGCGCATCCAAGGGGGTCAAGGTGTCGACATCCTTCTGCAGATGCAGGAACGATGCATTCTTGGTGGCCAGCTCCGACTGAAGGTCGCAGATGGTCTTTCGAAGCTGATCAGACGCGATCTGGTCCCCATCCGGTCTGTCGGAACCTGGGGTGCTGAAAGAGCTGTCAGATCGGGTCGATCGGCTAAGGTAATCGATGTGTGGTGACTGGGCGCACAGGGCACCTGCAGGATGAAGCGTCAAGAGAAGTTACAAGGAGATCAGACGTACAAGGGGCGCATACCTGGTGAAGGCGGGGCCGAAGACCTGTCCATTGGTGGAATGTTGGTTGCCGTGAAGGTCAAGGAGGTCAACTGCTGGCGAAAGGGTTAACTGGTGGTGAGATCGGGTCGCTACCGTTGCGCGGCTGCGACCAGACTCAGGGGCGGCTGTGGCGAAGCGAAGGCAAAATTTTGGTCACCTTCTGTCAACGGCGTGTCGATCAGATGGTCAACGATCGGATTGGTGGAAACAAGGGGGTCTTTTAAGCCTATCATGTGCAAGGAGTGTCAAGCACACGGATTTTGGTAAGTTACATGGCATTTCGTGTATTTTACATATTTTAGTGTTTGGTACATATTGGGACCGTAAGGCTAGTGGAAAAGAAGTAAATTGGTCTTGTATTGGAAAAGTGGCTAAGAGGTCCTAAGAGACTATCTAAAAGTTTGGTTGTTTAAGTCGCCTTCGCACGTCGCGGAGTGTTTGGGGGCAGAGGGTCGAGTAATCCCCTCCTGCCCATTATACCCGGCCGGGGCACGTCGCAGACGCATTTGTCCCGCCGGAAGTCCTTCGACAGGAGTGTCCGTTGGCTGACTTCTCACAAGTTTAAGTCACGTACGTTTGGAACGTACTAACAAGTGGATTGGTCTTTACGTGGAGATATCGTTTGTGGAATTCACGAGCATATTGGATCTTTACGTGGACATATTGGTTTATTATAACATTGGTTGGAGTTTAGACCGGCTTTGGACTTCTCTAATATTGGTCAGGGGCTAGACCAGTTGAGTGGTCTGCCCTCTATTATCTCGTATTGGTTGGGTCTAGATCTATTGGACGGTCGACCCATTGGACTACACCTATTTCAAGTGTAACATGTCCGCAAGTACCCAGGGTGAAGAGTTCCGCCCAGGGTACACCCCCCCAGTACGGTCTCCATACTATCAGACCCAAGTCAACCAGCGACACGATCCACCGAGTGTTGAACTATCCCATTCCATCGGGTACACAAGGTGAGATGGCAACGCAAGATGAATCGGACCAGGCGTCTTCTGTTGATGATCGGTCGTATGCCAGCAGCGGACGATCAGATCGGATCGCAAGCGAAGGTCCGCGGGGTACCCCCCCCCCGTAAGTTGGAAGGCTGGGCACGATGGTGGTCAGGTTCTCGACACAACTGTGTTCGATTTTGAACTTGACTCCACCACATCTTGATCGCCCTTGTGATTGTCTGTACCATGTGTTCAGCCGATCGCTTGCTGGCGATATGCCACCGTCGCGCTCTGCTTCTGGCCCAGCATGTTATTGAACGATCGGAACACCTCGGCCATAAAACCGGGTTCCCGATCGTGTCTGATAACCTCGCTGGAACCGAACCTTCTGAATACGCATTCTTCATAACTCTGGGCGATCTGCTCCGCAGATCGGGATGCACTAGCCTTAGCAATCACCAGACCAGTGAACAGGTCGACCCAGATCAGCAGCTTAGTGTTGCCGCTCGTCGATCTGGGCAGCAACGGTATGTGGTCCATTGCTATCACCTGGAATGGGTAAGTGGCCTCGATATTCCCGGGCGATCGCCCCTTGATTACCGGCCTGCCCTTTCCGGTCTCGCAATCAGTGCAACAGCCCACATATTTCTCCACGCTCCGAAAAAGTCCTCTCCAGTGAAAGTGGGCCCTGATCTTGTGATATGTCCTGCCTACGCCCTGATGTCCCCCTTCTAGACTCACATGATAGTGATGAAGGACATCCAGCTGCAGCAACTCAGGGATCACCAATTTCGCCAGTCGGTCTCGATCGGCACTGTCTTGGTCAACATCGCGACAGTAATATAGCAGTCCATTGACATCCACATCGTAGCTGTCAGCGATCTTGGCACACTCTTTCGCTTGATCATTAGTCAACTTGGCCAATTCACCGCGCAAGTATGCTTTCAGGTTGACGATCCACTCTTTTTCGTCCTGCGCCTTGAGGATCCGTTCTGCTCTTAGCTGTTGCACAAAACGCTCACTCAGCCTTTCCTTCGGGAACGATCGGCGAGACTTCTGAGTCCGCGATCTAGTCGCAGCCATCACATGCACCTGGTCGGGTCTATTCTCGGGCTTGATCACCTCCGGGAGCCTGTTTATATCCATTATCTTGAGTAGAACGGCCTCCTCGGTGATCGCCACCCCGATATGGTCCCGCATGGCCTGGGTCGCGAGATGGTCGGCACTTCTATTACAATCCCGTTTCACGTGCAATAGCTCGTGGTTGGGATAGTCTTTTAACGCCTTTATCACCCGGTCGTTTACCAACTTCAGCCGTGGTGCCTTGCAGTCGATCTACCCAGTGATCTGCCTTATCACCAGGTTGGAGTCACTACATAGGATGATCCGACCTTTCTTCTGTGGTGACATCAGGTCGAGACATAGAAGAGCCCCCGATATTCCGCCTCGTTGACCGTTATGTCCGGCGTGAAATCGGCGGCGGCTGCAACTATAGACCATTGTGGTAACTTCGACAGTATGGCGCTATAGGAGCCGACCCGTCAAAACTCAAGACCAGGAGTTCTTCATCCCGATCGACGGTCGGTGGCGGCCGTGAGATAGACTGTCGAGGTTGTTTTCTTGGGGCAATCGCCATCAGAGCTTCATCCACTTCAGAACGAGTTGTGATGCTGTCAGCCAATGTGCCCAGTATCTCTTCCTCCCCTTTGACGCACTTGACGACCTTGAGGGACCACTGTGGCAGGATCGCTGACCATCTGCCGATCCGACCGTCCATCCCATTGGCTGATAGCAACGAGGCCAATGTTGACTTCCTTGAGAGGACCTTTACGGTTCGGCCGACCAGCAGGTTATAGCACACATCCAAGATCCGTAGTAATGCCAGAACTTCTTTTTCGACGATTCCATAGTGACTTCGTTCGGCTTCAATGTCCGGCTCATAAAAGTGACCGGATGGTACACTCCATCATGTTCTTGCGCTAGAGTAGCAGAAATGGCCCACTTACTATCATACATAATGACGGTCAGCATTTTTTCCGGATCGAAGTACCTGAGAATCGGTTCCGTCGCCATCTTAGCCTTCAACATACCAAAATCAACCTGTTTACGCTTCATATAGTCGTCTGCCTCCATCGGCGGCAATTCTACAGCCCGATCAGAGTCGCAGCCCTCTCGTAAAGTTGCCCGATCTGCTTCGCGCAACATATGATAGTCGACTTCCCGGAGCTCGTACAGCACGGTCGCGTAGACCGCGAAGTCTTCAATGAAGCGGCTGTAGTAATTCAGGCTCCTTAGAAAGGACTGCATTGCCTTCAGATATCGGGGAAACGGGAGGTTGCTCAGTGATTCCATATCCTTTTGTAGATCGTCCCAGGTGACTTCGGGCGGATCGGCATACACTTCAGGAAGGTCTGCCATCTGGCTCTCCAGCTCCTGAATGTACTGATCCCCGCCCTCATGTATGCAAACTTGGTCATCTTCTGGGGTGACATCACCCGACCCGTACCGATCGGCTGCACACTGCTGTTCCCGGTCGGCGGTCTGCTCTTCAACAACATCGACATATTTAGGCGCGCCATCGTGGTCCGCCCCAGCAATCCCGTGTTCTCCTTTCTCCGTTTCTGGTTCCGGCTCCTCTGTCGCCTGTTCATGTTAAACCACCATGTTGACAAGCCTTGGCTCATCTGCTTGATGGTCCACCGTGTCCGGCGACTGCGGCGCCTTCTTCGGAACAGCATCTTCTTCGGGGTTGCATAGCTGGGTCGTTCCACCATAGGTGAGGTATCTTCTTCCACCGGGCCATCATTGCTGACCAGATCGGTGGTCGCTTGGTATGCCAAGTTCTGCCACTCAACATACCGTCTCGATCCGATCGAGACGAACCCCGCCTTTCTTGGCACCTTCCCTTCCGCTAGCCACATGCCAACAATAGCGTTGTTGTCGGGCGTAAGCGGATTGTCACCGATATTGGTGAGTCGAACGTACTCAAACCGGCCGGCGCTCTTCACAAAGGTCGGCACCCACCGATCGCCCCTGGTCACCCATAACTTACTTGATCTGAAACCTTTATCGACCGGGGTATCGGCAGACCGACCGACTGGGATAGTGAGGTCTTGGTCCCACCGGACCAGATCGGTATACGAACCATACAGAGGTCTTCGACCAGCCAACTGGACCTGGACCTCATCCGGGAGTGTAAGCACTCCATGTGACAGGTCTAGGCGAATACCAGCTGGGACCATGAAATCCATTCCTAGTAAAGCGTCTTGACCAGCCAACTTGCCAACCCAAGCGCTGAAAAAGTAGACCAGCGATCCCGACAAAGTAATTTTCACAAACGTTCTTCCTTCGGTCATATAAGAGTTTTCACCGATCCCGACGCATTCTTGTCTCTGGGTATCGTCTATACGACATCCGACCTTACGAGCAAAGGCGGAGTCGATTATCGATACTTCAGCTCCAGAGTCGAACAACATCGTCGCTTTCTGGTTATTAATATTTCCACAGGCTTTCGCCTTATATCGGGCGCGTGATACTTCCAGTATCCGCGAGACTCCCCCGGCAGCAAATCCAACTTCATGACCACCTTCGATCGGGAATACTCATCGGTCTTAAGACTGTAGACCGGATGATCTCGACCGACGCGATTGCGAATAGAACATGTATTGTCGGTTTTATTCTCCTTGCCGACATATGCATAGTTGCCAAACGTAGACCGCTCGGCTCGATCCAGATTCCAACCTGGCGAGCGTTCTAGTTTAACATCTTTTCCACGTCCGGTGGAAGCATCCCCGCGTGCTTGTTCGGCACATACCATTTGCGCATCAGATTGAAAAACTCTTCCATATTGCACTGGCCGGCCTCGTGGATATCTCCACATGACTTGCACACGAAAAGGCAGTGATCGGTGGGGTGGACGCGTCTTTCACACTTCTTGCAGGTCAACTTCTTCCAGAAATCCCCACCGTCATGCTTACTCGACCCGCAGTGAACACACTTCTTGCGAGGTCGGTCCGGGTCAGACTTGTTCCCGCTCCTGCCCTTCCGATCTGACTGGTCAGGCGTCGATCGGGCTCTTGGGGCGGATTCCGTAATGCAAACGTGGCGGCACTGGTCTTCCTCCGATCCTGGCTGGACAGGCCGCTGCTTTCCTCTTCCGACCCAGTGCTGTCTTCCGTCACAATCGCTTTGACAGCACGGGCCGATCTAGTAAAGGGCCTCTTCACGGGGTCGGCCTCGGTCTTGGATCTGTAACGACCTAATCCAACGTCACCCTTTGATCTCATGCTGCGGGATTGTTGCAACGTTCGCAACGTCTTATCCACTTCTCCCACATCCTTTAGGCGCAACAGGGTGAGCTGATCTGCCAGCTCCTGGTCATCAAGGGTACTAATATAGTGACCCACGTGTTCCAAAGAGGCACCGGTCGGCAGGTTGCCTTCCTTGATCACTATGCCGGCGCGAATTGCAGCCACGTTCAGGCGGTGCAAATACTCGATCGGCGTCTCGTCGCCCCGCTTCTGCATATGGTGATACTTGCAGGCGGTAGAAAATCCGGAATTGCAGTACTGCCCTTCAAATTCTGCACATAGCAGATCCCAGTCAGACCGGACATCCCGACCCAACTGCTGGATCCAGTTCGCAGTGGATCTTTTTAGCAGATCCCTGAAGATCAGACACCGTTCGTTTCTTGGTGTCTGATCCCGTAGGAAAGCAGACTTGACCCGACCAAACCACGACCTGGCTTGCTCTTCGTCGGCGTCCTTGCCGGTAAAGTCTTTAAGGTCCGTAGTCTCAGCCATACGAATACGTGGGATCGAGGCAGATCCAAGATCATATGCGGTCGTAGGAGCTAGGT
>CM047587.1:15042543-15122215 GCA_026184515.1 Peronosclerospora sorghi | reverse complement strand
CGATCTCCCAAGAAACGTTCCATCATCGCTTTGAACATGGCTTGGACGTTGGCTTGGGTCATGGGCAACGTGTTGGTATCCTCCTTTGGAGGTACTGAAGCCTGTGGGGGCACCTGGGGCCCCGACTGGCATTCAGCCCCTTGTTGCCGCACGTCCTTTTTATGCTCCCATAGGGTCTGGTCCGACCCCATGGTAATCCGCTCGACACCGACCTCCAACTCCGATGAGTTATCCGAGGCAAGTGGAGACTGATATAACGACTTATCGTCGGAGCACGCATCATCATCCATTTCAATAGTCTCAGTGACCTTCAATGCCGCGGTGGGAGTTGGGCGGCGGACCGCCCCCACCAACGGCACCAAATGGTTGTGGAAGGTCTACATCGACATCTCCAACCTCCAAGTATCCATATCGAAGAGTTTCTGCACGTTGGCGAGATTTCGCACCTTCATGCCAACCTCGGACTACATCGCTAGCAGATTCCTCACCAATGGCAACGGTCGGTCGCTTCGGATCGGCTCGTTGGTGGGTCCGAGAAGTCGATCGGGGATTTGGGGGTCTACTATTTGCATGACCTGGTCTTCGCGAATAAATCGCTTCAACTCATGAATGTAGTACATCATGGTCAGGTCTTCTTCTTCGATGAGCCCATCCCCGACCTGCGACTTCTCTTCCAGGTCGTCTTCTTCGGACGGCATTCTGAGCCTCTTCTTGGGAACCTTGGGGGTTGGCTTGGATCATTCCGATTAGGCTCCATGTGGTTTTTGCTTTTTATTTTCTTCTCATCCAAACATTCATTCAAATACATAGGATCAGGACAAAAGTCCTGATCCTTTACGGAACTATAGCAAGACCTGCTATAGTCCCTATCGGCTCCGGTGGGAGCCTTATGGGGAGGAAAAAACTTATTAATCCCGATCCGGTTCTCCACCCGGCCAGATCGGACATCGCCATCCTTATTAACAACAAAAACATAAGGCGATAGCCGTTCCTTGTGTTCTCTACAGAACGATTCCACATTCAATTCCTTGTAATCAATCCTTTGCTGAATATCGCTGCGGTGATATCCACGATCACCAAGTGATCCGGGCACGCGCACCATTGTGGTGGAGTCAATTCGAAATCGAACACCGAAGTGTCGAGAACCTGACCTCCATCGTGCCCGGCCTTCCAACTTACGGGAGGGTACCCCGCGAACCCTCGTCTTCGATCCGATCGGATCGTCCGCTGCCGGCAGACGAGCGATCGTCATCACTGGACGCCTGGTACGATTCTTTTCGCATCTCACCTTGTGTACCCGATGGATTGGGCTGGTAACACACTCGGTGGATCGGTGATTGGTACTGAATTGTGGTCTAAATACGGTAGACCGTGCTGGGTGATGTACCCGGGGCGGAACTCTTCACCCTGGGTACGGGTATACCGGTTATACTCGAAATTCGTATACTCCCAAGGGCAGATCGCTAACCCGATCGTAAAGCCCGGCCAATATGGGAGATAAACTCCGGTAATCCAAAGAGGTCCAATAATCCAATCCAATAGGGAGATCCAATAAGAACGTGACGTAATCCACGAACGATATCGCCACGAAATAATCCAATAGGTGAAATAACACGTTCCAAACGTGTGCAACTTAACGTTGGGGGTCGACCAAAGTACGCTCCCGTCGAGGGACTTCGGCGGGCCAAATGCGTCTATAACGCGTCCCGGCCGGGTATAATGAGCTGGATCGGATTACTCAACCCTCCGCTCCCAAAACACTCTGCGGCGTGCAGAGGCGACTAACGCGTAAGGTGAAAACGATCCCGGTTGAGCTGGGGGTCCAACGGTCACTTAAGCGAAGCTAAAAGCCAAAGACCTTTACGAAGCAAAACCCAAAAGAAAGCAAAACCCAAACTTGGCAAATCCCCAACTACTACCTACCCCCTATAGTCCCCAATATGTACCAAACATGAAGATATGTAGTACACGCAATCTCATGTGACCTACCCGAATTTGTGTCCTGGACACCCCTTGCACATGACTGACCCAAAAACCTCTTGACTTTCCACCAATCCGATCGCCGACATGCCGATCGGTCCATTGTTGACCGGAACCGACCAAAATTCTTGGGTCCGCTTCACGACAGAGATGCAAAAAGAATCGGACCAGGCGTCCAGTGCTGACGATCGGTCGTCTGCCAGCAGCAGACGATCCGATCGGATCGAAGACGAGGGTTCGCGGGGTACCCCCCCCCGTAAGTTGGAAGGCCGGGCACGATGGTGGTCAGGTTCTCGACACTTCGGTGTTCGATTTCTAACTTGACTCCACCACAAGCCCGTCGAACGCGCTGATAGACCGTCCCTCTAAAGCTTGTGTCCGGAATACAAGGTATTTTTGGGTATTCTATTGACAAATTAAGCTTAAGGAGGCTCTGTGATCGGATAGTGAAGATTTCCGCTGCCTGATCGAGTACCCCTTCGCCGATCAACTCCTGATCGACACACTGCGACTCGTGACCCGACTTAGCTGCTCACAACTCGCGCCAACTAGCTGATCAGCGACTTTTAGCATCTGATCGCGCCTGATCGAGTCTGATCACCGCTGATAGACGACTCTTAGTTCCTGCCCAAGCCTGATCACTGTTGATCACACCTGATCGCACGTGTTTCGAGCTTGATTGCGCCTGATCATTTCCTTATCGCATCAGTCGACTCATCACAAGTCAACTCAGTCTTGCCACAAGGAATTGTAGTGTGCCATCCGCGCCACCTGGAGAGCGACCCACGCCTAAGCCATCGGGTACACAAGGTGAGCAGAAACACATGCAGTCAAGGACAACCGGAGGAACCCCTTCGTCAGTCGGCAGTCTGGGCGCCGTGGTACCGCCTGATCAAGCCTCAAAAACTTTGATCAGCCGCTCCAGCCCGGATCTTTGGGTGACGCGGGATATCACCGCGATTCTACGCAAGATGGCGCTGATGTGGACGTGAAACGGAAGCAGAAGCAGAAGTGAAGATAAAAGTGGAAAAGGAGGATATGGTTGTGACGATGGAAGGCAGTTCGCCGTCGTCATGTCTGAAGAAGAAAGGAAATGCTGATTATCAGGACCTGGGGAGGTATCCTGATGAGATAAAGGAGGAGAAAAAGCTCCAACCACCTCCCACGGCTCCTTCGGGAGCTCCTGCGGATCATAACTTGCGTTATGATCCGCCAATTACATATGCATATGCTGATCTGGATTGGAAGCCGTTGGTGAAATACTACGACCCAGGCCGACCGAAGGCGTTGCTGAAGGCGCCGGGTTCGGAAAGTGATGAAAGGCGACCAAGTATGCCACCATGGGAATCCGATTTGGAAAGGACGTTTTATATGAAGGAGCTGAAGAATTTCTTATTGATGAATTCAATTGTGAGCCTACTCGGGGTCACGATCAGTGGAAAACTGAACGAGCCGATTAGTCGACCAATAACAGACGAGAAGTACAAGCTATAGATATTGGTGTTAGGGCTGAAACGCCTGATTAAGCAAGCTGGTCTGACTACAGGCGCTTACGATGCCGAAGAAGTGTTCGATCTCGACCCTGAAGACTGTGGGTACCTATAGTAGGTCAATCTGCTAGGGTGGATCCACCGCGTCCTATGCTGACGATTAAAGCGGGCCCGTCGATTAACGTGGCAGAACACACGGGACCATCGTGTTACGAATCTGCCCCTTCTGAAGGAGATGAACCTGAAGAGGAGTCGAGTAGTCCTGGAAGTATGGAGCCCAAGATCACCAGGATGACAATTTGCCAGAAGGATGAACCCAAGTTTTCAGTTATCAAGAGGGAACCGTAATCAGTCAAGACAGACGATGATCGATCATCGCAGGGCCCACAGCTGCAAAAAAATTTCGACAAGGCCATGAAACAGTTTTTGGCGGAAGAAAGAGGCAAGTCGACACCTGCAGTTGCTCGCACAAAAAGTCCCCAACCCAAGCCAGGAAGTGTTACGACGGTGAAGGACGTGGATATGGATTCAGTGCATTCGCTCCTTGATTGTCAGTCAAGGTCAAGAAGATTGGCCACGGTTAAAGATGTTGACACGGAATATGTATATTCGCTCCATGATCAACAATCTCAGCGTGATTACATTGACCCAGACGATCCAATCACTCTGCCTCAACAAGTCACGGTTGCGACAGCGTACCATGAAATGCCTGAACAACAGCCTATTCTCAGGATTCGGATGTCGGCGATCAGTGATCTTAAAGAATTTTCAGGGAAGGAAGTGGATGAAGATCAAGCGCGGAATCGGATTAGTCGTTTGAAGTCGGCATTTATGCGTGACCAAGCCTCCGACCCAGAAAAGTGCTTAATTATGGGTGATTTACTAAAAGGACCAGCACGCAATTGCCATCGCCAGCTGAGTAGAGCTGCTCGATCAAGTTGGAAAAGTCTCGTGGATGAGTTTGAAACTCAATACTGTGGAAGTGGTCAATAGGCATCCCGACAGTATTATTACACGAAGCAGAGATCGGATGAAACTTCTATTGAGTATCTTCACCGGTTGAATGGGGCGGGAATGCAAGCCTTGTTGCCGTCCAGGGATGGATCGTCTACGATCTTAAGCGAACACGTGCAACATTTTTTGGACACATTGACTAATCGCGAATTCGCTGATCAACTAGCACTTCTGTGGTTGGATAACGCCATGGATTTGGAAGAGACGCTGCGGGCTTATGCACGCAATAATTCGTGCCAGCCAACGGCGGCGGTAGGCACCAGCCGATTCCGCCAGAAATTCGGCGATGATCGAGCATCTGCCCCGGCGCGGAAGCCTAAAGCAGTACGTGCGATCGAGGTGATGTCTGGTAGTGAAGAATTAAGTGCCGATGACAGTGGAAGCGATAGTGATCAGCGCCGTTACATGATTTCTGCCATGCGCGATCAACAAGTGACGCATGATCAACCTGGTGAGCCCCAATCTGGCAAACGAAGTGAATCAAGTGCAGTCATTGTGGATCGATCAGGCACGATAATTTACGTTGCTGGAAGCGCCTGACCTGTCTGAAGTGTGTCAAGACGGGACATCCGACCAATCAATGCTTATACGTCTACCGAGCATGCGGCGAAGTTCACGATGCGGGCAAGTGCCCTATGGAATAATTTTACGATCGCATCCGCCAGTGGTACAATCCCACCAAGAATGCTGGAATGCTGCCCAGGTAATCCGAAGATTTATTAAACTAGGACGCTCGCCAGGTTGGAGTCTGGTACGATACGAGCGTTCTGGTCTGTGTAATTTTGCATATGTGTATAAGAAGAGAGCTGATCAAGCAGCAGAAAGAGATAATGAAAAATGTGATCAGCCTGATTTACCACGTTGGGCTAATTTCCGTATTGATGAGTTTTCTCGGTAGCCGGTGATAATGGAAGTTGATTTACTTCCGGCTGAATCACGTGGATATTGGAAGTACCACTCACCAAAGAAATGGTTCAATCAAGCCAAGGCGAGCGGTAAAATTAATAACGAACGTGCCACGTTATTATTTGATTCTGGTGCCGAAGTGTCGATCATCAACTCAGCCTTTGCTCGTAAGGTGGGTTGTCAGATAGACACGAGCCAAACACAAGAATGTGTCGGCATTGGAGAAAGTGCATACCTCACAGAAGGGCGCACTAAAATCAAGATTACGTTAGCAGGCTCGTTGGTTTATTATTTCCATGCATGGGTGCGCAAAATTGTTGGTCAAGATGCTATATTGGGGATGGATTTTATGATACCAGCTGTTGTTCGATTGGACGTCGCCCATAGTGCACTAAGTCTGCCTGATAAGGTGATCATCCCATTATAAGGGCGTCGACAGTTGTACGGATCAAGTGGAAATTAGATGAAACTTGATCAGTACGAACAGATCCCAGTAGGTTGATCTGCTGAGGTTGGGATTCACGATCAACGATCTCGGAATTTGTGGATTACTCGTGGAAAAGATTGGGTCCCAACTATCACTAGGGGCGTGGGTAATTTACGGTATCTGCGTATTACGAACGTCAATTATCATCCTATCATCGTACAAGACGATACGATTTTAGGTATCTGGATGAACAAGATGACGTGCCCCGTCGCCCTGGATTTATTTCGGTGGGGTCCAATCGCTATAGGGGGTGGTAAAATCTCGCGTATCAAGCTTCTACCGATTCTGTACATGACGATCAAGAAAGTGTCGATCAAGTTCCCCTAGTTGAGAAGGATTATCCTACTCCTCCAGTATTTTAGTACGTTCTACAGACCCGATCGTGACATCTGTGGCATTAGTAACCGGAGGGTCGCAAAAGGTGCAAGAAGTACAAGAGAAGTGCGATCAGGAGCCGAGGGTGAAAGGTCCGACCCTGGATCACGAAGTTGAACAACCTGTTACAAGATATGAGCCTGATCAATATATGTGTGATCACCCCCTCTCAGCCGATCATAGTGAATTTGGTGTGATTCCCATCGATGATCAAGTTTGATACCATGAAGGCGGAGATTTGTACGTGAAAGAATTGGAGAAGCAGCTCGCTACGTTGCCTGAAGTGTCCGCAAGTAACGAACAAGTGACTAAGGATGATTTTCAAGTTGGTGATCCATTGATCAACGCAGCAAAGAAAACTGATCATCCTCGCGATATAATTTGAGCGAAGAAACATCTGTTGATCGGGAAAGGAAACGCGCTGCCTCCTGCTGCACGTAGAGTTGTTTGTGATATCGATGTAGGCAATGCACGCCCGATCGCTCAAAAGTGTCGGAAGGTTGCTCCACAGTTTCGTGAGAAGTTATCAGCCTTGATCAAGGGGATATTGGCCACGAAGATCATCCAGCTGTCTACTTCACCCTGGGAATCACCTATAGTGATCATTGTGAAGAAGAATGGGGTTGATATTCGCATGTGTATCGATTATCGCGCGGTGAATCAACTCACGCGTTTGATGGTGTACCCAATGTCCCTGATCTCTGATCTACTCGAATATTTGGATAAGGCGTTGTTGTTTTGTTCTTTGGATATGGCGATCGGTTTTTGGGTCGTGTCTTTGACCGACCGAGCACGTCATATTTCGGCTTTTCTCACTCCGTTTGGATTGTTTGAATGGAACTGGATGCCCTTTGGCCTAAAGAATGCTCCGCAGATCTACCAGCGGTTAATCGATAATGCATTATACGGGTATCTCAAGGTTAAGGACGGTGCCGACGAATCGGCTGATGTATTCACTGTTGGAGAGCCTGACCAGACACCGGGCCCGTCTGTTCTGCAGCGGCGATCATATATCGATGACATTTTGATCCCTGCACCTACATGGACTACCCTGTGTGATAAGGTGCGGAACCTGTTGGAAAAGTGCGATCAGTGGAACTTGTTGATCAGCGTGGCTAAATCGTACTGGGGGGGAAGTGAAGTTCCTTATTTAGGGTATCACGTCTCTAGCCGCGGTTTGGAAACAAATCCGAAGAATCTGGATGATCTGATCGATTTGACTTTTCCTGGTCCCTTACGTGCTATGCAATCGTTTTTGGGGAGTCTGAATTATTACCGTCGATTTATTGAAGACTTCGCCATCTATGCTGCTGTGCTCTACGAATTACTAGAGATAGATTATCAAGAGTTAAAGAGCCGATAATCGATTAAAGAGAATCCAGATCACGAAGATGACCGGTTGATCAGAGCGAAAGTGGCATTTAGTATGCTGAAAGCGAAGATTGCGTCAGCCCTAACCCTGCGCCATTTCGATCATGCCAAAACGCCGGTGATCGTGGTTTATGCTAGCAAGTGGGCTGTGTCTGCCGCGTTGGTACAAGAATATGATCAAGTGTATTGCCCCGTCGCATTCTCCCGCCAGACAATAAAGAGCGGTGAGCTGAATTACAGCCCCGTCGAAATGGAAGTTCTGGATCTTCTGCGAATTTAGGACGTCTACTTTACGGTGCTGGTCGGAAAGGCGATCACTGTCTTGTCATGTCGATCCACGTTGAAGTGGTTATTGACATCCAACGGACTAGACGAATGATTGGGCAGATGGGCTGCGATCTTATCACAATGGGACCTGGAGATCAAGAAATGTGTGCATGGAGAAGAGGAGGTACTAGGGGAGTTAGCTGCAAGTATCACTCCTCGCGTTGAAAATGATGAAGCCCTGATCGCGATTGCACCGAAAAAACAACCGCGGCAGATGATTGAAGTACCAACTCCTACGGTTGAGAAAGGCGAAGATCTCTACGTGATCAGTTTCGATGGATCTGCAAGTGTTAAGCGAAGTGTTGGAGCGTTTGGTGCTATCGTGTGAAAATTAACAAAGTGGAATATTAGATCGCGATTGCTGATCATGCAGATGACATCACAGGGAATGAAGCTGAATACCATGGATTGCTTCTAAGCTTGAATCTACTGTCGCGATATCCCAAAGGAAGGGTGATCGCGTGTGGAGAGACTCGAATTTGGTGATCAGACAAATGCGTGGTGAAATAGAGTGCAAGGCGCCGAGATTGCAAGTATTGCAGCAGCGTGCGCTAAAAGTCCTTCGCGAATGGCTTGATCATGACCTAGTGCACGCAAAAGAGAGTGGCATAAGATTGCAGATCATATCACCACGATGGCCATGAAGGGCGAAACAAGATGTGAGATTGATGACGAAAAACAGCTGGAAGAATTGTCCGATCTCAACTGATTGTCGGAAGTGATCACGTAGAATAAATCTCCCACTGTCCCGCAAGTGATGGTTACGACGCGATCCCGTAACCTCCGTCAAACGCGATCGTCAACGTGGCCCGAAGTATCCATAGAAGGGATAAGGGCGGAACGTATGAAAAAGGCGCAAGACGAAGAGAAGTGGATCTGTGATTTGCGATGTTACTTGCATGGGAACGTTTCACAATTGAGCACAGACGAGGTAAAAGATTGTGCAAAATCGCCGACAACTTCGATGTCGATGATCAAGGGTTGCTGATCTACTGTGGAAGTACGGCTAAAGGAAAATCCAGGAGTGATCAAGATGATCGAGACGATCGACATTCTTCGATCAAGCTGGTCTTAGCTGATACCCTACATGCGGATGTCCTCCACCATTATCATGTGAGTTTGGAAGGAGTACACCAGGGAATAAGGCGTACATATCAGCGGATCAGACGATATTTTCATTGGAGTGGTCTATTTCGAAGCGTGCAAAGATTTGTTGGGAAATGCGTAGATTGTGAGACGGGGAAGGGCCAACCTACGATCAAGGGCATGTCGCCTGGGAACATTGAGGCTAAGTATCCATTCCAAGTGATAGCCATGGATCATATCCCGTCGCTACCTCGCTCAACGGATGGACATACGTAATTGTTGATCTGGACTGATCTGTTCACGGGTATGGTGATCGCGAAATCTAGATCGTCTCGCACGGTGCATAAAGTCGCCGAAAATTATGAAGAATGCGTATTTCGACGATTTGGAGCTAGTGAGGTGATCAAGCATGATCGAGAGCCCGGTTTTATGTCCGAAGTATTTCGTGCGTTCAACAAGATCGTGGGACAACGACAGAGTGCCACTATGGCATACCGTCCACAGGCGAACGGCAAGGCGGAAAAAACGGTGCTGACGATTACACGGGCGATCAAGATGTATGTATCAGATGTCTTCAGAAGGATTGGAGCTCGTACGCAGAGAGACTGGTATTCGCGCTAAACTCAACCCCTGATCGCATTCGTGGGGAAAACCACTTTATTTGGCGTAGGGTGGGACGCGCGATCATCGTTGGAATCAAAATTACAACTAGGTGGAATCCGGCGTAAAGACCGGGATGCTCGTCGGTGGAGATATAAGTTGCAGAAAGACTACCGTTACGCCCTTGATCAAGTGAGCACTCGATTGCACCAAGAGATGGCTGATCGAGCTGAGAAGCACAATGATCAAGTGACATCACACAAGATCGATTCTGGATCAAGGGTCTGGTTATATCTCAATCGGGTGAAAGAAGGGTTCGCGAAGAAGCTGGCGCACACGTGGAATGGACCCTTCAGAATCGAAGAGGTGATCGGTGATCATGCGGCGAGATCGGTTACAGCTGGCACCGACTATCGCATATTCCCAGTGGTGCACCTGTCCAAGCTGAAATTGGTCAAGGAATTTCCAGATCGCCCTACTACTGTTCTAGCAGCTGGGGTAAAAGATCGTTTTGATTTCGATGAAGCTTTGCTACTCGAAGACAGCTGGGATAGGACACTAGATCCAGACAAATTTGAAGTTGATCGTGTCACCGATATCCAATCTGGTCGAAAGACTTGGTATGGAAGAACGTTACGCGAATATCAAGTCTGCTGGAAAGGTTATGCCGAGTCGTCATGGGTAGCCGAGGCAGATCTTAACTGTGATGCTCTGATTAAGGAGATCGAAAGGAAGATGATCAACATACATCTGTTTGACGTAATGCAAGTAGACGAAGAGTCTAACTAATGCGTGATCGGCGGACTGATCATGGAACTACGATCGAAGAACCTCCGATTGAAGAAGAATGATTGATGAAACTCACAAGTGATAAAGAAATGATGATTGAATTGAAGTGGTGTATTTACGATGGATATTGCGAATTATGGTGATGGAGTAACGGCAGATGAGCCGACGGAAGACCGATTTATGTTATACATTGAAAAGTAACGAAGAAACAGTTGGAAATGGCATGATCAAGAGTGTTTAATGGTTAAAGAAGAAGTGATCAGCCGACTAATCAGACTCATAAAACTTACGCCAAATGCGAGGTATTTTCCGGCCAGGGTGATTCTCAGGATAAAGGCGATATTGGATCCGCCAAGGTTTATAGTCATCAACCTCATGCGGCGCGTCTGACAAGGTCCAAGGTGGCGGGTCCGATAGGAACCCCGGGTACCACGCCCCATCGTCGGCCAGGGCATACCTCAGGGGACGGTTTAGAGCACAATGGAAGATCGACGGGTCCAGGAAAATGTCGAGATTACACTTCCCGTCGATCATGCCCTGCAAGAATTATTCCACGACTCTCTTCCATGATGCCCCGGCACGACTTCTGCGCTGACGTCGACCTTGGTAATACTCTCGGAAGAAGTCATCGTTCTCAAGGAGGCCTTTATCGATGGGTAGATAATGTGTAGACTCCCAGATCGCTTGCGCGTGATGGTTGAGAAACGACCGGTACTTCTCTTCAAAGTCGGCAAACCAGCCGACGGAGAGAAACGAGACGGGTGGCAACACGGTCTTGAAGATATCCCAGGGGCATTGAGAATATAACCGCTCTACCTCCGGCTGGGTGATCAAGTGACAAAACCACTTATCAGCCAAAGGTGCGTGCGTGGCGACTGGGAACATCCATCCTTCGGGGCGTGTCAAGTAGTCAAAGACCACTTGTGCCGAGACGCTACGCAGATCGAAACCACTAAGTTGACTTGGAGTCCACGGCAAGATGTCTTCGTCTACTGCACCATCAGGCACCATGATCAACGACTTCAAATCACCCGTACGAGGAAAAAGGAACCCGGCAGATCGTTGATCAATCGGACCCTCGCTCCCGCACTCGCTGTTCGTCGGAGTGGATGGAATTGTGGCAATCAGGTCAGGGGATCCACCTTGATCGTCCTGATCAGGACTTGGAGAATGATAATCCTCCGACTTCTCCTCCGAAATGGGAGGAAGGAGGCGTTGCCGCTTGTACCGAGATGGAGATCGTGAACGTTGAGTACGTATTTTAGACGAAAAAGCAAATCGGCTGATCGATTTGTCCGGAGAATCATCTTGAAGTCCAGCAGGCGATGCAGCCTGATCATAACCTGTCAACCGGGGTGATCTGCATCTGAAGTGGAATGCCAGCCAACTGGGTTTGGAGGTTCGAGTGGAATGAGCATAATTGCATAACTTCATCTCTAGCCTGTTGCAGCTGATCGCGCAGCGCGTCGCGATCTGCAGATACGGTATTGAAGCGGCACCGCGCTGCGGAAAGCTCCTTCGTCAACTGGGAATTATCGGCGTGAAGATCCTCCAGATCGGTCTTGATGGCTGACACCCCATCGACACGGTCACATATCTCCTGCATCTGGGCAATTATAGCGGTATATTCGTCCATCTGCAGGCTATTGGCTGCATTTTATTTCCGGAGGCGATCGCCTTGACGCTTGCGTCTTTCAGCCTCGGAGTTGAGCTTGAGTGCCTGCTCGACCAGGCGCTGATTATTGGAAACGGCCTGATCGTACGCTTCTTCTAGCACGCTCACACGCTGCTGGAGTTGATCAATCGTCGCTTGCCCTCGAAGTTCCGCGAGACGCGAGATCTCTTGTGTCTGATCAGCGATGGTATCTTCTTGCACCGATCGTAGATAGCGATCACGAACACGACCGCTCTCCAGATCGCGGATCTGAGCGCGTTGATCGGCTATGGTTGTCTCGGAGGCCCTTAACTTGTTCTTGAAATCGTTGACTGCAGCACCGAAAAAATCACGTAGGGGCACAAGCTGTCCACAGGCGGCCCGCTTGATCTCGGCCTCACGAAGCGCCACGTTGCGGTTGGCGCAAGCGAGCTCCTGTCGAAGCATCGAGACAGTGTCTTTGCTTACCGCGAGAGATTTGGATAGTACAACGATCTGCTCAACGCGTGCGCGGATCGTCTATTGCAGGCTGTAAGCTTGATTGATCGCGGCGATCATCTCATCAGCCTTGGCCCGATCTAGGACAAGAGCGTCATCTTTGATCGCTGGAGCACCGTCCGTGATGGATTGCACGATGGAAATGTGGAAATGCCTGATCAAGAGAGCCTGATCGCTAATGTCACGGTTGGAAGAGGATGAACGCTTGATCGCGATGGGCATACCACTAAACGGTAACGGCCTGATCGATTGTGACCTGATCAACGGGAGAAAGGCAGATTGATGGGTGCTGATCGCCTGATCGATGATGTCACGATTGATGGGTGTGGAGAACACGATCAACGGTGGCATGATCTACGGTAATCAACGGCATGATCGACCCCGCCCCAACCGTTGTACGGCTGGGACGAGATTCAGGGGCGGCTGTGGTGAAGTGTGCCATAAACTTGGAACCATTGTGGGCATAATTGTGGGTGTGACTGTGAGCACAACCGGTTGAGTAATTGCGTGTACTATTTTGTGTACTACTGTGTATACAGTTGTGTGTACAACTGTGGTGTACATGGACGGGACATAGACGGAGAATCGTGAGAAGGTACGATTAGGTACAGGTACCTAACGGACAGCGACGAACGACGGATAAATCAGGTCGACTGGTCGACGGAGTACGCTCGAATGGTTAGTTCTGATTGGTGGATATTAGGTAATTGGTAGTTCTTAGGATTTAAGCAATAGTAAAGTTCTCCTTTTGCGTCCAACCTCCTAGGACACCTACAGGGACGGCAACTTTGCGCCCTCCTCTCTTCTAAGCACCTCTACGTCGCGGGAGGTAGCACCTAGTGCGTTTTGGCCCACAGGCAGGCGTAGAGAGTTGAGAATTCACCCCGCAATTTCGCCCGCTGTGTCAGCGGTTCTTCTTCAAAGGTTTTTTGGTCTCGGGAACGTGATTGAGCAGTGTGCTCTCACCACTTCCCCTTTGGTTCACGTTTGGCCCCTAGCGTTCGGCTGCTGTAAGCGCCCCACGGGAACTTAAGGTGGGTTTAGTTAAAATTTTCCTCCCTCGTAGGTCTAGGCTAAGAATACATATCTATTGGGTATTCTGTTAGCTGAATAAGACTCCAGAGGCTCCGTGATCGGGCAGTGAAGACTTCCGATGCCTGATCAAGTACCCCCTTCGCCGATCAACACAATATCGACACTCTACAAACCGCGACCTGACTTCATCTGTTCGCAACTCGTGCCAAATAGTGCCTTATCGACTAGATCGATCAGATCGATCAGACCGATCAGTCGATCACGATCTATAATTGGCGACTATTGGCCCTGATCATCCCTTATCACCCCTGATCAACGACCAGATGCCCTGATCATCGACTATCTGCGCCTGATCAAGCCTGATCGACAACAGTCGCTTCATCACAAGTCATCTCAATCTTGCATCAAGGAATTGCAGCGTAACATCCCCGCCACCTAGAGAGCGACCCACGCCCAAGCCGTCGGGTACACAAGGTGATCAGGAACACAAGCAGTCAGAGGACAACCGGAGGACCCCCTTCGTTGGTCGGCAGTCCGGGCGCCACATCGGCCATTGGACTTGATCATCCTCTGATTATTGATCAGCGGTTCTGATCATCGACTATTTGTTCCTGATCAAGCCTGATAAAGCTTGATCGAGCCTGATCAATATTGATCGAGGCTGATCAATATTGATCAAGCCTGATCGCACCTGATCAGCACATCTGTCGATTCGCTACGAATTACCCCAATCTTGCATCAAGGAATTGCAGAGTAACATCCCCTCCACCTGGAGAGCGACTCACTCCCAAGCCGTCATGTAGACAAGGTGATCAGGAACACAAGTAGTCACAGGACAACCGGAGGACCCCCTTCGTTAGTTGGCAGTCAGGGCGCCGTGGTAACGCCTGATCAAGCTTCAAAAACTTTGATCAGCCGTTCCGTTGGTTTTTGGATCAAGTACCCCGGAAGTGGTACACCCATATCAGTACCTGCCAAGGTTCTCACTAAGCGATGGTCCACCGAGTGTGTATCCACCCATACCAATGGGGACACAAGGTGAGACGCAAGACAAATCGGACTCGGCGTCCTGCAGTGCCGATCGGGCACCCGATCGGCACCCAGGCGAATGTTCGCGGGGTACCCCCCCCCGTACGTTGATCGGCTGGGGACGATGGTGATCTAGTTCCGGACACTTCGGTGTTAGATTTCGAACTAGACTCCACCACAGGGGTGTTACATACGCATATTTAGGTGAGTCTGACGATTTTGCATGTAGTTTACATATTAGGTTTTTAATTGGATATTAAATATAGTGTTCGCTTTTCTTTGGTTCGCATAAGTCGCCACTCGTACCGCGGAGTTATTGGGAGCAGAGGGATAGCACGGTCCCATCTAGCTAAACTTTCCTGGCAAGACGCGTAACATACGCACTTGTCATGCCGGAAGTCCAACGACGGGAACGCGTAGGTACTAACTACACTCACCCTCAAGTCGCACACGTTTGGAACGTGTTTATGATCATTGTATTGGCTGGGTGTACGAGTAGCATTACGCGGTCCGCCCCAAATTTTCATTGGATGGGTCCCCACACTGCTACGCGTGGTCTGCCCCAGATTATTGGTTGGGTCCACACACCGCTTCGCGGTCTGCCCCTATTTTTCATTGCATTTGGAGTGACAATTTCTGCTCCATTTGCCGATCCGATTGTTTGGATTATTTTTCATTGGATATTGGTACAAATTACCCCAGCAGTGGTACCCTCTATTCTGGTACCCATCAAGATTCATATTGCGCGACGGTCCACCGAGTGTGTTACCACCCAACCAATGGGTACACAAGGTGAGATCTCAGAATACAAATCGGACCAGGCGTCCTGCAGTGTGGATCGGTCACCCGATCGGTATGCAAGCGAAGACTCGCGGGTTACCCCCCCCCCCCGAAAGTTGGTCGGCTGGGCGCGATGGTGGTCGAGTTCAGGACACTTCGGTGTTTCATTTCGAACTCGACTCCACCACACGAATATAAATAGCAAATAGGGCCAATGTCCCCCCTTTCTGATTACGGACACTAATGACATGTGATTGAGATAACTCGTCTTTAACGAGGAACTGTGCCGTCGTTCCATAGTACAGGGATTGCATATATTGAATAATCTGTTCGAAAAAACAATTTCGCCAAACGTGAAATACCATACAACTTGGCGAAGTCCAGTAATAAGATCCATTCACTATCGTTCGGGGGTTCATCAAGCTTGATATTCCTCGTTGGGGGTCGCCCCTGGTGCAGTGGTTTAGCACCAAATCTGTAATGGGGTGCCATTACATAATTGATATTCAAGTTAGAATATCACAGTTTATTTTCAGACGCGTTGTCTGAAATTTAAATAAGAGATTATAAGTTATTATAATCTAAGAAGGAAAAGTCGATTCGGTATAAATACCGAATCTTTCAGGTTAACTAATAGTACAGTTAGTTAAAGACTTGATATTATTATATTAATTTGTTAGTTACTATACTATTAGCCTCTAAACCACCCATTAAATAAACAATCTTAATTTTGCGTTCTTAGACCTAAGTGAATATTCATATATTTACTTTTAGTATAGGATTAGTTGTTATAAACTAATCCTGCCCTATTGTATTGCGCGCTTCCTCGCAAAATACAGTGTAAGCCAGTAACAGGATTAGTACTGTTACACCTGGTAGCACTTTGTGGTCCGTCTTAACGACCACAGTTCCGTTCTGCTAGTTAACTAGCGGAACGAAGATTAAGAGCCGCTCGGCATCATGTCGCGAGACATGACGACTGCCGAGCGAGAAAGAACGCTGGAAGAGGTGAATAAACACTTCCCTCACTTCTTGTCGCGTAGTAAAGACGCGACGGTGGAAATGATTCGGTCTATGGGGACCGACATCATTACCTTCCTCAAGAATAAGTCCCCGGAGGAAGTGGTACAGGTGGTGAATAGCTTTAGGCGAAACCACCTAGAAAAGCCAGAACGGCCCGCGCCAGAGGCAGCGCGGTCCGCATCAGCACCTACAACGCATAGCGTTGAAGTGGTAAAGGCGCGAGTACCGCCCTTTACCGGCGAAAGGGGGCGAGCCCCTTCGTAGATGGCTCGCAGAGGTGGAAGATGCCATCTCTGCGCAAAATATTGTTGACGAACGTCAACAGGCGTACTTCGCCACAACGTGTCTAGGCGGCAGAGCCAGGGCATGGGCGATGAGTCGCAGAGCCACTGATGACTCTGCGTTCCTTACTTATAAGGAATTAAAAGCTGAGCTAAAGCTCAACTTTGAAGCTCCAGAAATGGAGCTAAGTAGTCGGCAGGAGTTCATGGAACTCCGGCAAGGTAAGCTTGAACTTCAAGCTTACGCTCAGAAGACGCAATATTTGCTGTCAAATATTGTGTATGAGCCGGTACCCCTTGCTATGCAGGTCACTGGCTTCGTAAAGGGACTCAATGATGGTCCCGTCAGACAGAGTCTCTATCGGCACCCGCCAGATACTCTGAGGGATGCCATTGGTATGAGCATCCGTGAGGAGTTCAGCATGCGATCAGCGTCATCGCATGCTGGGTACAGCCGAAGGGCTCAACAGCCCTTCGCTTTTGACATGCCTCAACGGCATGTCAACAATCAGCAGTCAGGCAGACGAAGATCACACTTCGTCCCAAGAAACAGCCACCCGCGCCAGAGCATGGGCGGTGGAGGTCCAGAGCCAATGGACCTATCGGTTGCGGTTGCTTCGAACACGAAGCAACCAAAATTTAAGAAGAATATTCGCTGCAATAGATGCGCGAAAATGGGGCATTTTGCCCATGATTGTATGGCACCGCGTCCGGTCCCACGCAGTCAGCGGACGGAACCGTCCGCTGCACGGCGACACCAACAGGGACATCACCCTGTTGGTGCAAAAAACGAGAATCGCCAGTAGGGGCGGGGCGCCCTAATGGGAATGTTATCCCACATGCCGACATAGGGCATGTGAGGGTAATAGACCCAGACGGGAATATGTCCTGTCAAAAGGTGCAGGGTGATGGTAAGCATCTTATCACCCTGGAGGTTAAGCCGCACGGGAACGATGTCCCCATGCGAGCTTTGTTTGACACAGGAGCGTCAAACAATTTCGTTAGAACTCAGAGTCTAACGCTGTTGAGCTTCGTGGAGGTAGAGACTCCACGAAGTATGTTGTCAGTCCGGTTAGCAACAGATGCAACCGTGACTATTCCAAAGCGTGTGATTAAAACACGCTTCGAGTTGAATGAACTGTCAATCGAGGATGAATTCATCGTCCTCGATTTATATGACAAGTTCGATGTGATACTTGGAATCCCATGGATGTCCAAGTTTAGACCTTCGATCGACTGGGTTAACCTATCGATCGACTGCGGCGGACGCACAGGATCTGATCACCCTGTGTGTAATCCGGCTGTATCAGAGGATACAACCGCAGCGTCAGACAGTCTGGTGGATAGCGATGGCACCACCAGGTCTGTTCTGACACGATCAGTGGAAGGTACCTCCGCTGGTGAGAGACCAGAGGGACTACCACACGCAACAGAAGAGTCGTTGCGTGTTGGAGAGAAACATTCCACGGGTGATAAAGACCACCGTGATAATGAAGTTATATCCACAGTGGGAAACACCCACCGTGAGAATGAAGTGATATCCACGGTGGGAAACACCCACCGTGAGAATGAAAATGTATCCACAGTGGGAAACACCCACTGTGCGACCGAAGGTTCCAACACGACGAATGAATTCCGTGTTGATGAGAGTGAACTCACGATCGAGTGCAATCGTGAGCAAAACTCCGTGGTGGCCAGTGCCCACCACGTTGCATTAGCCATGCGCACGGGTGATAAAAATCACCGTGTCGCAGAAAAGGCGGCCGATAAGACGAGCACATCTGATCGCCAAAATTCCATGGTAGGCAGTGGCCACCATGAAGATGAGTATTCGCACACGGTGAATTGTAATCACCGTGTAGCAGTCAATCAGACGAGTGCGTCTGATTGCATGGGCAGTTCCGTCGTGAAGATCAACGTCTTGACGCAAACGGAGACCGGATTAGCTACCCAGTCTCTGTTGATGGAACACCCTCCGAAAGAAGGTTCGGAGGTGATGGCTCTTCCAGCGCTAAGCTGGAAGAAGTTTATGAGAAACTTGCACGATGGTCAGATCGAACTAATCTGTATCATCGTAGCAACAGATGATGTAGTGGATATTCGTGAACGAATATCCACATTACAAGTGGAAAACATTGGGAAAGAGGTTCCCAATGAACAAACCTAAGTTCAGGGCTTTGAAGCGCAGAGCTGAGAGTCGCTTAAAGCGAACTCCCCATTTTATGAGGTACTTCGGGAATACGCTGACGTATTCCCAGAAGAAGTACCTAGCGAGCTCCCTAAGGATAAGGGAACTCATCATGAGATTGACCTCGTTCCAGGCACGAAGTATTGTGTTACGCGGCAATGGCCGTTGCCGCGTGATCAGGTAAAAGCGATCGACGAGTTTTTCGAAGCTCGTCGTAAATCAGGCTAAGGGCGGGAGTCTATCTCACCGCACTCTACCCCCACCTTTTGTGTGAAAAAGTCCACAGGTGGGTGGAGAATCGTTCACGCTTACAACAAGCTGAACGCATCGACGGTACCGGCTCAGACGCCGATACCTCCAAAAAGATGTCATCATTGATGGCATGTGCGGGAGCACCATCTTTAGTGCTCTCGATCTAAGAGATGGATTTTATCGAATCCTAATGCGTGAGAAGGATATCCCTCTCACGGCGGTAAGCACCCCAATCGGCATGCTTTGGGAGTGTCTTGTTATGCCGCAGGGGCTTCGAAATGCCCCTGCTACGTTTAACAGATGCGTAACGCATCTATTACGCCCGGTGCGAGAATTCGCAACGAGTTATTTCGATGACGTGTTCATCCATAGTAAGGGCGAACACGATAAAATCGATGTAGATGTCCATAGGGAACATCTACGTCAAGTGTTAGAGCTTATGCTTACGCATAAGCTCTATGCAAATCTTGAGAAGTGCACCATTGGTGCACCTGAGATACCCGTTGTTGGATGCTTTGTGGGCAAGAACGGGGTGCGTCCTGATCCAGAAAAGATCAGGGTGATCGTTGAATGGCCTACGCCAAACAACGTTAAGGAACTTCAAAAGTTCCTTGGATTGGCAACATATTTGCACAAGTATTCGTGCAACTATGCTGGGTTAATACGACCTCTTTCTCAATTACTTAAGAAAGATGTCGAATTGCATTGGGATACCCAATGCCAAGATGCTTTTGATGCAGTCAAGCAAAGCTTGACTGAAGCGCCTGTCTTGGCTATAGCCGATAACGAGCGTCCGTTCCACGTCGATTGCGACGCGAGCGATTTCGCTATCGGCTGTGCTTTGATGCAGCGTGATCACGATGATCGTGATCGCGTAATCTGCTATCAATCGCGTCAGTTGCGCCCAGCCGAGCGCAACTATCCAGTGCATGACAAGGAACTCCTTGCCATGAAGTACGCACTGGCTAAGTTTCGGATCTATCTATTGGGAGATAGACCGTTTGTGGTTTACACGGACCATGCGTCGCTACGCACGGCCGTGAATTCACCACACATTTCTCAAAGAATGGCTCGATGGCTGTCATTCTTTGCTGAATACAACTTTACGGTTGAATACAAACCCGGAAAGTTGAACGTGATAGCGGAGGCGCTATCACGAAGGCCCGATTACGAGACGAAACCGTCCGTAACCGAATGTGACAGTGCAAACGCGATCCGTTGCACTGCTTTGTCGTCGTCAATTTTACGACAAGTACGCGAGGCGTACAAAACAGACGAGGAGACACGTCTGTTGATTGATTACTTACGTAATCAATCAAGTGAGAAACGCGATGAGCTCCCAGATTTCCTCCGCGCTTGCGTGCATCGATATCGACTGCACGATGGTCTGCTACTCTACAGAACAGACCAAAAAGATGAAAGTCGCATCGTCGTTCCAGACGACGATGATATCAAACATCAAATTATGTTTGAGCATTATGATGCACCGATTTCGGGGCATCAAGGTCGAGAGAAGACATACGCTTCTCTCGCACGTGACTTTTACTGGCGGAACCAGTACAAGTGGGTACGGAAATACGTACGCGCTTGCGAGATTTGCCAGCGCGTTAAGCCTGCGCAGTCTGCACAGGCTCCGCTGCAATCTCTGTCGGTTCCGACAGAGTGTTGGAAGTCCATTTCAATGGACTTCGTATTCGGTCTTCCACCCGACAATAGTCGGAAGACCGGAATAGTGGTCTTTGTAGACCGTTTCAGTAAGATGGTACATCTTAATGCAGTATCAGCGAACGTAACCGCCGCTCAAACAGCGCGGATATTCGTTGATACGGTATTCCGTTTGCACGGAATGCCGGAAGACATTGTCTCGGATCGAGATCCGAGATTTACAGGACGTTTCTGGCAAGAAACGTTCTCATTGTTGGGAACCCAGTTGAAGATGTCAACTGCGGACCATCCGGAACCGGATGGGCAGACGGAACGGGTTAACCGCGCTCTCGGAGACATTTTGCGACCATACGCACATGCCTTTGAACAGTGGAGTGACTACCTGTCACTCACTGAATTTGCGATTAACAATTCGGTGCATGCTTCAACTAAGCATACACCGTTCTACGTGAATGCCTTAAGGAATCCACGAGCACCAGATTTACTTGGCGGTACGCCAAATCTAAGTGGGGGAGGGACCCGCTCAAATTTTGAACGAGTCAATGCGCAAGTTGCGACTGCAAATTGTGAACAAAACGATGGCCCTTCTACTGAAAATACAGTAGAAGCGGAAGCAGCTTCAAATGAAACTGAAACTGCATATGATGAATATGTGTCTTCAGCAATGGCTGCAGACAATGAGGACAATGCATCTACTGCTGATAAAGCAGTAGATGAATTCGTATTACAGCGCCAAGCTGTAATACGCTATGTAAAAGATGCACTTGCCTCTGCTTTTGATAAGCAGAAGCAAAATGCAGATAAACAAGGAAGGAAGAACAAAAACTCCTTTCTTAAAGGTGAATTAGTATTATTAAGTACTACTAATTTTCCTACACATGCAATAAGCAACTTCCCTACACGTAAGTTGTTTCCTAAGTACATTGGACCTTTCAAGGTCCAAGAGATTCGGGGGAATGCCTATACCTTAGACATTCCCACAGCAATGCGGCTTCGCCCAACATTCTATGTTGGGCGGCTCAAGCCGTATCACTCTTCTTCGTCTTACGACGAGACGCAGAACCACGGTAGATGACGTGTTTCTCTAAGTCTCCCAAGAGAGACTTGTAATCGGCTTCCAGCCGTCGGTGAGCAGAGCGGAGAGTCGTTACCTCCGCCTTCGACTGCTCAAGATCAGCCGTGCGCCGATCGAGCTCTCCCTTATAGCGGGAAAGCTCAATGTACAGAAGATAATTCTTCTGCTGGAGGGCAGTGTGCGCCCCGAGGATGTCGCGGACATCCTCGCGAAGAGACCGATATGTCTTCACACAGTGAGACATATCGCTTCTCAAGGAGGAATAACCCTCCTCGAGCTTGCGGAGCAAAGAACCATGCTCCGCAACAACAACGGCGAGGGAATTCTCAACCTCCGCCCCCCCTGATTGATAATCAGGGGAACAAGCGATATATCCTCGAGCGCTTGATCTCGAAGCGCTCGGTGCCTTTGAAGAAGGGGCAGCGTACCGAGTACTTGGTACGCTGGCTGGGATTTCCCTAAGAGTTCGACTCTTGGGAACCGATTGAGATTCTGAGGGCCGACGCCCCATACCTTTTGACTGAGTTTGAGAAGAAGTCTCAAACAACATAATGCGAAGTAGCATCAACAGTAGGTGTTGATGCATTCAGGGTATCAATTAAACCCTGAATTTCGGCGGGTACGGAAAAGCCACCATACCCCCGCAACTCCTCCTCTGACAGACGAGGAGCGCCCTGCGTACACCGCGGGCAAACGAGGTGAGAAGGGACACCGCACTTTAATCCTTCTTTGATGCAAGCAAAATGGATGTATTCCATTTTGCCTGTTCGTGAGTGCTTTAAAAAGCGCTCGCGCATTACGTGAACTTTATTCACGTAATCATCTGGGCTTTTGTTGTAGTTGTCAACAAAAGCATTCCAACTCTGAGTCAGGGCGTCTTTATCGTCCCTGTTCCTCCTTGACCCTTTCCGGCTCGAATAATATCGAACTTGGAAAAAGAGGTCAATAAAGTACAGACGTCTATCGTATGTACTTCGATCGAATCGACGTGACTGGATGTCTTCGCAGTCATCCAGCACCTTGATATCGAACAACGCATACTGGCAGTCCGTTTACGGCGACCGCCACTTTTGGGGGCAATAACCCAGCCAGGGGTCAAAACCCCACTCTGTACGGAACATGTGGTTCCGTACAATGATACGCTTTAGAAGCCGCAGGCGCCGCTTCTGTTCGAGCCCTATTAGCAGGCGGAGCACCGCCTGCTTCAACACCACGCGCCCGGGTTAAATAACCCCGACGTGGAGAAGTACTTGGTCCAGGTGGGGCTCTGCGTTCCCGCAACCACCTGTGATAAATATTGTCGCTGTCAGCTATGACAGCGACACCAGAGTTGTCATCGCTGTTAGGCGATGAGCACCTAGCGAGTTTCGACTCGCTAGATCCTTTAGTGGGGACAGATGTATCCCCATCACTTTGTTTGGAGTCAGAACTCCCGAACATGGCCCTCTTGGCAACACGCCATTCGGAAGTTGCCATTGTGCGAGATGTTGCATTAGCAACACCTCCCTGTTTCTTGTCAGATGCCGCCTTATCAGCATCTGTGGTCGAAGACAGTACGTCTTCCGACCTTTGCGTAGTTGACGCTGCTAATGCAGCGTCACCGTTGTCACTCAACACCTCAGCACCTAGTGCTGAGGCCGAGGAAGAAGCTCCTTCATTGTTTTGAGCAGCGCTCTTTAGAGCGCCGCCGTGTGCTTTGACCATCGAGTCGATGGTCAATCAGTTGGTGAATGAGAAATTCCGACCAACAAGTGCCACCCATGATTGGCCAAAATAAGAGTTATTATTGGCCAACCACCTTAAGTGGGGGGTGATGTAATGGGGTGCCATTACATAATTGATATTCAAGTTAGAATATCACAGTTTAATTTCAGACGCGTTTTCTGAAATTTAAATAAGAGATTATAAGTTATTATAATCTAAGAAGGAAAAGTCGATTCGGTATAAATACCGAATCTTGCAGGTTAACTAATAGTACAGTTGGTTAAAGACTTGATATTATTATATTAATTAGTTAGTTACTATACTATTAGCCTCTAAACCACCCATTAAATAAACACTCTTAATTTTGCGTTCTTAGACCTAAGTGAATATTCATATATTTACTTTTAGTATATAATTAGTTGTTATCAACTAATCCTGCCCTATTGTATTGCGCGCTTCCTCGCAAAATACAGTGTAATCCAGTAACAGGATTAGTCCTGTTACAAAATCGATATACCAAAGGTCGTGGATTCATTCCGCACAACGTCCAGTCTCCAAACTTACAAACGGGACCCCGGTAGTACCAAGTATCCGACTGGACAAAATATCCTGTCAAAAACAATCGACGGACGGAATCAAAAAAAATAATACTGGCGAAAAAGATAATCGAATAATAGAAAAGGACCAAAATAGAAAAAAAGCATTCCGTATAGAGTAGCTCTGTAATAACTTAGTCATAGCCGAGATGGTATAGCTTGTGTGAATAAGTTAATACAAAACCAACTTCTAACTGAAATTCCTCGTTGACGTGTCGCCATCATCATATAGACGGACCTATCCATTTTGCTACAAAGTACACAACCTTGTTGCGACGTACCAATTAGTTTAGTAACTTGTACATGATCTGCATCTAATCTGCTTGGACATTTTGGACCCAAACATTTGTGCTTCCCGTCAATAGACAAGCAGTCACCCAACTAGTCCGCCCAAACGTACAGACGAGCGCTTCTCGTGAGTGTAGGTGTCTACCTACACGTGCAGTTACGAAACCTTTTCCTTCGTTGTGACACAATTGGACATGATCAATCGTGTAAAAACGAAACGACTTAGAGGGGGGTCACTAATCTGCGTGTGACAACGGAAGCTTACACACACACACACACCACCGCGTGCGTTGTCAGCCGCCGCAGCATGAGCAACAACCGACGCGGAGGCTTTGGTGGTCGTAGTCGTGGACACGGCAACCGCAGTGGACGAGGAGGGTATGGAAGTGGACGTGGCGGTGGCTTTGGTGGCAGCTCGTCCATCGGAAATGAAGTGTGCCGACGCTTTCTAAACGGCGGGAAGTGCGAGTTTGCGCTCACGTCCGGTGGACGACCGTGTCGCTATCCACACTTTGTCAAGATTATAGGCGAGACACGCGGTCATGATGGAGCGATTAAAGATGTCGTCATGTGGACGGAACGACAGCAGCTGTTTACGTGCTCGGCGGACGCGAGTATTAAACTCTGGGACTGCGCGACGTGGCACGAAGTCACGACGATTCGTGTGCAGGATGCATTGCCGCCATCGACGGAGAATGGCTTAGGTGCTAGTGGCAACAGAGCAAGTCGAGGCGCGAATCGAGAGAAAACGCCTCATTCCGAGGGCGTCGTGGCGCTTGTCCTCTGTGGTCCCTTTTTGTTTGCTGGGTTTGAAGGCCGGTTCCCACCCAACCCCAAAGTCTCGGTCGGGATGGTGAGAGCATGGAATCTCGAACATGCCCAAGCCCCACCATTTGAATTTTACGCGTCCGAAACCATGCCGTTTGCACACACGATGAATGTCCAAGCGTTAGCGGTCGCGACAGATGGGACAGGCAATGCGACGCTCTTTAGTGGCAGTGCCGACGGATGTATTCGATTTTGGCAGATGGATACGACGACCAACCAGTTCAAGTGTGGCGGTGTCATGGAGGGACATGTCCGTGGCGTGACGAGACTCAAGACGTTCGCCGTTGGGGGTGTACCCATTTTGGCCTCGGCGAGCGTCGACTCGACGATACGCCTCTGGGACGTGGCCACCAAACAGTGCGTCAAAGTGCTCACGGCTGAGGAGAGTGGGCACACTGACGCGGTCATGGACCTTGAATTTTGGGTCAATGGGAACGAGACTTTCTTGATTAGTGGCGGCTTAGACTCGGAGATTATCGTGTGGAGCCTTACACCACCGTTTCCGCAGCTCTTTAAAGAGACACAAGACTCGCACGTGACGGCACTTTGTGGGACGCAAGATGCCGCGCAGATTCCGATTCTTCTCATTGGCATGGCGGTAAACATGTGCTTGCTCTTTGTCGTTTGTTTGGATGTGTTATCCCATGGTAACTCATGTCCCTCGTTTCTATCTCTCTTGTGGCTTCTAGGATGGCACGATTGCAGTCAAAGAGTTACCGTCGTTTGCGTACAAGACGACACTCGGTGCCACGCTCAACCATGGTCATCAAGATGCTGTGCGCCGTATTACCACGGGTCCAAGCAATACCTTCTTTTCGACGAGCAATGACCGAAAGATGCTGGCGTGGCAGCTCACGGGTGATGCGAGCTCCATTCAGTCCAAGTAGAGGGCCATTTTTTTGTCCGCGTCGCTCTTGTACAGCGCAATCTAACGTCGCGGCGCTCGGGGCACCGTTTTTCATAGCGCACGGTGGAGTCTACCAGTTTTGTCGTCTCTCTCTATAATAGCAATAGCAATAATAGCATTGTCGCCATTTTGTGTGCATCGTCTGTACTTCGATCTAGAAAACTGTCCATCGGAGGCCGTACCTAATCGAATTCGAACTATACTAAAAGCCGGACCTAAATGAATTCGACTTTATTTAGGGAATTGATCGGGCCACACACCCCAAGTTGATAGGGCGCCCCCCCCCTCCCTTTTATGTCCAAATGCGGCAAAATGGATAAGTTTTGGGGTTCAAAAATGAACCTTTAAATTAGGGAATTGATCGGGCCACCCCCCGGTCATTTCGCCCCATCCAAGCACAACGTACTAAAGCAATGGCTGAAGCGGCGCCCGCATTTTCCGGCGAATGAGGAGGATTTGGTCGGGGTCGTGGTGGCCGTGAAGGTCGTGGCCGTGGGCGAAGAATCCAAGGAGTGGGTTCCTGTAACCAAGCTTGGTCGTCTCGTAAAGGAGGGGAAGATTGGCTCATTGGAAGAGAATTATCGTTTCTCATTGCCGATTAAGGAATGCGAGATTGTCAACTACTATCTAGAGTAATTGCTAAAGGATGCGGTGATGAATATTATGCCCGTCCAGAAGCAGACAACAGCTGGTCAGCGTACGCGTTTTAAAGCGTTTGTCGCTGTGGGAGACTGCAACGGCCACATTGGCCTCGGTGTCAAGTGTGCCAAGGAAGTTTCCACTGCTATTCGTGGTGCTATCATTCTGGCCATGATCTCGCTTGTGCCGGTGCGTCGTGGGTACTGGGGCCTTATCGTTGGTGCACCGCATACTGTGCCGAACAAGGTGACAGGAAAGTGTGGCTCCGTTCGTGTCCGTCTCATTCCTGCTCCTCGTGGTACCGGTCTTTGTGCTGCTCCTGTGCCCAAGAAACTACTGGGTGTGGCTGGTGTTGAAGACTGCTATACGTCGGCTCGTGGCCACACACGTACAATGGGCAACTTTGTCAAGGCGACCTTCTACGCCCTTCGTGCTACGTATGCGTACCTAACGCCGGATCTCTGGGAGCAGCACGCATTTGGTCCCTCGCCGTACCAGGAACACACGGGCTTTTTGGCAAGACTGCGATTAAAAAATAAGTCCATGTCGAGCAAAGGCCGGAAAGTAGCAGTGCACTCTGTTGTGAACAGCTTGAACGATCAAAGGAGTGCAAGGTGTGGAAGGTGATTAAAAGAGGGAGAAAGCGTGGACCTCCTGCGCTACGATGCGAAGATGTCGACCTCCTTTTGTACTGATGGTTGCTCGGGGAAAGCGTCGGGGCGACGCTACGGTGCGTAGGTTTCGACCCTATGAAGCTGCAATACAAAGAAAATTTGTTGCCCCTTTTTTTGTAATTCAATCGTGGTTGAGGTAGTAACATGTATGACAAGTATTGAATATGAGACTTTGCGTTCTTGACATCCCACAAAACAGACGAGATGGCAACCATGAAATCTGGGACCAGGCCGAGCCGTTACGCACTGATTCATTATAAACTATTGAGCTGTCGTACATGCCTAGCACTTTCTTCTGTTTTAGACGTTGCGTTTTCAAAGACTGCCAAAATTATTGCGGATGTCAAATTAATAAAGGTAGCATAATTTAAGGCAATTGATATCCGTACCCCCCCCCCTCCAAATTACTTCCCGTATCCCCCCCTCAATTATAGGCGTATACTAAGAGCAAAAAAACGTCAAGTTCTTTTATCCAATAAGATATCGGTCTACGAAAATAACGATGGGTTGGCGACTATTTCTTAAGTGAGTTGCCCAGTTCCTGCGAATAATGTACGATTACCGCTCTTGATACGAGAGTGTACGCTGTGTGTTGTACTTGTATACACGGCAGCGTTACGTTTAATATTGTAGCACTTTCGCTCCATTGAACTGTTCCATGACACGTGCATTTTTAACGACTTCGTTCTCTGATTTGTCATTATACAGAAAACGACGCGTTGAGAATCATGGCAAAACCTGGAGCAGAGGTAGTGATGGGAACGTGGTGAAAAGTGTTGCGTTACTGTTGCTGTAACGGGGTTACTTTCGGGTAACACTGAGTGTTGGTGTACATGAGTACACCACGGTTGAGGCCAGTATTGGCCGGGTTGAAAGGTTTCGAACCTTTGGTTATTTTAACCAATCAGGGCATGGGCCCTTGGTGTGGTGGTGTGTCAGCCATCCACGTGTCAGTACACAGGTGTGTACACAACATTTTAGCTAGGTACGAATTAGTAATATTCTACTTAGTGTTACATATAGTTTATATTAGTTTAAATAATTACATATTAAATATATTCAGTTTTACTTTCACTCCATAGTACAGACGCACGACCTCGACCGGTCGTGCGTGTAGTGAGTGCCGTAGCGTAAGGGGAGCCCTCCCCTTAGCCACACCCTTTGTAAGGGAGCCTTGCCGTTAAGGCACTAGTACAGGCTAGAGTAAACTAACCCGGGAATCTTGGCCCCGAGTAGGAGAGCTCTCTCCTACTAAGCCCTTAATAAGGGCGTATCGGCTAAGTAGCGGCGAACGCCGCTTTAAGGAAAGCCTTCCTCTGTGCGCTAGCCGCACCGTGCGTATACGCACCGGCTACATCTGGTAGCACTTGTAGTCAATCCAACACCTGTGTTGGTAGACTAGACATCCTCTGCAAAGGATGAATCAGGACGATTGGGATAGTTTGACCCTCGTCCAACAGGAAGCCTTTAAAAAGCTGTTGTCCTTAACGGGGGAAGAAGGTATGAAGCTCCTAGTGGAGCAGGGCCTTGAGGCCGTAAAGGCAAGGGTGAATGCCCTCATCGCTCATGAGGCGAGTTGTGGTGGAGGTTATTCCACGGGGGTGCGCCCTCCATTCTCGTTTAAGATAAAGGAGTTCACCGGAGAGAAGGGTGACAAACTTTATGTTTGGTTGCGAGAGGTCGAAACGGCCTTCGCCACAGCGAACATGACCGCTGATCACTTGCAAGTGGGACTTGCATTGACCCATCTTACGGGCAAAGCCCGTAGATGGGCGTTTACATGCTCGGAATCAGTCAAGGACGAGTTTCCAACATGGAAGGTCCTTAAGCAGAAGCTTATGGAAATGTACGCAACGCCTTATCTGGTTTTACAAAATCAACTGGCGTTCCTGAGGTGCCGTCAAGGCACTAAGGACCTGGAGGTTTATATCCAGGAGTTGAAGACCCTGTTGGCAGGGATGTATGCGAAAGCGTATTCGGACGATGTGTCCATCCCCGTCTTCATGGGAGGCCTGAGAGAAGGGCCAGCACGTTCGGAATTGTTCCGATGCCGACCCGAATCCCTGGAATAGGCATTCAAGATGGCGTTCAACGCCGAGAGTAACTTCCGTTCCTCTAAGGTGGGTCCCGAACCCATGGACCTGAGTCAGGTCGAAGCGGAGGAGAAACCTCCCGCTAAGAGTCATTCGGACTCTTTTTCACAGAGCTTCGAGACAGAGCTCTTGGCTATGCTGCAGCGGCGTGGGCCGCTGAGATGCTTCCTGTGTGGGAGCATGAATCATCTGCGGAACAGATGTCCGAAAAATCCCCAGCGAGACACTCGCTACAAGGGACTAAGGGTGGGGAAAAAGCCCTTGTCCAAGCCGTTGGGAAACGACGGCTCCCAGTAGGTGCGGGGCGCCCTACTGGGGGACCCCTCAGTGCTGTTAAACCCCAGGGTAGGGGACGACAGCACAAAGCCCCGAGGGAAGCGGTGCTTTCTAGCACCGAGTTGGTGTACCAGCCAGGTTTGCTGGTAGTCCTTGCGGACGTGAAAGGCTTTGATAAGCCTTGGAGAGTCTTGATAGACTCTGGAGAGTCTGACAATTATGTCAGAAGGGCTTCTGTTGAGAAGAGTCGGCTGTATGCCGAGTCCCTAGAGGCACGTTCTCGTGACGTTGTTACGGTTCGTCTTGGAGTTTGCAGACTTTGACAGCTTAGAACGTTGCCTAGTCCTGTAGTTGGACTCGAGGTATGACCTCATTCTGGGAATGAAGTGGTTGGAACGCCACGAGCCATGGATAGACTGGAAGTCTAAATCCATTGGCTCAACGCACCCGCGGTCGGGTGAAGCATTGGCGAGTCATGAACCCACCTTTGCTCGATCGCAAAGCGATTCTGGCGTGAGATGCCAGAGATTGGGATGTCTGAAATGATAATTCCCAATGGCGTTAAGGAAGATTTCCTTAACGAGGGGGATTCGGCGGTTAATTCCCACGCCGTTAACGGCGAGACTGGTGAGTTTCCAGTGGCAGAGGTGGATTCCTCTGAGGTAGGGGTACAGACCCCTGTGGTTAAGTGTGAGGCGCTTCCACGCGAAGAGACCCGTAGTTCGTCTCTTTTGCACGTCGGAAATGATTCCGACCACGCCGTTATAGGCGAGACTGGTGAGTTACCTGTGGTAACTCCAGTGGTAGGGGTAGAGACCCCTGTGGTTAAGCGCGAGGCGCTTACAAGCGAAGAGACCCGTAGTTCGTCTCTTCCACACGTCGGAATTGATTCCGACCAAGCCGTATTAGGTGAGACCGGCGAGTCACCGGTGGTAGAGGTAAAGACCTCTGTGGATAGGCGCGATGCGCTTCTAATAGATGGGGCATTTGACTCCCCCCATCTGGGTCCCGGGAAGAGTCCCGAGGCCAGTAGTCACCAGTCCTACAGGATGCTGAGTAGTGTGACAGATGTTGTCACAGAAGGCGTAAGCCTGGAACGGTTGCCTGGGGTAGGCGAACTGTTGTCGTTGGAGGAGATGTCCTTCAACGAGTTTGAGACTGCTTTGAAAGCAGATGAAATCGACGAGGTCGTCGTGTAGCGTCCGGAAGAGTAGTTGAACTCCTCATCCACGATGGACGAGTCAGTTTTGGTGCAAACCAAACAGGCATTGAATGCCCGAAGCGGCCTCAAGATCCTTGTGGATCCTGAGGACCCTTTCCATTCCTTGTTAAAGGAATTAGGAGATGTCATTAGTGACAACCCGCCGATGGGGTTACCACCGGATCGGGGAGTCCGACATGAAATCGATTTGGTTCCCGGAACCAAATACTGCGTCACTAGGCAGTGGCCTCTCCCCAAGGAACAATGCGACGTCATCGACGCATTCTTCAAGGGGAAAGAAGAGGCAGGGATGGTACGGGAGAGTAAGTCTCCCCACTCATCTCCCACTTTTTGTGTTCGTAAACCGAACGGAAAGTGGCGCATTGTGCATGCGTATAACAAGCTGAACGCAGCTACTGTACCCATGCAGACTCCGATTCCTCGGAAGGATGTCCTCCAGAACAATATGGCGGGCTGTACTGTGTACAGTGCCTTAGATCTGGTGGACGGGTATTATCAGGTGCTCATGCGAGCGTCCGATATTCCGCTGAAGGCGGTTAGCACGCCTAGCGGCATGCTGTGAGAGTGGCCTGTTATGCCACAAGGGCTTTCAAATGCACCAGCGACTTTCGCTTGGTGACTCAACTCTTCCGCCCTCATAGAAAGTACGCTCAGACGTACTTCGACGATATATTCGTTCATAGTCGTGCGGAAGGCGACTCGTCTGATGTTCAGACGCATCTGATACACCTTCGAGCGGTGCTCAAATGTATGCGGGAGCATAAGTTATATGCGAACACATCCAAATGTATCTTTGGTGCTTAGGAAATTCCTTTCCTCGGATGCTTCATCGGTAAGGATGGAGTGCGTGCGGATCCCGCGAAGGTGAAAGCCATTGTGGAGTGTCCTTCGCCTGTAAATCTTAGAGATTTACGGAAGTGGCTTGGATTAGCCAACTATCTCCACAAGTACAGCGAGAACTACGCTGAAATGGCGAAGCCATTAACCGACCTTCTTAAGAAGGATGTTGATTGGTGTTGGGAAACCAAACACCAAAACGCTTTTGAAGCGGTAGAGGGGAGCTTGTTAAAAGCTCCCGTTCTTTCTCTCCCAGATTCTGGAAAACCATTTAGTGTCGTCTGCGACGCCTCCGATTTCGCAGTCGGATGTGCTTTGTTACAAACAGACGATGCAGGAAGGGACGCGTAATTGCGTTTGAATCGAGGCAGCTTAAAGCTGCAGAACGGAATTATCCCGTTCATGACAAGGAGCTACTTGCAATGAAGTATTCTCTTGTCAAATTTAGGGTTCACCTACTCGGCTCAAAGCCGTTCGTGGTTTATACTGACCACGCGTCCTTACGGACAGCGACAAAGTCGCCTCATCTCTCGCAACGGATGGCCCGTTGGCTCTACTTCTTTGAGGAGTACAACTTTGAGGTTAAGTATAAACCTGGCAAGCAGAACGTGCTTGCGGACGCGTTATCGCGTCGTCCCGATTACGAGCTCGCTCACGCGACATTCGTCATCACGTCTGTGGTAGATCTCATACGCCAGGCGTATGAGAAAGACCCTCAATGTACGGCGCTTATCCGCGTGTTAGGTGAAAAGGGTCTTGGCTCGTCTTAGCCAACCCTCTCAAGTCGAGCTAGAGCTCGTTTACACCGTTACAGATACTGTGACGGTTTGCTATATTATAGCACGAGCGCGGAGGACACTCCGCGGGTGGTAGTTCTTCATGATGAGGAACAGAAGTATAGAGTCCTCTTTGAGGCACATGACGCCCCTACCGGGGGTCATTTAGGTCGGGATAAGACCTACAGTGCTTTAAGCGCTTTGTATTGGTGGCCCAATATGTATAAGTGGGTCGGTGCGTATATACGCACCTGTGAGACGTGTCAGAGGGTTAAACCCTCTGCAAGTTCAGCTGCGCCTTTGGCGAGCTTATCGGTTCCAACGGAGTGTTGGAAATCCATTAGCATGGATTTTATCTTCGGTTTTCCGAAGGATAAGGCCGGGAACACCGGCATATTGGTCTTTGTAGACCGTTTGAGCAAGATGGCTCACCTGGCAGTGGTGCCAGAGTCCATAGATGGACAGGGAACAGCAAAAGTGTTCCTAGACCGTGTCTTTCGACAACATGGTCTACCCGATTCCGTGGTGTCGGATCGGGATCCCCGTTTTACGGGACAGTTCTGGGGAGCGTTGTTTAAGGTGCTAGGCACCAAGCTCCTCATGTCCACTGCGGACCATCCGCAGACGGACGATCAGACGGAACGCGTTAATCGCGTTGTGGAGGATATTCTCCGGAGTTTATGTCCGGATTCTCCAAAGCGTTGGAGTGAGATTCTTCCGATGGTTGAATTTGCTATAAACAATTCGGTCCATGCATCTACGGGGCTTACCCCGTTTTACGTGAACGGATTAGTGAATCCGAGGGGTTCCGTTGACGCCACGTGTGTGTGGACCAGGGCTTGAGGGGGGAGGATTCCCCGATGTCAGCCCTTATCTGTGCGAAAGCACATCGATAAGTTTTTATCAACGCGCCTTAGTGTCTTACGACACGTCTGCGATGCCATGGCGGAAAGCCAATACAAGCAGAAGGAGCAAGCTGACCGCAAGGGGCAGCGAAACGAAAAAGTGTACAAATCAGGAGAAAGTGTTTTATTAAACGCTAAAAATATTCCTACACATGCAGTTTCCAACGTGTTGAAGAATAAACTGCGCCCCAGGTTTGTGGGGCCTTTCAAGGTGCTAGCCCAAAAGGGCTTGTCGTATACTATAGACATCCCGAAGGCTATGCGTACGCATCCAACCTTCTATGTGGGTATGCTTAAGCCATACCAGAACCCGGAGGCGGGTCCCCTCTTGGAGGAGGGTGAGAAGTTGGATAGACGAAAGGCACGACAGGTCGGAACATCTCCGACAGGGTTGAAATACGACCCTGAAGCTCCGCAACGAGAGACTCGAGGGAGGCAAGCCGCCCCTCGATGCGTTCATTCGCACTCCCTTCGTTGCGGAGTCCCTCCTGAGCATCTTGGATGCGACGGCTGTGCCGATCACAGCGCACGGAGGGTACTCCACATTACCATGTGGAACGCCTGATGGCACGACGCCATCACCGGGGTGACACCCAGTACCTGGTGAAGTGGAAAGGGTATCCACATTACCAGAACTCGTGGGAGTACGAGACTCCCCTGCGGCAGGATTGCCGTGACGTCGTTGACGCTTTCGAGCGGGAGAATCCCACTGAGATTCAACGACCAAAGGGGCTGAAGAAGCCCCTTCACTCCCAATAGCTGGGAGTTCGCCGGAGGCAGATGCTGTACTTGCATTGCTCTCCGGCACCACATCGAGAGCAGAGCGCGTATAATAGGAGGCAGGAAATTGCCCTTGCGCTTTGGCCTGAGCATAGGCCAAGCGTAGCGCTCTCTCTACCCGAACGTCGTGTACGGAAAAGCTGTTGTACAGCGTATCGAAACTGGGGAGGTGTTTCTCCCTTTCCGCCCAGGCGCGGAACGCCTGTTCTGCGTCTTCGACGCTTTCGTCCCTCAGGAGAACAAGGGGAATCTCGCGGAGAAAATCCACGAGGGCACCGCGCGCCTGTTTCCCGAGGCGCGTCCGGTAGGCCTTAACAGAATAATGTTTGGGCGTTAGTAGGCGGTCCCGGAGTTGGTTCCGACGCGCAATTTCACGCGGCAGTATAGCCGCTGGACCAGGGGTATAGGAGGCTAGACCCCTCTTGACCGCCTGCTTAGCCCTCTTTTGAGGGTCGCGAGGTCCCTTCCGTTCCCGTACGGCACGTCGGGCCTCTTGAACCAAGGACGGTTGATTGGTGGTGGTCGCCTGTGGCAACCTGGAGGTATCACCCCTAGCGGGTAACGGTGGCGCACGAGTTAGTGCGTTTTCCCCACTTGTGGGGAATGGGTTGGATGACCGACAGCGCCGTTCGGCGCTGTCAGCGTGGCTAACCGTTGGGTAGATCTCCCCAAGGGCATCCACTTCCGAGTTGTCGGAATAGTTTTCGTCCATAGCACCACTGAAGGTCTACAATTGACAGCCATAGGTACTGGCGTTGGACTTCTCCAACAAGATTTTGATTATTGCGTAAGCAATAGTCTTGAAGGGGGAGAATGTAACCGGGTTACATTTGAGTTACATTTAGTGTTGGTTTACATGAGTACACTACGGTTGAGGTCAGTATTGACCGGTTTGAAAGGTTTTGAACCATTGGTTATTTTAACCAATCAGGGCAGGGGCCCTTGGTGTGGTGGTGTGTCAGCCATCCACGTGTCGGTACACAGGTGTGTACACTACATTTTAGCTAGGTACGAATTTGGAATATTCTACTTAGTATCACATATAGTTTATATTAGTTTAAATTAATTAAGGCTAATTACATATTAAATATATTCAGCTTACATTTCACTATAAAGTGCAGACGCGCGACCTCGACCGGTCGCGCGTGCAGTGAGTGTCGTAGGTAAGAGGGAGCCCTCCCCTTACTTACACTCCGTAAAGGGGACATAGCCGTTAAGGCTAAGTAGTAAACCAACCCGGGAATCTTGGCCCCGAGTAGGAGAGCTCTCCTACTAAGCCCTTTAAAAGGTCATATCGGCTAAGTAGCGGTAGATACCGCTTTAAGGAAGATTCTTCCTCTGTGCGCTAGCTGCACCGTGCGTATACGCACCGGCTACAGATTGCGAGACCGGAAAGGGCAGACCGATAATCAAGGGGCGATCGCCCGGGAATATCGAGGCTACTTACCCTTTCCAGGTGATAGCAATGGATCACATACCGTCGCTGCCCAGATCGACGCGCGGAAATACTGAGCTGCTGATCTGGATCGAACTGTTCACTGGTCTGGTGATCGCAAAGGCTAGTGCATCCCGATCTGCGGAGCAGATCGCCCAGAGTTACGAGGAATGCGTGTTCAGAAGGTTCGGTGCCAGCGAAGTTATCAGACACGATCGGGAACCTGGTTTTATGGCCGAGGTGTTCCGATCGTTCAATAACATGCTGGTCCAGAAGCAGAGCGCGACGATTGCATATCTCCCGCAAGCGAACGGATCGGCTGAACGCATGGTGCAGACAATCACAAGGGCGATCAAGATGTATGTGGCCGATCCGGACCAACGTGACTGGGACGAGTATGCAAAGAGAATGGTATTCGCACTCAACTCCTCAACCGATCGGGTCCGAGAGAAACGCCTTTTTATCTGGAGTACGGATGGGACCCTCGATCGACACTTGAAGCGGCAATACCAATCGGCTGTACTCGGACACGCGACCGCGATTCCCGTCGTTGGCGTATACAGGTCCAGAAGCACTATCAATATTCGAAAGAATTCGTCAACGAAAAGTTGCGTCAGGCCACACAAGATCGAGCAGACCGGATAAGGATCAGGTCCGACCTCGTGGTATTGAACCAGGGGCGAGGGTATGGTTATACCTCGATCGGGTCAAGGAAGGCTATGCAAAGAAGTTGGCTCATATGTGGCACTGTCCTTTCCGTGTATCAGAGATGATCGGTGAGAATGCTTCCCGTCTGATCACGTTCGGCACGGATTACAAAGTTTTTCCGATCGTGCACGTGTCCAAGCTGAAGCTGGTCAGAGAATTCCCCGATCGGCCTAAAATACCCTGTCTGGTGGACGAAGCGGATAGATTCGCTTTTGATGAGGCACTTCTGCCGGAGGACAGTTAGGAAAGGTCATTGGAAGAGGACGAATTCGAGGTGGAAAAGGTGCTGGATGTCCGATCGGTCAAGAAGACCCGTTTCGGCCGCACCCATCGAGAATATCTGGTCCGCTGGAAGGATCATGACAAGGAAACTTGGATCGACGAACTCGACCTAAATTTTGGAGCACTGCTACAAGAGTTCAAGCGAGAACGAGTCAGTCGGAATCGCTTCGCAGTGATGCTGACCCACGAAGATCAAGACACACAGTAGCGCCGATCAGTATATCGATCGGTGTGAATATGTGTGAGGTCAGAATTTTGTGAATTTGTGATTAACTGTAATGAACCGTGACGAACTGGAGTAGTGGAATGACGAACGTGGTGATGATTTTCGCGATGTGGATGGAAACTGTATGATAACGTGCTGGTACAAGCTCGGAGGAAGTGATAGAATTTGGTCAAGTGATTGGATGATCAGGAATGTGAAAAGAATGATGACATGTATTACGAATTATCTGGTCAGCTAACTGCTGCATCAAGGATCATTATCGCCCCACAGACAGCCGATAGTCAGCGCCGGATGGACTTCGATCTGGTTCTGGTACTGATTGCGCCAGGGCTCCTTCCGATCGATCTGGGCCAAAGCGTCCTTGAGGTCGGTGGCCGGATCGTCACAACGAAGACCGGGATACCAGGCGCCGTCGTCAGCTAGCACCCCGGCTTTCTCAACCCGACGCTTGGCCATATGGAGAACCACAGAATACAAGAAGATATCGAGGTCGCATTCGCGGGCCAGCATCCCTCCCACAACAAATTGGCATAGGGTCTGCCAGGCCTCGCCTGCCCGACTACGGCGCCACTTTCGGTTTCTCTGGAACAAGATCAGGCCTCGATCATGTTGCACTCGACCAGGAAGCACTAGATAGTGCGTAGAATCCCAGATCGCTTGGATGTAAGTTTCGTTGAAAGCCTTCACTCGACCTAGGAACGAGTCGATCCACGCAGTCGACGTGAACATGGACCCCAGCTTGGGGCGGACGAATACCTTCCATGGCTCATCTTCGTACAGACGGGCGATTTGTGGTGCTGTGACCAGGTCCGCCTGCCATGCAGAAGCGTCAGGAGTCTTGGGACCTGGAGGAAAAAGCCAGGAGTCCGGGCGCGACAGAAATCGGGCTAATATCTGCTTGGTCAGGGCAGACTGGTACAAGCTACCGATCTGCCACGATGACCATGGCGAAGTGGCATCCGAAGTCAGCGATGGGAGAGGCCGAACTCCAGCCAACAACCCTTTCAATCGGGCGTTCTTGTGCAGCCCAGATGTGCCGGGCTGGAACGAAGGTACCGATCCGGTCGACCCGCACGTCGGTGAAGCACCATCACCCTGGGAGCTGATCGGCTTATTAGCCCCCGATGCGTGTTTCGCAGGAACGGAACCTCGGCGTCGATCTGACCGGGGCTTGGATAACGCAGTCATCAAGAATTCGGAATCGCTCGATCCGCCCTCTCCGGAGGAGACCTCTATACATTTGGTATGAGCGGCGCGAGGGCGCACGAGATTTGGTGGGGATAGACGCGTCATCTGCGACCGATTTGGGGCTTGGGAGATGCGCCGGCGTCTTTGATTTCTTCTGGGGCACCGCTCGCTTCTCCTCGAGTTCGGAGTCGCGCGCTATGCCCCGCGCCCTTGAGCTATTCGGCGAGTCCTTACGTTTTTTGGACTTGGAAGTTTTCAAAATTTCGGGTGGGTCACTTTTGGCCAATGAATGGCGTCGGGTCCGGTCTTGATGCAGATCGACCAGAATGGCCGATGCAGACCGGTCAGCATTAGAGCGGGCAGCCGGACACCGGTGCAACAAGTCAGTCAACTGGTAGCATCGATTTACGGCCGCCCAGCGACGATTTGATTCCTGGGTCCAGGCGTCCGATCGGGTCTGGAAGGACTCGACCTTCCCAATCTGCTCCCGGACCACGACCTGTAACTCGCTGATCTGCCTCTCCAGGTCACCACGTTGGGTGCGGAGTAAGGTCCGATCGGACTGGTCCTCCAACATCTGTCGGTCGACCACCGCGAGCTGTTCCAGGAGGTGCGATCGGTAGGCCTCCAAGCGGGATAGATCATGTCGTGCGCCGATCAGCCCGTCCAAGATCGGTCGGAACTGATCGCGATGATCATGAGACTGCCGATCAGCCGTGAATAAGGCGTCGAATGTTTTGGCGATATCGGCGGGCAATTGATCTACATGCAAAGGAAGGTCAGACCAGAACCAAGATGGAAACAGACCGATCGACCTACCTCGCGTTGCTTGTTGGGCGATCTGGGCCCGTAGATGTGCGTTTTCAGCAGTCACCTCCTGCAACTTCGTGGACATGGGGATCAACGCATCCACCTCCTTCCGCAGTTGCAGGAGTGAAGAATTCTTGGTGTCTAACTGGGACTGGAGCTCACGGACCGTCTTCCGGAGCTGATCGGCCTCGATCTGATGCCGGTCCGGTGTATCGGACCCGGGAGTGCTTGGTGGAGTGCTGAGAGGGCTGTCAGATCGGGCCGATCTGGTCGGCGAATCGAGATGGAGCGATGAGGAACATAGGGCACCTGCAGCAAAGAAGGTCAAGACAGGTCACAAGGCGATCGGGTATGCAAGGCAAGTACCTGGCGAAGGTGGATTCGTAGATCCGTCCATTGGTGAAGTCCGCTTTGAAGATCTGGATATGATGAGATCGGGCCGATACCGTTGCGCGGCTACGACACGACTAAGGGGCGGCTGTGGCAAAGCGGACCCAAGAATTTTTGTCGTTTCCGGTCAGCAGCATACCGATCGGCCTATCGGCGATCGGATTGGTGGAAATCCAGGAGGCTTTTAAGCCGGTCATGTGCAAGGGGTGTCAAGAACACGGATTTGGGTAAGTCACATGAGATTGCGTGTACTACATATTTTCATGTTTGGTACATATTGGGGACTATAGGGGGTAGGTAGTTTTTGTTTTTGATTTTGCCTGTAGGGAAAAGGTTTTGGTTTCGGCTTCGTCTAAGAAGGGCGTTTTTGGCTTTACGACTTAATTGTTGGACCTCTAACTCAACCGGGGGTCGTTTCGCTTTGCAAATCAGTCGCCTCTGCACGCCGCAGAGTGTTTTGGGAGAGGAGGGTCGAATAATCCCCTACAGCTCATTATACCCGGCCGGGACGCGTCACAGACGCACTTGGCCCGCCGGAAGTCCCTCGACGGGAGTGCACTTTGGTCGACCTCTCAAGTTTAAGTTGCGCACGTTTGGAACGTGCTATTACGTCTTTTGGATTGTTACGTGGGAATATCGTTCGTGGAGTTTGTCACGTTCTCGTTGGGTCTCCATATTGGAATATTGGACTTTTATTCATACATTGGTTGGGCTCTACGATCGGTTAAGCGATCTGCCCTTTGGAGTATACTTACTTTAAGTATAACCAGTTTGCCCGACCCAGGGTGAAGAGTTCCGCCCAGGGTACACCACCCAGCACGGTCTCGCATTTAAGACCCAAATCAATTTGTAGCGACGATCCACGAAGTGTGCAACCAGCCCATTCCATCGGGTACACAAGGTGAGATGGAGACGCGAAAATCGGACCAGGCGTCCTATGCTGATGATCAGTCGTCTGCTGGCAGCGGACGATCCGATCGGATCGAAGGCGAAGGTTCGCGGGATACCCCCCCGTAAGTTGGAAGTCGGGCACGATGGTGGTCAGGTTCTCGACACTACGGTGTTCGATTTTGAACTTGACTCCACCACAGTTTCATCGTCCCCGGAGTGTCAGCAGCGATATTTCTGTTTTCTTGTGTAAGTAATTTCAATACAGCAAGATTTGATTGCTCTCTCCACCGCCTTTGATTCGCTCAGCTCGTTCTGTGGTAATATTTGATCTGGCTCCCAGTTCTGCCCAGATGTTTCGTGCTCTACAGCCAGCTGTATAGGCTCATGTGTTTCCTGCTGTTTCTCAAAAAAACTCCTCCTAATCCTCTAGTAATACATAGCCAGAAGGGGGTCCACCATTTGTATTGGCCTCAACACTAGTATTACTGCTTATTTTTTTCCTTTCCTTCTTTTTCTTTTTCTTGGTCTTTCCTGATGTCATATTCAAGACGCGATTGCCGTCATAATCATCGGCATTTTGTTCAAGCTATGCCAAAGCCTCGCGCTGTTTCCGTTCTTCAACTGCAATCTTGCGCTCACGTGTCTCCTGTAGCTCCAATTGCGCTTCCATGTTGTTTGCAAAGGATTTTAATATTTTTTGTAGTCCTCCTCCGCTGCATCGAACTTTTCATTATCCAGTCGAAACCGTGCACGACAAAGCAAGGCTTGTGCCGCAACTTCGCTGTCGATGGCCTCTACCGACGACTCATTTTGCTCGGGGTCGCCGCTAGCCCCCACAAGAATTTCATTCAGTTCGCTCTCACTCATGTGCTTGCCAAATCTCTCACTCACGCGTGCAAGATCGCTCTTGGAAATGAAGCCTTTTCCTTCTTTGTCAAAGTAATGTAAAGTAGAAAGAAGCGCACTAGTTTTCTCCTTTAGCGCTTCAACGGCCCCCAAGCGAAACTGCGTTTTACACTTTCTAACTCTTGCTTCTCGTCCTCGTCCAGATTCTCAGTCATTTCATCAATTAGTAGAACGGCCAAAATACTACCACGCAGGCGTCGACGGCCTCGCTGAAATTTCTCTAGCAACTCGGCCGAGTTTTTCATTGGTTCAGGACTAACTTGGGATTGGTTGCGCAACTACGGGTGCTGAAGTGCCTGTTCTGCGCTTGGTCGCTTGTCGGGGTCACTTTCTAGCAGCTTTCGAATCAAATCCTGTGCAGATGGCGAGATAGGATTGCGTACCAAGTCTACCCTTTGAGATACGTTTTCGGATCTACAAGCAAGGAATACAAGTTAATACCGATGCATCATGTTGGAACTAATCACGTAACTCTTACCTCTTCATCAGTCAAATTATTGTACGGGTCAAAAGGATGCGAGCCACATAAAAAGATGTAGAGCACGATTCCTAGCGCAAACATGTCCGACTTGGGTCCAAACTTGATTGCGTCAGGACCTGCTTGAGAATCAAAAAATCTTCATCAATCTGGACTGTTTCTTGGTAGACTGTAGTCTCTTGGGGCCTATAAATGAGGGGGGGATACGGGTAGTAAGTTGAGGGGGATACCGGTAGTAATTTGAGGGGGATACGGGTAGTAATTTGGGGGGGATACGGATATCAATTGTCTAATTTAAAGGTTCATTTTTGAAGCCCAAAACTTATCCATTTTTCCGCATTTGGACATAAAAGGGAGGTGAGTGTGACCGGAGAAACAAATTTCATTACACTTTAGGGGTGTGAGACCGGGTGTGTGATCGGGTGTGTGATCGGGTGTGTGACCGGGTGTGTGACCGGGTATGTGACCGCAGGCTGACCCATACATAAAGAAAGGGTCAGCCTGCGGTCACCCCCCCCCCTTTGCTCCGGTCACACCCCCTCCCTTTTATGTGAGGTGTGTGTGTGTGACACAAGACTCTCCCTATATATATCTAAAATATGGGCAATGTTATTTCCACCCCCCAAATTTACCCCCCCCCCTCTCATACGTCAATATCGAGCACTTTGAGATGGGGCTCACAGGATACCGTCGTCGTAGAAAGCCAAAAATGGAGCGAACAATTAATCGACTTCGCGGACAAGTTAAGCGCACATCCAATTGGGAACAGAACCGATATCTCATGCATTTATTGTTGGAAGTGCGCCAGCGGTGTGAAGCACTTCAAGGTATCGACGCCAGAGTTGTAGCCCACGGTAGGGCATATCGAATGTTCTAGAAGGAATAGTTAGTACAGTAGGTGGTAGGAGAGCCAGGTGTAGGAAGTCCTCACTTCGAAATTGATAAAGCCACTGACGAGGCCCCCGGCGTGGGGCCGAAACGCGTCGCACGCGTTGAATCAAGAAGTCGCTGCATGTGTTCACTTTCGTTTTTCTACATTTATGGTGCAGTATTTAAATAACATATGGCAATACCATCGTCTCAAAGGTGAAAAATGTCATTTTTCCTTTTGGCTTCCATTGCACGGGGATGCCCATCCAAGCTGCCGCGAGTAAACTCGAGCGCGAACTTCAGACATACGGTAATCCACCGATTTTTTCTCTTGACATCGAAGAAGACTCTAAAGATAATGCTAGAGCGCTGAGGGATGGCTGAACAAAGCTCATGGTAAAAAGTCGAAGGCTGCTGCCAAGACGGGTGGAGTCGTGCATCAGTTTGACATCCTGAAGATGTCAAACACCCCGAAGACGAAATTCCAAAGTTTCAAAACCCACTATTGGCTCCAATATTTTCCACCTTATGCCATTGCTGACCTAAAGCGCTTCGGTATGAACATTGACTAGCGTCGCTCGTTTATTACGACGGACGTTAATCCTTTCTATGACGCTTTTGTGACATGGCAGCTAATAAACTGATCTAATTTGGCCGCGTTGTACGTGGTAAACGTCCCATTGTATACTCAATTTTGGACGGATAAAGCTGTGCCGATCACGATCGTGCATCGGGTGAAGGTGTCGGACCTCAGGAGTACACACTAGCCAAGTTGCGTGTAAAGGAACCGCTTTCGAAAAAGCTTGCTCCACTTTGTGGCAAAAAAGTATTCTTGGCAGCTGCTACATTGCGTCCCGAGACGCTGTGCGGTCAGACGAACTGCTTTGTGTTGCCTGGGGGAGAGTAGGGCGCCTTCCTCATTAATGACAACAATGACGTATTTATAATGAGCCATCGTGCTGCGCGTAACTTAGCTCATCAGGACTACTGGAGTAGTGCGTGCTTGAAGTCAAGGGAACGGATCTGCTGGGTTTACCGCTGGCGTCACCCATTGCGCCCTATTATACGATCTACACGCTCCCACTACTTACAATCTCGATGAGTAAGGGTACCGGTGTAGTAATGAGCGTGCGGTCGGACTCACCAGACGACTATACCGCGTTCCGTGATCTAAAGCAGAAGCCTGTTTTGCGTGAAAAGTACGGCATAGAGGACTACATGGTGCTTCCATACGAGCCTGTGCCTATTATTGAAATTCCGGGATTTGGTGACATGGCTGCTGAAAAGGTATGCAATGATCTCAAGATCATGTCCCAGAACGACAAGGACAAGCTTGCGAAGGCGAAAGAGCTTGTGTACCTAAAGGTTTCTACGAAGAAGTTCTTATTGTGGGCTCACAGAAAGGTCAAAAGGTGTGCGACGTCAAGGCTATTATGCGTAGGAGATGCTTGACGCCGGCAATGCTATTCCATACTGGGAGCCAGAGTCACTTGTGATCTCACGTAGTGGTGACGAATGCGTGGTTGCTCACTTGAATCAATGGTATTTGACTTACGGCGCCGAAGACTGGAAGAAGCGCGTCATGGACCATATCAGCAACCCAAAGCTTTTTCATGCGTACAACCCGGTGGCGCTTGGTGAATAGAAGTCGACCCTTGGATGGCTAAAAGAGTGGGCACCGTGCCGTCAGTCTGGCTTGTGCACACGTCTTCCATGGGACCCCGAGCTTGTGGTGGAGTCTCTTACAGACTCGACTATCTACATGGCATACTACACCATTGCCCACCACCTACAAGCTAATCTTGATGGCTCAAAACTCGGACCGCACGGCATTAAGCTGGAGAAGATGACAAAGGAAGTGTTCGATTACATTTTTCTAAACGCCTCGCCCCCCACGGAGTCCACGATCCCGCTGGATGTGCTGAAGCAGATCCATGATGAATTCGAATACTGGTACCCCGTTGATGTCCGAGCATCCGGCAAAGACTTAATACGCACTCATTTGACGATGTGCCTGTATAATCATGTCGATATCTGGCGCGATGATCCATCTAAGTGGCCTCCCAACAGCATACTTTACGTAGCGGCAGTCTCGCCTTTGGATATCGTGGTACGTCGGAAAATTAAACGCTGTATTGAGAAACATTTTCTTTCAGTCCATAGTCTCCCAATTATTCCATAACACGTGGTTAATACCATAGAAAGCCAAATGCCCAGGAAAACTTTAATCCTGAGAACGTACCCGCTTGCGGGAGCGCTTCTTTCGGGAATGCTTGACTACAATTACAACGGAGTACACAGGTTTTACAAACGTAAAAAGTATGAAAGGAAGCCTAGAGTTTAGAGATTCTATTTAGTATTAACTATTGGGCTATTGAGGGGTCTGTGTGTGTGGAAATAATAAATTTGGGGTGTGGAAATAACATTTCCCATAGTGGACCTCTTTAGATATGGGAAAAACTAAACAGTACCGTGTCCAAATTGGGCTTATTTAGAACTCGATTTTACTCGACTTTGATTTGCTGTTTTCAGCCTGCAGGGTTTAGGGCTTAGGGTTTAGGGTTGTTTGTTGATTGGTTGAAACAGCCAATCAAAATCGGGTACAATCGAGTTCTAAATAAGACTAATTTGGACACGGTACTGTTTAGTGGACCTCTTTAGAGATATATATATAGGTAGGGTTGGTAGATAAAAACTCGGTGTTATTAACAGTTATTAACGTTAAAAACAACGGTTTTTTTTTCATGTTAATAACAGGTTTCTCCCGGTATTATTATTCTAGAAGGCATATGCAGATTTCTCCCTTATTCTAGAAAGTTGGCATGTTATTTTCGCTGTTTTGACCCTTTTGCTAGGAACATAAAAGGGCAGATTCCCTAACCCAACACCCCCACTGGCTCACCGCTCACGACAGAGTGACAGATAACACCAAAACCTCATCCCAACATTATCTACAACATAGATGCCAGCCGCTGGACGCCCAAAATCCGCTACATGGGAATTTTTCAGGCCCGGTAATGGAGCTGGAACATCAAAAAAGGCCGCCTGCGCCTTTTGCGGTGCGTCGATCTGCCCACAAGCGGAACGCATGGAGTGGCACATTCAGGTATGATAATGTCACGTTCACGTGGTTGCATTTGGTAGCCAATGCACTGGTAATCTCACTAACGCATGTTCAATTATTTTCATTTACAGAACTGCAATGATGCCGACCAAGAATGTAGCCGGTGCGTATACGCACGGTGCGGCTAGCGCACAGAGGAAGACTCTTCCTTAAAGCGGTATCTACCGCTACTTAGCCGATATGTGGTGGAGCGGCTGATCAAAGTTTTTGACGCTTGATCAGGCGGTACCACGGTACCCGGACTGCCGACTAACAAAGGGGGTCCTCCGGTTGTCTTCGACTGCTTGTGTTCTTGCTCACCTTGTGTACCCGACGGCTAGGCGTGGGTCGCTCCTCAGGTGGCGGGGACAGCGCACAGCGAATTCTTGGTGCAAGATTGAATTAACTAACTTGTGACGATACAACCGATGCGATCAGGCGTGATCTCGTGCGATCAGGTGCTTAAACCACGTCAATTAGCCGCGATCAGGCTTGATCAAGTTTTGGCCGATGCTAATAACCTACGATCAGCAATATTCCGTCTTGATCGCAAGTGCGATCAGGCGGCATTCCGACGCGATCAGGCGCTGAAACGATGTAGATTAGTGGTAATTAGGCTCGATCAGGCTTTGGCTGACGTTAAGAACCGTCGATCAACGATATTCTGTCTTGATCGCAGATGCGATCAGGTGTCTTGATCGCAAGTGCGATCTGGTACTGAAAGGCTCGATAAGCGGCTAAAAACTGCTGCCCAGTCGTAATATACCTTGATCAGACTTTATCAAGCACCGGAAGTCGTTCAAGTAGTAGTTGGCGTGATTTGCGATCAGCGATCACGATCACGATTCGCAAAAAGTGTCGATCAGGTGATGATCGGTAGGAAGGGTACTTGATCAGGCAGCGGAAGTCTCCACTGTCTGATCGCGGAGCCTCTAAGCCGTCAAACAGCTAAGGAACGCCCAAATCAATGCGCTCCTCGCCTAGACTATATGAGGAAAAGGTATTTATATTAAAATCCACCTAGAGTTCCCGTGGGGCGCTTAAAGCAGCCGAACTCTAGGGGCCAAACGTTAATTTCATGGGGAAGAGCTGAGATCACTGCTCGATCACGTTCCCAAAACCAAAAACCTTTAAACGAAGAACCGCAGACACTGCGGGCGGAGTTGCGGGGTGAGTTCTCACAATCTACGCCAACCGGTGGGCCAAAAACGCACTTAGTGCTCCCGCCCGGGACGTAGAGGTTTCAATAAGGTGGGGGCGCAAAGGTGCCTTCCCAAAAAACGATCAGCGCGATCGTACGCAAAAGGAGAACTATATTAGCAATTAAACCCTTAGATCTACCCTGTTCCTACTTTCAACCAATCCGCATCGTCCATTCGGAACGCCTTCCGTCCATCAGTCGACCTGATTTTCCCGCTTGTTCCTTGTTTGTTCGCTGGTGTTCGCCGCGTACCTGTAAGTAATCAGCACATCTTCCGTGTCCCTTCTATATCCTGTCTATGTACACCACGGTGGTACGTACTACTGTACCCACCGTGGTAAACATGGCGGTACCTAATTATGTACTACTGTATCCACTATCTGCGTCCACTATCAGGCCCCTAATTTAGGTCCTAATATTAGTCATAATATTAGGCCCCCTATGGGCCTAATAAAATGTCCAACATTAGGCCCTATTTTAGCCTAATAAAAAGTCCGCTTTACGACACTGATCAGGCGTGATCCGGTGTAATCGAGCTCGAATCAGGTGCGAACAGGCTTGATCAGCAGTGATCAGGCTTGGGCAGGCACCGAAAGTCGTTGATTAGATGTGATCAGACTTGATCAGGCTTGATCAGGCACTAAAAGTAGTTGAACAGCTTAGATACAACTTGATCAGGGTTGATCAGGCACCAAAATTAGTTGATCAGCAGAGATCAGACTTGATCAGGCTTGATCAGGCACCAAAAGTAGTTGATCAGCGGTGATCAGACTTGACAAGGCTTGATCAGGCACCAAAAGTAGTTGATCAGCGGTGATCAGACATGATCAGGTGCCAAAAGTCGCTCAGGTACAAGTTGGTGCGATCTGCAAGTTGTTGATCGCGGGTCGCGAGTTGCAGAGTGTCGATCAGGTGTTGATCGGCGAAGGGGGTACTTGATCAAGCAGTGGAAGTCTTCACTGCCTGATCACGGAGCCTCTGGAGTCTTCAACAGCTAAAGGAACACCCAAATATCTGTATTCCTAGCCTAGACCTACGAGGGAGGGGTAAATTTCGCTTAATCTACCTAGAGTTCCCGTGGGGCGCTTACAGCAGCCGAGCTCTAGGGCCAAACGCGAACCAAACGTGGAGAGGTGAGAGCACTGCTCAATCACACTATCAAAATCAAAAAACATCTACTGAAGAACCGCTGACACAACGGGCGGAGTTGCGGAGTGAGTTCTCGAAACTATACGTCTGCCGGTGGGCCAAAAATGCACAAAGTGCTCCCGCCCGGGACGTAGAGATGTATACTAATAATGGAGGCGCAAAGGTGCCGTCCCTGTAAGGTCCAAAGGGGTTGAACGCAAAAGGAGAACTTTATTATTGCTTAAATCCTAAGAACTACCAATTTCCTAATATCCACCAATCAGAACTACCCGTTCCAGCGTCCTCCGTCGACCAGTCGACCTGATTTGTCCGTCGTCCGTCGCTGCTCGTCGATGTTAGCTGAGTACCTGTACGTAATCTTCCCATCTTCCTATGCCCTGTCTATGTCCTGACTATGTGCACCATGGTTGTACACGCGACTGTATACGCCGTGGTACCCACAATCCTATACGATTACGTACCGATTTTGACCGTAATCGCGCCCCCCCTAAATTAGGCCCTATAATAAGGCCCTATAATTAGGCCTTATAATAAGGCCCTATAATAAGGCCCGTTATTGGGCCCAATTATAACACGCTTTACGACAGCCGTCCCTGATCTTCGTCCCAGCCGTACAGCGGTTGGGGCGAGGGTCGATCATGCCGTTTGATATCGTGGATCATGTTACCGTTGGTCGGCTTGTCCACCATGACGTCATCGGCCAGGTGATAAACCTCCATCAATCTGCCTGTCCCTTCTCCCGCCGATCAGGTCCCGTTCTATCAGGCTGTTACCGTTACTGGCACGCCCCTCGCGATCCAGCGATCACCATTCACCAACCGTGTCATCTGCGATCAAGCTGTCTCGATCAGGCATTCCTGCATTTCCATCATGCAAGCGATAACGGACGGCAACCCGGCAAACACCACCGACACTCCTGCCCTGGATCGGGCCGCAGCTGATCAGGCAATCTCTGCTATCGATCGGTCTTACAGTTTGCAAGAGGCCCTACACGCGCGTGATGATCAGATCGCCACGTTATCTGACTCGCTCGCGATGAGTGAAGACACTGTCGCGATACTTCGGCAGCAGCTCGCTCGTGCCAAAAGCGCCGTGGTGGATCGAGATGTCGCGATAAAGCGGGACGACTTCGAACAGCTCAAGACATTGCGTGATTTTGTCGACACCACCGTCAATGATCTCCAGACCAAGTTGAAGACCATTGAAAGCGCTATGGCCGATCAAGAAAAACTCATGGTCGATCAACGCGCACAGATCCGGGATCTGGAAGGCCGTCATGACCGTGATAGGTATCTGCGATCGGTGCATGAAGACACCATCGCTGATCAAACACGGGAGCTGGATCAACTTCAACAGCGCCTAGCCAAGTTACAAGAAGAATACGATCGGGCTGCCTCTGGGAGTCAGCGCTTGTTCGAACAGGTGCTCAGGCTCACCGCCGAGGTTGATAGGCGCAAACACCAGTATCGTCGCCTTCGAAAGAAAAACAAATCCGATTGCCTGAAGATGGACGAGTATACTTCCATCATGGCCCAGGCGCAGGAACTATCTGATCGGGTCAAGGGAGTGTATGACCTCCAAACTGAGCTGGACGATCTGTACGCCGCATATTCTCAGCTGGAGAACGAACATTCCGCCATGCAATGCCGCTTCGATCAAGTTTCCGTAGAACGTGACACGTTGCGCTATCAAGTGCAGGAGGTTCAGGGCAAAGTCACACAGTTGCGCTCGTTTCACTCGGACCTTCAGTCTCAGTTGGCTGGTATGTCGTTGCGGATGCAGATCACACTAGTTATCCGCACCCCTTCGGCGGGTTCTGATCATGCTACACCGCCAGCTGGCCTTACTGCCCCTCCTGACGGCTCGATCAGCCGCGCCGCCCCTTCGCCTAAATGGCGTACTCGGCGTTCTCGATCCCCCTCTCGGTTGAAGCGGCCACGCCTCCTTTCTCCTATTTCGGAGGCGAAGACGGAAGACGATGATCCCCCAAGTCCTGATCAAGACGATGAAGGCGGATTTCCTGGTCTGATCGCTTCTATTCCTTCCACTCCTACAATTAGCGAGTTCGGGAGCGAGGATCTACCTGATCAAGTCACTGCCGGGTCTCTTTTTCCGCGTACGGGTGATTTCCGGACGTTGATCGCGGTATCTGATGACGCAAGTGACGCCGAAATCCTGCCGTGGACTCCGGATCAGCTTGGTGGGTTTGATCTGCGTAACGTCAAGGCCCAGGTCGTCTTTGACTACTTGACCCGCCCCGCAGGATGGTTGTTCCCGGCTGCCGTGCACGTCCCTCCGGCTGATTCATGGTCCGGTCATTTGATCACCCAACCGGAAGTGGAGCTGCTGTATTCTCAATGCCCTTGGGGCGTTTTCATGACCATGTTGCCGCCACTTTCTTTTCGCTCAGTCGTCTGGTTCGCCGACTTCGAGACAAAGTACCGGTCGTTTCTCGAACATCACGCGCTGGCGATCTGGGAGTCGACGCATTATCTCCCTATCGCTAAAGGCCTTTGCGAGACGTATGACTTCTTCCGGAATTACTACAACAGTCGCCGCCAACGCAGAAGTCTTGCCGGAGCGATCTGGAAGAGGGTCGTGGATTTTGTCCTGCGGGGGATGATCGACGAAAGACGTGATCTCGACATTTTCCTGGACCCGTCGATCACCCATTGTGCTCGCAACCGTCTTTTAAAGTATGCCCCGGCCGATGATGGGGAGTGGTACCCAGGGTTCCTCTCGGACCCGCCACCCCGGACCCTATTGGACGCTTTGAAGGAGGTAGATACCTTTGAACCTTGGCGGATTCAATATCGTTCCTCCCCTGAAAACCACCCTGTCCGTACAATCCCTCGGATTCTTCGCAAGTTCTTTGGGTCTAGTTAATCGGTTGATCGTTACGTCTTTAATCAATAAGAAATCTTGATCATGCCATTTCCACTGTGCTTCTTTACTTTCCAATACATGATATAACTGGTATTCTGTCGTCTTATCTTTCGTTACTCCATCACCCTGTCTCGCAATATCCATCGTAAACACATCACCTCAATTCATTTACCACTTCTTCATCAATTTGGGTTTCGTCAATCATTTTTCTGCACTCGGTAATTCTTCGATCGTAATTCATGACCAGTCCGCCGATCACGCATTAGTTGGACTCTTCGTCCACTTGCATCACGCCAAACCGATGTCTGTTGATCCTTTTCCTCTCGAAGCCCTTGATCAGAGCATCACAGTTTAAGTCTGCCTCGTCTACCCACGACGGCTCAGCATAACCTTTTCCGTAAACTTGATATTCGCGTAACGTTCTTCCATATCTAGTCTTTCGACATGATCGGACATCGGTGATACGATCAACTTCAAATTCATCTGGATCTAGCGTCCTTTCCCAGCTGTCTTCAGGTAATAAAGCTTCATCGAAGTCGAAACGCTCCTCTATCCCAGCTGTTAGTGCCGTAGTAGGGCGATATGGAAATTCCTTGACCAATTTCAACTTGTACAGATGCACTACTGGGAACACACGATAGTCGGTGCCAGCCGTAACCAGTCTCGCCGCATGATTACCGATTGCCTCATCGACTCTGAAGGGTCCATGCCACATGTGCGCCAGTTTCTTCGTGAACCCTTCTTTCAACCGATCAAGGTATAACGAGACCCTTGATCCATCTCGATCTTGTGTGGTGTCACTTGACCATTTTGCTTTTCAGCTCGCTCAGCCATCGCTTGATGCAATCGAGCGCTCACTTTATCGCGGGCGTAACGATAGCCCTTTTGCAGCTTATATCTCCACCGGCGAGCATCCCGGTCTTTACGCCGAATTCCGCCCAGTTGCAATGTCGATTCCAACGATAATCGTGGGTCCCACCCATACGCCAAATAAAATGATGTTTCACCACGAATACGATCGGGGGTTGAGTTAAGCGCGAATACCAGTCGCTCTGCATACAAGCTCCAATCTTTCTGGCCGGCATCTGCTACATACATCTTGATTGCTTGCGTGATCGTCTGCACCGTCCTCTCCGCCTTACCATTCGCCTGTGGACGGTATACCATAGTAAAACTCTGACGTTGTCCCACAATTTTATTGAACGCGAAATACTTCCGACATAAAACCTGGTTCACGATCGTGCCGGATCACTTCGCTAGCCCCTAATCGTCGAAACAAACACTCTTCATAATTTTCGGCAACTTTCTGCGCTGTGCGAGACGATCCAGCTTTCGCGATCACCATACCCGTGAACAGATCCGTCCAAATCAGCAGTTCAGTATGTCCATCCGTCGATCGGGTTAGTGACGGGATATGATCCATGGCTATCACTTGAAATGGGTACGTAGCCTCGATATTCCCCGGCGACATGCCCTTGATCGTAGGTTTGCCTTTCCCCGTCTCGCAATCTACGCATTGTCCGAAAAACCTTTGTACGCTTCGGAATAGACCACGCCAATGGAAGTATCGTCTGATCCTCTGATATGTACGCCCTATGCCTTGGTGTCCTCCTTCCAAGCTCACATGATAGTGGTGGAGGAAATCTGCATGTAGGGTCTCGGGTAAGACCAGCTTAATCGAAATGTGCCGATCGTCTTGATCATCTCTGTCATCGTTGGCTTTTCTTTTAGCCTTTTTTCCACAGCAGATCAGCAATCCTTGTTCATCTACATCGTACTTGTCAGCAATTTTCGCGCAGTCCTTAACCTCGTCTGCGTTCAATCGTGAGACGTCACCATACAGATAACTTCGCAAATCATGAATACATTTCTCTTCGTCCTGTGCCTTTTTCACCCGTTCCGCCCTTATCCCGGCTATAGATATATTTGGCCACGTTGACGGTCGCGGAGGATGTAGGTTACGTGATCGTGTCATCACTAGTACTTGCGGGGTAGTGGGATCTTCATTCCACGTGATCACTTCCGCAACCTGTTGAGATCGGTCAATTCCTCCAGCTGTTTCACATCATCGATTTCAAATCTTGTTCCACCCTGCATATCCCTACTGGTTATGTGATCTGCACTCTTATTCCACTCTCTTTTGACATGCACTAGATCATGATCCGACCATTCGCGACGGAGATTGAACGCACGCTGTTGCAACACTTGCAATCGCGGAGCTTTACATTCTATTTCGCCGCGCATTTGCCGGATTACTAAATTCGAATCTCCACACACGATCGTCCTTCCTTTGGGGTATCTCGACAGTAGGTCAAAACTTAAAAGCAATCGATGGTATTCCGCTTCATTCACCGTGATATCAGGCGCATGATCGGCTACCGCGGTCATATTCTTCCATCCCGGTAATTTCCATACGATAGCACCGAACGCACCTACACGTCGCTTGATACTTGCAGATCCATCGAAACTAATCACGTAGAGTTCTTCGCCTTTTCAGACCGTAGGAGGTGGTACTTCAATCATCTGCCGCGGTTGCTTTTTCGGTGCGATCGCAATCAGTGCTTCATCGATTTCGGTGCGAGGAGTGATACTTGCAGCTAACGCACCCAGTACCTCCTCTTCTCCCTGTACATATTTCTTGATCTAGAGGTCCCACTGTGATAAGATTGCAGCCCATCGGCCCAATCGTCCGCCAGCCCGTTGGATGTTAGTACCCATCTCAGTGTGGATAAACGCGACAAGACAGTGATCGTCTTTCTGACCAGCATCGTGAAGTAAACATCCAAAACCCGTAGAAGCGCCAGAACTTCCTTTTCAACGGGGCTGTAGTTCAGCTCACCGTTCTTCAACGTTTGGCTGGCGAATGCGAGGTAATACACTTTATCATGTTCTTGTACCAGCGCGGCGGATACCGCCCACTTGATGGTGTAAGCCACGATTTCTGTCGTTTTGTTCTGATCAAAGTGACGCAGGGTTGGAGCTGACGCAATCTTCGCCTTCAGCATGCTGAATGCTACTTTTGCCCTGATTAATCGATCACCTTCCTGATCCATATTCTCCTTGCTCAACGATAGGCTTTTTAACTCTTGATAATCCGTTTCCCTTAATTCGTTGAGCACAGCGGCATAGATCGCAAAATCTTCGATAAACCGACGGTAGTAGTTCAAACTCCCCAAAAACGATTGCATGGCCCGTAAGGTGCCAGGGAAAGGCAGATCAATCAGATCATCCAAATTTTTCGGATTTGTACCAAACCTCGGCTAGAGACATGATGCCCTAAATAGGGAACTTCGCGTCGCCCCCAGTATGATTTGGTCACGCTGATCGATAAATTCCACTGATCACACTTCTCCAACAAACGATGCACCTTGTCACACAGGGTAGCCCAGGTAGGTGCCGGGATCAAAATATCATCGATATATGATCGCCGCGCAGAACAGATGGGCCCGGTGTTTGGTCGGGCTCTCCCACCGTGAATACATCATCCGATTCGTCAGCACCGTCCTTAACCTTGAGATACCCATATAATGCGTTATCAATCAACCGCTGGTAGATTTGCGGAGCATTATTTAGGCCAAAAGGCATCCTATTCCTTTCGAACAATCCAAACGGAGTGACAAACGCCGAAATCTGACGCGCACGATCGGTCATAGATACGACCCAAAAACCGATCGCCATATCCAAAGAGCAAAACCACAGCGCTTTATCCAAATCTTCGAGTAGATCAGAGATCAGGGGCATTGGATACACCATCAGGCGCGTGAGTTGATTCACAGCGCGATAGTCGATACATAGGCGAATATCAACCCCGTTCTTTTTCACAATGATCACTATAGGTGATGCCCAGGGTGACGTAGACGGTTGAATGATCTTGGTAGCCAATAGCCCTTTGATCAAAGCCGATAACTTCTCGCGAAATTGTGGAGCCACCTTCCGACACTTTTGGGCGATCGGGCGTGCATTGCCTACATCGATATCGCAAACAACTCCACGTACAGCAGGAGGTAGTGCGTTCCCCTTTCCGATCAACAGATGTTTCTTCGACCAAATTATATCGCGAAGCTGATTAATTTCTTCTGGTGAGTTGACCAAGGGGTCTCCGACTAGCAAGTCGTCCCTAGTTACTTCTTCGGTGCTTGCAGATACTTCGGGCAACGTAGCAAGCTGCTTCTCCAGTTCCTCCACATACAAATCTCCACCTTCATGGTAACAAACTTGATCATCGATAGGGATTACACCAACTTCGCTAGGATCGGCTGAGACAGGGTGATCGCGCGTCTTGAATAAACGTATCTCTTGCAGTAGGTTGTTCAACTCCGTGCTCTGGGATCGGACCTTTCATCACCGGCTCCTGATTGCACCGCTCTTGCAACTCTTGCACCTTTTGCGGCCCTCCGGTTACCAATGCCACAGATGTGGCGATCGGGTCCGTAGGGCGTACTAAAATACTTCGAGGAGTAGGATACTCCCACTTCTCGACTAGGGGACCTTGATCGACACTTTCTTGATCGTCATTCACGGAATCGGTAGACGATTGATACGCGATATTTTGCCACTCCTTATAACGATTAGACCCTATCGAAACAAATCCAGGGCGACGGGGCACATCATCTTTGTTCATCCAGATACCTAAAATCGTCTCATCTTGCACGATGATCGGATGATCAACGACGTTCGTAACACGCAGGTATCGCAAGTTTCCCACGCCCCTAGTGATAGTGGGGACCCAATCTTTTCCACGAGTAATCCACAACTTTCGAGATCGCTGATCATAAATTCGAACCTCGGCAGATCGACCTACTGGGATCTGTTCGTACTGATTGAGTTTCATATAATTACCACTCGATCCATACAGCTGTCGGCGCCCGTCCAATGGGATTATCACCTCATCAGGCAAACTTAGTGCACCGTGGGCGATGTCTAAACGAACACCAGCCGGTATCATACCCAGTATAGCATCTTGACCAACAAGTCTGCCCACCCATGCATGGAAATAATAGACCAACGAGCCTTCCAGCGTAATCTTGATTTTAGTGCGCCCTTCGGTGAGGTATGAACTTTCTCCAATGCCGACACATTCTTGCGTTTGACTCGTATCGATCTCACAACTCACCTTACGAGAAAAGGTTGAGTCGATGATCGACACTTCGGCACCAGAATCAAATAATAGCGTGGCACGTTCGTTATTTATTTTACCACTCGCTTTGGCTTGTTTAAACCATTTCTTTGACGAGTGGTATTTCCAATATCCGCGCGATTCACCTGGAAGTAGATCGACCTCCATGATCACCGGGGACCGAGAAAACTCATCGATATGGAAATTATCCAAGCGTGGTAAATCAGGCTGATCACATTTATCATTATCTCTTTCTGCTGCTTGATCAGCCCTATTCTTATCCACATATGCAAAAATAAACAAACCCGAACGCTCGTCTCGTACCATATCCAACCTGGCGAGCGTCCTAGTTTAACAAATCTTCAGCTTCCTTGGGCAGCATTCCAGCATGCTTGGTGGGATTGTACCACTGGCGGATGCGGTTGTAAAACTCTTCCATAGGGCACTTGCCCGCATCGTGAACTTCGCCGCAGGCTCGACAGACGTATAAACAATGATCGGTCGGATGTCCCTTCTTGCCACACTTGAGACAGGTCAGGCGCTTCCAGCAACGAAGATTATTGTGCCTGATCGACCCACAATGACTGCATTTCTTCACCGCTCCTTGATCGACTGCACTTGAATTACTTCGATTACCCGATCGGGACTCGCCAGGCTGATCGAGAGCCCCTGGTTGGTCGCGTATAGCAGCAATCATGTAACGGCGCTGATCTCCATCGCTTCCACTGTCGTCGGCACTTGATTCATCACTCCCAGACGACAACTTGATCGCGCGTACTGCCTTGGGCTTTCGCGCTGGGGCAGGTGCCCGATTATCGCCGAATTTCTGGCGGAATCGGCTGGTACCTACGGCCGCTGTTTGCTGGTACCACCTATTTCGTTCATACGCCCGCAATGTCTCTTCCAGGTCTGCCGCAGTGTCCACCCGAAAAAGCGCCAGTTGATCAGCGAGCTCGCGATTGGCCAATGTATCCAAGGAATGTTGTACATGTTCACGTAAAGTCGTAGGCGATCCATCCCTGATCGGCAACTTGGCTCGAAATCCCGCCACATTCAACCGGTGCAGATATTCGATTGTACTTTCATCCGACCGTTGCTTTGTATAATAGTACTGGAGGGATGCCGATTGTCCACTTCCACAATATTGAACTTCAAACTCATCCACAAGATTTTTCCAACTTGATCGAGTGCTTCTACTCAGCTGGCGATGCCAATTGCGCGCTGGTACTTTTAGTAGATCGCCTAGGATTAGACACTTTTTAGGATCAGAAGCTTGATCCCGCATAAATGCTGACTTGAGGCGACTAATCCAATTCCGCGCTTGATCTTCATCCCCTTCCTTTCCTGAAAATTCCTTTAGATCACTGATCGCAGACATTCGAATCCTGGGGATCGTCTGTTGATCAGGCATCCCAGTATGTGCGGACGCAACGGTGGCTCATCGTGGGAGTGTGATCGGCTCATCTGGCTCAATGTACTCGCTCTGGGATCGTTGATCATGCAACGAATATAATGATTCCATGTCAACGTCCTTGATGTTGCCGATCTTTCTGGATTCGAATGCTGCTTGCGAAGTGAATGCACAGATTCCATGTCAACGTCCTTGATTGACGCAGCTCTTCCAGTCTTTAGCTGGCGGTTTTTTCCGCCGACGACTCCAGGTGTCAGCCTGCGTCTTTCTTCAGCCAGAAACTTCTCCATAGCCTTATCAAAGAATGTTTGCAGCTGTGAGAAAGTTTAGCTAGATTGATCTTTAAATGTAATTTATTAGGAAAATTGCGCTCAATATAGCTTTTGCAAATCAATTGATAGCAACATATCATTGAAAATTTTTGTCAGTAACTCTATGCGATACTTGATCATCCTCTGCTTTGATCGATTGAGGTTCCATCTTGATAGCTGAAAACTTAGATTTATCCTTCTGGAAAACAGCTATCCTGGTGTTCTTGGGCTCTATACTCCCGGCACTACTCGACTCCGCTTCAAATTCATCGCCTTCAGAAGGGGCAGATTCGTAGAACGATGATCCCGTGTGTTCTGCTGCGTTGTTTGATGGACCTGCTTCAATCTTCATCGGAGAGTGCGAGGGTTCCAACTTAGTGGTTTGACCCACGATATGTAGCAATAGATGAAACAACTGCTGGGTAGCTTCTGAAAGATCTTCTGGATCCTGATCAAACACCTCTTCAGCATTGCAGGCGCCTGTCGTCAGACCTGCCTGCTTGATCAGGCGTGTTATCCTCAGTACGATCGTGAGATTGTCTCTCCCATCCGTAACTGGCTGATCGACCGGTCCGTTCAGCTTCCCGCTGATCATGACCCCAAGTCGGCTCATCATCGAAATCGTCAATAAGAAATCTTCCCGTTTTCCTTTATAAACCTTTCGGTAAAACTTTCTCAACAGATCGGCTTCCTTTGGTGGCGTACTTGATCGACTTTCGTCGCTCTCCGACCCAGGCGCCTTCATCAACACCTTCGGCTGGTCGTCTTGTAATACTTCACCACCGGATCCCAATACGGATCATTATATACACATATTTTTGGCAGATCATAACTTGCGCTATGATCCGAATGGGCTCCCGAAGGAGCCTCGGGAGGTGGTTGAGGCTTCTCCTCCTTTATTTCATCAAGATTCCTCCCCAGGTCCTGATGATCAGCATTTCCTTTCTTCTTCAGGCATGACGATGGCGAACTGCCTTCCATCGTCACAACCTCCTCCTCCTTTTCCAACTTTATCTTCACTTCTGCTTCAGCTTCCTTTTTCACTTCCACATCAGCGCCATCTTGCGTAGAATCGCGGTGATATTCCGCGTCTCCCAAAGATCCGGGCACGCGCTCCATTGTGGTGGAGCGGCTGATCAAAGTTTTTGACGCTTGATCAGGCGGTACCACGGCGCCCGGACTGCCGACTAACGAAGGGGGTCCTCCGGTTGTCCTTGACTGCTTGTGTTTCTGCTCACCTTGTGTACCCGACAGCTTAGGCGTGGGTCGCTCTCCAGGTGGCGGGGATGTAAACTCGGCAATTCCTTGATGCAAGATTGGGGAACTTGTAATGAGTTGATTGAGGTGTTGATCAGACGTGATCCGGTGTAATAGAGCTCGAAACAGGTGAGAACAGGCTTGATCAGCAGTGATCAGGCTTGGTCAGGAACCTAAAGTCGTTGATCAGCTGTGATCAGACTTGATCAGGCTTGATCAGGCACTAAAAGTAGTTGAACAGCTTAGATCCAACTTGATCAGGGTGTATCAGGCACCAAAAGTAGTTGATCAGCTGAGATCAGACTTGATCAGGCTTGATAAGAAACCAAAAGTAGTTGATCAGCGGTGATCAGACTTGATCAGGTGCCAAGAGCCGCTCAGGTACAAGTTGGTGCGATCTGTGAGTTGTTGATCGCGGGTCGCGAGTTGCAGAGTGTCGGTCAGGTGTTGATCGGCGAAGGTGGTACTCGATCAAGCAGTGAAAGTCTTCACTGCCTGATCACGGAGCCTCTGGAGTCTTCAACAGCTAAAGGAACACCCAAATATCTGTATTCCTAGCCTAGACCTACGAGGGGGGGGTAAATTTCGCTTAATCCACCTAGAGTTCCCGTGGGGCGCTTACAGCAGCCGAAATCTAGGGGCCAAACGCGAACCAAACGTGGAGAGGTGAGAGCACTGCTCAATCACACTATCAAAACCAAAAAACCTTTACTGAAGAACCGCTGACACAGCGGGCGGAGTTGCGGAGTGAGTTCTCAACACTCTACGTCTGCCGGTGGGCCAAAAATGCACAAAGTGCTCCCGCCCGGGACGTAGAGATGTATACTAATTAGGGAGGCGCAAAGGTGCCGTCCCTGTAAGGTCCAAATGGGTTGAACGCAAAAGGAGAACTTTATTAAGAACTACCAATTTCCTAATATCCACCAATCAGAACTACCCGTTCCAGCGTCCTCCGTCGACCAGTCGACCTGATTTGTCCGTCGTCCGTCGCTGCTCGTCGATGTTAGCTGAGTACCTGTACGTAATCTTCCCAACTTCCTATGCCCTGTCAATGTCCTGACTATGTGCACCATGGTTGTACACGCAACTGTATACGCCGTGGTACCCACAATCCTATACGATTACGTACCGATTTTGACCGTAATCTCGCCCCCCCCAAATTAGGCCCTATAATAAGGCCCGTTATTGGGCCCAATTATAACACGCTTTACGACAGATACGCCCTTGTAAAGGGCTTAGTAGGAGAGCTCTCCTACTCGGGGCCAAGATTCCCGGGTTGGCTTACTACTTAGCCTTAACGGCTGTATTCCCTTTACGGGATGTAAGTAAAGGGAGGGCTCCCTCTTACCTACGACACTCACTGCGCGCGCGACCGGTCGAGGTCGCACGTCCGCAAGATAGAGTGAAATGTAAACTGAATATATTTAATATGTAATTAGCCTAAATTAATTTAAACTAATATAAACTATATGTAATACTAAGTAGAATATTCCTAATTCGTACCTAGCTAAAATGTAGTGTACACACCTGTGTACTGACACGTGGATGGCTGACACACCACCACACCAAGGGCCCCTGCCCTGATTGGTTAAAATAACCAAAGGTTCAGAACCTTTTAAACCGGTCAATACTGACCTCAACCGTGGTGTACTCATGTACACCAACACTAAATGTAACCCGAATGTAACCCCGTTACATCCTCCCCCATCAAGACTATTGCTTACGCAATAATCAAAATCTTGTTGGAGAACTCCAACGCCAGTTCCTCTGTCCCTCCATATGTACACCTCCAGTGGTGCTATGGCGTCTCCTCTAGAAGAGGTATACTACTCCGAAAACTCGGAGGTGGATGCTCTTGGGGATACCTTCCCAACGGTTAGCCGCTCCGACAGCGCCGAACGGCGTTTTCGGCAGCCTAATCCGTTCCCCACACGTGGGGAAAATGCGCTAACCAGTGCGCCACCCCTGCCTATATCGGATGATACATCCGAATCGCCAAAGGCGATCGTCACTAATGAGCTGGACGCAGCTCAAGACACCCAAATTGCCGCACAGGCCCTAGGGGCTGCGTTACGCGCCCCCAAACGCCCGTCAAGGGCGGCTTATAATTTTGATGGTCCTCGTGACCTTCCAAGGTGGGCCGGGCGTTTGGTAAGGACCAGTTTAGCGTCCTATACCCCTGGCCCCGCGGCGGAACAGCCGTATCAACGCGAACGCCGTGATAAACTCCGGCAACAACTGCTTACACAAAAGCAGTTCACTAGCGTCTCATACCGAGAGCGCTTAAACAGGCAGGCACAGGGTGCCCCTGTTGAGAACCTCAGCGAGGTTCCTTTCGTTCTTTCTCCGGGAGAAAGTGCTGATGGTGCAGAGTAGAAGTTCCGCGCTTGGGCGGAAAGGGAGAAGATTCTACCCAGATTCGATGAGCTACATGACAGCTATTCCCGTCGATACATTTGGGTGGAGAGGGTGTTGCGCCTGACATTTGCCAAAGCCAAAGCGATGGAGCAATTACGTGCTCCGTATCGCACGCGCTACGCCAGCGTCCCTGTCTCCACCATGGTGTCCGAAGACAGTGTGAGCGTCACATCTTCCTCCGGCGAACTCCGACTTATTGGGAGTGAAGGGGCTTCTCATGCCCCTCTGGTCGTTGACCTACAGCGGGATTCTCCCGCTCAAAGCGCCAACGACGTCGCGGCAATCCTGCCGTAGGGGAGTCTCGAACTCCCACGAACTCTGTGAGTGTGGATAACCTTTCACTTCACCAGATACTGGGTTTGACCCCGATGATGGCGTCGCGCCATAATCCGCTCCACATGAAAGTGTGGAGTACCCTCCGCATCAAGCATTGGAGGAGGAGGTCGCGCAATTGCGACGTGAGATTTGCGAGCGCTGTGATCGACACAGCCATCGCATCCACGATCTCCACGAGGGGATCCGCGATGAGCGGGATGTCACTGATCGCTTCGAGAGGCGGCTTGCCTCTCTCGAGACGACCGTTGCGGAGCTTCGTGGTCGCATTTTAGCCCTTTAGGGCTTACTTAGCCCTGCCGTGCCTTACGGCTATCCGCCTTTCCACCCTCCTCCAGGAGGGGGCCCGCCTCCAGGTCCTGGTATGGCTTAAGCATACCGACATAAAAGGTTGGATGCGTACGCATCACCTTCGGGATGTCCAAGGTATACGATAAGCCCTTTCGGGCTAGTACCTTAAAGGGTCCCACAAACCTGGGACACAGTTTATTGCGCAACACATTTGAAAGTGCATGTGTAGGAAGATTTTTAGCGCTTAATAAAACACTTTCTCCTACTTTATATATATTTTCGTTACTCCGCCCCTTGCGGTCAGCTTGCTCATTCTGCTTGTCTTTGCTTTCCGCCATGGCATCGCAGACGTGTCGTAAGACACTAAGGCGCGTTGATAAAAACTTATCGATGTGATTTCGCACAGATACAGGGCTGACATCGGGGAATCCTCCCCCCCCCCCTCAAGCCCTGGGCCACGCACACGTGGCGTCAATGGAACCCCTCGGATTCACCAATCCGTCTACGTAAAACGGGGTAAACCCCGTAGATGCATGTACCGAATTGTTGATAGCAAATTCAACCATCGGAAGCATCTCACTCCAACTCTTTGGAGAATCCGGACATAAACTCCGGAGAATATCCTCCACAACGCGATTAACGCGTTCCGTCTGACCGTCCGTCTGCGGATGATCCGCAGTGGACATGAGGAGCTTGGTGCCTAGCACCTTAAACAACGCTCCCCAGAACTGTCCCGTAAAACGGGGATCCCGATCCGACACCACGGAATCGGGTAGACCATGATGTCGAAAGACACGTTCTAGGAACACTTTCGCTGTTACTTGTCCATCTATGGACTCTGGCACCGCCGCCAGGTGAGCCATCTTGCTCAATCGGTCTACAAAGACCAATATGCCGTTGTTCCTGGCCTTATCCTTCAGAAAACCGAACATAAAATCCATGCTAATGGATTTACAACACTCCGTTGGAACCGATAAGCTCGCCAAAGGCGCAGCTGAACTTGCAGAGGGTTTAACCCTATGACACGTCTCACAGGTGCGTATATACGCACCGACCCACTTATACATATTTGGCCACCAATACAAAGCGCTTAAAGCGCTGTATGTCTTATCCCGACCTAAATGACCCCCGCTAGGGGCGTCATGTGCCTCAAAGAGGACTCTATACTTCTGTTCCTCATCATGAGGAACTACCACCCGCGGAGTGTCCTCCGCGCTCGTGCTATAAAATAGCAGACCGTCCCAGTACCTGTAACGGTGTAAGCGAGCTTTAGCTCGACTTGACAGGGTTGGATCAGACGAGCCAAGACTCTTTTCACCTAACGCGCTGATTAGCGCCGTACACTGTGGGTCTTTCTCATACGCCTGGCGTATGAGATCCACCACAGATGTGGTGACGAATGTCGCGTGAGCGAGCTCGTAATCGGGACGACGCGACAACGCGTCTGCAAGCACGTTCTGCTTGCCAGGTTTATACTTAACCTCAAAGTTGTACTCCGCAAAGAAGGAGAGCCAACGGGCCATCCGTTGCGAGAGATGAGGCGACTTTGTCACTGTCCGTAAGGATGCGTGGTCAGTATAAACCAGCAACGGCTTAGAGCCGAGTAGGTGAACACTAAATTTGACAAGAGCATACTTCATTGCAAGTAGCTCCTTGTCATGAACGGGTTAATTCCTTACCGCATCTTTAAGCTGCCTCGAGTCAAACGCAATTACGCGTCCCTTCCTGCATCGTCTGCTTGTAACAAAGCACATACGATTGAGAAATCGGAGGCGTCGCAGACGACACTAAATGATTTTCCAGAATCTGGGAGAGCAAGAACGGGAGCTTTTAACAAGCTCCCCTTTACCGCTTCAAAAGCGTTTTGGTGTTTGGTTTCCCAACACCAATCAACATCCTTCTTAAGAAGGTCGGTTAATGGCTTCGCCATTTCAGCGTAGTTCTCGCTGTACTTGTGTAGATAGTTGGCTAATCCAAGCCACTTCCGTAAATCTATAATATTTACAGGCGAAGGACAATCCACAATGGCTTTCACCTTCGCGGGATCCGCACGCACTCCATCCTTACCGATGAAGCATCCGAGGAAAGGAATTTCCTAAGCACCAAAGATACATTTGGATGCGTTCGCATATAACTTATGCTCCCGCATACGTTCGAGCACCGCTCGAAGGTGTATCAGATGCGTCTGAACATCAGACGAGTCGCCTTCCGCACGACTATGAACGAATATATCGTCGAAGTACGTCTGAGCGTACTTTCTATGAGGGCGGAAGAGGTGAATCACCAAGCGAAAGTCGCTGGTGCATTTGAAAGCCCTTGTGGCATAACAAGCCACTCCCACAGCATACCGCTAGGCGTGCTGACCGCTGAAAGCGAAATATCGGACGCTCGCGTGAGCACCTGATAATACCCGTCCACCAGATCTAAGGCACTGTATACAGTACAGCCCGTCATATTGTTCTGGAGGACATCCTTCCGAGGAATCGGAGTCTAAATGGGTACAGTAGCTGCATTCAGCTTGTTGTACGCATGCACAATGCGCCACTTTCCGTTCGGTTTACGAACACAAAAAGTGGGAGATGAGTGGGGAGACTTGCTCTCCCGTACCATCCCTGCTCTTCTTTCCCCTTGAAGAATGCGTTGATGACGTCGCATTGCTCCTTGGGGAGAGACCACTGCCTAGTGACGCAGTATTTTGTTCCAGGAACCAAATCGGTTTCATGTCGGACTCCCCGATCCGGTGGTAACCCCATCGGTGGGTTGTCACTAATTACATCTCCGAATTCCTTCAACAAGGAATGGTAAGGGTCCTCAGGATCCGCAAGGATCTTGAGGCCGCTTCGGGCATTCAATGCCTGTTTGGTTTGCACCAAAACTGACTCGTCCATCGTGGATGAGGAGTTCAACTCCTCTTCCGGACGCAACATGACGACCTCGTCGATTTCATCTGCTTTCAAAGCAGTATCAAACTCGTTGAAGGACATCTCCTCCAACGACAACAGTTCACCTACCCCAGGCAACCGTTCAAGGCTTACGCCTTGTGTGACAACACCTGTCACACTATTCAGCATCCGATAGGACTGCTGACTACTGGCCTCGGGACTCATCCCGGGACCTAGATGGGGGGAGTCAATTACCCCATCTATTGGAAGCGCCACGCGCCTATCCACAGAGGTCTCTACCTCTACCAACGGTGACTCGCCGGTATCACCTATAACGGCGTAGTCGGAATAATTTCCGACGTGCGAAAGAGACAAACTTCGGGTCTATTCGCTTGGAAGCGCCTCGCGCTTAACCACAGGGGTCGCTACCCCTACCACTGGAGTCGCAACTTGTTCGCCGAACACGGCGTGTGCGTAATCAGTTCCAACCTGCAGAAGAGACGAACTTCGGGTCTCTTCTCTAAGAGCCTCGCGCTTACTCTCAGAGGAATCCACCTCTATCACTGGCGACTCACCTGTCTCGCCTATAACGGCGTGGGGACTAACCGCCGAATCCCCTCGTTAAGTAACTCTTCCTTAACGCCATTGAAAATGATCATTTCAGACATCCCAATCTATGACATCTCACTACAGAATCGCTTTTGCGATCGAGCAAAGGTAGGTTCATGACTCGCCAATGCTTCACCCGACCGCGGGTGCGTTGAGCCAATGGATTTAGACTTCCAGTCTATCCATGGCTCGTGGCGTTCCAGCCGCTTCATGCCCAGAATGAGGTCATACCTCGAGTCCAACTCCAGGACTAGGCAAAGTTCTAAGCTGTCGAAGTCTGCAAACTTCAGCTTAATGTCAATCGAGACCTTGGGTACAGTAACCTGTACGCCCGTCGCAAGACGGACCGTGAAGACGTCACGAGAACGTGCCTCTAGGGACTCGGCATACAGTCGACTCTTCTCAACTGAAGCCCGTCTGACATAATTGTCAGACGCTCCAGACTCTATCAAGACTCTCCAAGGCTTATTAAAGCCTTTCACTTCCGCAAGGACTACCAGCAAACCTGGCTGGTACACCAACTCGGTGCTAGAAAGCACCGCTTCCCTCGGGGCTTTGTGCTGTCGTCCCCTACCCTGGGGCTTAACAGCACTGAGGGGTCTCCCAGTAGGGCTCCCCGCACCTACTGGGAGCCGTCGTTTCCCGACGGCTTGTACAAGGGCTTTTTTCCCACCCTTGGTATCTTGTAGCGAGTGTCTCGCTGGGGATTTTTCGGACATCTGTTCCTCAGATGATTCATGCTCTCGCACAGGAAGCATCTCAGCGGTCCATGTCGCTGCAGAATAGCTAAGAGCTCCGCCTCGAAGCTCTGCGAAAAAGAGTCGGTGTGACTCTTAGCGGGAGGTTTTTCCTCTGCCTCGACCTGACTCAGGTCCATGGGTTCAGGAACCACCTTAGAGGAACGAAAGTTCCTCTTGGCGTTGAAACGTCATCTTGAACGCCTCCTCCAGGGATTGGGTTCGGCATCGGAACAATTCCGAACGTGATGGCCCTTCTCTCAGGCCTCCCATGAAGACGGGGTTGACACATCGTCCGAAAACGCTTTCGCATACATCCCTGCCAACAGGGTCTTAAGCTCCTGGATATAAATCTCCAGGTCCTTAGTGCCTTGAAGGCACCTCAGAAACTCCAGTTGATTCTGGAGAACCAAATCAGGCGTTGCGTACATGTCCATGAGCTTCTGCTTAAGAACCTTCCATGTTGGGAACAAGTCCGAGCCTGACTCCGAAAACGTAAACGCCCATGTACGAGCTTTGCCCGTAAGATGGGTCAATGCAAGTCCAACTTGCAAGTGATCAGCGGTCATATTCGCTGTGGCGAAGCCCGTTTCGACCTCTCGCAACCACACGTAAAGGTTGTAACCCTTCTCCCCGGTGAACTCCTTTATTTTGAACGATACTCAAGGGCGCACCCCCGTGGAATGACCTCCACTACAACTCGCCTCATGAGCGATGAGGGAATTTACCCTTGCCTTTACGGCCTCAAGGCCCTGCTCCACTAGGAGATTCATGCCTTCTTCCCCCGTTAAGGGTAACAGCCTTTTAAAGGCTTCCTGCTGGAAGAGGGTCAAACTATCCCAATAGTCCTGATTCATCCTTTGCAGAGGATGCCTAGTCTACCAACACAGGTGTTTGATTGACTACAAGTGCTACCAGATGTAGCCGGTGCGTATACGCACAGTGCGACTAGCGCACAGAGGAAGACTCTTCCTTAAAGCGGTATCTATCGCTACTTAGCCGATACGCCCTTGTAAAGGGCTTAGTAGGAGAGCTCTCCTACTCGGGGCCAAGATTCCCGGGTTGGCTTACTACTTAGCCTTAACGGCTGTATTCCCTTTACGGGATGTAAGTAAAGGGAGGCTCCCTCTTACCTACGACACTCACTGCGCGCGCGACCGGTCGAGGTCGCACGTCCGCAAGATAGAGTGAAATGTAAACTGAATATATTTAATATGTAATTAGCCTAAATTAATTTAAACTAATATAAACTATATGTAATACTAAGTAGAATATTCCTAATTCGTACCTAGCTAAAATGTAGTGTACACACCTGTGTACCGACACGTGGATGGCTGACACACCACCACACCAAGGGCCCCTGCCCTGATTGGTTAAAATAACCAAAGGTTCAGAACCTTTCAAACCGGTCAATACTGACCTCAACCGTGGTGTACTCATGTACACCAACACTAAATGTAACCCGAATGTAACCCCGTTACAAAGAAGCCAAGCAAGTTGTTGCCGCAATGGTCGACAAGCGCATGGGAATCAAAAAGCGTGCGGCAGTTCACCCGGATATTGATGACAATGACCAATCTCAAAACTGTAGCGTAGCCTCGCAGTCTCAGGAATCGGATGCTCTTCCTCCCGCAATAGCACCGACAAAGCCAGCTAAACGACAGTGCCAAGGTATGCCACGTGAATTTTGCACATGGCTAATGTTCTGGCTGATCAAAATGACGACTGACGGACCGCATCACTTTAGTACTGAACCGACACTTCGAAACGCAACCATTGTCTAAGAATCAACTGGAGCAGGCAAACCAGTATCTCGCACTTGCATTGGTGACCGGCAATGTGCCGTTCACATTCGTCGAGAACCCGTTTCTTCGCAAGTGTTTTGCAATTATCCGTCCCTCTTACCAAACGCCGTCCAGGCGTCTTGTCGGTGGAGGTTTGCTGGAGCGCCTCGAGTGCAACACAGTGGCCAAGATCAAGTCACTCTGACAAAAACTTCATTTGTAAAAATGTTCACTGACGGTTGGGATAATGTCCATAAGAAAAAGTAAGTACTTTATTATGTTAAGCTCCGTTGGCTGTTGAGGCTACGGGTGCGAAGTGCGCACCAGGTATGGACAGGGAGTTCGGTCTAAACATTGAGACTTTGTTGGAGGGCGAGACGTCCCGAGGCAATACTGGTTGGTACATAGTCTATTGAAACAAGATATTGAAGTACTGCAATAGCTAAAGAGAAGAGAGGCGGCGCAAGCCGCACAGGAGAGCACGAACACTATTTAAAGAAATGAAATTCAGGGGTACTAGTGGTGCTGTGGTGCTGCATGAGTGCACGGTGCATACCCCTGGTGATCCGCTGCGGTACCGTGGAATTCAGGGCCCCAGGGCCAGGGGTACCAGACTGCCAGTGGTGCGCCATCGGCCAGTACTGATGGCGTACCCTTGTGATCCCCTGTGGCGCCTGCGCCCTGCGGTACAGTGGTGCGCACCGGCAAACCGAGTGCGCACTTCGCTGAGTCTATGTAAACTGGCGATGTTGGACATGCCATTATCGCAACATTATTTTTTGCCGTTATATTCAAAGTGTGCATTCCCGAGCCAAAAAACTAACACTGGCCCTCACTTTTTTTTCAGCTGTGTCTCATGGCTTGCGGTGGACGAAAACCGGCACCACCACCTGATTAGATTCGAGAAGGACACAGTTACGAAGAACGGTGAGGATGTGCTGGAGGAGTTTGAAGAGATTGTGAAAACCGTTAATGAGGACTTTGGTACTGCGGTTCACGGCGTTGCCTGTGACAGCAGCGGCGCCCACATCAAGTTCCGTCGTCTCGCAATACAGTAAGTACGCAGATTTTTAGCCTTTGCGACAAATCCTTGCGTGATGATACTTTTCAACACTGACTGTTGTTCACTTTAGACGCTTCCCGGAAATGATTATTGGGCCTTGCATGGCACACCAAACCAACCTGTTCATGAAGCGTATTGTTACACTTCCAAGCTTCACGCACGCCATGAAGACAGCACTCCACGCAGCTTCAACCATCCGCCAGAGCATTCGGATCCGTGAGCTCGTTTCTGCAGGAATTGGTAAGAGGGTTGCGGTTTGGTATCCATTAGAAACACGTTGGTATTCGTTCGGCATCACTCTCCGCCAGATTCTTTCACTTCGACAAGCAATCAACGTAAGGTTTCAGTGTTTGCATTTGGTATGCCAGTCTTGACCGTCCGACAGCATTTTTTTAACAAGTTTACTGTGTTAGGTGATCAACGCACGCACGCCGGGAACATTTCAAGATACCAACGATGCCTTCTGGACAGCAGCCGAGTCACTTGATCAGTTCCTCAGACCCTTTCATCTCGTGCAAGCACTCAGTGAATCCGATCACGTCACGTCAGGGAAGATCCTTGCTGCGTGGAACTGGTTATTCCTGCTGGCAAAGAGGCACGTGACATTATTGCCAGCGCACAAGCAGCTCATCGAGAAGGAATTCCATTCACGTTGGAAACGGTTTGTATTGGATCATCACGTTGTTTGCTGGGTGCTGGATCCGCTACTTCACGGCATTGGCATGTCGACAGGAGGACTTCGTCGGGCTCGTGACTTGGCTATTAAGCTGTTTCGGCGCCTTTTCCCTGATGAAGACGAAGAGAAACTCCTTGAGCAGTGAACAGGATACACCCGAAAAAGTAATTTCTTTTCCAGCTCTGCATTACGTAGAAGGAATTATGTATTTTTGATTGCTGATGGAATTTATACCTTCTGTTCAAGGTGGCATATTTACCAAAGATACCGCCACTTGGAGCAATTACATTGTTCAACATCCGGTCCAGTTTTGGGAGGAATTCACAAGTGATGCACCCGATCTGGCAGGCCTTGCGCTCAAGGTGATCCGCTACTGCCCACAGGCTGCAGGATGTGAACGATCATGGTCATCTCTGACAGCTACCCATACGAAGGTCCGCAACCGTCTGCAAATTGGGACATGTGAAAAACTCGAACGCATCAAAATATTCCACTCAACGCGGTCCACCAAGCAAGCAACAAAGGAGGCATACAAAAACCTTGTTGCATCGGCAAACAATGCCGAGGCAGGCTTGGACGTCCGTGAAACAGAGGATCTGATAAATGATGAAGAGGGAGAGGTAAGAATGCATTCATTACAATTGCTCCGTTTTCTTGAAACATTCCAGGAACTCAAATAGTTGTTTGTATTTTTAGAACGAGGACGGAGATGTCCCTTTCTTTGATGGTGATGTCGACAACGTCCTTGATAGGGACGCTCTCCGTGAGGCCGAAGCGGATGACGATGACGAGGGAGAGGAAGTCACGGTTGAACAAGGGTTTGGGTGGGGCTACGGGGCCTTCATGCTCGACACCACTAGCCCCAATGAGACCCAGGATGTCAACCGCTCCATGTATCTACAGATTGCTAACCTCGTTAACTAGGTACCAGTCTTCATTGTGGCACAGTTTTTTTGTTTGTTAATCCCTAGCGGTTTTTTTTTTTCGGTCACCATAATACAAATTCAAAGCATTACCACATACCGTTAATATCATGGGTGAAACGTTTTTAACGTTAACAACGTGTTATTAACAGGTTATTAATAGGAATTAAACGTTAATAACGCGGGACAAATGCTATTAACAGTGTGAAAGGTTAATAACACATGAAACGTTAATAACGTGGTAGAAAACGTTAATAACACGAAAAAAACGTTAATAACTCGGTAGAAAGTCGCCGAGGTTTTTACCTACCAACCCTATATATAGGGAGAGTCTGGTGTCACACACACACACACACACCACTCACATAAAAGGGAGGGGGGGGGGACCGGAGCAAAGGGGGGGGGGGGGTGACCGCAGGCTGACCCTAAAGAAAATGTAAGTGAATATATTTGATTAACCTAAATAATAGTAAATCAGAAAGCCCAAATTTAAGTACATCTATTTTACGAAAGTGTGCCATGATGCTTGAACCGAAAATCGCATATATCAACACCATAGCTACTAGAACTCGATCGTGCTAAAGGTCTTCCATATGTCCGCTGGCCTCCAATTTGATCGTCATTTCACCTGATAGAAATATGTCGAATGATAGGCGCACTTTGTGTTTCTGTATATTTTACCAGCTGTAAATTTTCGCTTGATTGCCAAAAAAAGAGGGGTAGGTCTACAAAAGTGTATTTTCCAAATCAGAACTGAGCTCATTTTTCGACAATGGGGTGCCGGTCTTCCAAGGCGCAACTCTCGACGGTGTCAGAGCCTGTTCAACGTCACTCAACAGCTTTTCTAACAGGAGTGCAGACGTTGGATAACAATTCCCATACCAATCTTCACGATCCGAGCCCGGAAGAAAAGCGAGCACGGGCGGCCGAAGCGGCTGAAGCGCGCAAAGGAGACTGGAGGCAAGGCGGTCACGCTGACCCTCAAAAGGCGCGTAACATTGCACACCGTCGCGAAAAAGAAGATCTTTTAGCCAAGATTTACAACCGGTACACGACGCTGGGAAAGGAGCCACCTATAGGGCTGCCATCGTGCGACCTGGAGCAATTGCGCCGCCACCTTGAGACGCTGCGCTGAAAGGTTTAAAATCTTTGGGGCCGTTGCTCTATAATGATTTTTGTTTGATTAGTTTCCAACACATATAGAAATGGATTTATAGTTGCAGCGAGTGTTTAGTGGTGACATTATTATCCGGACTTTATCATACCGATTTCGCCAATCCCTGATGCGAATGACTTCCATGACGCTAATTTTTAGGCCACTACTAATTCGTACCCGTTGCTACCTATCTTCACTTTCCACATTACGTGCTGTTTTAAGTTGTTAAGTGTGTTTGTTCTTCGTGTCTCCGGTTCTTGCGCATTCGTCGCTTCGGTCCTTCAAGTTCTTTAAGTTTTTCCCAAGTCACCCTACTGCGGTAGTGTTTCGCTCGCTAGTCGAGGAAATAATTAAACAAATCACTGAGGGATACGATACCCACGCAACGTGAATACTCGTCCACACACACAAATCGGTGTGCCTTGCATGCTGCAAACCGCTCAAATATCATGTGCAATGTATCAGTCTTGTAGCATAAATGCAGCCCTTCGCCAACGTTGCCCTAACAGTTCACAAGCAGCCCACATGAATCAGTCGTCAAGGCATTTGCAGCGCTATATCGCAGAAGGGCCTACCCACCTCCGCAGCCTGAATCCTAAGAATTTCTCCTACGGGCATGTCTAACTGGGTAAGTGATCGGTCCTTCACCAGTTCCGTGACATTCGATACACAATAAATATTCACAACGACACCTAATTTAGGACAAAAAGCAATTTGCATAAGACCCTCGAGTGCCCAAAAAACGATAAAACGATAAACTTAAGAAACCACCATACCACATGAGTCGACTATCGGCACTGCAGAGACCCTCCGCTCAATAAGCGTATGCAGCACGCGAATCAGCGGCATGTCTTCAGGTACAGTCACAAAACCACTGTAGACACCTATGCCTAGATCAAAAATGGGTTGATCAAATAATCGACGCTGTTCGCGGAAAGTGGCAACCAAATATTCCAAAATCCCGCTGTGCGTGATGACAGCCAAGACCGAGTTCTGCGTCGGGTCTACTACAGGAAGTCTATGAAGCCTATGGTCCCGAAGATTCTTGCATACATCATAAAGAGAGTGTTCGGGCGTCACAGACACCATTTCGTCTCGTGTTGGGGCCATGGAAAGAGATCGAGGAAGTGCTGGATTTTCCGCAGTCAAGTTCATCAGAGTCCCTCCTGGTTTCCACATTAATACAAGAGAAAAGGATGCGTACCTCTCCAAGAAGCGATACTGTGTTCGGCTAGTTCATTCATAGGTGATCCACGGATGTAAAAGTGACGCAGAATATTCACAAAATCAGTAGCGGTGAACATGCCCACAAATTTTCCCTGCTCCGCATCCCAAATCGGCACTGACTTAATATCTAGCAGCAAATGGTGACACAGTAGTACAAGTCAGTCGAGCGCCGCACTTTTAAATGCATTTTGTACCCCTCTCAACTCACCATGCTCAACCAAGGCGAAAAACGCCAAATTAATGGGGATCTTGACGTCAAACACTACCACTTTGCCACTATTTTTTATAACGTCATAGCATCGCGTTTCTCGTAAAAAAGCGGCAATCACTATCTTGCCTTCCTTGACAATATCGAGCACTGACGACTGCGACAGATTGAGTGCAGATGATGAATTGGATCGGTCAGCGTCGCTCATAGATTGATCGTCATCTTCCTGTAACGATGGATGAAGTGCTCCGCTGTTGCGGGACAGAAGACCATTTAATCCAGTCCTAGAATTTGCTGTTGTGGAATTTATAGAGTCATGAAAGCCCGAGGTCGAGCTGTTCGGAGCCGGCGGTGGCGTATCGTCCCGCGAGGAGGCGTAGTATCCATCATGGGACATTCCTCCGTCGCCTCGTTTTCTTTTGCGGTCCGCGAGCGTGGTGACGACTGCGAAAACGTCTCGAACAGATCAGGAAGGAAGAGGACGGCGTGGGCAGGACGGGTGGCAGGAATAGGAGAAAAACGTCCTTGATAAACACGACAGACACTGATAGAGGAGGTACAGAGCTGTCCTAACTAGACAGCAAAGAATCAAGAAGAGAAGCGAAGACGATCGGCGGTACGAGGACTGAGGGGGCCTTTGGCTCGAACGTGAGTGTTTTTTTCCTAAATTTGCTTACTGGAAGCAAATGGGGACACTTTTGACTAATGAAAAGCGTGCAAATGGAATCAGCCAACTGTGTTACTATGACCACTTGCAGTTATGTATACTACGTAATTTTTTTGACCAGAGATCAATAGGATGGAGGAGCTCGATGATCGACTCGGCTCCCGTGAAGGGACAGCGTGCAGGTGACGTGTGGTGGTTTAGTCTTTAACGATAGTGTCGATGACACGCTCGCCGTTTTTATCATGGAGTGGTGCGTATACTACTGCTTTTAGACAATATAAACATCACAATGCATATTGAAATTGCGGGATTCCGCAAAATCCTCCATTTTTCTACCGTTTGGGATTTTTATGGGACACTTATGGGACAATGCGAAATGCTGTACCTCTAACGTTGTTACTCGAAGAACCGTCTTCAAGAAATACCAACGCAACATGCACATTGTACCGGTATGTATGGAACACGGTACCAAGGTAACTTTCCTTTTTAGCAATGCTAATTTCGTACGTTTAGGTGCTAAAAAATTGGGTACTTTATAGTGTTATTTACATAGCTGCTGTAAGTACCGCAACTAGATTCAACTCATTGTCTCATGCATTTTAAATGTTAGGAAAGATAATCACTTCTTAATCTACATTCAGTTGAGCAAGTCCCTGACTTGGTTTTCTTCTACTGTCTACGAACTGGCTTGAGGTGTTGTTTTCGTTGCTAACGGTTATTTGGCTCCAACAAAATTCAGGTAAGACAAAGTCAGTATATTCAAAGCTAATATTGACATCTACGACTCAATTTTCTACAGATGTTACGCAAAATGGACAAAGAAACATTTCAACAGGTTATGGTCCCAAAGGGCCATGATGTTTCGATCGATAAGAACCTCGTAGAAGAGAAGCGAGCACGTATCGGAGCAGAAGGAGCCAAAATTCTCGAAAAGTTCCAAACACTTGACAGACTTGAAAATTTGTGCGAGATTCCACATGGAAACAACTTTCGCTTCAATAACTCAGTGAGACTTGGCGCTCAGACGAGGTTGGCGTCGCTGGAAAGCACACCGGAAAGAAAAACCAGGGCGCAATGTCAAATGCATAATGGAAATTTTGGCATGCAACCTCCAATACGAAATCAGCAACCCATCTTCAGAACACCATCGGCAAAGGCCTGTAAGCTGTCCATTAGGGTGTTCGACGATATCTAGGTCTATCGGGGGTTAAGAGAAGGTTTCAAGGAGTGGGGAACAAGACTTATACCACAAATTGCTATAACCGAACCAGCATGTGGATATCGCTGGACGGGGGGACATCAAAGTCGATCTTCTAGGCCACTATCTAACGGGAACAGCTGAGAGATAGTATTGTGGTAAAGAGTACCATAAAATTGGTACGTAATTATGGGTATAATTGTGGACACCACTATGGGTGCGGCTGTGGTAAAATGTACCACAAATTTTGTCGGTACAATAGTCGGTACAACAGGTGGTACGATAGTGGGCACCACAGTTGGTACATCAGTAAGTACAACTGCTGACACAACGGTGGCTGACATGGACGGGGCCTGGACGGGACATCTGAGACGATGCGACAACTGGCACAGTTACCTAACGGTAACCTGACGGTAAGTGAAGAAATCAGGTCGAATGGTCGAAAAAATGCGTAGGAATAGGTAGTTCTGATTGGCTGATATTAGGTTTTTGGTAGATATTAGGATATAAGCAGTAATACAGTTGTGGTGAAGTGTACCACAAATTTGGTCACTTTTGGTCAAGGCAGTTGGTCGAATTTCGGATTGGTCTAAACAAGGGGGGCTTTTTAGCCTATCAGATTCAAGGAGTGTCAAGAACGCAAGTTTTGGTGAGTCACCCGACTTTGTGTATTTTACATATTTTTGTGAGGGTACATTTAGGGACTATAGGGTAGTAGTATTTTAGTTGTGGTTTTACTTTTTAGGACAGAGGTTATACCTTTAAGTAAGGAAATCTTTTAGCTTTCGGATAAGTGGCTGAAACCTCTTCTGGTCTCGGTTCACACCACAGCTAGGGGTCGCCGTTCTTCCCTTTTTGTACACTAGTCGCCTCCTCCCGCCGCGGAGTGTTTGAGGGCAGAGGGTTGAATTATCCCCTCTTGCCTATTATACCCGGTCTGGACGCGCCGCACGCGCACTTTGGCCCACCGGAAGTCCCTCGGCGGGAGTACGATTTGGCGATCTCGACACTTTAACTCAAGTACGTTTGGAACGTGCTATTCACTGGATTGGTCTTTACGTGGAGATATCGTTTGTGGAGTTTAACGGGCATATTGGGTCTTTACGTGGACATATTGGCTCATTGTAACATTGGTTGGAGTTTAGACGGGTTTTGGTCTTCTCTCATATTGGTCAGGGGATAGACCAGTTGATTGGTCTACCCTCTATTATTTCGTATTGGTCAGGTCTAGATCGTTGGGACGATCGACCTATTGGGGTTTATCTTTTGGAAGTGTTTCTGGTCTGTACGTACCTGGGGTGAAGAGTTCCGCCCTAGGTACACTTAGCCAGCACGGTCTCATATTCAAGACATAATCAGATCGATCTGCGATCCCGATCCACCGAGTGTGTAACTAGCCCATTCCATCGGGTACACAAGGTGAGATGAACTTAATTGAATCGGACCAAGTGTCTTTGAATGATGACCGGTCGTCTGCCAGCAGCGGACGATCGGACCAGATTTCGAGTGGAGGTCCGCGGGGTACCCCCCCCCGTAAGTTGGAAGGCTGGGCACGATGGTGGTGGTCAGGTTGTCGATACAAATGTATTCGATTTCGAACTTGACTCCACCACAATGGTGCGCGTGCCCGGATCACTTGGTGATCGTGGATATCACCGCGAGGTGTCATCAAAGATTGAATTTGAAGATTTGAATTTGGAATCGTTCTGGAGAGGGCGTAAGTAAAGGCTATCACCTTACGTCTTCGTTCTCGATAAAGATGGCGATGTCCGGTATGGCCTGGTGGAGGACCAGATCGGGATTAATATTTTTTTCCTCCCCAAAAGTCTCCCACCGGAGCCGATCGGGACTATAGCAAGTCCTGCTATAGTCCCGGAAAGGATCAGGACCAAGGTCCTGATCCTATGTATGTGCATAAAAAAGTTGATGGAAAATTAAAAGACGAAAAATACTTGGAGGCTGATCAGAACGATCAGACCAACCTCCCAAGTGCCCCAAGGTCCCCAAGATTCCCAAGAAAGGGTTAAGAATGCCGCCCGACGAAGACGACCTCGAAGAAAAGTCGCAGGTCGGAGATGGAGGCATCACTGAAGAAGACCTAAACAAGATGTATTACATTTTTGAGCTGAAACGATTTGTTCGCTTTGACGTGGTCTTTCGGTGTTGAACCTCCAGATCCCCGACCATCTTCTTGGTCCCACTACCGAGCCGATCCAGAGTGATCGCCCATTACTGTTGGTGAAGAACTTGGTGGCGATGTTGGCGGAGGTTGGCATTAAAATGCAGAACCCCGCCGATGTCCAAAAACTATTTGAATTTGAGACTTGGAGGCTGAAATCGTCGATGTCGACCTTCCACGACCATTTGGTCCCACTGGTGGGGGCGGTTCGCCGCCCAACTCCCACCGCAGCAGTGAAGGTCGCTGAAGCCTCCACAGCGCTTGTCGACATTGGTTATGATGACGAATCGGTTTATCAGTCTCCACCGGCCTCTAACAGCTCATCAGAGTTGGAGACCGGCGTCGAGCGGATGACCGTGGGGGTGGACCATGCCCATCCTGAACAAAAAAGGGACATGCGGCAGCAAAGGGCTGCGTGCCAGTCGGGGCTCCAGCAGCCCCCACAGGCCTCAGTTCCGCAAAAGGAGGGTATCAACACGTTGCCCATGACTCCAGCTAACGTCCAAGTTATGTTTGAGACGATGATGGAACGTTTCATGGAAGACCGGGTTAGACCACCTATGTGCCCACATATCCAAGACCGGTCTACCTGTCAAGGTGTCAATGTTTGCAAAGATGTGGATATGGAATCGGTAACATCTGTGGACAAGCCCACTCGAAGTGATAAGCAAGTCGGCAAAGGGAAGCGCAAGCCGCAACCGGCCATACCGCGTAGACCAAGCAAGACAAGTGACTGTGACATGGAGTCGGTCGGCGGTCTTGACGACCACTGTGGGTCAGACGGTACGGGCGCTGGCAAGCCACGCAAGGCTAACCTAGCCTCCACTATTGCTTACGACTTTGGATCTGCTGCGATTCCACGCATCCGTATGGCCGCGACGACCGACCTCAAGGACTTCACTGGCAAGGATGCTGATGAAGACCAGGCCCGGTCTTGGTTCGGTCGGGTCAAGTCTGCGTTCCTGCGAGACCAGACCCCGAAAAGTGAGAAGTGTCTGATCTTCCGGGATTTGTTGAAAGGACCGGCTGCCAACTGGATCCAACAGTTAGGTCGGGATGTCCGGTCTGACTGGGACCAGCTATGTGCAGAGTTTGAAGGGCAATATTGTAACTCCGGATTTTCGAGTGCCCGCAAGTATCACCATATGCAGAAGCGGAGCGACGAGACACCGATCGAGTATTTGCATCGGTTGAACGTGGCTGCACTTCGTGCCGGCATAACAATCAAGGAGAATAACCCGCCGAACGGTGCCGCCTTAGAACATGTGGGTCACTATATTAGTACCCTGGACGATCAAGAACTTGCGGACCAGCTTACTCTGCTGCGTCTTAGGGACGCGGGTGAAGTTGAACAGACTCTACGGACGCTACAGCAGTCACGTAGCATGTGGGCGAAGAGTTCTGGTGGATCAGGTCGCTACCGATCCAAGACCCAGACCGATCCGGTCAAGAGACCTTGGACCAGACCGACCCGAGTGGTCAAGGCGATTGTAGCTGATGACAGCACGAGGTCAGAAGGGGAAAGTGGAATTCCATCCAGCCAGGAGTCATCGGATGAAGACCAGTATCGTTACGTCTATGTTTCGGGACTTGCCCCGAAGACCAAGTCGAAGTCCGACCAGGTGGACCGGAAGGGAAGGAACGGAAGCAAGTCCGATCCGGACCGACCTCGTCAGAAGTGCTCCCACTGTGGGTCGAGCAAACATGATGGTCCAAACTGCTGGAAGAAGATGGTGTGCAAAAAGTGCGAGAGACGCGGCCACCCGACGGACCACTGCCTTTTCGTATGCAAGTCATGTGGAGAGATCCACGAGGCCGGCCACTGCAAGATTGAAGAATTTTTTAACATGATGCGCAAGTGGTACGTGCCGGACAAGCACGCGGGGGTGCTGCCGCCGGACGCGGAATAGATGTTAAACTAGAACGCTCGCCAGGTTGAATCTGGATCGAGCCGAGAGTTCTACGGTTCACATCTATGCATATGTCGGCAAGGAGGATAAGACCGACAATACACGTTTTATTCCAAATTGCGTCTACCCAGACCATCCGGTCTACAGTCTGAAGACCGATGAGTACTCCCGGACCAAGGTGGTTATGCAGTTGGACTTGCTGCCTGGAGAATCCCGCGGATACTGGAAGTATCACGCGCCTGATAAATGGTTCAAGCAGGCGAAAGCCTGTGGCAAGATTAATAACCAGAAGGCGACGATGTTGTTCGACTCTGGAGCTGAAGTCTTGATAATCGACTCCGCCTTTACTCGTAAGGTCGGATG
>CM047587.1:14975753-15032543 GCA_026184515.1 Peronosclerospora sorghi | reverse complement strand
CATCCGACCTTACGAGTAAAGGCGGAGTCGATTATCAAGACTTCAGCCCCAGAGTCGAACAACATCGTCGCCTTCTGGTTATTAATCTTGCCACAGGCTTTCGCCTGCTTGAACCATTTATCAGGCGCGTGATACTTCCATTATCCGCGGGATTCTCCAGGCAGCAAGTCCAACTGCATAACCACCTTGGTCCGGGAGTACTCATCGGTCTTCAGACTGTAGACCGGATGGTCTCGGTCGACGCAATTTGGAATAGAACGTGTATTGTCGGTCTTATCCTCCTTGCCGACATATGCATAGATGTGAACCGTAGAACGCTCGGCTCGATCCAGATTCCAACCTGGCGAGCGTTCTAGTTTAACATCTTTTCTGCGTCCGGCGGAAGCATCCCCGCGTGCTTTTCCGGCACGTACCACTTGCGCATCATGTTAAAAAATTCTTCAATCTTGCAGTGGCCGGCCTCGTGGATCTCTCCACATGACTTTCATACGAAAAGGCAGTGGTCCGTCGGGTGGCCGCGTCTCTCGCACTTTTTGCACACCATCTTCTTCCAGCAGTTTGGACCATCATGTTTGCTCGACCCACAGTGGGAGCACTTCTGACGAGGTCGGTCCGGATCGGACTTGCTTCCGTTCCTTCCCTTCCGGTCCACCTGGTCGGACTTCGACTTGGTCTTCGGGGCAAGTCCCGAAACATAGACGTAACGATACTGGTCTTCATCCGATGACTCCTGGCTGGATGGAATTCCACTTTCCCCTTCTGACCTCGTGCTGTCATCAGCTACAATTGACTTGACCGCTCGGGTCGGTCTGGTCCAACGTCTCTTGACCGGATCGGTCTGGGTCTTGGATCGGTAGCGACCTGATCCACCAGAACTCTTCGCCCTCATGCTACGTGACTGCTGTAGCGTCCGTATAGTCTGTTCAACTTCACCCGCGTCCCTAAGACGCAGCAGAGTAAGCTGGTCCGCAAGTTCTTGATCGTCCAGGGTACTAATATAGTGACCTACATGTTCTAAGGCGGCACCGTTCGGCGGGTTATTCTACTTGATTGTTATGCCGGCGCGAAGTGCAGCCACGTTCAACCGATGCAAATACTCGATCGGTGTTTCGTCGGCCCGCTTCTGCATATGGTGGTACTTACGGGCGCTTGAAAATCTGGAGTTACAATATTGACCTTCAAACTCTGCACATAACAGGTCCCAGTCAGACCGGATGCCCCTACCCAACTGTTGAATCCAGTTGGCAGCCGGTCCTTTTAACAAATCCCGGAAGATTAAACAACGTTCACTTTTTGGGGTCTGGTCTCGCAGGAACGCAGACTTGACCCGACTGAACCAAGACCGGGCCTGGTCTTCATCAGCATCCTTGCCAGTGAAGTCCTTGAGGTCGGTCGTCGCGGCCATACGGATGCGCGGAATCGCAGCAGATACAAAGTCGTAGGCAGTAGTGGAGGCTAGGTTAGGCACCTTGCCTGCGCCTGTACCATCTGACCCACCATGGTCGTCAAGACCGCCGACCGACTCCATGTCACAGTCACTTGTCTTGCTTGGTCTACGCGTTCTTGCCGGTTGCGGCTTGCGCCTTCCCTTGCCGGTTGGTTTATCACTTCTAATAGGCTTATCCATAGATGTTACCGATTCCATATCCACATCTTTGCAAACATTGACACCTTGACAGGTAGACCGGTCTTGGACATGTGGGCGCATAGGTGGACTAACCCGTTCTTCCATGAAACGTTGCATCATCGTCTCAAACATGGCTTGGACGTTGGCTGACGTCATGGGCAACGTGTTGATACCCTTCTTTTTGCGGAACTGAGGCCTGTGGGGGTTGCTGGAGCCCCGACTGGCAAACAGCCCCTTGCTGCCGCATGTCACTTTTTTGTTCAGACCGGGCATGGTCCACCCCCATGGTCATCCACTCGACACCGGTCTCCAACTCTGATGAGCTGTTAGAAGCCGGTGGAGACTGGTAGATCGATTCATCATCGGAACCAATGTCAACAAGCTCTGTGGAGGCTTCGGCGACCTCCATTGCCGTGGTGGGAGTTGGGCGGCGAACCGCCCCCACCAGTGGCACCAAACGGTCGTGGAGGTCCGACATCGACGCCTCCAGTCTCCAAGCATCAAATTCAAACAATTTATTGACACCGGTGGGGTTCTGCATTTTAATTCCAACCTCCGCCAACATCGCCACCAAATTCTTGACGAGCAGTAATGGTCGATCACTCTGGATCGGCTCGGTAGTGGGACCGAGAAGACGGTCGGGGATATGGAGGTCCAACACCCGAAAGACCTGGTTTTGGCGAACAAATCGATTCAATTCAAAAACATAATGCATCTTGTCCAGGTCTTGTTCGGTGATAGCCTCATCCCCGATCTTCGACTTTTCTTCGAATTCGTCTTCGTCGGGTGTCATGCCCTTTTCTGGGCACCTTGGGTACCTTTAGGACTTTAGGGAGGTATACCGGATCGTTCCAGTCAGCCTCCAAGTAATTTTCATCTTTTAGTTTTCCATCAATTTTTTCATTCATACACATAGGATCAGGACCAAGGTCCTGATCCTTTCCGGAACTATAGCAAGACCTGCTATAGTCCCGATCGGCTCCGGTGGGAGCCTTTTGGGGAGGAAAAAACTTATTAATCCCGATCTGGTCCTCCGCCAGGACAGATCGGACATCGATGAGTTGAAATGGTGGTTTTTCACCATATAAAGCCATCCTTATCGACAACGAGAACATAAGGCGATAGCCGTTCCTTATATCCTCTCCAGAACGATTCCACATTTAATTCGTTATAATCTATTTTTGCGAGATATCATCTCGGTGATATCCACGATCACCAAGTGATCCGGGCACGCGCACCATTGTGGTGGAGTCAAGTTCGAAATCGAAAACATTAGCATCGATAACTTGACTACCACCATCGCGGCCAGCCTTCCAACTTTCGGAGGGGGTACTCCGCGGACCACCACTCGAGATCTGGTCCAATCGTCCGCTGCAAGCAGACGACCGGTCGTCATCAGAACCCACTTGGTCCGATTGTTTAGTGTACATCTCACCTTGTTTACCCGATGGAATGGGCTAGTTACACACTCGGTGGATCGGGATCGCAGATTGGATCGAACCGGTCTTGAATATAGAAGACCGATCTGGGTAGGTATCTCTGGGGCGGAACTCTTCACACCAGACACAAACAGACCAAAAACACTTCCAAGAGATAACTTCCAATAGGTCGATCGTTCAAACGATCAAGACCTGACCAATACGAAATAATAGAGGGTAGACCGACCGTTCCGGTCTAGCCCCTGACCAATACGAAATAAGGCCAAAACCGGTCTAGTTTCCAACCAATATTAAAACAAGACAATATGTCCGCGTAAAGACCCAATATGCTCGTGAAACTCCACAAACGATATCTCCATGCCAAGACCAATCCAGTGAATAGCACGTTCCAAACGTACTTGAGTTGAGGTGTTGAGATCACCAAATCGTACTCCCGTCGAGGGACTTCCGGTGGTCCAAAGTGCGCGTGCGGCGCGTCCAGACCGGGTATATGGGCGAGAGGGGATAATTCGACCCTCTGCCCTCAAACACTCCGCGGCGGGCGGAGGCGACTAGTGTACGAAAAGGGAAGAACGGCGACCCCTAGCTGTGGTGTGAACCAAGACCAGAAGAGGTTTCAGCCACTTATCCGAAAGCTAAAAGATTTCCTTACTTAAAGGTATAACCTCTGTCCTAAAAGGTAAAACCACAACTAAAATACTACTACCCTATAGTCCCTTAATGTACCCCCACAAAAATATGTAAAATACCCAAAGTCGGGTGACTCACCAAAACTTGCGTTCTTGACACTTCTTGAGTCTGATAGTCTGAAAAGCCCCCCTTGCTTAAACCAATCCGAAATTAGACCAAATGCCTTCACGAAACTTGACCAGAAGTGTGCCAAATTTTGGGCACTCTTTCCACATAACTAACTAATTAATATAATAATATTAAGTCTTTAACTAACTGTACTATTAGTTAACCTGCAAGATTCGGTATTTATATCGAATCGACTTTACCTTCGTAGATTATAATAACTTATAATCTCTTATTTAAATTTCAGACAACGCGTCTGAAATTAAACTATGATATTCTAACTTGAATATCAATTATGTAATGGCACCCCAATACATCCAGTCTATCCATGGTTAGTGGCGTTCCAGCCACTTCATGCCCATAATGAGGTCATACCTCGAGTCCAAATCCAGGACTAGGCAAAGTTCTAAGCTGTCGAAGTCTGCAAACTTCAGCTTAAGGTCAATCGAGACCTTAGGTACAGAAACCTGTACGCCCGTCGCTAGACGGACCGTGACGTCACGCGAACGTGCCTCTAGGGCCTCGGCATACAGCCGGCTCTTATCCACAGAAGCTCGTCTGACATAATTGTCAGACGCTCCAGAGTCTATCAAGACTCTACAAGGCTTTTCAAAGCCTTTCACGTACGCAAGGACGACCAGAAACCATGTCCGGTACACCAACTCGGTGCTAGAAAGCACCGTTTCTTTTGGGGCTTTGTGCTGTCGGCCCCTACCCTGGGGTTTAACAGCACGGAGGTATCCCCCCGTAGGGTGCCCCGCACCTACTGGGATCCGTCGTTTCCCGACGGCTTGAGCGAGGGCTTTTTACCTACCCTCGGCCCCTTATAGCGAGTGCTTCGCTGGGTTTTTTTCGGACATATGTTCCGCAGATGATCCGTGCTTCCACACAGGAAGCATCTCATCGGTCCATTCCGCTGCAGCATGGCCAGGAGCTCCGCCTCAGACCCCAACGAAGCAGAGTCAGCGTGACACTTAGCGGAGGGTTTCTCTTCCGCTTCGACCTGACTCAGGTCCATGGGTTCGGAACCCACTTTAGATGAACGAAAGTTCCTCTCGGCGTTTAACGCCATCTTAAACGCCTCCCCCAGGGATTGGGCTCGGCTTCGGAATAGCTCCGAACGTGCTGGCCCTTCTCTCAGGCCTCCCATGAACACGGGAATGGACACAGCGTCCGAATACGCTTTCGCGTACATCCCTGCCAACAGGGTTTTCAGTTCTTGGATATATGTTCCAAGTCCCTAGTGCCCTGCCGGCACCTCAGAAACGCCAGCTGGTTCTGGAAAACCAGATCAGGCGTGGCGTACATGTCCATAAGCTTCTGCTTAAGGACTTCCCAGGTTGGGAACACGTCCGTGACTGACTCCGAACACGTGAACGCCCATGCACGGGATTTACCCGTGAGATGGGTCAGTGCAAGTCCTACTTGAAAGTGATCAGCGATCACATTCGCTGTGGCGAAAGGCTATCACCTTTTTCACCAGTGAATTTCTTAATCTTAAAGGACAACGGAGGGCGCACCCCCGTGGACGTGGAATGACTTCCACGACAACGTGCCTCATGGGCGATGAGGGCATTGACCCTCGCCTTTACGGCTTCAAGACCCTGCTCCACTAGGAGCTGCATGCCTTCATCACCCAGTAAGGATAACAGCCTGTTAAAGGCTTCTTGATGGACGAGGGTTAACCTTTCCCAATCTTCCTGATTCATCCTTTGCAGAGCATGCCGTAGCCTACCAACACAGGTGTTGGATTGACTACAAGTGCTACCAGATGTAGCCGGTGCGTACACGCACGATGCGGCTAGCGAACAGAGGAAGACTTTCTTTAAGCGGCGATGTGCCGCTACTTATCCGATATGCCCTTGTAAAAGGGCTTAGTAGGAGAGTTCTCTCCTACACGGGGCCAAGATTTCGTTTGGTCGAGGTCGTGCGTCTAGCTGTATTGGCGTGTTTTGTAAACTGAATATGTAATTAGCCTAAATTAATTTAAACTAATGTAAACTATATGTAATACTAAGTAGAACTTACTAAATTCGTACCTAGCCAAAATGTAATGTACACCACCTGTGTACTAACACGTGGCTGGCTGCCACGCCTCCACCAAAGGCTCCTGCCCTGATTGGTTAAAATAACCAATAGGTCCAAACCTTTCGGACCGGTCAATACTGACCCCAACCGTAGTGTACTTACGTACACAACATAACTAAATGTAATCATAATGTAACCCTGTTACAATCTTCACTAAAGTCTCTACCAAGCTACGGTCCACCGAGTGTGTAGCCAGCCACCCATACCAATGGGTACACAACACGAGATGAATCGGACTCGGCGTCCTGTAATTCCGATCGGTCACCCCATCGGCACCCAGGCGAAGGTCCGCGGAGTACCCCTTCCGTTAGTTGGTCGGCTCGGCACGATGGTGGTTCAGTTCCGGACACTTCGGTGTTCGATTTTTGAACTGAACTCCACCACAGTACTAGAGCGCTTTGCCTGAAAGGCTTAGTATGATATGTAAGATAAGAATTGAAACGTGAAATTTCTGGAGATTATGAGTTCGGAGTTGCCGTCCGAAAGTGTGGAAATATCAGTGTATTTACATCCCCCGGCATTATGATCGATAGTCAGAGTTCAGCCGAGATTCCGGGGGGGGGCATTCTGTGAATAAAACATTTCGGGGGGATTCTGTGAAATTCCGCTCAGAAGGGGGGGGGGTATTCTGTGAAATTTCTCAAATTTTGAGAAATTTCACAGAATACCCCCCCTTCTGCTTGCAAATCCCGCTCACCAACATGCCATCAACAAAAATCAAGCTACCTGTACTCGATTTTCAATCTTATTTTTCTCCTCCGTAGTCCGCATAGATGTACGCCTTGATCTTCAAAACTTCACTCGAGCCTTCACTTACCCATAGTAAGTTTAAGTGATTTTGTACCGCGCTATTTTCTTCGCAAATTTCCAATCCGTAACCGTAGGCGCATGAGTCCTTCTACTTGCTTTACGCACAGCGTATGAAATGTCGGGTCTTGTACATCTTGCAACTCAAAAAAATTATCCGACGAGTTACTGAACGTTCATAATTGTAATTTTCAGGAACTTGTCAGTTGTTCACTTATTTGCAACGCTAGGTCTTCAAATTCTTCACCAATTGGTGTTTTTACTACAGTCGCATCTTGTAGTCCGAAATAATTAATGATTCACCTCTCGGTGCAGCTAGTAGCCAAAATTACTATCGAAAGTAACGCGCATTCCGATAAATTTTGAACCCATTCCCAATTTTTTATCTCCAAACACTTAAGGTCCTCGAAAATTTCATCACGAGCTCCTCATTTTTTCCAGTCATAAGCAAGTCATCAACGTACATTCCAACGATGACGGTATACGCTTGAACTTGCTTCACGTAAAGACACATATCGGTAGTACATTTAAAATTGCAAAGCTATCAATTTTCCGTGTATCAACCGGTTTCACAGTCGCCCTGCCTGCTTAAGGCCGTAAAGTGTCTTCTTAAGCTTGAGTACTTTTACTTGACGATCTTCGCCCTTTTCCTCGTTGCTTGCATCTTGCATTCCTTGCGGAATGTGTAAGAAAATGTCGAGGTTGTTTTCCGATGCCTTTACATAGGCATTCGATATTTCCGTCTTGATCCAACTTATGTACATGTAATGTAGATCGTGCTCATGTCCCATGTAATGCACACATTCATTATTTTGTCCATACAGTAAGTAAAAATGTAGGACCCCATACCGGTATCTTAACAATACAGCAATTTATCCAATCATCACACACACTCTCGAACTTTCTAGGCTTTTCTCGAGCGTGAGTCCACTTCAACGTGTGATGATTCATTATCGAATAAGCTCAGTAAGAAAACTATGGGGAAAGATTACTACGCAGTCCTGAACGTGCCTAAGGGCGCAACGGACGACGAGCTACGCAAGGCGTACCGAAAGTTGGCGCTCAAGTGGCATCCGGACAAAAACCCAAACGATCGAGATGGTGCGCAGAAGAAATTTCAGGAGATTGGGGAAGCTTACGAAGTCTTAAGCGACAAAAAGAAACGCGAGATTTACGATGTCTATGGAGAAGAGGGCTTAAAGGGTCAACCGGCTGGTCCCGAAGGGCCAGAAGGAGGCATGCCGGGTGGCATGGGCGGCATGCCTGGGGGCTTTACCTACACAACATCAAGTAGCGGTTTCCCATCTGGAGGCTTTACCTTTCACTCTTCGGACCCGACCAAGATCTTTGAGCAGTTCTTTGGTACGTCGAATCTGCACGAAGCAGAAAGTAGAGATCCCATGGCCTCTATGTTTGGTGACATGGGCTTTGGGGGTATGCGTGGCATGAGAAGTAACGGTTTCGGAGCTCGTGATCCCTTCGGTCAGCAACGTAAACCGCGCGCTCAAAAGCTCAAGAGTGAGCTCGAGGTGCCCCTCGATCAACTTTATACTGGCTCCACAAAGAAACTCAAGATCACAAGGAAGGTACACGACCCGAACTCGAATCAAGTGCGGGAAGAGCAGAAAATTTTAGAAATTAATGTGAAGCCTGGCTGGAAAGATGGCACGAAAGTGACATTTGAGGGCCAGGGTGATGCCTTGCCCGGGCGACCTGCTCAAGATATTGTATTTGTTATCAAGGAAAAGCCACACGACAAGTTTAAGCGCGACGGGGACAATTTATTGTATCGCGCCAAGTTGTCACTAAAAGACGCGCTGTTGGGCAACGGCTCGCTGACTATCAAGACGCTGGACGGACGGGAAGTGCTAGTGCCGCTTGGTGGAGTCATTGCACCCGGTACAAAGAAAGTGATTCCAGGCGAAGGAATGCCGTTGCAAAAGGCACCTTCACAGCGGGGCAATTTGATTGTGGAGTTTGATGTTCAGTTCCCTACGACACTTACAGAAGCACAGAAAAATTTGGTGCGTCAGGCCTTCTAAACTCATTCGTCAGGCCATGACTTGAGTCACTAAATGAGACACTCTATGTGTAGATAGTACTTTTCGTTAATGTTATGGATGTGTTAAGTAGCGTTTCGTAATATTTCTGATAAAGAAATCTGAAATTCTGCTAAGATGTTGTTGATTGGATTTTTTTCTTACCTCTTCGAAGTCTCAGCAGTACTTAATGAAAAAGCAACCAACTCCACAGTCCATTCATGCACGCATTCATCCATCACATAAAGTAACAAGACAATCAACGCTTCCGTTCTCCATCCTTCCTCTCACATCGTGCCGCGACGAATGTGCTGGTACATGAGCCCATCAGGCGTAAATTGTGGCTTATAGCCAGACGACGCGGCCCACGCGTGGATGTTAATGTCGTCCTTCGAGGTATTGACGATGTCTGCCGCCTTCTTCTCCTGTTGCTCCTTCGCCTTGGCCAAAATCTTGCTCACACCGTCTGCAAAGGCATTGGCATTGTCTCCACATTCGAGCTTGAGTTTGTCAACTTTAAGCTGTAATTGCTCCACTAATGCAACGTTTTCTCTGGCCATCTTGCGCTCCATTCGCCGACGTTCAATGTTAAGACCCGAAAGCTGCTTCTGAAGCCGATTGACAAGAAACTCCTGCTCTTGTTCCAGCTCGTTTTCAAGTTCCACCTTCTCATTCAAAATCTTAGCCACCTGTGATTCCAGTGCCTTCTGCATGCCATTGTTCTCATTATTTAGCTCTTGTAACAGTCGCTCTTTCTCGGCTCGAGCTGCTTCTAACTGCTTCGAAAGGCGGTTGACAATGTACTCCTGCTCGTGCTCCAGCTTGTTCTCCAAATCCACCTTCTCCTTGCGCAGCTGGTCCAGTTTCTTTTGTAGATTATTCGTCAGTAATTCTTCCTCTCTCTCCACCTCCATTGCCAATTTTTCCTTCTCGCTCTTTAACTCATGAAGACGCTTAATGAGGCGATTCGTTATACGCTCTTCCTCAAACTCTGTCGTCTCGCCCATAGCCACGAGCGATGCGCGTAGCTTCTTCACTTCCATCTCGAGCGCAGCCGTACGTTGACGCTCGAGGATAAGGGCATCGTCCTCTATAGGGTTACAAAAATTAGTCTGCATGGGGTACTCTTTACGCTTAATTTATCTCTGAAGCTTTTCGCAAAATGAACGGTAAAGGCACGATAGCATGCAGAAACCTAAACGCGTGCGTAGCAAATTAGGTACGATTTGCATTAATTCGGACGAATTGGACCAGAAATAGTTGGACCTGACGAACTTTTCTCCAAAAATCGTCACTCAGTTGCGCATTACTACTATTGAAGTTTGATGTGACATGATCCGCCGTATCCGTAAGCGTAACTCCATCACTCAAGACGTCTACGTAATGCGATGATGATTAAAATAATCTCTTGGGTACATTTAGTATTCACGATTAATAACGCATTGTCTCGTTGCAAGTCTACACTCTATGCGTCGAAATTACTGAAACGCTGAAGCGATTCTACCACTTCTTTCGAATATTCCGGATCTTTGGTTCGAAGTGCAAATGAACCCTACTCCTTGTTGACATCCTTTTTATTAATTTTAGCCAATCACATTCCGTATCACTAAACTACTTGATGTCGTCGCCGTCGCCGTGGGGCGGCTGGGGCACGAAGCTAAAGGTGACGTCGATCGTATCTCAGGGACTGGAACAAGTGCGTAATCTACGAGAAGACGTCGAAAAATCCTTTGACCAGGTCGTGACGGGTGCGCTTGTGTTGCCAGAACCTACGATCGAGAATGACACGCGTCGGGAGATGACGCAGGAGATGCTTGAACCGAGCACAGAGGAAGACGAAAAGGGTGCGCAGCAGCTTGAGAAAGAAAGTGAAGAGCAAGTGAGAGAGGAGAAGCAACAAGACGATGAAGGAACAGATGAAGAGCAGGAGCAAGAGGAGAAGGCGGAAGGACAAGTCGAGACGAATCCAGTGGTGGAGAGCATGGAAAGGGACGAAAATGCACTGGAAAAGTTTTCTACGAGTGAGGACGATAAAAAACGAGTGCTGGTGCTAGAAAAGGAGCTTCAAGTGCGAGAGTCGCAGCTCTTGACATCGTCGACGACTGTGCGAGAGCTGCATGACGAATTAGACAAAACATGTCGTCGTGAAGTAGTTGCAGTGGAACGTGCGCAGTATCTAACCGGTCAATTGGAACAGATGCAGCGTGAAGTGGTTAAATTGACGCAGTTGCATCGAAAGTCAAGTCGTAGCCAAAGTACCGAAGTCCAGACCCTGCTCGTGGAGTTGAGAGAGAAGGAAGAGAAGTTAAGTGCATTGCTAGAGGAAGGTCAGGCCTTATCGATGAAGCAGGCGCAGCTGGAGCAGAGAATTCGTGCGCTGCGGAGAGAAAAAGACGAGGCAGACGAGCGAGCGTCAAAGGTCGAGGCGCTTGCGGAAGAGAGAGGGGACCTTTTGACGAAATTGAAGCAAAAAGAGGAAGAAGCCGCGCGCGTGCTCCAAGAAAATGGTCAGTTAGCGAGCACAGTTGATGACTTAAGTAGTCGAGTGGAAAAAGCAGAGCAGAGAGCGACACAAGCGACGCAGGAGCTGGAAAAGATGAAGCGTCAAGTGGAACAACTGACGCAGGTCGACGCAACGAAAGATGAAGAAATGATGAGATTGAAGGCGACATGCGAGTCACTTGAAGCACTGAATCTGGAGAAAATGGAGCTGCAAGCAACGCTGCAGGTTTTGCACGAGACTGTTGCAGATGTGGAGAAAGACGCCGCTCGACGGGAGGAAATGGCGCGGGCGAAAATTGCAGAGTGGAAGCGCAAGTGGCAAGATGCGGTTGCTCGTGTGGATATGTTGGGACAAAGTGTTTCCGAGGCGACACAGCCGTTGCTTCGTCAGATTTCTGCGTTGCACGAGCAGCAACGAACTCGACAAGAGAGTTGGAAGACGACGGAAAAGGCGCTAGAAGTTCGTTTGGAAGAGGCTACAGAAAAGATTGGAAGAGTTGAGCAGGAGAGAGTTGAACTGGAAGAGCAGGTGCATGGTTTAGAGCGAATAGTGGAGGAAAAAGAAGCAGAGGTGACGAAGAAGGAACTAGAAGTCGCTCTCCTTCAAGAAGCGGAAGAGAGTGCGAAAAATGAAGCTCAGGAGTGGAGAAGACAAGTGGAAGCATTGCAGCTGGACTTGGCGGAGATGAAAGAGAAGTGGGAGAAGGAAGTAGAGGCGAAAGAAGAAGCGCAGACGCGAGTAAAAGATGCCGAGAAGATGCTCGAGAAGGTGGAAACTTCATCCAGGACGAGAGTTCAAGCAGAAGAGATTCTGAAGCGGGAGACTCAATTGCGAAAGGATTTGGAGTGGCATCGACAAGAGCTGCAACGTTTGAAGAGCGCACGATCAGCGCCAGTCTCGCTGGAGAATAGCAGTGGAGAAGTCTGGTCCGAGGCTTCAATACTGACATCGACGTTAGAGACTACGATGGTTAGAGACTCGTTTTGCTCGACTAGTGGGAACAATACGTCGATCTTGCAACTTAATCAATTGCAGCAGCGAATACGTTTACGAGAAGGAGAAAATCGCATGCTAAAGCAACAAGTGGAAGCGATGGAAGGTCGCGAGAAACAGTTGAAGGACGAGATTGTAAGGTTAAGTACACGGAATACAGTTTTAGAGAGTAACGAGGCGAAACGAGAGCAGATGGAGGGAGAATTAACGGAATTGAAGCAGCATCAGGTTGTGTTGCTCGAATTGTTTGGCGAGAAAGAGGAACAAGTGGAAGAATTGCAAGCGGAAGTAAAAGAACTCAAGGCTTTCTATCGAAAACAACTTGATGCCTTGGCAACACATCACGAGCAATGAGCGACATACGAGCACTTTTGCCAGACGGCGATATTAAGTATTACACAGGGTCAAAGTTCATCCTCTTCGAGTAACATATTGGGGACGGCGTTGGAAATTGGGTAACTGCGTCCGCAATTATTGCAAACCATTTCACCCTCGACAATATTTGTCTGCAAGAACCAACCACGACATCCGGTAAATAAACTCCGACTATTATCCATCTCTTTCACTTACGTCGAAGATGACGCGGTGGATTAATTTCAGTAACTCGTCTTGGTCCGATAAGTCACTGGGAATGTTTTCAGGTAGACTCGGCACATCCGGATGATTTAACTACAGTTGAAACATGTCAAACTGTAGTTACCTATCGAACAATTTTTTTATCTGTACCTCTTTGGTCGTTTGACATAATGCTGGGTAGTCAATTGAGCGCATGATGTGCAACATGAAAGTCTTGCTGTATTGGGTCTCCAGCACGACAATACCATCCATCTCTGGTACAATCTTTAGAGACATCGTCAGTCTCTAAATGTCGCACAAAAGAAACTCGAGTTCATCGCACCCTCAGCGGAAAGTTGAGCGGACGCGCGTTTGTTTCCCGTCCAGCTGTGTCTGCACACGCCTGAAAAGGGAAAAAGAATGAGAGATAGTGTTCATATCCAATGGTTCATATAAAAGCTTGAAGAACTAATTCAAAAGCTCAAGTCACCTTGACGTGGCACACGAGCATGTTGTGAGTCAACAGTCGCATCTCGTCACCACTTAAGCCGTCACGGGACTAGACTAAGTGGACATTGACCTGGTGTATGTATGTGGACCATAGGGTCGCAATTTCCACCAATCCAGCCTCTCCAATCGAACGACTGGAGCCGAGTACCAACGGCACTGCACATCCTCTAACGACGAGAAGAAGATGGTCAAGAAGAAAGGAAAATCAAAACGTTTAACGCTTCACAAGAAGTACAAAATTGCTCGTAAAGTGCGTGAACACAAGCGTCAAGAGCGAAAAGCGCAAAAGTTGCATCCACATAAGAAGAAAAAGGATCCAGGGATTCCCAACAATTGGCCGTTTAAAGAAGAGCTCTTATTGCAAGTGGAACAAGCGCGATTGGCGGAGATTGAAGCACAGCGACAAGCTCAAGCCCAGCGTAAAGAAGACAGGAAGAAGGCAAAACTCCAAGCGCGACTCGAACGCAGCCGTGGCCTCCATGCAGTGGCGTCTCCCCTTAGCATTGAACTGCAAGGAAAGAAAGAGCTCAAAGAGGCTGTTAAGAAAGCGGACGTTGTGTTGATTGTGTTGGATGCACGAGACCCACAAGGATCGCGCTCGCTCTCACTTGAAGATGGACTGGTGGCAAAAGGCGGCAAGAAAGTTGTGCTAGTACTGAATAAAGTGGATCTCGTGAAGGTCGAGTGCGCCGAGAAATGGGTCATGTATTTACGTCGCTTTCATCCAACAATTCCCGTCCGTGCATTGAATGCTAAGATCTCGGACACTTCGAAAAAGACAAAGGATGAAAAAGGACAGAAAGCTCTGTACGAGCGACAGCAGGAGATTAGTGACATGCGAGACAATGGACAAGTGCATCCTTTACGTGTGTTACTGGATGCATTGGCGAGTCAGAGCGACAAAGTAGTAAGGGTGGCCGTTCTAGGGTACCCAAATGTCGGGAAAAGCACGTTGATTAACTCGATCAAACGTCGTCAGATGGTGAGTGTATCGAGTCAACCACAGTCAACGAAAAGGACGCAAGAGATTCAGTATGGGGAGAAAATCCTCTTGATTGATTGTCCTGCGCTCGATCCAGCCTACAGTGACGCGTCAGCGGCGATTCTTCGTCATGGAATCGCTAATGTCTTTGTAGACGATCCGGTTCCAGTGGTGAAGAGTCTGATTGAACGTGGCGATGCGACGAATTTGATGCAAACACTACAAATCCCCGTGTTTCTAACTCATGAAGATTTTTTAACGAAACTTGCTCTTAAACGCAATTTGCTCCGCAAAGGCGGAGACCCGGATCTCCTCACGGTCGCACGGACGTTTCTACAGAATTTAGGTAAAGGAGTATACACGACAATGTGTCTACCGCCGGTGAAATCCAAGTCACGTTTTGAACCACCGAATTGGTACAAACAGTTAGACTTGACAAAGGTTGGTACCATACGCTTCTTGACAAGAGAATTCGTTGTGTGCTTGCTTCTCTAATGCAATGAATGACCTGTAGCTTTCAGATGCCGAGACGGCGCTCTATCGCTCGAATCCAACGGGTCAGAAACGTATACTGACGTTTCGAGCGACTCCTATCCTCCATCGAGCTGGGGAAACTACCGAATACGATCTCATTATGGGAGAATTGCCCGAAAACGACGGCCTCACATCGGAAGAGGAGGAAGATGCTACGATGGAGGAGGAGGACGAGGACGAAGAAGAGCACGAGATGAAGGAATAAGAATTGAGCGACTCGATGCCATCCGCTCTGTGATTGAATTGCTTAAGTATCCGCGTCGTCTATCGCGCGCAGCACTAGCGCCTCTTGTAGCATTTGCGCCAACTCTGCAGTCGAAAATTCGTCGTTTGTCGACCTTTGGACACGCCTTTGACAAATGCATTTGGTTTGGACACGTCGACATTTTCGACAAAAGGTCGGACACGGTTCGTTGTCTTCTCTCTGTGTCGAAGGAACACTTGCGTCCACTCCCTTGTCACCACTCACATCGACCATCACGTCGCTATCTCGCCGCACATGATAGAACAGCTCTAGCAATTGAGCAAGCTCCGAAGCGTCGAGTTTGGTCAGTGTCTTGACTTGGTCACTATATATAGGAAGCAACAAATACGTCAGACGCCAGGATTGACACAACGCTCGGCACGCTCCATTACCTCCGCTCTCCCTCGAATAGCTCCTTTGGTTTCATGTCATGAACCACAACCATCAAAAGTGTCGCAATGCACGTCCACTAGAATGACGCTTGAGATTAGTGTTGGAAACGTGTCAGAAAAGGAAGGTATTATCGATCTACCTGGTGGGTATTCCGAGTCTCAATGGCTTCCCGCAGTGTAAATGTCCTTGTAATCGCATCGAGGCGATCGTTGGCAGCTCGATCATTCGCGAGTTGGAGCTTGCGAGCGACTTGAGGCAACGGGTGACGTAGCATGAATGAGAGCGAATTCCATCGTTCAGAGTGGATCTGACGTGCACGACGACGAGCAGTAGCAGCCTCGTCTGACTCTCGAACGACGACCTCTGCAGGAGGAAGAGCTTGTCTCGCCACGATTAGTGTCGTGTCATGGGTTATCCAGCTCGAAAACAATCCCCAGAGGTGGCTAAACAATGGCAGATCACTCCAACTCACGACTTCTTCCTCGTCAAAATCTGACATTTCAAAGCTACCGGTGGACGATACGTCACTAGCTTCATCACTGTCACTCACAATAAGCTCGTCGTCGTCATCCTCTTGGCACGTTTTCACCATGTTTTCCACTTTCTTGGCTACTTTGGCTTTATGTGCTGGGAAAATGTACCCTTCAATGAATGAAGCCTGTTCCATGGTCGGGAACGTTCGATCAGGTCGTGCTGGAGCTTCCGTTACTTTCAATCGAGACGACGTCGCAGCTTGGAAGGCAGGAGGAACGCTAGAGTGCGACCATTTCCGTTCAACAATCCCTAAATCGTGCGTTTTGGACCATACCGATCGTATATTTCGCAGTGGGTTTCGTGTCTCGATCGCACAAGCCGTGGCACTCTTGGACGACTCTGTGTCATCATCATCCACAAGATAATCAAGAGGATTCGGTTGGTCTGTTCCAAACACTTGAACGAGCGACGGCATCAACTGAGGAGGCTTCTGAGCTAGTCGAGACAACAGAATGCGAGCGTTCTATTGGATAACACTAATATGAGTGTGGAGACTTTTTCTCTTGTCCACGAATCCAGAGCAAACCTTTAGACATTGTGGCGAGCAGAACTGTCGCTCGTACTGGGCGTCATAAATCTCTCGGCGCGCTAACGAGACGCGGTATTTCCCTGTATATCTGTTCCATATCAAATGAAGTCAGTTGATTGGTTCATCGTCCCAATGGACGCGATGGGATTCGTTAAAAATGGGTTCACGCACTTTGGCAGCGGATTCGCACACACTGGTAAGCCACAAAGTTGCGCAGCCGCTCGCTCTTCGAAGACTTCGTTCATTTGTTGACGCTGTAGAATCTTTCCACATAGTTCGAAATATCGCACGGGAACGCACGGAATTAAGAGCGTCGTCATGAGCGCGAAAGCCTCGTGCACATTTGATCCATGCATGCTTGTCATGGTAAACTTTATGAGAACAACGTTTCCAGAATGTAATACTTATTCTCAAGCCGGAGTTTGCATCTAAACAATCGGATTAATGAGTGAAAACAGTGGTATATACCATCCAACTTGAACCTACTGATTGTCACTCTTTTTTCAACCAACGTGCCATAAGTAGTAGGTTAAATTCCACCAAGTCTCCATCATGTTCGCTCTGCGTCAAATATCGCGCTCAATACGGCAGTTCCACGTTGTTCGTAGCTTTGCTTCCAAAGGTACATGGATTGTATCTAAGAATGCGTGTTCTCCTTATATCTTAACACCGTGTACCAACACTCTGTAGCCGAGTACGAAAACATTCAGACGGAAGTTCGTGGCAAAGTCGCGATCATTACGTTACACCGTCCCAAAGCTCTGAACGCTCTGTGCAGTCCGTTGATTGAAGAGCTGAATGGCGCAGCGCATGCGTTTGATGCGGATCCAAACATTGGTGCGATCATTATCACTGGCAGTGGTGACAAGGCATTCGCTGCTGGCGCGGACATTAAAGAGATGGCGTCCAAATCTTTTGTCGAAGCTTATCGTACTAACATGTTTGCGAACTGGGGGGACATTACGAAGGTGTCCAAGCCTGTAATCGCTGCTGTCAATGGCTACGCATTAGGTGGAGGCTGCGAACTGGCCATGCTTTGTGATCTCATTATCGCGGGAGATTCGGCAAAATTTGGGCAGCCAGAGATCACGCTCGGCACAATTCCAGGCTGCGGAGGGACCCAGAGACTGATTCGAGCCGTCGGGAAGTCGAAGGCGATGGAAATGATCCTGACAGGCAACATGATCGACGCCCAGCAGGCCGAGCGTGACGGTCTCGTGGCTCGAGTTGTGCCCGCGGATCAGCTACTGGACGAGGCGCTCAAGACGGCTAACAAGATCGCAGGCTTCTCGCAGCCAGTGATTAAAATGGCCAAGGAGGCTGTGAACGCTGCGTATGAGCAGTCGTTGCAGGAAGGATTAAAGTACGAAAGCCGTCTCTTCTGGAGCTCGTTTGCGACAAAAGACCAGAAAGAAGGCATGGCTGCGTTTGTCGAGAAGCGCAAGGCTGCGTTCAAGAACGAGTAAGCATTGACGGCGCTGAGTGCCATTTTTCATAAACGATGCCAAATGAAAAGTCATTGCAAATGTTACTTGTTACTTTTTACGTATCACTATACTGTATGGGGGGCAATTCAAAGCAGTGGCGAGAACCTCCTTGTTTCGGATACCACATACCCTTCGTGTGCACCGGCTATAAAGATAGGGGGGCTTGACTCTATAGGATGCCGGCCGTTTAAGGACGACCATCATTCTCACGTACCTTTCATTCTCTTTGACAGGTTGCCACTCGGACTACAGCAAGTACCTGCCTCCTTGTAGCCACTTGGCACCATCTCCGCCTCGCGTTTCTTCGGCTGCAACTGTTTGCTATCGGTCTCACCTTTACTCACCGCTTCCAGAACCCACTCTGGGATCTCTGCCCTTGTCACGTGATCAATCTGCATGTCCATGCCACCATGTCGAAATTCCCATTGATCTGTGTAGCACGCAAAGCTGCGAATGAGACGCGTCAAGTCGACACTATGACTCGAGCTTGTGGCTGGCATGATTTCAGGAGCCGGGAACCCGAGTCCAATGAAGAGCCACGACGTGTAGACCTTGGACCTCGCGGCGCTCGCGGGATTTGTGTCTTTCGTCTCAATGAAGTGGAAAAACCGGCCAAACGGTTCGATGCGCAACTCGGGTAAGGCTTCCAATCTGATGGAAACAAGCACAAACGTCAATGATTTCATCTGGATGGAGGAGGGGAGCGTTGTTCTCAGGATTTTCCAGCCATGAACATTGTCAGGAAGAAAGCCCCATACACGAGATCAAGAACTTGAAGATTAGCACGAAAGTTGGTAGACAGCAGCGCGACGTACCGAAGAAACAGGTGACGCAGTCGGGACTCGACCCACCCAAACCATCCGTCGAAATCGTTGGCACTATTGGCTGTGATTTGAACACGAAGAAAATGTTTCGTCCTACTTGGTCAATCAAAAGGGTGGCGCATGAGAAGAAACGAGCAACATGGCGGAGAACACAAGCGGGAAACCTTTGGAAGAACGTGGGCGTGACAAATAACGTCGCCCACGACAGTTTCTACACCGAGAACCGTCAGCGACATAGTTTCGATGGAAAACACACACACACACAGAGGCATTCTTACCTTGGTCTCTATCTTCAGTGTCCGATGAAAACCATCATCAAATTCTGCCTTGAGAATTCGAAGAGTCGATGCCATGACATTGTACGAGGAGTTCAAGGCCGGATACGTTGGCGTGATGATAGGCATCAAGTGCAATCGGTCGCGTACGTTCATCTTGGGGCTCCATTCCTGCCATCATATGCATAAAGTTCAGCGTTACTCAGTAGCACGGGGAGGCGGATGAAAGAGGCTTTGCATGAGCCGCACTTGAAAGTTCAAGTTCATGGGGTTGTTGACCCTGTCAAGCATGATTGGATTGGGCCACGTCCACATGTGATAAATCCTGAAAAAGCGCGACAGCAAGGACGCCGGTAGTGAATTTGGATAAAATTGACAGATTCGAGCAACTAAGATGGCCCAATTGACTCCACCAAGGAATCCCAGCACGTTGGAATAAACGCCTCGCACCTAGAAGAAGCACGCAACGATCCATTAGCGACGGGTCTCTGTCTCCTTTCGAACGTTGGACGTACGCGAGCCCAATGTTTGACAGCAACTAATGTCGTCCGAAACGTTTCTACATTTGGTACAAGTTGTAAAATTCGCTCGGTTACACGCACTCCATTGCAGCTCCGCACGGAGGACTCGTCTAATCCGATTAAATATCGATCGTCCAAGACGTTGATATCTGGTGGAATCGAGTCCAGATGCAGCGACACGAAGAGCAGATCCACGGGCGTACCGTCCACTTTCATCTTGATAACCGGCACAAACCTATTTCGTGACCATGTCCAAGTTGTAAACAATGCCATGATACAAAAGGTGACACCATGCTTCCCTACGTACGCGTCGCTGATGACATGCAGCCCTGTGACATCGGGCGTCGCTTCCAGAAGAATCGGCGCCTTTTCAAAGAAACTTGCACGTGTACAGTGTCTCGGCGCGATACACAGTCTACAGAGAAGAGGAGTGTGTGCTGTTGTTTAGTAGGAAGACTTAGTACGATGTCGCGGTCTACGAACATGTCAATGTCCGCCTCTTGACTCTGTACTCCAAGGCGATACGAGCCAAAACAGCGTAGCTGGAGCTGCAACTTCTTGTATGCCGCCTCGTCTTCGCTTAGGTGCTTGAGCGCCTCATGCAGTGCGTACTCTTGCAACACACGGTGCAATCGTTTCAGCACACGTTCTCGGCGCTTTAGGCGCTCTTCCGTCTCGTACAGACCACAAGAACTGACACGTCGACAAGCTGTTACTCACATCCTTGAAAGCACTTTGAAAGGAAACCTCCCACCGTAACGTTTGCAGCAACTCTTCATTCAGGCGCTTATCCTCGTCCGAGGGTCCCGCAGTCGAGAGCGGAGATGTCATTAAAATGGTGCGAATATGACTAGTACTTTTGCTTTCAGTATTATTACCCGTAGATGGGTAATATTACCGTCTCACTCAACAAATAGGTCTTATCTCTCTCGTACAAACGATAGTTTGCCAAAGGCATGTTAACAGAGTGCATTCGTCACGTTTTCTCGTGATGAGAGCAGACAAAGCGTACCTATTGATTGAGTCCAAGTACTCCTTCAAAACGCCCATAGGGGTCCACATTTTATATCAACATGCAAGTAACGCACTGAAGCGGGCCGTAGCGCTAAGCCCCACGTCGGCCATGTTTCTCGAGTACTATGTACAGTTTCTAGTGCTGGTGGGAGATTTCCAGCCAGCATGCGACTATCTGGAGTCTTTCTATCACATGAAACCTCGTGATCCCCACGGACCGAGAATGGTACGATCAAAACCTGAGTGCGGCTTGATCCGTTCCTAATTCATGTCTCTCATTAGCTCTCGGAGTTTTTGGAATGCTACTAATGAGATTCAGTGCATGCTTAGGTTGCTGTGTACACCAGGTACAATCTATCTATTCAGGATACAATGTTACTTCTTTTAGGCCATGCACGATGCAAGAAGTAGTGGCCACTGCAACACGTGACAGTGTTCTTATGGAGGTAATTATTTATCGAGCTGCTGTGTCGGATCGGCTTTTTCCCGGTCATCAACCGATGATAGAAGCACTTCGCTCTGCTATGCATTGTTCAAACGTGGCTTTCACTCGAGAGCATCTTCGCTTGTTTAGAAGGTACGCGATGAATTGACTTGCTGCTAGTTCGTGTGCACATGAACTGACCGAGCGAATGCTCGACACTGTTTCAAGCTTTTTCCCTTCCCATTCGGCTTTGGATACGACACCAGACAACGTACGACGACCGTTTTCAGACATGCCTTTTCTGCATGTGACTGATGAAGGTAGAAAATATAAAGCAGTACCTGTGTACAGAGGAAGCTCCGATACGATAAGCGTGATTGACCGAGCGTCTATTGTGAAAAGAGAAGCCTCGAGGGAAGTTACGGAATTCGAAATGTCTCGATCGGACATAAAAAACAAAGTCAATCCGCACTTTCTCGACGAGCTCTATGAAGTCTTGAAATCCGAAGTGGGCCTCTCAAGCGAAAGCGATTGGCGATATCGGAGAAAACGCAAAGCGGATGATAGGTCCACTCTAGGAACTCCAACACAGATCCCAGCTTTTTTTGTAGGAATGGTGGAAGATGAGTTCTACCAGAATGCCAAAGCAAGTGTGCATCATATCTACTCAGCTATCCATGAGAAGCTCCGTCGTTCCAATCTACTCATCCCGACGTCCAAAGCCGTCGCGCACAGTGTGAACTTCTTTCGGACTCGTGTCGACAACCAGTCGAGCTGTACGGTCACGGTAGCCTCCTGCTTGGGTACGACGATTTCATTGCTCGGTATGTTCGTCGACGTCGAGCCAAGGGGTTCTTTCAAGTGACAAAAGACGCCGCAAAGGCAGCGCTCGAGGAGATGAAACGTGTTTACCCATGCGCCGACGCCAACTTTCCTCCTCAAGATGTTGTCGAGGAGACCATGCGCGTCAAGACGGTCATGTTTGTTCGCTTGCGAAGGCTTCGCTTAATGGAATTAAAGAAACTACTCGAGCACGTGCTCGAAACGATTGTCTTTGTCGATGACAAGACTTTCGTCGATGCCGTGTACACGGTGTGTATGCAGCACGGTCTCTTTGGTGTACTAAACCGAGTGGATATATTGCGCGTACGCTGCAATGTATCCTACCCAGACACTTCCTACAAGGGGCTGCAAAAACTACCGCGTCGCATGATCCGATTGCTCACCTCGCCCACGTTTCGAAAGGCTTGCAACACGTCTCAAGCGATTCTGAACAAGCTCCACAAAGTCCATTCGGCGCGCACAGCAGAGCAAGTCAAGGTCCTACTATGGGTCGAGAGATATAAGGGGTTGTATGGCCCCATTCTTGATGGCGAAGAAGAGAGTGCGGAAGAAAGTCATGGTGACAACAGCAGCAGTGAGAGCAGCGCCGACGACAGCAGCAGCAGCGATAGCAGTGATGACAGGGATGAAAGAAGAAACAAGGAACACAGTGACAGTGGGGACTTGCACGACCAGCAGCAGTGATAGTAGCAAGTACCTGTGAGTTCCTCGCGATGCGTTCGTCCGCTGGAATGCTCGCTGCCTGCGCTTGTGTTGGTGCGGGGTTTCATCATGGGCTCCTTGTTCGCATGGTGCGTGTAGAGAGGAGGAATCCCTCACCTCTGTCGTAAGCGCGGGGTTGTAGCCGAGTGTCTAGCCTTCGCCTTGTCGGGGTGCAATGAACGGGCCAGGACGTGTTGGAGTCGGTAGCAGCAAGTGGATGCAGCGACGGTCTGTTGGCAGACCGACCACACCCACGACACTTTTCCATTAATATCTATACCTACCTTTTGATGCCTTTCTTCCAACCTTGTCGTCATTTCGATCTGCACTTCGGCGACCAGGCATCACATAAAGATTCAAGCGTGAAATCTGGTGCAGCACAGGACGGAGAAACGGCTCCAAGGGTGTCACGTTCGCGGAAAGGAACGCGCAAGTTTCCAACGGAACCGACGCCATGAAGCCACTGGACAATGGACGGCACGGTGTCCTCCTTGTGGCAACAGAAAGATAGAGCATATCCATTCGACGATACTATCGACGACACAGCACGGAGCCTCCCTATAGATTGAGACTGCATGGTTCCATTATTCATCGCTCACTACCACAAATCACACATCGGTCAGTGCCAAAACGCAAGCACTGCTCTATTCGTGCTCAAGCGATGTCGCTCCTTATTCGCTGCGATTTGACTGAGTCTTCGCGTCCTAGCGTGCTTTATCGACACCCCGACAGCTAAACAATCAACAGAGTGATGGAGAAGCGACATCTCTCTCTCTAGTCCTCGACTTGGTGCTCATACTTGGACGGATCAATCCGGTACCTGGAGCAGCAGAAAAAGAGTATAAATCATGGCGACTCTCGACACAGTTGCCATTGACAGGGACTCGGTACAAACATGTTTCCATATTGAACCGTTGGGGCGTGCTCGCTATCCGCGTCTACGATGCACACAGCCATGGCTACCACAAGAGCCACGAACACGGCGTCAGCTGACAAGATCAAAGTCAGTAAAAAAGCGAGGAAAGAGGGACGCACTATTCGCATCCAGGACGCGGTACGTGATGGTGACCATGGCCTCTTGGAGACAGAAATTCAGGATCGCGACACTTGTCTCAGGCTTGAAGAAGCCATGACACATGACGCCTTCAAAACTCCATTCCATGTAGGTACCTTGCTGATCTGGAATAAACTGCATCGATCGATGATGGCAAACCGCAAGTTACGAGGTCGCCAGTGTGTGTTGTTTAACATGGTGTGCGACGCTTCGCAACTGCACCGTATAGGCTTTCGCGAGATCCTGTTTCTTGTGGGTGCGTCCAAATGACCATCGTAGAAACCTGTACAAAAAAACACAGTGCCGATGAGCCTATTCAAACAGCACCAACTGAATCCTTGCAGCAGGTTTGCTACTGTGTATCCGCGCGGCGTCCACGTCTTCCTCGATACAAACGATGTTGTTTGTCGAGCGGAGATGCTGGAAGCTCGAGCCAAACGAGCGCCACTCTAAATTGCGCTTCCACACGCCTTTCAAGAAGGAACAAAATGTTGATTTTTGAAGTACTGTAGCCATGTTTGGCTTTCGAGCAAAATCGTATGATTGGCTGATATTACTTTTATGCATGGTGTTGAAAGGTTTTAAGCCCATAGCGCTTAGTGAGCTTAAGTGTGATTTACTGACTTAAAACCCTTTTAATTACATAATATATATCACTTCTATTTTTGACAAACACACAGCACTTCGACTAGAGCACTTCTGGCGGTGGCTATTAAGAGCCTATACCGCCCGCATTAACACGCCAGCAAGCAACCACGTCTGCCTGTACCAACAGGTTATGAGCCCAAGTAGCCGCGTGCTTTCTCTGAAGTGTTTCTCCTCGATTTTAATTTTGTGAACAAGTTTGTGATCTCTCGAGTGGTTTGTTTCTCGTGTGGAGATTGAATTCTGGATACTAGTGGAAGTCCCCTCACTTTCGGAGGGCTAGTGGAATTGTTGGCGTTATTTTTCGCCGGTGTATTTCGATTTATCTTTATGATTTAAGATGGACGATGAGAAAGAGAGCAGTAGTGACTCTGACATGGAACCAGGGGTGGTTCTACGTGCAATTTTAGATGTAATGACAGATATGAAGAAACGCATTGAGTCGATGGAGCAGGCACAAGGTAATGGATCTGTCGCGAGCACAGCTTTTTTCCGGGTCGAGAAAGGATTCCCTTGTTGCTGCCCGGAACAGTGTGTTCCGGGAAAGGCTCAGGAATTACGGGTCGTTCGGAAAGAAGATGACATTAAACGATTTGTCGGAAGAAGTTGGAATTGAAGTCAGTGGAGCTGCGCGGCCGAACGCGGCCAAGCTCCCATCAAATGTACAAGCAAATGTGCGTAATGTTGGCAGGGCGAATGCGCCCGCCATGCCGACGCCTGGTGTGCCTCGCGGGCAAGCGGCGCGCGCTCCTGCACCGCAGTTTGGGTAGGCAGGGTGCACCAAGATCCCCAAGCTTGGCATTGCGAAGTTTTCGGGGGTTGAGATATACCCCGGACTCGGTGGCGGCTTCAAGAAGTGGGCGTAACTCTTTATTGAGGCCGTCGACATAGCCGATATCACATCGGGCTTTGTCTGGATGGAGCGCCTGAAGGTCAATAAGCTTGGGGAGCACCTGGAGGTGGTAGTAGCCGATTATTACCGTGCAAACATAGGCACGTGGTGGCAAATTTCCCCTTTTTGCATGCGGTCCTGGACTACATGTATACCGCATTTCGCGTGACAATCTCCCACCATCAGGCTGCAGTGCGGTTTGCTTCGGAGAAGAGTCCCAAAAGGACTTGGACCGAGCATTACCTGTACCTGGTGGCTGTGGATCGCGAGATGAGTGAAAAATGGTGGTTGAGAACATCGTCAAATTTGCCGTGCCGCGATTGAAGGTTGCGATCATGGCAGGTACAATCCGACCCGAACGGATTATTTGTGCCATGCGCAGGAATTCATATTATGGGCGTCAATACTTGCCGGGATGTTGATATGGAGTCAGTGGCATCAACGGATAATGCTACCCAAGGTGGCAGACCAGTTGGCAGATGAAGACGCAAGCCGCATCCAGCCCGACCGCGCCGATCAAGCAAAAACAGCGATTTCTACATGTAGTCGATCGGCGATCCGGATGACCACTATGGGTCAGACGGTGCAGGTGCGGGCAAACGCGCAGGGCTAACCTAGCCTCTACGACCGCCTTTGATTTTGGATCTACTGCGATCCCACGCATTCGCATGGCTGTGACCACTGATCTCAAGGCTTTCACTGTCAAGGACGCCGACGAGGAGCAAGCCAGATCGTGGTTTGGTCGGGTCAAGTCTGCTTTCTTGCGTTATCAGACACCAAAAAAGGAACGGTGTTTGGTCTTCAGAGATCTGCTGAAAGGACCGGCTGCGAACTGGATCCAACAGTTGAGTCGGGATGTCCGATCTGACTGAGATCTGCTATGTTCAGAATTTGAGGGGCAGTACTGCAACTACGGATTCTCTACCGCCCGCAAATACCATCATATACAGAATCGGGGAGACGAGACGCCGATTGAGTACTTGAACCGTTTGAACGTGGCTGCAATTCGCGCCGGGATAGTGATCAAGGAAAGCAACCCGCCGACCGGTGCCGCTATGGAGCACGTGTGTCACTATATCAGTACCCTTGATGACCAAGATCTGGCATATCAGCTCACTATGCTGCGCCTCAAAGATGTGGGGGAAGTGGAGCAGACGTTGCGGACGTTGCAACACTCACGCAGCATGAGGACGAAGGGCGCCGTTGGATCGGGTCGCTACAGATCTAAGACCCAGATCGATCCGGTGAAGAGGCCCCTGACCAGATCGGCCCGTGCTATTAAGGCGATCGCGACTGAAGACAGCACTGGATCGGAAGAAGAAAGTAGCGGTCAGTCCAGTCGGGAGTCAGACGAGGACCAATATCGTCACATCTTCGTCACGGAACCTTCCCCAAGAACTCGATCGACGTCTAACCAGGCAGATTCGAAGGGCAGGAGTGGGAACAAGTCCGAACCGACCTCGCAAGAAGTTTTCTCACTGCGGGTCGAGCAAGAATGACGGCGGGGACTGCTGGAAGAAGTTAACATGCAAGAAGTGCGAAAGACGCGGCCAACCCACCGATCACTGCCTCTTCGTGTGCAAGTCATGTGGAGAGATCCACGAGGCCGGCCAGTGCAAGATGGAAGAGTTTTTCAATCTGATGCGCAAGTGGTATGTGCCGGGTAAGCACGCGGGGATGCTTCCACCGGACGTGGAAAAGATGTTAAACTAGAACGCTCGCCAGGTTGGAATCTGGATCGAGCCGAGCGGTCTACGTTTGGCATCTATGCATATGTCGGCAAGGAGAATAAAACCGAAAATACGTGTTCTGTTCTCCATTGCGTCGATCGGGATCATCCGGTCTACAATCTCACGACCGATGAATATTCCTGATCGAAGGTGGTCATGCAGTTGGATCTGCTTCCGGGGGAGTCTCGCGGATACTGGAAGTATCATGCGCCCGACAATTGGTTTAAGCCGGTGAAAGCCTGTGGTAAGATCAACAAATAGAAGCGACGATGTTATTCGACTCTGGGGCCGAAGTCTCGATTATCTACTCCGCCTTTGCTCGTAAGGTCGGATGTCGTATAGACGACACCCAGATACAAGAATGCGTTGGAATTGGGTAAAATTCTTACATGAACGAATTAAGGACGCGCGTGAAGATCACCCTATCGGGTTAGTTGGTTTACTTCTTCAGCGCTTGGGTTGGCAATCTGGCCGGTCAGGATGCCCTGTTAGGCATGGATTTTATGGTTCCGGCGGGTATTCGCCTAGATCTGTCTCATGGAGTGCTTACACTCCCGGATGAGGTCCAGATGCAGTTAGCTGGTCGGCGTCCCCTATACGGATCGCACACCGATCTGGTCAGGTGGAATCAAGATGTCACCATTCCAGTAGGCCAATCCGATGATACCCCGTTCAACAAAGGTTTTCGATCAAGGAAGTTATGGATGACCAGGGGCGATCGGTGGGTGTCGACCTTTGTGAAGAGCGCCGGCCGATATGATTTTGTTCGAGTCACTAATATCGTTGACAAACCGCTTAACTTTGACAACAATACTATTGTTGGCATGTGGCTGGCGGAAGGGAAAGTGCAAACATGGGGTTCGCCTCGATCGGATCGAGACGGTATGTCGAGTGGCAGAACTTGGAATACCAAGCGACCACCGATCTGGTCAGCGATGATGGACTGGTGGAAGAAGATACCTCACCTACGGTGGAACGGCCCAGCTACGTAACCCCGAAGAAGATGTTGGTTCGAAGAAAGGCACCGCAGTCTCCGGACACGGTGGACCATCAAGCAGATGAGCCAAGGCTTGTCAACATGGTGGTTTCACAAGAACAGGCGACAGAGGAGCCGGAAACAGAAACAGGAAAAGGGTAACATGGGATTGCTGGGTAGGAACATGATGGCGCGCCTGAGCAGATCGATGTCATTGAAGAGCAGCCCGCCGATCGGGAACAGCAGTGTGCAACCTGTCAGGACGGTTTGGGTGATGTTGCCACAGAAGGCGATCAAGTTTGCATACATGAGGGCGGGGATCAGTACATTCAGGAGCTGGAGAGCCAGATGGCAGTCCTCCCTGAAGTGTCTGCCGATCTGCCCGAAGTCACCTTGGACGATCTACAAGTGGGTGATCGGGATGTCAACAGTACCGACCAGATCGATCAGCTTAAGAAGATTATCTTGAAGAAGAAGCATCTGCTGATCGGGAAAGGCAATGCCTTATCCCCTGCTGCTCGCGGAGCGATCTGTGACATCGATGTTGGTGATGCCAAGCCGATCGCCCAGCGATGCCGACGTGTGGCACCACAGTACCGCGAAAAGCTGTCTGATCTTATTAAAGGAGTGTTGGCTACAAAGATTATTAAGCCGTCGACCTCGCCATGGGCCTCGCCGATCGTGATTGTAATCAAGAAGAACGGCGTCGACATCAGGTTGTGCATCGATTATCGGTTGGTAAATCGGTTGACCAAGCTTATGGTGTACCCGATGCCGCTGATCAGCGATCTGCTGGAAGATCTTGACAAGACCCTATGGTATTGCTCGCTGGATATGGCAAGTGGATTCTGGGTGGTTTCGATGACCGATCGGGCTCGCGAGATTTCTGCATTTGTTACGCCGTTCGGTATGTTCGAGTGGAACCGTATGCCGTTCGGTTTGAAGAACGCGCCCCAGATCTACCAGAGGCTGATCGACAACGCACTGTATGGACACTTCAAGATCAGTACCGATCGGGAACCCACCGAAAACTATGATGTATTTACAGAGGGTGAACCCGATCGGGAAAGGAGACCGTCCGTTCTGGGGAGGCGATCGTATATCGACGACATACTGATCCATGCTTTGTCATGGAGCGATCTGTGCGAGAAGTTTGAACGGTTGTTGAAGACGTGCGATCGCTGGAACCTGTCGATCAGTGCTGTGAAGAGTTTTTGGGGCATGTACAAGGTCGCCTATTTGGGTCATATAGTGTCAATCAGTGGTCCGGAGGCTAATCCTAAGAATCTGGAGTCACTCAGCGACCTCCCGTTTCCCAGATCTCTGAAGGCAATGCAGTCCTTCCTAGGGAGCCTTAATTACTACAGCCGCTTCATTGAAGACTTCGCGGTCTACGCGGCCGTGCTGTACGAGCTCCGGGAAGTCGACTATCATATGTTTCGCGAAGGACATCGGTCAACTTTACGAGAGGGCTGCGACTCCGATCTGCCTGCATATTTTCCGCCGGTGGAGAAAGATGACTACATGAAGCGTGCACAGGTTTCTTTCGGTATGCGGAAGGCTAAGATGGCGACGGAACCGATTCTAAGACACTTCGATCCGGAAAAAATGCCGATAGTCATTGTGTATGCTAGTAAGTGGGCCATTTCTGCCACTCTAGCGCAAGAACACGATGAAGTGTACCACCCGGTCACTTTTACGAGTCGGACGTTGAAGCCGAACGAGGTCAATTATGGGATCGTCGAAAAGGAAGTTCTGGCTTTACTACGGATTTTGGATGTGTGCTATATGCTATAACCTTCTGGTCGGCCGACCTGTAAAGGTCCTTTCAAGAAAGTCGACATTGGCCTGGTTATTATCAGCCAATGGGATGGACGGTCGGCTCGGCAGATGGTCAGCGATCCTGTCACAGTGGTCCCCTCGAGGTCGTCAAGTGCACCAAGGGAGAGGAAGAGATATTGGACACATTGGCTGACAGTATCACCCCTCGGTCTGAAGTGGATGAAGCTCTGATGGCGATTGACCCAAGGAAGCAACCCCGACAATCAATCTCACGGCCGCCGCCGATCGTCGATCGGGATGAGGAACTCCTGGTCTTGAGTTTTGACGGATCGGTAAGCGTGAAGAAGAAGGTAGGCTCCTATAGTGCCATACTGTGGAAGTTACCACAATGGTCTATAGTAGCAGCCGCCGCCGATTTCACGCCTGACATAACGGTCAACAAGGCGGAATATCGGGGGCTCCTTCTATGTCTCGATCTGCTGTCATCACAGAAGAAAGGTCGGATCATCATATGTGGTGACTCCAACCTGGTGATAAGGCAGATCAACGGGGACATCGACTGTAAGGCACCACGGCTGAAGTTGTTGAATTCTCGGGTGATAAAGGCGATGAAAGACTATCTTAACCACGATCTATTGCACTTAAAACGGGACTGTAACAGAAGCGCCGACCACCTCGCGACCCAAGCCATGCGGGACCAGATCGGGGTGACGATCACCGAGGAGGCCGTTCTACATTATCTTATGGACATAAACAGGCTCCCGGAGTTGATCAAGCCCAAGGACAGCCCTGGTCAGGTGCATGTGATGGCCGCAACCAGATCGCGAGCTCGGAAGTCTCGCCGATCGTTCCCCAAGGAAAGGCTGAGTGAGTACGTTGTACAACAGCTAAGGGCGGAACGGATCCTCAAGGCGCAGGACGAAGAAAAGTGGATCGTCAACCTGAAGGCTTATCTTCGCGGTGAATTGTCCAACTTGACAAATGGTCAGGTGAAAGAGTGTGCCAAGATCGCGGACAGTTACGATGTGGATGAAAATGGATTGCTATATTACTGCCGCGACACTGATCAAGACAGTGCCGATCGAGATCGACTGGCGAAACTGGTGATCCCTGAGTTGCTACAGCCGGATGTCCATCATCACTACCATGTGAGTCTAGAAGGGGGACATCAGGGGTAGGCAGGACATATCACAAGACCAGGGCCCACTTTCACTGGAGAGGACTTTTTCGGAGCGTGCAGAAATATGTGGGTTGTTGCACAGATTGCGAGACCGGAAAGGGCAGACCGATAATCAAGGGCCGATCGCCCGGAAATATCGAGGCTACTTACCCTTTCCAGGTGATAGCAATGTATCTCATACCGTCGCTGCCCAGATCGACGCGCGGCAACACTGAACTGCTGATCTGGATCGACCTGTTCACTGTTCTGGTGATCTCCAAGGCTAGTGCATCCCGATCTGCTCCGAAGATCGCCCAGAGCTACGAGGAATGCCTGTTCAGAAGGTTCGGCGCCAGCGAGGTTATCAGACACGATAGGGAACACAGTTCTATGGATGAGGTGTTCCGATCGTTCAATAACATGCTAGACCAGAAGCAGAGCGCGACGATGGCATATCGCCCGCAAGCGAACAGATCGGCTGAACGCATGGTGCAGACAATCACAAGGGCGATCAAGATGTATGTGGTGGATCCGGACCAACGTGACTGGGACGAGTATGCAGAGAGACTGGTATTCGCACTCAACTATTCAGCCGATCGGGTCCGAGGAGAAACGCCTTTTTATCTGGCGTATGGATGGGACCCTCGATCGACACTTGAAGCAGCGATACCGATCGGCTGCACTCGGACCCGTGATCGCTATGCCCGTCATTGGCGTATGTAGGTCCAGAATCATTACCAGCATGCGAAAGAAGTCGTCAATGAAAAGTTGCGTCAGGCAACACAAGATCGAGCAGATCGGAATAACGATCAGGTACGACCTCATGGTATTGAACCAGGGGCGAGAGTGTGGTTATACCTCGATCAGGTAAAGGAAGGCTATGCGAAGAAGTTGGCTCACATGTGGCACGGTCCTTTACGTGTAGCAGAGCTGATCGGTGAGCATGCTGCCCGTCTGATCACGATCGGCACGGATTACAAAGTTTTTCCGATCGTGCACGTGTCCAATCTGAAACTGGTCAGAGAATTCCCCGATCGGCCTAAAATTCCCTGTCTGGTGGATGAAGCGGAGAGATTCGATTTCGATGAGGCTCTGCTGCCGGAGGAGAGTTGGGAAAGGCCATTGGAAGAGGACGAATTCGGGGTGGAAAAGGTGCTAGATGTCCGATCGGTCAAGAAGACCCGTTTCGGTCGCACCCACCGAGAATATCTGGTCCGCTGGAAGGATCATGACAAAGCAACTTGGATTGACGAACTCGATCTAAATTGTGGAGCACTGCTACTAGAGTTGAGCGAGAACGAGTCAGTCGGAATCGCTTTGCAGTGATGCAGACTCATGAAGACGAAGATCAAGACACGCAGTAGCACCGATCAGTATATCGATCGGTGTGAATATGTGTAAGGTCTGAATTATTGTGAATTAGTGTGATGAACTGTGATGAACTGGAGTAGTGGAGTGACGAACGTGGTGATATTTTTTGAGATGTGGATGGAAACTGTGTGTGATAACGTGTTGGTGCAAGTTTGGAGAAAGTGATGAAATTTGGTCAAGTGATCAGGTGATCAGGAATTTTGAAAGAAAGATGACATGTACCATGGATTATATGGTCAGCTAACTGCCATATCAAGATTCGCAATCACACCACAGACGACCGATAGTTAGTGCCGGATGGCCTTCGATCTGATCCTGATGCTGATTGTGCCAGGGCTCCTTCCGATCGATCTGGATCAAGGCGTCTTTCATGTCTGTGATCGGCTCGTCACAATGGAGACCGGGATACCAGATGCCGTCCTCAGTCAACGCCCCGGGGCTCTCAGCGCGCGCTTGGCCATATGAAGAAACCCCGGATACAGAAAGATATCGATGTCGCACTCGCGGGCCAGCATCCCTTCCAGAATAAACTGGCATAGGACCAGCCAGGCCTCGCCCGCCGACTCCGGCGCTGTTCCGGCGCTTCTGAAACAGGATCAGGTCTTGGTCACGTAACTTCTGACACTCGGGAAGGATGAGATAATGGGTAGACTACCAGATCGCCTGGAAATGGGCTGTATTGAAAGCCCGAAGTCTACCCAGAAGCGAATCGATCCAAGGAGTCGACGCGAACATGGAGTCCAATTTGGAGCTGAGTAGCACTGCCCATGGTCGATGTGCATACAGACGGGCGATTTGCGGTCCTGTGACTAGATCCACCCGCCACGCAGACGGGTCAGTGGTTTTCAAAGCTGGAGGGAAGAACCAGAAATCTGGTCGGGACATCGACCGGCTAGATCTTGCTTGGTCATGGCTGATCGGTGCAAGTTACCGATCTGCCCCGGTGACCATGGCAAAGTGGCATCTGAAGTCAACGACGGAAGAGATCGATATACGATCTACACCCCTTTCAATCGAGCGTGATGGCGCAGTCCAGATGTGCCGGTCTGGAAGGAAGGCTCCGATTCGGCTAACTCACGCGTTCGTGCAACACCATCACCCTGGGAGCTGATCACCTGATCAGCCCCCGATGCAGGCTTCGCTGGAACAGGACCTCGGCGTTGATCGGATCGGGACTTGGACAAAGCAGTGAACAAGAACTCAGAATCTCCCGATTCGTTCCCCGAGTCCTCTCCGGAGGAGATCTCAATATGCTTGGTGTGAGCAGTGTGGTGAATTATACCACAAATTTGGTCACTTTTGGTCCAGGCAGCTGGTCGAATTTCGGATTGGTCTAAGCAAGGGGGGCTTTTTAGCCTATCAGATTCAAGGAGTTTCAATAACGCAAGTTTTGGTGAGTCACCTGACATTGGGTATTTTACATATTTTCATGTGGGTACAGGTTGGGACCGTAGGGAGGGAGTATTGGTTTGAGTTGTGGATTTGCCTAAAAGAGAAAAAGTCGTTTGGAATCTTTTGGTTTTGCCTTCGGGATAACACCTCAACAGGAGGTCGCTTAATCCTTTGCTATGTGCATCAGTCGCCTCCGCCCGCCGCGGAGTGTTTGGGAGCAGAGGGTCGAGTAATCCCCTCTAGCTCATTATACCCGGTCTGGACGCGCCACACGCGCATTTGGCCAGCCGGAAAGTCCCTCGACGGAAGCACGCATTGGTCGACTTCCTCAAGTTTAAGTCAAGTACGTTTGGAACGTGCTATTCACTGGATTGGTCTTTACGTGGAGATATCGTTTGCGGAGTTTAACGGGCATATTGGGTCTTCACGTGGACATATTGGCTCATTGTAACATTGGTTGGAGTTTAGACCGGTTTTGGTCTTCTCTCATATTGGTCAGGGGCTAGACCGGTTGATTGGTCTACCCTCTATTATTTCGTAGTGGTCAGGTCTAGATCGTTTGGACGATCGAACTATTAGAATTTATCTTTTGGAAGTGTTTCTGCTCTGTACGTACCTGGGGTGAAGAGTTCCGCCCTAGGTACACCTATCCAGCACGGTCTCCGATATTCAAGACAGAATCAGATCAATCTGCGATCCCGATCCACCGAGTGTGTTACCAGCCCATTCCATCGGGTACACAAGGTGAGATGAGCTTAAGTGAATCGGACCAAGTGTCTTCGGATGATGACCGGTCGTCTGCCAGCAGCGGACGATCGGACCAGAATTCGAGTGGAGGTCCTCGGGGTACCCCCCCCCGTAAGTTGGAAGGCTGGGCACGATGGTGGTGGTCAGGTTGTCGATACAAATGTATTCGATTTCGAACTTGACTCCACCACAATGGTGCGCGTTCCCGGATCACTTGGTGATCGTGGATATCACCGCGAGGTGTCATCAAAGATTGAATTTGAAGATTTGAATTTGGAATCGTTCTGGAGAGGGCGTAAGGAAAGGCTATCACCTTACGTCTTCGTTCTCGATAAAGATGGCGATGTCCGGTCTGGCCTGGTGGAGGACCAGATCGGGATTAATAATTTTTTTCCTCCCCAAAAGGCTCCCACCGGAGCCGATCGGGACTATAGCAAGTCATGCTATAGTCCCGGAAAGGATCAGGACATTTGTCCTGATCCTATGTATGTGCATAAAATAGTTGATGGAAAATCAAAAGACGAAAAATACTTGGAGGCTGATCAGAACGATCAGACCAACCTCCCCAAGGTCCCCAAGCTACCCTAGATTCCCAAGAAAGGGTTAAGAATGCCGCCCGACGAAGACGACCTCGAAGAAAAGTCGCAGGTCGGAGATGGAGGCATCACTGAAGAAGACCTAAACAAGATGGGTTACATTTTTGAGCTGAAACGATTTGTTCTTTTGACGTGGTCTTTCGGGTGTTGAACCTCCAGATCCCCGACCGTCTTCTCGGTCCCACTACCGAGCCGGTCCAGAGTGATCGCCCATTACTGTTGGTGAAAAACTTGGTGGCGATGTTGGCGGAGGTTGGCATTAAAATGCAGAACCCCGCCGATGTCCAAAAACTATTTGAATTTGAGACTTGGAGGCTGAAATCGTCGATGTCGACCTTCCACGACCATTTGGTCCCACTGGTGGGGGCGGTTCCTCGCCCAACTCCCACCGCAGCAGTGAAGGTCGCTGAAGCCTCCACAGCGTTTGTCGACATTGGTTATGATGACGAATCGGTTTATCAGTCTCCACCGGCCTCTAACAGCTCATCAGAGTTGGAGACCGGCGTCGAGCGGATGACCGTGGGGATGGACCATGCCCATCCTGAACAAAAAAGGGACATGCGGCAGCAAAGGGCTGCGTGCCAGTCGGGGCTCCAGCAGCCCCCACAGGCCTCAGTTCCGCAAAAGGAGGGTATCAACACGTTCCCCATGACTCCAGCTAACGTCCAAGTTATGTTTGAGACGATGATGGAACGTTTCATGGAAGAACGGGTTAGACCACCTATGTGCCCATATGTCCAAGACCGGTCTACCCGTCAAAGTGTCAATGTTTTCCGGAATGTGGATATGGAATCGGTAACATCTATGGATAAGCCTACTCGAAGTGATAAGCAAGTCGGCAAAGGGAAGCGCAAGCCGCAACCGGCCATACCGCGTAGACCAAGCAAGACAAGTGACTGTGACATGGAGTCGGTCGGCGGTCTTGACGACCACTGTGGGTCAGACGGTACGGGCGATGGAATGCCACGCAAGGCTAACCTAGCCTCCACTATTGCTTACGACTTTGGATCTGCTGCGATTCCGCGCATCCGTATGGCCGCGACGACCGACCTCAAGGACTTCACTGGCAAGGATGCTGATGAAGACCAGTCCCGGTCTTGGTTCGGTCGGGTCAAGTCTGCGTTCCTGCGAGACCAGACCCCGAAAAGTGAGAAGTGTCTGATCTTCCGGGATTTGTTGAAAGGACCGGCTGCCAACTGGATCCAACAGTTAGGTCGGGATGTCCGGTCTGACTGGGACCAGCTATGTGCAGAGTTTGAAGGGAAATATTGTAACTCCGGATTTTCGAGTGCACGCAAGTATCGCCATATGCAGAAGCGGAGCGACGAGACACCGATCGAGTATTTGCATCGGTTGAACGTGGCTGCACTTCGTGCCGGCATAACAATTAAAGAGAATAACCCGCCGAACGGTGCTGCTCTGGAACATGTGGGTCACTACATTAGTACCCTGGACGATCAAGAACTGGCGGACCAGCTTACTCTGCTGCGTCTTAGGGACGCGGGCGAAGTCTAACAGACCCTGCGGACGTTACAGCAGTCGCGTAGCATGAGGGCGAAGAGTGCTGGTGGATCAGGTCGCTACCGATCCAAGACCCAGATCCATACCGATCCGGTCAAGAGACACTGGACCAGACCGACCCGAGCGGTCAAGGCGATCGTAGCCGAAGACAGCACGGGATCGGAAGGGGAAAGTGGAAGTCAATCCAGCCAGGAGTCATCGGATGAAGACCAGTATCGCTACGTCTATGTTGCGGGACCTGCCCCGAAGACCAGGTCGAAGTACGACCAGGTAGACCGGAAGGGAAGGAACGGAAACAAGTCCGATCCGGACCGACCTCGTCAGAAGTGCTCCCACTGTGGGTCGAGCAAACATGATGGTCCAAACTGCTGGAAGAACCACGACTAAGGACGCTAAATGATCGAGTAATGAAGACATTGAAGGACCACCCCAACCACGATCTATTGAACGTGAAATGGGACTGGAACAGAAGCGCCGACTACCTCGTGACCAAGGCGATGCAAGACCAGACCGGGGCTACGATTACCGAGAAGGCTGTTCTGGATGAATTGGTGAATATAAACAGGCTCCCAGAGGTGATCGGACCCAAGAACGCCCCAGTCCAGGTGCATGTGATGGTCGCGACTAGATCGAAAGCTCAGAAGTCCCGCCGACCGTTCCCGAAGGAAATTTTGAAAGAATATGCAGTGCAACAGTTAAGGATGGAACGGATCCTCAAGGCGCAGGACGAAGAAAAATGGATTATGAACCTGAAGACCTACCTGCGTGGTGAACTGTCCAAGTTGACGAACGATCAAGCGAAAGAGTGAATCAAGATCGCGGATAGCTACGAAGTGGATGATAATGTATTATTGTATTACTTCCGCGATGACGACCAAGACAGTGCAGACCGGACCGACTGGCGAAATTAGTGATCCCCGAGTTGCTGCAGCCGGATGTCCTTCATCACTATCACGTGAGTCTAGAAGGGGGACATCAGGGCAGGACCTATCACAAGATCAGGTCCCACTTCCACCGGAGAGGTCTTTTCCGCAGTGTGCAGAAATATGTGGGCTGTTGCACGGATTGCGAGACCGGAAAGGGTAGACCGGTAATCAAGGGTCGATCGCCCGGAAATATCGAAGCTACCTACCCTTTCCAGGTCATAGCGATGGACCACATACCGTCACTGCCTAGATCGACGCGCGGCAACACTGAGCTGCTGATCTGGGTAGACCTGTTCACTGGTCTAGTTATTGCGAAGGCAAGTGCGTCTCGGTCTGCGGAGCAGATCGCCCAGAGCTACGAAGAATGTGTGTTCCGAAGATTCAGCGCCAGCGAGGTCATCAGGCACGATCGGGAACCCAGTTTTATGGCCGAGGTGTTCCGGTCGTTCAATAACATGCTGGGCCAGAAACAGAGTGCGACGATGGCATATCGTCCGCAAGCAAATGGATCGGCGGAACGCATGGTGCAGACCATAACGAGGGCGATCAAGATGTACGTTACTGACTCAGTCCAGCGAGATTGGGACGAGTATGCAGAAAGGCTGGTGTTTGCACTCAACTCGTCGACCGACCGGGTCCGAGGAGAAACGTCTTTTTATCTGACATATGGATGGGACCCTCGGTCGACACTGGAAGGTGCGATACCTATCGGTTGCACCCGGACCCGCAATCGCGATGCTCGACGCTGGCGCATGCAGGTCCATAAACACTACCAGCATGCAAAAGAAGTCGTCAACGAAAAGCTGCGTCAGACCACACAAGACCGGGCAGACCGGACCAATGACCAGGTCCGACCCCACGGTATAGAACCAGGGTCGAGGGTATGGCTATAACTAGACCGAGTGAAAGAGGTCTATGCGAAGAAGCTGGCTCACATGTGGCACGGCCCTTTCCGTGTTGACGAGCTGATCGGTGAGCACGCTGCCCGTCTAGTAACAACTGGTACAGATTACAAGGTCTTCCCGATCGTGCATGTGTCCAAGTTGAAGCTGGTCCGAGAATTTCCTGATCGACCCAAAACTCCCTGTCTGGTAGACGAAGAAAAAAGATTTTATTTCGATGAAGCGTTACTGCCGGAGGACAGTTGGGAACGACCATTAGAGGAAGACGAGTTTGAAGTGGAGAATGTCTTAGATGTTTGGTCGACCAAGAAGACCAGGTTCGGTCGGACTCACCGAGAGTACCTGGTCCGATGGAAGGACCATGATGAATCAACTTGGGTCGACGAGCTCGACTTGAACTGTGGGGCTCTTCTACGAGAGTTTGAACGAGAACGAGTCAGTCGTAATCGCTTCGCAGTGATGCAGACTCATGAAGACCAAGACCAAGACACGCAGTAGCATCGGTCGGGCTAGACCGGTGTGAAGATTTGGAAGGTCCGGAGTTGATGTGAAATTATGATGAACTGTGACGAATCTGAGTAGCGGAATGACGAATGTGATGACTATTTTTCGTGATGGGGGTGGAACTGTTTACGATAACGTTTTCGGTGCAACTACGGAGAGAGTGGTAAAATTAGTTCAAGTGATTTGACGATAGGACATATGAAAAAGAAATGATGACATGTATTACGAGTTATCTGGTCGACTACCTGCGACTTCAGTTGCTATCGCCCCACAGACGGCCGATGACCATCGACGGATGATTTTTCACTTGGTCCTGAAACTGGTTACGCCAGGGGTCCTTCCGGTCAAGCTGGACCAAAGCATCCTTGAGGTCCGCGACCGGCTCAGCGCAATAAAGACCGGGGTACCATATGCCGTCGTCGGCCAGCAGTCTGGTCTTCTCAACGCGACACCTTGGCAGTGGCCAGACCAGATCGGGTCTTTTGAGAGTCGGCAGTGGCCAGACCAGAAGGAGGAAGAGTCACGCCAACCTTCAATGCCCACGACAAAGGTTGACGATATCGAACAGAAGTCCCGGGAAGAAAAGTTGGTTTGGGCGCGTCGACAGCCAGTTTCGACGACCCTTTATCGATGTCACCCTCCGAGTGCGCCACTTGGTCTTTTTCTGACGTCGGCTCTTCAACTGCGACAGCGGACCGACGATGCTGGGTGGATCGGGATTGAGATAAAGCGGGAAGGAGATCATCTGAACCCACAGATCCACCCTCCGAAGCCTCACCAGGCGAGAACAATACCGACTTGGACCGAACGGCGAAACGGGTCGAGGGCGCGCGATTTTTGGAGTCCTTCCTCTCCGTAACTGCACCCTTCACCGCACTTGGGAGTTGCGCCCGTATCTTGGCTAGTGATTACACCATTTCCGGTTTCTTCTCGTGCTCTAGGTCTCGCGCAAGGGACCGCGCCCTCGCGCCTCCTGATGCGCCCTTGCTCTTCTCATTGCGTGCGTGAATTTTGCGGGGCGGAATTTCAGCCAATGAATGGCGAGAATTTCCGCCCGAATTTTGCTGGGAAATCGTACCACCTGAATGCGCCCGCGGGGGCGTGAGAGCGCATGGGATTTGGCGATGTTAAACGCATCACTTGCATCCGATTTTTGGCTCATGAGGAGCGCCTGCGTCTTGGCTTTCTTGTGGGGCGGCGCTTGCTTCTCCTCGTGTTCGGAGTCGCGCGCTACGCCCCGCGCCCTTGAGCCACTCGACGCGCCCGCGCGCCTCTTGGAATGGCGCCGATCTCGGTATTGATACGGACCGGACCAGGATTCCGAGGTCCGCGGCGGAAGTGGACGATCTCCAATTGCCATATCTTTTAGCCGGGCGTGGCGGTGCAGTCCAGACGTGACAGGCAGGAACGAAGGCGCCGATTTCGCTGACCCATATGCTGGCGTGCTTTCACCTGGCAGACTGGTCTTCTGCTCCGACCCCGAAGACGATGCCGCTTAAACGGAACTTTTACGCCGACACGTCTGCGACTTGGACGGGATGGCGATCATGAGCTCTGAATCGCAGGACCCTTCGTTGGAGTCCTCCCCGGACGAGATCCCTGTGTAATCGGTACGGACGGCACGAGGGCGCGAGGGCGCTTGAGTTTTGGCAAGGTTGCAGGCATCACTCACGTCCAATCTTGGGTTCAAAAGAAGAGCCTGCGTCTTGGCTCACTTATGGGGCACCGCACGCTTCCCCCCTTGTTCGGGGTCGCGCACTATGCCCCGCTCCCTCGAGCTACCCAGCGCGTCCGCGCGCTTCTTCGATTTGTGTGCGATTTCGGGCTGCTGAATATCATCCAATGAACGGTGTCGGTCTTGGTCCTGCTGCAAGCGGTCTTGGTCCTGCTGCAAGCGGTCTTGGTCCTGCTGCAAACGGTCTTGGTCTTGCTCCGAGGCGACAAAGGTTGCCGACGCAGACCAATCTATGCTGGAGGAAGCAGCCGAACACGGATGCAGCAAGTTCATCAAGCGCTGGCGGCACTGGTCTATCGCCACCCGAAGACGACCCGATTCCTGCACCCAAGCGTCCGACCGGTCCTGAAAAGACGGGACCTTCCCGGTATGGTCTTGGACCGAAACTTGGAGCTCAGTAAGGTGTCGCTCAAGATCGTCGCCTTGCATGCGCAGCGAAGTCTTGTCCAATTGATCGTCCAACTGCTGCCGGCAGATTCGGCTCCAGTCTGACACCCATCCGATTTTTGAGGTACAGGATAATTATGTGGGCTGTCAGACCGGGCCGACCGAACAGGTGAAGCAATGTGGGGCGACTCGGCACATAGAGTTTCTACAAGAACAAGCGTCAAGAGGAAGCATTATAGGATCGAGTGCAGTGAAGGGTGTACCTGGCGCAGGTGGCGAAGATAGCTGGTCCATGGTGAAGAAGTGTGAGCGACCAAGGTCCATTTGGTCAAGTGATGAGCGAGTCAGACCGTTATCGTTGTGCGACACGGTCGGACTCAGGGGCGGCTGTGGTGAAGTGTACCACAAATTTGGTCACTTTTGGTCCAGGCAGCTGGTCGAATTTCGGATTGGTCTAAGCAAGGGGGGCGTTTTAGCCTATCAGATTCAAGGAGTGTCAATAACGCAAGTTTTGGTGAGTCACCTGACATTGGGTATTTTACATATTTTCATGTGGGACCGTAGGGAGGGAGTATTGGTTTGAGTTGTGGATTTGCCTAAAAGAGAAAAAGTCGTTTGGAATCTTTTGGTTTTGCCTTCGGGATAACACCTCAACAGGAGGTCGTTTAAACCTTTGCTATGTGCATCAGTCGCCTCCGCCCGCCGCGGAGTGTTTTGGAGCAGAGGGTCGAGTAATCCCCTCTAGCTCATTATACCCGGTCTGGACGCGCCACACGCGCATTTGGTCAGCGGGAAAGTCCCTCGACGGAAGCACGCATTGGTCGACTTCCTCAAGTTTAAGTCAAGTACGTTTGGAACGTGCTATTCACTGGATTGGTCTTTACGTGGAGATATCGTTTGTGGAGTTTAACGGGCATATTGGGTCTTCACGTGGACATATTGGCTCATTGTAACATTGGTTGGAGTTTAGACCGGTTTTGGTCTTCTCTCATATTGGTCAGGGGCTAGACCGGTTGATTGGTCTACCCTCTATTATTTCGTATTGGTCAGGTCTAGATCGTTTGGACGATCGAACTATTGGAATTTATCTTTTGGAAGTGTTTCTGGTCTGTACGTACCTGGGGTGAAGAGTTCCGCCCTAGGTACACCTATCCAGCACGGTCTCCGATATTCAAGACAGAATCAGATCAATCTGCGATCCCGATCCACCGAGTGTGTAACTAGCCCATTCCATCGGGTACACAAGGTGAGATGAGCTTAAGTGAATCGGACCAAGTGTCTTCGGATGATGACCTGTCGTCTGCCAGCAGCGGACGATCGGACCAGAATTCGAGTGGAGGTTCACGGGGTACCCCCCAGTAAGTTGGAAGTCTGGGCTCGATGGTGGTTGTCAGGTTGTCGATACAAATGTATTCGATTTCGAACTTGACTCCACCACAGCAGCGCGGGGGCGTAAGGGCGCATGCAATTTGACGGTGATGAATGTGTCACCTGCGTCCGATCTTGAGCTTGGAAGATGCGCCAGCGTCTTGGCTTTCTTTTGAGGCACCGCTCGCTTCTCCTCGAGTTCGGAGTTGCGCGCTACGCCGCGCGCCCTTAAGCCCTTCGACACGTCCTTACGCTTCTTGGAAACTTTTGGAATTTTGGAATATCTACTTTTGGCCAATGAATGGCGTCGCTTCCGATCTTGGTGCAGATCGATCAGAGTGGCCGATGCAGATCGGTCAACGCTAGAGCCTGCAGCCGGGCACCGGTACAGCAAGTCAGTAAACTGTTCGTGGCACCGATCTACGGCCGCCCAACGACGGTTTGACTCCTGGGTCCAGGCGTCCGATCGGCTCTGGAAGGACTCGACCTTCTCGATCTCGTCCCTGACCACGACCTGCAACTCGCCGATCTGCCTATCCAGGTCACCATGTTGGGTGCGGATTAAAGTACGATCGGACTGATCCTCCAACCTCTGCCGGTTGACCAGCGCGAGCTGTTCCCGAAGGTGTGACCTGTAGGCCTCCAAACGAGACAGATCATGCCGTGCGCCGATCAGCCCGTCCAAGATCGGTCGGAGCCGATCGCAGTGGTCATGCGACTGCCGATCAGCCGCGAGTAAAGCGTCAAACGCTTTGGCGATGTCGGTGTGCAACCAATCTGCACGCAAAGGAAGGTTATAGAAGATCCAAGACGAAAAACAGACCGATCAGCTTACCTCGCGTTGTTTGTTGGGCGATCTGGGCCCGGAGATGCGCGTTTTCAGCGATCACCTCCTGAAACTTCGTGGAAACGGGGATCAAAGTATCCGCTTACTTCCTCAGTTTCAGGAGTGATGTATTCTTAACGTCCAATTGCGACTGAAGCTCCCCTACTGTTTTCCGGAGCTGATAGACCCCGATCTGATGCCCATCCGGTGTGCCGGAATCTGGAGTGTTGCGAGGGCTGTCAGATCGGGCCGATCGGGGAGGCGAATTGACATGGGGAGATTGGGAACACAGGGCACCTTCAGCAACGAGCATCAAGAGAGGTTACAAGATGATCAGGTGCACAACAACAAATACCTGGCGAGAGCGGATTCGAAGATCTGTCCATCGGTGAGGAAGTCTGCTACTGGGAAGATCTGAGATGCCAACTGGTGGTGAGATCGGGTCGCTACCGTTGTGCGGCTGCGACCAGACTCCGGGGCGGGTGGTGAAGTGGATTCAAGTTTGGTGGAAAACAAGGGGGCTTTTAAGCCTATCGTGTGCAAGAAGTGTCAAGAACACAGATTTTGGTAAGTCACATGATATTGCGTGTACTTTACATATTTCATGTTTGTATATGTTAAGGACCGTAGGGAGATAGGATTGGTAAGTTTTGGTTTTTCCTTCTAAGAGTCTTTTGGTTTTACAGTTTTGGATTTTTGGTTGTTTAACTAAAACAGGGAAGTCGTTGGCATCTTTGCGCAGTACATCAGTCGCCTCCGCACTCCTCGGAGTGTTTGGGAGCAGAGGGTAGATTAATCTCCTCTAGCTCATTATACCCAGCGGGGACACGTTACAGACGCACTTGACCCGCCGGAAGTCCCTCGACGGGAGTACACTTTGGTTGACCTCTCAAGTTTAAGTTACGCACGTTTGGAACGTGTAACCAAGTTTTTTGGATTATTACGTGAAGATATCGTTTGTGGAGTTTGTCACGTTCTCTTAGGATCTCCACATTGGAATATTGGCCTTTTCTTCTCACATTGGTTGGGCTCTACGATCGATTAAGCGATCTGCCCTTTGGAGTATACTTACTTTAAGTATAACCGGTTTGCCCGTACCCAGGGTGAAGAGTTCCGCCCAGGGTACACCACCCAGCACGGTCTCGCATTTAAGACCCCAATCGATTTGCAGCGACGATCCACCAAGTGTGTAACCAGCCCATTTCATCGGGTACACAAGGTGAGATGGAGACGCGAAAATCGGACCAGGCGTCCTATGCTGATGATCAGTCGTCTGCTGGCACCGGACGATCAGATCGGATCGTAGGCGAAGGTTCGCGGGGTACCCCCCCCCGTCAGTTGGAAGGCTGGGAACGATGGTGGTCAGGTTCTCGACACTTCGGTGTTCGATTTTGAACTTGACTCCACCACACTATACGGACGCCGATTTTGCGGACGACAAGATGGATCAAAAAAGTGTGAGTGCGGTAGTGGTGTACATAAATGGAATTATCGTTTCGTGGAAGTGCAAGAAGCAGACTACAGTGGCATTGTCCACAGCTGAAGCCAAATTTGTGGTTGCAGCTGTGGGTGGAAGAGAAGCATTGGGATTACGAGAATTGCTATTGGAGATTGGTATTTTTTTCGAGGGCGCCGTTGTTGATGAAAATGGACAACCAGGCAGCCATCAAGCATGTAGAATATGAAGCGAGTGCAGTCAATACCAAGCACATCGACATCAAGTTGAAGTTTTTAAAGGACCTGAACAAGAAATGCGTGATCAAGGCTACTCACGTGCCAAGTCTGGAGGTGGTTGCAGACCTTTTAACAAAGGATTTGAACGCGCAGCGGATGCAAGAGTTACGCAAGCAAATTGGATTATATTAAAAGTGTTACAGAGCGCGCCGTTTCAGGAGGAGTGTTGATTTTCGAAGTAGCCATGTTTGGCTTTCGAGCAAAATCGTATGCTGGAAACGGATTGGCTGATATTACTTTTGTGCATGGTGTTGGAAGATTTTAAGCCCATAGCGCTTAGTGATCTTAAGTGTGATTTACTGACTTAAAACCCTTTTAATTACATAATATATATCACTTCTATTTTTGACAAACACACAGCACTTCGACTAGAGCACTTCTGGCGGTGGCTATTAAGAGCCTATACCGCCCGCATTAACACGCCAGAAAGCAACCATGTCTGCCTGTGCCAACACAAAAGTCTCCGTTCGGGACGTCATAGCGCACTGCAGTGGTCGGCTGTGAATTCATGAGGGTGGCGGTCATAAAGGACGAATTTTTGTCAAAGCAGGACGAGTTTTCGACAAGGCAGGACGAATTTTCGACAAAATTTTTTTTGAGATAACGTCTGATATGCCCCTGCTTTGGACCAAAAATTCTAAAATGCCCCTCTTCTTCAAAAAATCCTAAATGACCGTTTTCGCGGTGATATTGGGACATATGGGCTATAAGGCTTGATTTGGGTGACATTTGACTGGGTGCTTTTCTCACGCAAACAACTATGGTCTAAAATACATCTCAACAGCTACCTAAACTTTTAAAATAGTATCCATCAACTGTGCGCTTCATGACAAGTACGACGATTGTGTCCGGCCTCCATGATTGCAGTGATCTTAGCTCAGGTCTCTCAGATTGGCGTGGATCTTGGCCGCAATCTCGCCGATATGAGCAATATCACTTCGACAGCTGGCTCTGATATAGAACCTTAATGAACTTACTTCGCAAGCAAAAATATCACCGCGAAAACAGGGGCATGTAGGATTTTTTTAAAAAGAGGGGCATTTTAGAATTTTTGGGCCAAAGCATGGCATATTAGACGCTATCTCTTAGATTTAGCATAAATGATGGATGGTAAGAAGGCGAAAGGCTAGAGAAGGCTGAGAATCTCAGTGGAATCTTCGTGCCCATACAATCGAATAACAAGGGTGGAGAGTCTCCGGTTGTCTTGTGACAATTCTCGTAAGATCTTTGCCGCCTTCCTTGTGGACCCGACCGCCGAATCGGGTTACTCATGTCGACGTGATCTCGATCGACCGATCGAACGGGAATTTGCGCCGTGGTCCAGTCGTCCAAGGACCCGGAAGAAGTTGCATACATCTGGGAGATTGATCAAGGGGAAAGTCTTCACCTTACAAATTAGTGGTAGAATGCCTGGATACACGCAGATCCTCCGTGATTTCCCCTTGTCTCTCGGCGATGCAGTTCAAGTGTTGAAGGGAGACTACATTTAACACACGTATAAGGCAAAGCGGATGCCCTGACACTCAATATTCGGACGTCTTTAAGCCTTACACTTGAACTAACCGCACAGCGAGTCCCACAAGTGGTGAAGCGAAGAAACTTTATGGTCAGTTTTTATCAGTATACAGCCGATCGGTTAATAATTGTAAAAGCCAGTGCCTCCCGGTCCGCAGAGCAGATGGTCCAAAGCTTTGATGAATATGTGTTCATAAGATTCGGTGCCAGTGAAGTTATCAGACACGGGATTTATGGCCGAAGTCTTCCGATCGTTTAACAACATGTTAGGCCAGAAGCAAAGCGCGACGATGGCATATCGTCTGCAAACAAATATATCGGCTGAAACCATGGTGAAAACGATAACAAGGGCTGTTAAGATGTATGTGGCCGATCCGAACCAGCGCGATTGGGAAGACTATGCCGAGAGATTAGTATTCGCGCTAAATTCTTCGATCGATCGAGTCAGAGGGGAAATGCCTTTCTATCTAGCGTATCGATGGAATCCGTGATCGACACGCGAAGCAGTGTGGTGAATCGTACTGTAAATTTTGGGGCCAACTGTGGAAGCGTACCGTAGATTTTGTGTACAACTGTGGTGAACAGTGACGGGCAATAGTATTGGAATCGGCACTAGGTCTTAACGGTAAGCGATGGACGACTGAGATATCAGGTTGAATAGTCGGTGAGGCACTTGGGATGGGTAGTTCTGATTGGTTGATACTAGTTAATTGGTAGATTTTAGGATTTAACATTAATAAAATTCTCCTTTCGCGTCCGAAGACAGAGATCACCTAAAGGGCGCCGTACTAACTTCGCGTCCCCCTTCTTTTGCACACGCAACTCTTCCCGTCCTGGGCGGGAGCACCGAGTGCACTTTTTGGCCACCGGCAGACGTGGAGTTCTTGGGAACTCAGCTCCAACTCCGCCCGCTGTTCCAGCGGTAGTTTTTGTAAAGGTTTTCGAGAAAGTGATCGAGCAGCGCGCTCTCACCTCTTCCCAATCGGTTCGCATCCGGCCCCTAGAAGTCCGGCTGCTTTAAGCGCCCCGCGGGAACTCTAGGTGGATTTCTGCGAAATCCGTCGATCTGCACATACACAGTGCACATCGACCCCTCCTCATAGGTCTAAGCTAGGAATACATAATGTATTGGGTATTTCCTTAGTGAACTAGGCTTAAGAGGCTCGGCGATCAAGTGGTGAAGACTTCCGCCACCTGGTCAAGTACCCCTTCGCTGATCACCACTAGATCGACGCCATCGATCTGCGACTATTGACATGTAGTACTCCAGCATACTCTTGACACACTGTTGCTCCAAACGCCCATGGATTTGTGTATAAAATTACAATTAATGGTTTCGATCGCTTGATGTGTCGTAACAATGATGCGTTCACAAGACGATTCTTTAGCAACAAAAAAAAAACGACTTCTCAGCGTGCTCCAATTGGGTACCATCGCTTAGTTGTAGCTCTGTTAACCCATACAGAGATGCCGCTAGCGTCGCGAGATTGTCAATAAACCTTCGATAGTATATCAAACTACTGGTGAATCTTTGAACTCCTTTTAATGTCCGTGGAAACGCCATTTAACAATAGACTCTAGATTTCATGGGGAAGCCTTAATTCCTTCTGCGGATATGCGATGGCTTAGAAACTCCACACTGTGCTTACCAAAAGAACTCTTTGTCAAGCTTATAGTAATTCGCCAATACTTAAATGACTCCAGAATATTCTTAACCATGAAGCACAGAGTTTCCCAGCTGTTAGCACCAAAAGTAATGTATGATCGCCTCTCAATGATAGGGTGCTAATCATTCATCACCACTTGACCCTTATGAAACACACCTTGAAGGATGGATACATCTGTTTCCAAAACACATGCCTCCTCATTATCAGCGTCCATGACCTGCTTGTTGTCGAGCAAGTTGCACGTCACTCACATCTGCTGTGATCACCGTACCATCGTCGACAAAGCGTTACCTACTATACGCTGGTATATTTGAGGTGTATTTTTTAGACCTTTGGGCATCCGAGCCATTCAACGTGTCCTAAAGGACAAATAAAAGCCGTAATCAACCGAGCCCTCTTTGTCATAGGTATAGCCCAATATCCGATTGCATTATCCACTGAACACAGATATTTCACCCCTTCGAAATTGTCTAGCAAGTCTTCAAGTAAAGGCATGGCATACACCATCAGTCTCGTCTTTTCATTCACTGCTTGATAATCAATGCACAACCGTATGTCCGTTTTATTCTTCTTGAGTACTATGACGATCGGTGATGCCCAATCGGATTCTGAGTACCGAATTAGTCCTGCTTGTAATAAACCTCGTATCAACTCGTATAACTTCGGCAGAAGTGTAGGTGGTACTTTACGCGCTCGCTGTGCAATAGGTGCATTATCCCCAACATCCACATCGCAAACTACGCCTTTAGCCGGCGGTGGTGCAGCATTACCGGAGCTTATGAAACCATCGGCATACTCATACAGTAGTGCTCGTAAACTGTCTTCCTGTTCCTTGGTTGTAACCCCCTGCTCTCCTTTTTCTGCGGTAGCCATGTAAGGTCGTTTTGTTGGCTGTTCTTCCATAGCTTCAGCTGACATCTCGACTCCTTCATGCAGGCAGACTTCTCTCTCCAATTTCGTTTGATCTACCTTCACCGGGTCTATAGCATCCATTACGTAGACAGCGGGGGGTTTATCTCCAGCATTCCTTACTGCTTGTGCATTGGTCCAGTTAATCGGCATACCAGTACTCTCCATTACTTCTTAGTGTACTTGTAGATAGTTTTCAGAGATCAAATCCTCTCGTATCATCAATAATAATGGTTTTTCCATGGGAATTTGACAACTCTGATCTTCCATGTTCAGAATTACACCCGCTTTGACCAGAACGTCTGTACCCAGTATCGCTAACGCATGCGCATCAATACTAGCAATCCACATCTAACAGTTGAATACCACTGATGGGCCCTCGCGAACCTTGACTATAGCCACACCTATTGCACCAATGGTACTGTCCGTCACACCCCAAAAGCTAGTTGGAGTGTCGAACATCCGACTGCTACTTGTAACTTCCGTGACACGGTGGTATGCAAAACTGATCTATTGCACCAGAGTCTAGCATTAAGGGAAGCTCCAAAGCATCAATTGCTCCATTCACGTAAACTTGAGTTGCAGGATGCTTTGCTTCAGTCGACTGCTTCCATCCTTCTCGATCTCTATCTTTTTATCTACCAGCGTGACATATGCTGAGGTCTCTGTTGCTCCATCAATTCTCAACATATTTTGCTTGCTATCCTCATCAGAAGTAGCGTGTTTCTCCAATTTTTCTTGATTTATTATTTTCTTGATCCTCGTCCAAAATGAGTGATCCATTCATACAACATGTATTATTTTTCTTGGTTTCGTATTGATGCAAGGTGACAGTGGTGTCGTTTCCACTTACTTGACAAATCCCCCCTTTTCTCTTCACAATGGTTGTAACTCACTGTGGGGTTAGGCGTTTAACCCAAAAAACTGCTCCGCCACCTGAGCCTTAGTCAATTCTACTGATTTCAGCTTACTACGCATTTCAGCCATTTCCTCAATAAACTTCCGGCAATACTTCACATCATGACCAAGGGTATCACAGTGTTCACACTTCAATAATTTCCAGCATTTAAGCTTTTCGTGCCCCTTCTTATTACAGTGTTCACATACCACACCACTGTCTACATTGAGATTTGAATTGGACCGCGCACTTCTATCCTCATACGAAGGTCGCACCCGCTGCATTGCATATATTTCCCCACCAATCATATTTACGCTGCGTTGTGCGTCTTCATACATATTTCGTACAGCCGTCTTCTTCCCAGGTCTCATAAGACGCGCCTCATGTTTAGTCAGTACCCTTTCTCCTTTCTATCTCATCAATAGTCTCAAAACTCATGTGCTGGTACTGCATCTGTATGGTGCGATCATGAATAGTGTCAAAGAACTGATTAATATGATCTTCCAATAGTGCGGTGTTATACACATCTCTAAAATCCATTCCCGCTCGCAACTCTGCTGCATTTAATCGATGTAAATAGGTAGTAGCCAGCTCATCGTTCTTTTGCGTCAATTTTGAGTACATAACTCGGGGAGACACTTTGTCCACGCAAACATTTTTCTGGAAAAGGTTTATCACCGCATTCCAATCATATTTCACCGAATCTGCCAGTTGTTTATACCACCATAAAGCCGTGCTTGTCAACTATCAATGAACATTCCTAAGCGTCCCAATGTGAAATGTCCGCCACATTCGAGAATCGAGTAGCCCATGCCCGTGCGCTCCAGACATCCTGTACATTTCCTTCAAATGGTTCAATTTCCGTATTTAGGATAATAGAAGATGACTGGTTGACTTGAGGGCGCCCACGCGTTCGCACTTCACCGGGCATACCATAACCTGAGCTTACGTGATGTGTCCGTGGTTGAGTAGTCGGTGTATGATATGGTATACTAGTTTCACCTCTAATTTATTATTAGGTGTGCGACTAGCTGAAAGAGATGTTGTTATGTTTGTCAACTCTTCCAAACTCAATGCCCATATTGCATCATTTTAATCAAGTTAGCCACTACAGGATATTGCTTGGGCGCAGCCAGTTGTGGCAAAGGCATAATCTCATCTTTGTCTGGGGAAACTCCATTTTTTTCTTCGTCTTTGTAGCTTTCCTTGGTCGTAACACTGGAGCTTAAGAAAACCAGTCTCTTTCACATATTTCAATCATACCTGGTGGTTTCGACTCCTTAACCGGTGTATGCGTGGTATCTGGTACTATATAATAAGTGGAATTAGTACTGGTTGTCTCTTCCTGATACACCATTAGTGACGTTTCCACTGATTTTCTGCTAGTAAATAATGATAACATTAATCCAATATCTTCTTCAGTACGATCCAGATTAAAATCACGCGCGCTTTCAAACTCTTCAAGACCAACACTCTCACCCACACATTGAAAACAATAATTCTAACGCTTCAATAGACTCTGGTAAATCTCCAAACGAACTGAGATCCTTTCTAACTCTAAAGTTGGGCGCAGCTTTCGTTACTTTGCGTGTTTCAAATAGCGAGAACCAACTACCTGAATCACCCGGTAACTTGAGAACCTGTTGCTGGTACTGATCCATTTTCGCGCAGGCCTCTGAGAAAGTGTATGTTCGGTTGGTATCATCCTGAGAGTACTCCAATGTGAAGCAGAGCGCTTTGCCTTTCCAATTTTGATACCAAAGCCATGTTGTGTGTTTGAACTTAATGTCGACGTTAGTACCGGGTCGCGGCACCATTTGTCGTGAAGGAACTTGAAATTCAGTGTTTCCACTCAAATTACAACATAAGAAGGCAATAAATATCTCCTTACTGCTTAAATTTCCCAGGTTCTTAGTACTAACGTCCGAACCAAATAGTCACCAAACACTTTGTAACACACTTCCCAAAGTTTTCAGGGTTCCCCCATCTCTAGTGGCCCCATATAACCGTTGCCTCTCTCACTTGGATGCTCACTTAAAGACATTCTTGTATTAAACTTGGTTTCAATATAGGAACGGTAAGGAAGGATTGCTGGAAGGTTGCAAACGACTTTTGGGCTAAAGGGGAAATTAGAATCTATTAAGTATTACTAAGTCCTATACCTAAGTCAACCACCTTTTTATCTGCTAGTTCTAGGTTACTTCAGTGCTGACTACAACCCTCTCCAGTTACTTCTTAGCCGAACGGAACACTTTATACCCTTTCGATACATTATTCACGTCCGTCTTTTCCATAACTGAAAAATCACTTTACCACATGACCTGCATACAAAGAAACAGTGATCGGTAGGGTGGCCGTGTCTCGCACAATTCTTGAAGATCATCTTCTTCCAGCATCCTCGATCATCACGTTTATTCGATCCGCAATGTGTACACTTCTCCCGCGGGCGATCTGGGTCCAATTTGTTGACGCCTATTCCCTTCCATTCGGCTTGGCTTATCACCGGTCGGTTTATCTGCGTACACTCCGTTACGAAAACATGTCGATATTGCTCCTCGTCTGACTCCAGGATGGATCGACCACTACTCTCCTCTTCTGATCAGGTGCTACCATCGACCAAGATCGCTTTAATCGCTCGGGCCGACCTGGCCGTTGGCCTCTTCACCGATCTGCTTGAGTCTTCGATCGAAATCGGCTTGACTTAACAGCAACCTTCGCTCTCATGATGCGGGAGTGCTGCAACATACGCAGTGTTTTCTCCATAGCTCCTACATCCTTGTGGCGCAGCAAGGTAAATTGGTCGGTCAGCTCTTGATCATTGAGAGTGCTGATGTAGCCAGTGCGTATACGCACGGTGCGTCTAGCGCACAGAGGAAGACTTTCCTTAAGCGGCGATGTGCCGCTACTTCGCCGATACGCCCTTGTAAAAGGGATTTAGAATTAACTAACGCCTTGAAACAAGGCTTCCCTTAGAAAGGGAGTAGCTAAAGGAGGTATTCCTTTTGGCTACAAACACTCACAGCACGCGCGACCGGTCGAGGTCGTGCGTCTAGCTGGATTGGCGTGTTTTGTAAACTGAATATATACTTAATATGTAATTAGCCTAAATTAATTAAGCTAATGTAAACTATATGTAATACTAAGTAGAACTTACTCCATTCGTACCTAGCCGAAATGTAATGTACACACCTCTGTACCAACACGTGGCAGGCTGCCAAGCCTCGACCAGAGGCTCCTGTCCTGATTGGTTAAAATAACCAATAGGTCCAACCGGTCAATGCTGACCCCAACCGTAGTGTACTTACGTACACAACATAACTAAATGTAACCAGAATGTAACCCTGTTACATCCTCCCCCATCAATACTATTGCTTACGCAATAAATCAATTATAGTTGGAGAACTCCAACTGCCAGAAGTTCTGGCTAACCATGATCACCTTTAGTGGTGCTGAGGATTCACCTCGGGAAGAGGATGAATACTATTCGGATAACTCGGAAGCGGATGCCCTTGGGGATATCTTCCCAAAGGCTGACCGCTCCGACAACGCCGAACGGCGATGTCGGCAGTCCAATCCGTTCCCCACACGTGGGGAAAATGCACTAACTCGTGCGCCACCTCTACCAACTGCGGATGATGCATCCGGGTCGCCGAAGGCGACCATCGCCGATGAGCTAGACACGGGGAAGGAAGCCCGACGTGCCGTAACTGCACGGAAGGGTCCTCGGGATCCTCCAAAGAATGCAAAAACGAGGTGAAGAGAGGTTTAGCCTCCCATATCACCGGTCCTGCGGCTGTACTGCCGCGTGGGCTCCCGCGCCGGAAACAACTCTGAGCAAGACTGCTTACACCGAAGCAGTTCACCGTCAAATCATACCGAGCACACCTCGGGAAACAGGCACGGGGTGCCGTCGTTGAGCACCTCCGTGAGGTTCCCTACGTCCTCCTACAATACGAGGATGCCGAGGAGGCCGAGCAGGCATTTCGAGCTTGGGTGGAAGGGGAGAAGCAACTCCCTAGCTTTGACGAGCTGTACAACAGCTATTCCGAACGCGACGTTAGGATAGAGAGGGCGTTGCACTTGGTGTATGCTCAGGCCAAAGCGCTGGGGCAATTACCTGCCTCTTACTACACGCGCCCTGCTCTCGGTGTGGTGCCGGAGAGCAATGCAAGCTCTGCATCTGCCTCCAGCAAACTCCCGGCTACTGGGAGTGAAGGGGCTTCTTCCGCCCTTTTGGTCGTTGACTCGCAGCGGAGTTCTCCCGCTCGAAAGCGTCAACGACGTCACGGAAATGCATCCGCAGGGGAGTCTCAGACTCCCAAGAATTCTGTGAATGTGGATAGCCTTTCCACTTCACCAGATATTGGGTCTCACCCCGATGATGGCGTCGCGCCATCAGGCGCTCCACAGGATAATGTGGAATACCCTCCGTATCGTGAACTGGCGGAGGAGGTCACAATATTGCGACGTGAGCTCCACTAGCGCTGAGATCGACACAGCCGTCGCATCCAGGATGTCCAAGAGGGACTCCGCGACGAGGGGAGTGCGAATGAACGCATCGAGAAGCGGCTTGCCTCTCTCGAATCCGTCGTTTCGGGGTTTCATGGTCGCATTTTGACCCTGTCGGCGCTATTCCGACCTGTTGTGCCTTTCGGATTTCCGGCTTCCCAGCTTCCTCCAAGGGGAGACCCGCCTCCGGGTTCTGGTATGGCTTAAGCATACCCATATAGAAGGTTGGATGCGTACGAATCGCCTTCGGGATATCCAAGGTATACGCCAAGCCCTTTCCGGCTAGCACCTTAAAAGGCCCCACAAACCTGGGGCGCAGTTTATTCCGTAACACGTTGGAAACTGCATGTGTAGGAAGATTCTTAGCGTTTAATAAAACACTTTCTCCTACTTTGTACGCTCTTTCGTTATGCCTACCCTTGCGGTCGGCCTGTTTCTTTTGCTTGTCTTGGCTTTCCGCCATGGCGTCGCAAACGTGTTGTAAGTGTGGTGAAGTGTACCACAAATTTGGTCACTTTTGGTCCAGGCAGCTGGTCAAATTTCGGATTGGTCTAAACAAGGGGGGCTTTTTAGCCTATCAGATTAAAGGAGTGTCAAGAACGCAAGTTTTGGTGAGTCACCTGACATTGGGTATTTTACATATTTTCATGTGGGTACAGGTTGGGACCGTAGGGAGCTAGTATTGGTTTGAGTTGTGGATTTGCCTAAAAGAGAAGAAGTCGTTTGGAATCTTTTGGTTTTGCCTTCGGGCTAACACCTCAACAGGAGGTCGTTTAAACCTTTGCTATGTTCATCAGTCGCCTCCGCCCGCCGCGGAGTGTTTGGGAGCAGAGGTCGAGTAATCCCCTCTAGCTCATTATACCCGGTCTGGACGCGCCACACGCGCATTTGGCCAGCCAGAAGTGTGGTGGAGCGGCTGATCGAAGTTTATGAGACTTGATCAGGCGGTACCACGGCGCCCAGACTGCCGACCAACGAAGGAGGTCCTCCGGATGTCTTTGACTGCTTGTGTTCTTGCTCACCTTGTGTACCCGACAGCTAGGCGTGGGTCGCTCCTCAGGTGGCGGGGACAGCGCACAGCGAATTCTTGGTGCAAGATTGAATTAACTAACTTGTGACGATACAACCGATGTGATCAGGCGTGATCACGTGCGATAAGGTGCTTAAACCACGTCAATTATCCGCGATCAGGCTTGATCAAGTTTGGGCCGATGATAATAACAGACGATCAGCAATATTCCGTCTTGATCGCAAGTGCGATCAGGCGGCAGTCCGAAGCGATCAGGTGCTGAAACGATGTAGATCGGTGGTAATCAGGATTGATCAGGCTTTGGCTGACGTTAATAACCGTCGATCAACAATATTCTGTCTTGATCTCAGATGCGATCAGGTGTCTTGATCGCAAGTGCGATCTGGTACTGAAAGGCTCGATCAGGGGCTAAAAACTGCTGCCCAGTCGTAATATACCTTGATCAGACTGGATCAAGCACCGGAAGTCGTTCAAGTAGCAGTTGGCGCGATTTGCGATCAGCGATCACGATCACGATTCGCAAAAAGTGTCGATCAGGTGTTGATCGGTAGGGGGGGTACTTGATCAGGCAGCGGAAGTCTTCACTGCCTGATCGCGGAGCCTCTAAGCCGTCAAACAGCTAAGGAGCGCCCAAATCAATGCGCTCCTAGCCTAAACTATATGAGGAAAAGGTATTTATATTAAAAGCCACCTAAAGTTCCCGTGGGGCGCTTAAAGCAGCCGAACTATAGGGACAAACGTTAATTTCACGGGGAAGAGGTGAGAGCACTGCTCGATCACGTTCCCAAAACCAAAAACCTTTAAACGAAGAACCGCAGACACTGCGGGCGGAGCTGCGGGGTGAGTTTTCACACTCTACGCCAACCGGTGGGCCAAAAACCCACTTAGTGCTCCCGCCCGGGACGTAGAGGTTTCAATAAGGTGGGGGCGCAAAGGTGCCTTCCCAAAAAAAAACGATCAGCGCGATCGTACGCAAAAGGAGAACCATATTAGCAATTAAACCCTTAGATCTACCCTGTTCCTACTTTCAACCAATCCGCATCGTCCAATCGAAACGCCTTCCGTCCATCAGTCGACCTGATTTTTCCGCTTGTTCCTTGTTTGTTCGCTGGTGTCCGCCGCGTACCTGTAAGTAATCAGCACATCTTCCGTGTCCCTTCTATATCCTGTCTATGTACACCACGGTGGTACGTACTACTGTACCCACCGTGGTACACATGGCGGTACCTAATTATGTAGTACTGTATCCACTATCTGCGTCCACTATCAGGCCCCTAATTTAGGTCCTAATATTAGTCATAATATTAGGCCCCCTATGGGCCTAATAAAATGTCCAACATTAGGCCCTATTTT
>CM047587.1:14953765-14975743 GCA_026184515.1 Peronosclerospora sorghi | reverse complement strand
AGGCCCCCTATGGGCCTAATAAAATGTCCAACATTAGGCCCTATTTTAGCCTAATAAAAAAGTCCGCTTTACCACAGAAGTCCCTCGACGGGAGCACGCATTGGTCAACTTCCTCAAGTTTAAGTCAAGTACGTTTGGAACGTGCTATTCACTGGATTGGTATTTACGTGGAGATATCGTTTGTGGAGTTTCACGGGCATATTGGGTCTTCACGTGGACATATTGGTTCATTATAACATTGGTTGGAGTTTAGACCGGTTTTGGTCTTCTCTGATATTGGTCAGTGGCTAGACCGGTTGATTGGTATACCCTCTATTTTTTCGTATTGGTCAGGTCTAGATCGTTTGGACGATCGACCTATTGGAATTTATCTTTTGGAAGTGTTTCTGGTCTGTACGTACCTGGGGTGAAGAGTTCCGCCCTAGGTACACCTAGCCAGCACGGTCTACGATATTCAAGACAGAATCAGATCGATCTGTGATCCCGATCCACCGAGTGTGTAACTAACCCATTCCATCAGGTACACAAGGTGAGATGAACTTAAGTGAATCGGACCAAGTGTCTTTGGATGATGACCGGTCGTCTGCCAGCAGCGGACGATCGAACCAGAATTCGAGTGGAGGTCCGCGGGGTACACCCCGTAAGTTGGAAGGCTGGGAACGATGGTGGTGGTCAGGTTGTCGATACAAATGTATTAGATTTCGAACTTGACTCCACCACATAAGACACTAAGGTGCGTCGATAAGAACTTATCGATTTGGGTGTGCTTTCGCACAGATACAGGGCTGACATCAGGGAATCCTCCCCCCTTAAGCCCTGGGCCACACACACGGCGTTAACGGAACCCTCGGAATCACTAATCCGTTCACGTAAAACGGGGTAAACCCCTAGACTCATGGACCGAATTGTTGATAGCAAATTCGGCCATAGGTAGCATCTCGCTCCAACCTTTTGGAGAATCCGGACCCAAACCCCGGAGAATATCCTCTACAACGCGGTAAACGCGTTCTGTTTGCCCGTCCGTCTGCGGATGATCCGCAGTGGACATGAGGAGCTTGGTGACCAGCACCTTAAACAACGCCCCCCAAAACTGTCCCGTAAAACGGGGATCCCTATCCGATATGAGTGAGTCAGGTAGACCATGCTGTCGAAAGACACGGTCTAGGAACACTTTCGCTGTTCCTTGTCCATCAATGGACTCTGCCACCGCCGCCAGGTGAGTCATCTTGCTCAAACGGTCTACAAAGACCGAAATGCCGGTGTTGTCGCTCTTATCCGTCGGAAAACCAAAGATAAAATCAATACTAATGGATTTCCAACACTCCGTCGGAACGGATAAGCTCGCCAAAGGCGCAGCTGACTCTGCAGAGGGTTTGAACCTATGAAACGTTTCACAGGTGCGAAAATACGCACCGACCCACTTATACCTCTTGGTCCACCAATACAAGGCCCTTAAAGCGCTATAGGTCTTATCCCGACCTAAATGACCCCCGGTAGGAGCGTCATGTGCCTCGAAGAGGACTTTATGCTTCAGTTCCTCATCATGAGGAACAACCACCCGCGGAGTGTCCTCCGCTCTCATGCTATAATATAGCAAACCATCACAGTACCTGTAACGGTGTAAACGAGCTCTAGCTCGACTTGACAGGGTAGGCTCAGACCAACCAAGTCCCTTTCCACCCAACGCGCTGATAAACGCCGTACATTGTGGGTCTTTCCCATACGCCTGGCGTATGAGATCCACCACAGACGAGGTGATTAATGTCGCGTGAGCGAGATCGTAATCGGGACGACGCGACAACGCGTCTGCAAGCACGTTCTGCTTGCCAGGCTTATACTTAACCTCAAAGTTATACTCCGCAAAGAAGGAGAGCCAACGGGTCATCTGTTGGGAAAGATGAGGCGACTTTTGTCGCTGTCCGTAAGGACACGTGGTCAGTATAAACCACGAACGGCTTTGAGCCGAGTAGGTGAACCCTAAATTTGACAAGGGCATACTTCATTGCAAGTAGCTCCTTGACATGAACGGCATAAATCCTTTCCGCATCTTTAAGCTGCCTCGACTCAAACGCAATCTCGCGTTATCGTCCCACATCGTCTGCTTGTAACAAAGCACATCCGATTGCGAAATCGGAGGCGTCGCAGACGACGCTAAAATGTTTCCCAGAGTCTGGGAGAGCAAGAAAGGGAGGTTTTATTAAGCTCCCCTTTACCGCTTCAAAAGCGTTTTGGTGTTCGGTTTCCCAACACCAGTCAACATCCTTCTTAAGAAGGTCCGTCAATGGCTTCGCCATATCAGCGTAGTTCTCGCTGTATTTGTGGAGATAATTGGCTAATCCAAGCCACTTCCGTAAATCTCTAAGATTTACAGGCGAAGGCCACTCCACACTGACTTTCGCCTGCGCGGGATCCGCCCGCACTCCATCCTTACCGATGAAGCATCCTAGGAAAGGAATTTCCTCAGCACCAAAAATACATTTGTATGCGTTTGCATATAGTTTATGCTCTCGAATACATTCGAGCACCTCTCGAAGGTGTATCAGGTGCGTCTGAACATCAGACGAGTCGCCTTCCGCGCGACTATGAACGAATATATCGTCGAAGGAAGTCTGAGCGTACTTTCTATGAGGGCGGAAGAGTTGAGTCACCAAGCGATTAAAAATCGCTGGTGCATTCGAAAGCCCCTGTGGCATAATTAGCCACTCCCACAGCATGCCGCTAGGCGTGCTGGCCGCTGTAAGCGGAATATCGGATGCTCGGATGAGCACCTGATAATACCCGTCCACCAGATCTAAGGAACTGTACACAGTACAGCCCGCCATATTGTTCTGGAGGACATCCTTCCGAGGAATCGGAGTCTGCATGGGTACAGTAGATGCATTCAACTTATTGTAGGCATGAACAATACGCCATTTTCCGTTAGTTTTACGAACACAAAAAGTGGGAGATGAGTGGGGAGACTTGATCTCCCGCACCATCCCTTCCTATTCTTTCCCCTTGAAGAATGCGTCGATAACGTCGCATTGCTCCTTGGGGAAAGGCCACTGCCTAGTCACGCAGTATTTGGTTCCAGGAACCAAATCGACTTTATGTCGGACTCCCCGATCCGGTGGTAACCCCATCGGCGGGTTGTCACTAATGACATCTCCAAATTTCTTCAATAAGGAATGGTAAGGGTCCTCCGGATCCGTAAGGATCTTGCGGCCGCTTAGGGCTTTCAATGCCTGTTTGGTTTGCACCAAAACGGACTCGTCCATCGTGTATGAGGCGTTCAACTCCTCTTCCGGACGTAATACGACAACCTTGTCGATTTCATCTGCTATAAAGCAGTTTCAAACTCGTTGAAGTACATCTCCTCCAACGACAACAGTTCGACTATCCCAGGCAACCGTTCAAGGCTTACGCCTTCTGTGACAACACCTGTCACACTATTCAGCATCCTACAGGACTGCTAACTACCGGCCTCGGGACTCATCCCGGGACCCAGATGGGGGGAGTCAGTTGCCCCATCTATCGGAAGCGCATCGCGCCTATCCACAGAGGTCTTTACCTCTACCACCGGTGCCTCGCCGGTCTCACCTAACACGCGTGGTCGGAATCAATTCCGACGTGCGAAAGAGACTAACTACGGGTCTCTTCGCTTGGAAGCGCCTCGCGATTAACCACAGGGGTCTCTCTACCCCTACCACTGGAGTCGCCTCAGAGGAATCCACATCTGCCACAGGCAACTCACCAGTCTCACCGTTAACGGCGTGGGGATTAACCGCCGAATCCCCCTCGTTAAGGAACTCTTCCTTAACGTCATTGGGAATCATCATTTCAGACATCCCAATCTCTGGCATCTCACGCCAGAATCGCTTTTGCGATCGAGCAAAAAAAGGTGGGTTCATGACTCTCCAATGCTTCATCCGACCGCAGGTGCGTTGATCCAATGGATTTAGACTTCCAGTCTATCCATGGCTCGTGGCGTTACAGCCACTTCATGCCCAGAATGAGGTCATACCTCGAGTCCAAATCCAGGACTAGGCAACGTTCTAAGCTGTCGAAGTCTGCAAACTTCAGCTTAAGGTCAATCGATACCTTGGGTACAGAAACCTGTACGCCCGTCGCAAGACGGACCGTGACAACGTCACGAGAACGTGTTCTCTAGGGCCTCGGCATACAGCCGACGCTTCTCCACAGAAGCCTGTCTGACATAATTTTCAGACACTCCAGAGTCTATTAAGACTCTCCAAGGCTTAACCAAGCCTTTCACGTCCGCAAGGACTACCAGCAAACCTGGCTGGTACACCAACTCGGTGCTAGAAAGCACCGCCTCCCTCGGGGCTTTGTGCTGTTGTCCCCTACCCTGGGGCTTAACAGCACTGAGGGATCCCCCAGTAGGGCGCCCCGCACCTACTGGGAGCCGTCGTTTCCCGACGGCTTGGGCAAGAACTTTCTCCCAACCCTTGGCCCCTTCCAGCGACTATCTCGCTGGGGATTTTTCGGAATCTGTTCCGCAGATGATCCGTGCTTCCACGCAGGAAGCATCTTAGCGGACCATGCCGCTGCAACATAGCTTAGAGCTCTGCTTCAAAGCTCTGCGAAAAAGAGTCAGCGTGGCTCTTAGCGGAAGGTTTCTCCTCCGCTTCGACCTGACTCAGGTACATGGGTTCGGGACCCACCTTTGAGGAACGGAAGTTCCTCTCGGCGTTAAACGCCATCTTAAACGCCTCCTCCATGGATTGGGGTCGGTATCGGAACAGTTCCGAACGTGCTGGCCCTTATTTCAGGCCTCCCATGAACACGGGAATGGACACATCATCCGAATACGCTTTCGCGTACATCCCTGCCAACAGGGTCTTCAGTTCTTGGGAGTATTTTTCCAAGTCCCTAGTGCCCTGACGGCACCTCAAAAACGCCAGCTGGTTCTGGAAAACCAGATCAGGCGTGGCGAACATGTCCATAAGCTTTTTCTTAAGGACTTCCCAGGTTGGGAACACCCTCGTGACCGAATCCGGACACGTAAACGCCCATGTACGGGCTTTGCCCGTAAGATGGGTCAATGCAAGTCCCACTTGCAAGTGATCAGCGATCACATTCGTTGTGTCGAAGGCCGTTTCGACCTCTCTCAACCACACGTAAAGGTTGTCACCCTTCTACCCGGTGAACTCCTTTATCTTAAATGATAATGCGGACGCACCCCCGTGGAACAACTTCCACCTAAACTCGCCTCATGGGCGATGAGGGCATTGACCCTTGCCTTTACGGCCTCAAGGCCCTGTTCCACTAGGAGATGCATACCCTCGTCACCCAGTAAGGATAACAGCCTGTTAAAGGGTTCCTGCTGGACAAGGCTTAACATATCCCAATCGTCCTGATTCATCCCTTGCAGAGGATGCCTTAGTCTACCAACAGAGGTGTTGGATTGACTACGAGTGCTACCAGATGTAGCCGGTGCGTACACGCAAGGTGCGGCTAGCGCACAGAGGAAGACTTTCCTTTAAGCGGCGTTCGCCGGTACTTAGCCGATACGCCCTTATAAAGGGATTAGTAAGAGAGAGATCTCCTACTCGGGGCCAAGATTCCCACTTGTGTTTACGAATAGCTTGCGCTAATGCCTTAACGCAAGGATCCCTTACTAAGGGTGTGGCTAAAGGGAGGGCTCCCTTTACGCTACTGCACTCACTACACGCGCGACCGGTCGAGGTAGTGCGTCTGTAGTCGTTGAGTGAAAATGTAAACTGAATGTATATTTAATATATAATTAGCCTAAATTAATTTAAAATAATGTAAACTATATGTGATACTAAGTAGAACTTACCAAATTCGTACCTAGCTAAAATGTAGTGTACACCACCTGTGTACCAACACGTGGATGGCTGACACGCCACCCCCAAGGACTCCTGCCCTGATTGGTTAAAATAACGAATGGTTCAAAACCTTTCGAATCGGTCAATACTGACCCCAACCGTAGTGTACTCACGTACACCACCTACCAAATGTGACTTGAATGTAACCCTGTTACAATAAGTGCTAATAAAGTTCTCCTTTTGCGTCTTATCACGCAGATCAACCTACAGGGACGGTACCTTAGCGCCTCCCTACATCTACACGCACCTCTACGTCCCGGTCTGGAGAACCTAGTGCATTTTGGGCCCGCCGGTAGGCGTAGAGTAAAGAAAAACTCGACCGCGACTCCAACCGCTGTGCAAGCGGTAATTTTTTAAGGTTTTTGGTCTTGGGAACGTGATCGAGCAGTGCGCTCTAACCTTTCCTATTGGTCCAGGTTTTTTGGCCCCTAGTAGTTCGGCTGCTCTAATCGCCCCACGGGAACTCTAGGCGGATTTTAGTGGAAACCGTCGATCAGCCCGTAGCTGATCTACCCTCTTCTTAAGTGTAAGCGTAACATACATAGTATATTGGGTATTCTATTAGCGTACTAGGCTTAAGAGACTCTGTGATCAAGCGCTGAAGACTTCTGCTGCTTGATAAAGTACCCCTTAGCTGATCACAGCCAGATCATCGATCTGCAACCAGCGACCTGCGAAAACCTGTTCGCAACTCGCACCAATTCATGGGGAATCGACTAGATCGATCAGCGGTCCTTATCATCGACTGTTTGAGCCTGATCAAGCCTGATAACCCCTTGATCATCGATTATCGACCCTGATCAACCCTGATCATCGATCATCGACCCTGATCATTCCCTGATTGTCAATCAGCAGCCCTGATCATTTACTATTTGTGCCTGATCAATCCTGATCAAGTCTCATCAAGCCTGATCAAGCCTGATCGCACCTGATCGACACCGGTCGACCCGTTACGTATTACCCCAATCTTGCATCAAGAAATTGCAGAGTGACATCCCCGCCACCTAGAGAGCGACCCACGCCCAAGCCGTCGGGTACACAAGATGAGTAGGAACACAAGCAGTCACAGGACAACCGGAGGACCCCCTTCGTTAGTCGGCAGTCCGGGCGCCGTGGTAACGCCTGATCAAAAGTCAAAAAATTTGATCAGCGGCTCCACCACAATGGTGCGCGTGCCCGGATCTTTGGGCCATGCGGGATATCACCGCGATTCTACGCAAGATGGCGATGATGCGGACGTGAAAACGGAAGCGGAAGCAGAATTGAGGATTAAAGTAGAAAAGGGAGGGGTGGTTGTGACGATGAAAGGTTGTGGGCCGTCGTCATGTCTGCAGAAGAAAGGAGATGCTGATCATCAGGACCTGGGGAGGTATCCTGATGAGATAAAGGAGGAGAAGCCTCAACCACCTCCCGAGGCTCCCTTGGGAGCTCCTGAGGATCATAAAGCAAGTTATGATCCTCCAATTGCATATGTGTATAATGATCCAGATTGAAATCCGGTGGTGACTTACTACAAGTCCGACAAACCGAAGGCGTTGCTGAAGGCGCCTGGGTCGGAGAGCGACGAAAGTCGATCAAGTGCACCGCAAACGGTATTGGATCTGGTGAAGACGTTTTACAGAAAGGTTTACGAAGGAGAACTGGAAGATTTCTTATTAACGAATGTGATCATGGGCCTTCTCGGGGTCACGATCAGCGGAGAGCTGAACAGACCGGTCAATCAACCAGTGACGAAATGGAAGGACAAGCTTTGGCTGGTGTTAGGTATAATACGCCTGATCTAGCAAGTTGGTCTGACGACAAGCGCCTACGATGCTGAGAAGTGTTCGATCAGGACCCAGAAGATATTGCGACCGCCACCCATCAGCTGTTTGATCTGTTTGTACCTATCGTGGGTCGATCTACTAAGGTGGAACCCCCCAGTTCTCCGCTAAAAATTGAAGCAGGTCCGTCAATCAACGTGACAGAACACACGGGATCATCGTGTTACGAATCTGCTCCTTCCGAAGCGGATGTGTATGAAGTGGAGTCGATCAGTGCCGGAAGCGTGGAGCCCAAGATTACCAGGATGACGGTATGCTAGAAGAATGAAGCCAAGTTCTCAGTTGTCAAGAAGGAGCCTCAATCAGTCAAGGTGGAGGATAATAAACCATCGCAGGATCCACGGCTGCAATCATTTTTTGATAAGGCTATGGGGCGGTTTTTGGCTGAGGAAAGAGGCAAGTCGACGCCTGGAGTCGTTTGCACGAAAGGCCACCAGCCGAATACAGGAAGAGCTGCAACGGTCAAGGATGTCGATATGGAATCCGTGCATTCACTTCACGATCATCAGTCAAATCCAGGTAGATCGACGATGGTTAAGGATGTTGACATGGAATCCGTGTATTCGTTCCATGATCAACGATCTCAGCGTGATTATATTGAACCAGATGAGCCGATCACACTGCCTCGACTAGCCACAGTTGCGTCCGCGTATACTGGAATGACTGATCAACAGCCGATTCCCAGGATCTGGATATCCGCGATCAGTGATCTGAAGGAATTTTCAGGAATAGAAGGAGATGATGATCAAGCGCGGAATTGGATTAGTCGTCTCAAGTCAGCATTTATGCGTGATTAAGCCTCTGATCATGAAAAGTGTTTGATCATGGGCGATCTGCTAAAAGTACTGGCGCGCAATTGGCATCGCCAGCTAAGTAGATCTACTCGCTCAAGCTGGAAAAGTCTTGTTGATGAGTTTGAATCTCAATACTATGGAAGTGGTCAATCGGCATCCCACCAATATTATTACACGAAGTAGCGATCTGATGAAACTCCTATTGAGTATATTCACCGGTGAATGTGGCGGGAATGCGAGCTAAGCTGCCGATCAAGGACGGATTGTCTACGATCTTACGTGGACATGTGCAACATTTTCTTGAAACATTGACTAATCGAGACTTCGCTGATCAACTGGCACTTTTGCGTTTGTAGAATGTTACGGAGTCGGAAGAGACGCTGCGGGCTTATGCGCGCAATAATTCATGCCAGCCAAAGGCGGAAGTAGGCAATAGCCGATTCCGTCAGAAATTTGACGATTCTCGATCATCTGCCCCAGCGCGGAAGCCTAAATCAGTGCTCGCGATCAAGATGATGTCTGGGAGTGAGGAATCAAGCTTAGATGACAGTGGAAGTGATGGTGATCAGCGCCGTTCCATGATTGCTGCCATGCGCGATCAACCAGTGACGCATGATCAACCGGGTGAGCCCCGATCTGGTAAACGAAGTGAATCAAGTGCAGTTGATCAAGGGGCGGTTTGATGAAATGCAGCCATAGTGGATCGATCAGGCATGATAATTTACGTTGTTGGAAGCGCCTGACCTGTATGAAGTGTGGCAAGAAGGGACATCCGAACGATCAATGCTTGTACGTCTGCCGAGCATGCGGCGAAGTTCACGATGCGGGCAAGTGCCCTATGGAAGATTTTTATAATCGCATCCGCCAGTGGTACAATCCCACCAAGCATGCTGTAATGTTGCCCAAGGAAGCCGAAGATTCGTTAAACTAGGACGCTCGCCAGGTTGGAATCTAGTACGAGACGAGCGTTCTGGTTTGTGTATTTTTGCATATTTGGATAAGAAGAGGGCTGATCAAGCAGCAGAAAAGGATGATGAAAAATTTGATCAGCCTGATTTACCACGTTTGGCTAATTCCCGTATTGATGAGTTTTCTTGTTCCCCGGTGATCATGGAAGTTGATATACTTCCGCGTGAATCACGTGGATATTGGAAGTACCACTCGCCTAAGAAATGGTTTAAGACAGCCAAGGCGAGCTGTAAAATTAATAACGAACGTGCCACGTTATTTTTTGATTCTGGTGCCGAAGTGTCGATCATCGAGTCAACCTTTGCTCGTAAGGTTGGTTGTCAGATCAATACTAGCCAAACACAAGAATTTGTAGGCATTGGAGAAAGTGCATACCTCAAAGAAGGGCGCAATAAAATCAAGATTACGTTAGCGGGCTCGTTGGTTTAATATTTCCATGCATGGGTAGGAAAGCTCGTTGGTCAAGATGCTATATTGGGTATGGATTTTATGATACCAGCTGGTGTTTCGATTGGACGTCGCCCATGGTGCACTATTTTTTTTGCCTGATGTATTTGATCATCCCATTAGAAGGACGTCAACAGTTGTACGGTTCAAGTGGAAATTACATGAAACTTGGTCAGTATGAGCAGATCCCAGTAGGTCGATCTTCTGAGGTTCGGATTCGTGATCAGCGATCTCGGAAGTTGTGGGTTATTCGCGGAAAAGATTGGGTCCCCAATATTACTAGGGGTGTGGGTAATTTACGTTATCTGTCTATTACGAATGTTGCTGATCATCCGATCATCTTACAAGACGATACGATTTTAGGTATCTGGATGAATAAGGATGATCTGCCTAGTCGCCCTGGGTTTATTTCGGTGGGATCTAATCGTTATAAGGAATTACAGAGTCTCGCGTATCAAACCTCTACTGATTCTGTGCATGACGATCAAGAAAGTGTCGATCAAGGTCCCCTGGTCTATAAGAAGGAGCATCCTACTCCTCAAAGTATTTTGGTACGACCTACGGACCCGATCGTGTCATCTGTGGCATTGGTAACCGGAGGGCCGCAAAAGGCGCAAGAGGTGCAAGCGCGGTGCAATCAGGGGCCGAGGACGAAAGGTCCGACCTTGGATCACGGAGTTGAATCACCTGTTGCAAGAGATATGCCCATTCAAGATACGCGTGATCACCCTGTCTCAGCCGATCATGGCGAATTTGGTGTAATCCCTATCGATGATCAAGTTTGCTACCACGAGGGTGGAGATTTGTTCGTGGAAGAACTGGAGAAACAGCTCGCTAAGTTGCCTGAAGTGTCCGCAAGTACCGAAGAAGTGACCAAGTATGATCTGCAAGTTGGTGATCCATTGATCAACACAGCAGAGGAAATTGATCAGCTTCGCGATATAATTTAGGCGAAGAAACATCTGTTGATCGGGAAAGGGAACGCGCTGCCTCCTGATGCACGTGGAGTTGTTTGTGATATCGATGTAGGCAGTGCGCGCCCGATCGCTCAAAAGTTCCGGAAGGTTGCTCCACAATTTCTCGAGAAGTTATCAGCCTTGATCAAGGGGCTATTTGCAACGAAGATCATCCATCCATTTACTGCACCCTGGGCATTACCTATAGTGATCATCGTGAAGAAGAATAGGGTTGATATTCGCTTATGTATCGATTATCGCGCGGTGAATCAACTCACGCGTTTGATGGTGTACCATATTGCATTTGATCCCTGATCTGCTCGAAGATTTGGATAAAGCGTTGTGGTTTTGCTCTTTGGATATGGCAAGTGGGTTTTGGGTCGTGTCTATGACAGAACGAGCTCGTCAGATTTCAGATTTTTTCACCCCGTTTGGATTGTTCGAATGGAATCGGATGCCCTTCGGCCTGAAAAATGCCCGCAGATCTACCAGCGGTTGAGCGTTAATGAATTGTATGGGTAACTCAAGGTTAAGGACGGTGCCGATGAGTCAGATGATGTATTTACTGTGGAAGAGCCTGATCAGACACCGGGTCCGTCTGTGCAGCGATGATCATATATCGATGATATTTTGATCCCTGCACCTACATGGACTACCTTGTGTGATAAGGTGCGGAACCTATTGGAAAAGTGTGATCAGTGGAACTTGTCGATCAGCGTGGATAAATCGTACTGGGGGCGAAGTGAAGTTCCGTACTTGGGACAACGTCTCTACCCGCGCGGTTTGGAAAAAAATCCGAAGAATTTGGATGATTTGATCGATTTTTGCCTTTTCCTGGTACTTTACGTGCTATGAAATCGTTTTTGGGAAGTTTGAACTATTACCATCGATTTATTGAATACTTCGCGATATATGCCGCTGTGCTCTACGAATTACGATAGTTAGATTATCAAGAGTTAAAGAGTCGATCATCGATCAAGGAGAGTTCGGATCATGAAGACGATCGATTGATCAGAGCGAAAGGGGCATTCAGTATGCTGAAAGCGAATATTGCGTCACCCCCAACCCTGCGCCATTTTGATCAAGCCAAAACGCCGGTGATCGTGGTTTATTCCAGCAAGTGGGCAGTATCTGCCGCGTTGGTACAAGAACATGATCAAGTCTATTGCCCCGTCGCATTCGCTAGCCGGACACTGAATAGCGGTGAGCTAAATTACAGCCCCGTCAAAAAAGAATTTTGCATCTTCTGCGAATTTTGGACGTCTACTTTACGATGCTGGTCGGAAAGGCGATCACTGTCTTGTCACGTCGATCCACGTTGAAGTGGTTATTGAAATCCAACGGGCTAGACAGACGAGGGGAGATGGGCTGCGATCCTATCACATGGAATTTGGAGATCAAGAAATGTGTTCATGGAGAATATGAAGTACTAGGGGCGTTAGCCGCAAGTATCACTCCTCGCGCCGAAGTTGATGAAGCCCTAATCGCGATCGCACCGAAAAAGCAATCTCGGTAGATGATTGAAGTACCACCTCATACGGTTGAGAAAGGCGGAGATCTCTACGTGATCAGTTTCGATGGATCTGCAAGCGTTAAGCGATGTGTTGGAGCATTTGGTGCTATTGGTGGAAATTACCGGAGTGGAAGATCATGATCGCGGTTGCTGATCATGCACCCAACATCACGGTGAATGAAGCAGAGTACCATGAATTGTTTCTAGGTTTGGATCTACTAGCGCAATATCCCAAAGGAAGGGTGATCGTGTGTGGAGACTCAAATTTGGTGATCAGGCAAATGCGTGGCAAAATAGAGTGCAAGGCTCCACGATTGCAAGTATTGCAGCAGCGTGCGCTAAAACTCCTTCGCGAATGGCCTGATCGTGATCTAGTGCATGTCAAAAGAGAGTGGAATATGTGTCGATCATATCACCACTATGGCCATTCAGGGTGAAACAAGATGTGAGATTGATGACAAAAAACAGCTGGAAGAATTGGTCGATCTTAACAGATTGTCTGAAGTGATAACGTGGAATGAAGATACCACTGTCCCACAAGTCTTGGTGACGACGCGATCACGTAACCTCAGTCAAACGCGACCGTCAACGCGGCCCGAAGTATCCATAGAAGGGATAAGGGCGGAACGTGTGAAAAAGGCGCAAGACGAAGAAAAGTGGATTTGTGATTTGCGATGTTACTTGAATGGTAATGTTTCACAATTGAGCTCAGACGAGGTAAAGTATTGGGCGAAAATTGCCGACAACTATGATGTCGACGAACAAGGATTATTGGTCTACTGTGGAAATATGGCTAAAGGAAAATGCAGCGGTGATCAAGATGATCGAGACGATCGACACTCTTCGATCAAGCTGGTCTTACCTGAGACCCTACATGCGGATGTACTCCACCATTATCATGTGATTTTGGAAGGAGGACAACAGGTTATAGGGCGTACGTATCAGCGATCAGACGATACTTTCATTGGCGTGGTCTATTTCGCAGCGTCCAAAGATTTGTTGGGAAATGCGTAGATTGTGAGACGGGGAAGGGACAGCCTACGATCAAGGGGATGTCGCCTGGAAACATTGAGGCTACGCATCCATTCCAAGTGATAGCCATGTATAATATCCCGTCGCTACCTCGCTAAAATGATGGACATACGGAATTGTTGATCTGGACTGATCTTTTCACGGGTATGGAGATCGCGAAAGCTGGATCGTCTCCCACAGCGCAAAAGGTCGCTGAAAATTATGAAGAGTGTGTATTTCGACGATTTGGAGCTAGTGAGATGATCAGGCATGATTGAGAGCCCGGTTTTATGTCCAAAGTATTTCGTGCATTCAACAATATCGTGGGACAACGAAAGAGTGCCACTATGGCACACCGTCCACAGGCGAACGGCAAGGAAGAAAGAATGGTGCAAACGATCACTTGGTCGATCAAGATGTATGTATCAGATGTCGGTCAAAATAATTGGAGCTCTTATGCTGAACAATTGGTGATTGCACTGAATTCGACCCCTGATCACATTCGTGGAGAAACCCCATTTTATTTGGCGTATGGGTGGTATCCGCGATCATCGTTGGAATCAACATTGCAACTTGGTGGAATTCGGCGTAAAGACCGAGATGCTCGTCGGTGGAGATATACGCTGCAGAAAAACTACCGTTACGCCCGTGATCAAGTGAACACTCGATTGCACCAAGCAGTGGCTGATCGAGCTGAAAAGCATAATGATCAAGTGACACCCCACAAGATCGAGGCTGGATCGAGGGTTTGGTTTACCTCGATTGGGTGAAAGAAGGTTCGCGAAGAAACTGGCGCATATGTGGCATGGACCTTTCAGAGTCGATGAGGTGATCGGCGATCATGGGGCGAGATTGATTACAGCTGGAACCTACTATCGCATATTTCCAGTGGTACACCTATCCAAGTTGAAATTGGTCAGAGAATTTCCAGATCGAATTACTACTGTGCTAGCAGCTGGGGTAGAGGATCGTCTTGATTTCGATGAAGCCTTACTACCGGAAGAAAGCTGGGAAAGGACCCTGGCGCCCGACGAATTTGAAGTTGATCGCATCACTGATGTCCGATCTGGTCGAAAGACTAGTACGGCAGAACGTTACGCGAATATCAAGTCTACTGGAAGGGTTATGACGAGCCGTCATGGTAGAAGAGGCAGATCTGAACTATGATGCTCTGATCAAGGACTTTGAAATGAAGATGATCAAGATATCGGTTTGACTTAATGCAAGTGGACGAAGAGTCCAACTAATGCATGATCGATGGACTGATTATGAAATTATTATTGAACAACCTTTGATTGGAGAAGAATGATTGACAAAACTCACGATTAATAAAGAAATTATGACTGACTTGAAGTGGTGAATTTACGATGGATTTTACGAGGTACGGTGGTGGATCAACGGCAGATGAGCCGAAGATAGACCGATTTATGTTATGCATGAAAAGTGACGAAGCAACAGTTGGAAATGGCATGATTAAGAGTGTTTATTGATTAAAGAAGAAGTGATCAGCCAACTAACCAGACCCATAAAACTTACGGCACAGGATAGGGATGTTCCGGCCGGGATGACTCGCAAGAGAAAGGCGATATTGGATCCGCCAAGGCTCGTAGGCATTAACCTTACGCAGCGCTTACGGTAATGTCCGAGGTGGTAGGTCCGATAGGAAACCTGGGTACCATGACCCATCGTCGTCCGGGGGGGCATACTTCAGGGGACGGTTCCGAGCACAATGTGAAATCGACGAGTCTATGAAAATGCTAGATCACACTTCCCGTCGATCATTCCCTGCAGGACGAATTTCACGACCTTCTTCCATGATGCCCCGGCGCGGCATATACGCTGACGTCGACCTTGATAATAATCACGGAAGAAGTCGTCGCGCTCTCGGAGGCTTTTACCCCTGGGGAGATAATGCGTCGACTCCCAGATCGCCTGCTCATGCTGATCCAGGAACGCCTGGTACTTCGCTTCAATGTCGGCAAACCAGCCGACTGAGCCGAAAGAGACGGATGGAAGCATGACCCTGAAGGTATCCCAGGGGCGTCGCGAATACAGCAGATCTACCTCCGGCTGAGTGATCCGGTGACTACACCACCGATCAGCCGAAGGGGCGCGCGTAGCAACTGGAAAACCCATCCCTCGGGACGTTCCAGGTAGTCGAACACCACTTGTACCGAGACGTCGCCCAGATCAAAGACCCAAATTGATACGGAGTCCAAGGCAAGATGGCTTCATCTGTTGCACCATAAGGCACCAATATCTACGACTTGAATTCACCCGTACGAGGGAAGAGGAACCCTGCAGAACCTTGATCAGGCAAACCCTCGCTGCCGAACTCGCCGATCGTTGGAGTGGATGGAATTGAGTCGATCAGGCAGGGAAACCTCCTTTCCTGTCCTGATCAGGACCAGGTGAATGCTTATCCTCCGACTTCTCCTCTAAAATGGGAGGAATTTGGCGTTTTCGCTTGGCTCGAGATGTGGATCGTTAACGTTGAGTGCGTCTCTTACACGAAGAGGTGGATAGACTGACCGAATCTTCTGGAGAATCACCTAGAAGGCCAGCAGACGAGCTTGCAGCTTGATCGGAACCTGCAAGAAAGGCGCCGGCAACCGGGGTGATCTGCATCTGAAGTGACATTCCAGCCAACATGATTTGGAGGTGAGAGTGGAACAAACGCAAATGCGCAGTTTCATCTTGAGCCTGTTGCAACTGGTCGCGCAGTGCGTCGCGATCAGCAGATACGTGATTGAAGCGGCAACGCGCTGTGGAAAACCTTCTATTTAACTTGGAATTCTCGGTGCGTAGACTCTCCAGCTCGGCCCTTTTGGCTGACACCCCGTCGACGCGATCGCATATTTCCTCCATCTGGGATATGATTGCGACATATTCATCCATCTTCAAGCGATTGGATTCATTTTCCTTCCGGACGCGATCGCGTTGGTGTTTACGTCTCGCAGACTTGGAGTCGAGCTTGATTGCTTGCTCGATCAGGCTCTGGTTCTTGGAGATGGCCTGATCGTACGCTTCTTGTAGCACACCCACACGCTGCTGGATCTGATCAATCGTCACTTGATCAGGGAGTGCCGCGAGACGCGAGATCTCCTGCGCGTGATCGGCGATGGTATCTTCCTGAACCGATCGTAGATAGCGATCACGATCACGACCGCCTTCCAGATCACGGATCTGGGCGCGTTGGTCAGCTATAGTTGCCTCGACAACCTTTAACTTGGAGTCGATATCGCTGACCGCCACACGGACAAAATCACGCAGGGACGCAAGCTGCTCAAGGTCCCGCTTGATCTCGTCATCGCGATCTGCAACTTTACGGTTGGCGCATGCAAGTTGCTGGTGAAGCATTGAGACGGTGTCCTCGAGAAATGAGAGCGAGTTGGATAATACAACGATCTTCTCATCTCATGCGCGGAGCGTCTCTTGCATACTGTATGTTTGATTGTCCGCAGAGATCAGCTCATCAGCCCTGGACCGATCGAGGGCAAGAGCGCTGTCTGTGATCGCCGGGGCACCGTTCGTGATCGCTTACATGATGGAAATGAGGAAATGCCTGATCAATAGAGTCTGATCGTTGACGTCACGGTGGGTGGATGATGAATTCTTGATCATGATGGACAGACCATTAAATGGAAACGGCCTGATCGATTGTGACCTGATCAACGGGAGAAAGAGCAGATTGATGGGTGCTGATTGCGTGATCGATGATGTCATGATTGATGGGTGTGAACAACACGATCAACGGTGGCATGGTCCATGGTAGTCAACGGCATGATCGACACCCGACCCAACCGCTGTCCTGCTGGGACGAGGATTAGGGGCGGCTGTGGCAAAGTGTACCGTAAAATTGGTACAATTGTGGGCATAATTATGGGTGTGATCGCGGGCACAACTGTGTGTGTAACCCTGTGTACAACTGTGTGTACAATGACAGGTACATGGACGGGACATAGACGGGGCATCGTGAGAAGGGACGACTAGGTACGGGTACCTAACGGTTAGCGACGGACGACAGAGAAATCAGGTTGACTGGTCGACGGAGTACATGGGATAGGGTAGTTCTGATTGGTTGATATTAGGTAATTGGTAGTTTTTAGGATATAAGTGCTAAAAAAGTTCTCCTTTTGCGTCTGGTCACGCAGATCGACCTACAAGAACGGCAACTTAGCGCCTCCCTCAACTGCACGCACCCCCTACGTCCCGGGCGGGAGCACTTAGTGCATTTTTGGCCCACCGGTGGGCGTAGAGTGAAGAAGAACTCGCCCGCGACTCCACCCGCTGTGCCAACGGTAATTTTTAAAAAGTTTTTTGGTCTTGGGAACGTGATCGAGCAGTGCTCTCTCACCTCTTCCCTATTGGTCCACGTTTTGGACCCTAGTAGTTTGGCTGCTCTAAGCGCCCCATGGGAACTCTCGCGGATTTTAGTGGAAACCGTCGATCAGCCCGTAGTTGATCGACCCTACTCTTAAGTTAAGCGTAGAATACATAGTACCTTGGGTATTCTATTAGAGTACTAGGCTTAAGAGGATCGGCAATCGGGTGGTGAAGATTTCCGCTGCCTGATCGAGTACCCCTTCGCAGGTCTCCACCAGATCGACGATCTGCAACCTGCGCCCTGCGATCACCACCTCGAAATAGCGCCAGTTTGAGCAAATTCGACCAGATCGACCACGGACCTTGATCATCCCCTGCTCATCAATCGGCGGCCTTGATCATCGACTTTCTCGCCTGATCAAGTCTGATCGATCCTGATCACCCCTGATCATCGATCAACCCTTGATCACCGAGTGTGGACCCTGATCACCCCTGATCGTCGATCATCGGCATTGATCATCCCCTGATTATTGATCAGCTGTCCTGATCATCGTCTATTTGCGCCTGATCAATCCTGATCAATCTTGATCAAGCCTGATCACACCTGATATCAGCACATCGGTCGATTCGCTACGAACTACCCCAATCTTGCATCAAGGAATTGCTGAGTGGAGAGCGACCCACGCCCAAGCCGTCGGGTACACAAGGTAAGCAAGACATAGGCTAGTCACACGAGAAAACCGGAGGACCCCCTTCGTTAGTCGGCAGTCTGGGCGCTGTGGGAACGCCTGATCAAGCTTCAAAAACTCTGATCAGCCGCTCCACCACACTTTCAGAGCAGATCGCATATAGCTGATCATAGAGCCCAACCAAAACGAGAGATCGATAAACCAATCAGGAATAACTAAACAAATGTATCCAATAGCTTGGGGTTCCACCAACGAGATCTCCACGTAAACCTTTCCAATAAGTAAAATAGCACGTTCCAAACCTGTGCGACTTGAAAGTGAGTGCTGTTCTAAGTAATAATTCCAGTCGAGGGACTTCCGGCGGGCCAAGTGTGTCTGTAACCCGTCCCGGCCGGGTAAGTTGAGCTGGAAGAGACTCTGCTAACTCTCCGCTCCCAAAGACTCCGTGGTAGGAGGGTGCGACTTAGGCAAATACAAATAAAAACGAACACTATATTTAATATCCAATTAAAAAACTAAGATGTAAAATACATGAAACATCGTGTAACTCATCTAAACCACGTATTAACACTTCAGACTCACGATTGGCCCAAAATCCTCTCCCCTTTTAACCAAACCGATCGCTCCAACTGGTTGGTGGTATACCGGTACAAAATGATCGTATACTTTCTATTATACTTCACCACAATAAACTGATAGTTGTGCGCTTGCTGACCTGTCGACACTGTTTCTAGGAATAGGCAGCAGGAAGGCGAAATTATTGTGAAGAAGGTGAATTTTTTAGTAGCATGTACCGGTATGCCGTTGATCAAGTTGGAGCGATAGGGTTGGCTGAAAGGGGGGAGTATTTTGGGCCTATCGTGTGTCTGGAGTATTAGGTACGCAGATTTAGGTGAGTCACATGATTTTGTATGTAGTTTACATATTAGGTTTAATTGGATATTAAATATAGTGTTCGTTTTTCTTTGGTTCGCAAAAGTCACCGCTCCTGCCGCGGATTCATTGGGAGCATAGGGTTAACACGGTCTCCCCTAGCTCAACTTCCCCGTCAAGACGCGCAACAGGCGCATAAGGTCCTCCGAAAGTCCCACGACGGGAAGAGTTCCTTAACGTTCACTGACCCCTCAAGTCGCACACGTTTGGAACGTGTTTATTATCAATGTATTGGCTGGGCGTACGCATAGCATCTCGCGATCCGCCCCAGATTATTGGTTGGGTCTACGCATCGCGTCACGTGGTCCGCCCCAAATTTTCATTTGCTGGGTCCCCACACTGCCACGCGCGGTCTGCCCCAGATTATTTATTGGGTCCACACACCTCTTCGCGGTCTTCACCAAGTTTTCATTGCATTTGGAGTGACGATTCCCGCTCCATTTAGCGATCGGATTGTTTGGATTAACATTCGCTGGATATTGGTACAAATTACCCTGAAGTGGCACCCTCCATACTAGTACCCATCAAGATTCATATTGCGCGACGGTCCACCGAGTGTGTTACCACCTATTCCAAAAAATGGGTACACGAGGTGAGATCTATGAAGACAAATCGGAACAGGCGTCCTGCAATGGGAATCGGTCACCCGATCGGAATGCAGGCGAAGGTTCGCGGGGTACCCCCTCCCCCGTGAGTTGGTCGGCTGGGCACGATGGCGGTCGAGTTGAGGACACTTCGGTGTTAGATTTCGAACTCGACTCCACCACAAAATGGCCATATAGCTGATGACAGAATCGTTCTTGATGTTTGTCTATCCATCGGCGTTAGGCACGTCGTCGCGCCAGACAAGCGCTTATCGACCTTTGACATGAGCTCGGCGTGGCAACAGTCGAGCAGGTAAATCACAACTGCTTGCAATTTGGGAGTATGTTATCGGCAGGACGCAGCAAACGGATGGACTCCTTCAGATGCACATCCTCAACACGCTGCAACGAAGTACCTATTGCGTAAAAATGTAGAGCAATCTGCAGTTGGGACTTGGTCTTTACCGTTTTGGAGACTGCAGGGAGTGTGAACTGCTTGATCGAAATCTGCTGGATCGAACTGGCGTTGAATACGGATGGAGCTCTAGCCTGGCGTGCCGGCTTCTTGTTTTGATTAAACGAGTCCCGGCGATCTTCGTTTTTCATGTCGTTCATCAGTTCTCGGAGAGCGACGCATTTGTCGAGGTGTATCTGACCATCTCAATCTTCTTGTGGTAGTTAATCAGGCTCTTTCTAATGCTAGCAAGATGTTTGAATTGGACGTCTGCGGTTGACTAGCGGTGGTAAAGTGTTTCCAAATATTGCGCTGAAGACGACCGCGCTTCTTGTGAGGTACGTTGGCGAGTTCCTCCACATCGTTCTGTGGTGAAGTGGAAGCTATATTCACAGCATATAGGAGATGATCTGTGGTAGTTATCAAATTTTGGTATATTTTATCTCGCCAAACTCTACACGCTAGCACGATGTCGCTTTTTACGCTGGTGATTTCTTCAAACACTGAATATTAGTGACAAAGATTGTGTCATGCCTTCAATAAGTGAACAATATGAACAATTAGTGTAACATGGTGTTAGTAGTACGATGCTTCTATCTTCTAGCAAGATGCTTCTATCCATCACTAGTGCCAAGTGGTGCTTCCCGCATTTTGACAATGTCTCGGCACAGTTGTTTTGGCTCTATCATCATGGCAGTAAGGCTAACGCTAAATTGAGCGTCTTCAGCTCCATAAACTGTTCGATTTGATGTCCAGCAACTAGGTGCACTAGGGCGCATGAGGTAACAAGGTAACCAGACTGGGAAAACAAACCATCAGCAACACAAAAGAAAGTCAAGACACAGGTACAACTGACAAACACAACGGTGGATGCATTCATGGCGGCAAAGCGAATGAAAAGTCATGCGCCCTCGGATTCATAATTCAACACCAAAGGGCGCTAGGGCACATGAGATAACAGAGTAACCAGACTATGAAGACAAACCGTCAGTATCACCAAAGAACGTCAAGACATAAGCACAACTTACAAGCATAACGGCGGATTCATTCAGGGCGGCAGAGCCAACGAAAAGTCATGCGCCCTCGGCTTATATTCAGCAACAAAGGGCGCTAGGGCACATGAGATAACAGGATAATCAGACTATGAAGACAAACCGTCCGTATCACCAAAGAAAGTCAAGACATAGGCACAACTTACAAGCACAACGGTGGATGCATTCATGTCGGCAGATCCAACGAAGAGTTATGCGCCCTCGGCTGCTCAAGTTGATCGGCCCGATGTTCTTGTGTGTTCTCAAGTGGTTAAGTATTTTAATTTTGGATGAGCAATTTCGACCATTCAGCACCGACCCGCGACGGCCAGATCGCGAGGCAATTCTGATCAATCAGATTACAGAGGGTTGCGACGGCCAGATCGCGACGGCCATATCACGAGGAAAATCTGATCAATCAAATTACAGAGGGTCGCGACGACCAGATCGCGAAGAAAATCTGATCAATCAAATTACAGAGGGTCGCGACGGCCAGATCGCGACAGCCAGATCGCGAGGCCAATCTGATCAATCAAATTTCAGAGGGTAGCGACGGCCAGATCGCGAGGCAAATCTGATCGATCAAATTACAGAGG
>CM047587.1:14930003-14940415 GCA_026184515.1 Peronosclerospora sorghi | reverse complement strand
AGGTTGTCGACACAACTGTGTTCGATTTTGAACTTGACTCCACCACAATTGTGCGCGTGCCTGGATCATTTGGTGATCGTGTATATCACCGAGATGATCTCCGGTCAAAAGTTGACTTAAGTGATTTAAATGTGGAATCGTTCTGGAGAGGACATAAGGAAAAGCTGTCACCTTATGTTCTCGTTGTTGATAAAGATGGCGATGTTCGATCTGGCCGGGTGGAGGACCAGATATGGACTAATAAGTTTTTTCCTCCCCATAAGGATCCACCGGATCCGATCGGGACTATAGCAAGTTTTTCTATAGTTCCGGAAAGGATCAGGACTTTTGTCCTGATCCTATGCATTTACATGAAAAAATTGATGGAATAAAAAATGAAACCAATCGGAGGCTGATAGGAACGATCCGATCCACATGCCTAAGGTCCCCAAGCAAAGGCTAGGAATGCCGCCCGAGGAGGACGACTTGGAAGAAAAGTCGCAGGTCGGGGTTGGGGTTATTGACGAACAAGACCTGACCAGAATGTATTACATCCATGAGTTGAAGAGATTTATTCGTGAAGACCAGGTCATGCAAATTTTGATCCCCCAGATCCCTGATCGCCTCCTCGGACCCACTACCGAGCCGATCCAGAGTGATCGACCACTGCTGCTGGTGAAAAACATGCTGGCGATGTTGGCTGAGGTCGGCATAAAAGTGCAGAACCCGACCAGCGTCCACAAGCTGTTTGATCTGGACACTCGCAGGCTGGAGCTGTCGATGTCGACTCTCCATGATCATTTGGTGCCGTTGGTGGGGGCGGTTCGCCGCCCAACACCCACCATGGCATTGAAGGTTGCTGAAGACACGGCAGCACATGACGATGCGTGCTCCGATGATGAATCGGTATATCAGTCTCCACCTTCCTCTAACAGCTCATCGGAGTTGGAGGTCGGTGTTGAGCGGATGTCCATGGGGGCAGATCATACCCCCATGGGAGCATAAAAAGGACGTGCGGCAGCATGGGGCTGCATGCCGGTCGGGGCCCCAAGAGACCCCACAGGTGTCAGTACCTCCAAAGGAGGATACACACACGTTGCCCATGACCCAAGCTAACGTCCAAGCCATGTTTGAAGCAATGATGGAGCGTTTCATGGGAGATCGAAGCAGATCACCTCCGCGCCCTCATGCTCAGGACCGATCTGCCCGGCAAAATGTCAATATTTGCCGGGATGTAGATATGGAGTCAGTAGCATCAGTGGACAAGGCCACTCGAGGTGTTAAACCAATTGGCAAAGGAAGACGCAAGCCGAACCAGCTCGATCGCGCCGATCAAGCAAGAACAGTGATTACGACATGGAGTCGATCGGCGATCCGGATGACCACTATGGGTCAGACGGTGCAGGTGCGGGCAGAACGCGCAGGGCTAATCTAGCCTCCACGACCGCTTTTGATTTCGGATCTACTGCGATCCCGTGCATTCGCATGGCTGCGACTACTAAACTCACGGATTTCACCGGAAAGGACACCGACGAGGAGCAGGCCAGGTCGTGGTTTGGTCGGGTCAAGTCTGCTCTCTTACGGGATCAGACACCAAAAAAGGAACGGTGTTTGATCTTTAGAGATCTGCTGAAAGGACCGGCTGCGAACTGGGTCCAACAGTTGAGTCGGGATGTCCGATCTGACTGGGACCTGCTATGTTCAGAGTTTGAGGGGCAGTACGGCAACTCCGGATTCTCCAGAGCCCGCAAATATCATCACATGCAGAAGCGGGGCGATGAGACGCCGATCGAGTACTTACACCGTCTGAATGTGGCTGCAATTCGCGCCGGCATAGTGATCAAGGAAGGCAACCCGCCGACCGGTGCCGCTTTGTAACACGTGGGTCACTATATTAGTACCCTTGATGACCGGGAGCTGGCAGATCAGCTCACCCTGTTGCGCCTAAAGGATGTGGGAGAAGTGGAGCAGACGTTGCGAACGTTGCAACACTCCCGCAGTATGAGATCAAAGGGCGCCGTTGGATCAGGTCGTTACAGATCCAAGACCCAGACCGATCCGGTGAAGAGACCCTTGACCAGATCAGCCAGTGCTGTTAAGGCGATCGCAGCTGAGGACAGCACTGGATCGGAAGAGGAAAGCAGCGGCCAGTCCAGTCGGGAGTCAGACGAGGATCAGTACCGTCACATCTTCGTCGCGGAACCTGCCCCGAAAACCAGATCGACGCCTGACCAGGCAGATCGGAAGGGCAGGAGCGGAAACAAGTCTGACCCGGACCGACCCCGCAAGAAGTGTTCTCACTGCGGGTCAAGAAAGAATGATGATCGGGGCTGCTGGAAGAAGTTAATATGCAAGAAATGCGAAAGACGCGGCCACCCCACCGATCACTGCCTTTTCGTGTGCAAGTGATGTGGAGAGATCCACGAGGCCGGCCACTCCAGGATGGAAGAATTCTTCAACCTGATGTGCAAGTGGTATGTGCCGGGCAAGCACGCGGGGATGCTTCCACCTGACGTGGAAAGATGTTAAACTAGAACGCTCTCCAGGTTGGAATCTGGATCGAGCCGAGCGGTCTACGTTTGGCATCTATGCATATGTCGGAAAGGAGAATAAAACCGACAATACATGTTCTGTTCTCAATTGCGTCTATCGGGATCATCCGGTCTACAATCTCACGACCGATGAATATTCTCGATCAAAGGTGGTCATGCAGTTGGATCTGCTGCCTGGGGAGTCTCGCGTATACTGGAAGTATCATGCGCCCGACAAATGGTTTAAGCAGGCGAAAGCCTGTGGTAAGATAAACAACCAGAAAGCGACGATATTATTCGAATCTGGGACTGAAGTCTCGATTATCGACTCCGCCTTTGCTCGTAAGGTCGAATGTCGTATAGACGACACTCAGAGACCAGAATGCGTCGGAATCGGTGAAAACCCTTACATGACCGAAGGAAGGACGCGCGTGAAGATCACCCTATCGGGTTCGTTGGTCTACTTCTTCAGTGCTTGGGTTGATAATCTGGCCGGTCAGGATGCCCTGTTAGGCATGGATTTCATGGTGCCGGCGGGTATTCGCCTTGATCTGTCTCATGGAGTGCTTACACTAACGGATGAGGTCCAGATCCAGTTAGCCGGTCGGCGGCCCCTATACGGATCGTACACAGATCTGGTAAGGTGGGATCAAGATGTCACCATTCCAGTCGGCCAATCCGCTGACACCCCGGTCGATAAAGGTTTTCGTTCAAGGAAGTTATGGGTGACCAGGGGCGATCGGTGGGTGTCGAATTTTGTGAAGAGCGCCGGCCGACATGATTTTGTCCGAGTCACTAATATCGGTGACAAGTCGCTTACGCTCGACAACAACACGATTGTTGGCATGTGGCTGGCAGAAGGGAAAGTGCCAAGGAAGATGGGGTTCGTCTCGATCGGATCGAGACGGTATGTTGAGTGGAAGAACTTGGCATACCAGCGACCACCGATCTGGTCAGCAATGATGGATCGGTGGAAGAAGATACCTCACCTATGGTGGAACTACCCAGCTATGTAACCCCTAGGAAGATGCTAGTTCGAAGAAAGGCACCGCAGGCGCCGGATACGGTGGACCATCAAGTAGATGATCCAAAGTTCGTTAACGTGGTGGCGACACAAGAACAGGCGACAGCGGAGCCGCAAATAGAAAAAGGGAAGCATGGCGAGACTGGGGCGGACCATGATGGCACGCTTGAGCAGGTCGATGTCGGTGAAGGGCAGCCCGCCGATCGGGAACAGTGTTCAGCCGATCAGGACGGTTTGGGTGCTATTGCCCCGGAAGATGACCAGGTCTGCATCCATGAGGGCTGGGACCAATACATTCAAGAGTTGGAGATCCAGATGGCAGTCCTACCTGAAGTGTATGCTGACCCGACCGAGGTTACTATGGACGATCTGCAAGTGGGTGATCGGGATCTCAACAGTCCCGATCAGATCGCTCAGCTAAAGCAGATCATATGGAAGAAGAAACATCTGCTGATCGGTAAAGACAATGCCTTACCCCCTGCTGCTCGCGGAGCGTTTTGTGACATCGACGTTGGAGATGCCAAGCCGTCGACCAGCGATGACGACGTGTGTCGCCACAGTACCGCGAAAAATTGTCTGACCTTATTAATGGACTATTGGCTACCAAGATCATCAGACCGTCGACCTCGCCATGGGCCTCACCGATCGTGATCGTGATCAAGAAGAACGGTGTCGACATCAGGTTGTGTATCGTCTATCGGTTGGTAAATCGGTTGACCAAGCTTATGTTGTACCCGATGCCGCTGATCAGCGATCTACTAGAAGACATTTACAAGACTCTGTTGTATTGCTCACTAGACATGGCAAGTGGATTTTGGGTGGTTTCGATGACCGATCGGGCTCACCAGATCTCCGCATTTGTTACGCCGTTCGGTCTGTTCGAGTGGAACCGTACGTCGTTCGGGTTGAAGAACGCGCCCCAGATCTACCAGAGGCTGATCGACAACGCACTGTATGGACACTTCAAGATCAGTACCGATCGGTACCCCACCGAAAACTATGATGTATTTACAGAGGGGTGAACCCGATCGGGAAAGGAGACCGTCCGTTCTGGGGAGGCGATCGTATATCGACGACATACTGATCCCTGCTTCGTCATGGAGCGATCTGTGCGAGAAGGTTGAACGGTTATTGGAGACTTGCGATCGCTGGAACCTGTCGATCAGTGCTGTGAATAGTTTTTGGGGCATGTCCAAGGTCGCCTATTTGGGTCATATGGTATCAATCAGTGGGTTGGAGGCTAATCCTAAGGATCTGGAGTCACTTAGCAACCTTCCGTTTCCCATATCTATAAAGGCAATGCAGTACTTCCTAGGGAGCCTGGATTACTACAGCCGCTTCATTGAAGACTTCGCGGTCAACGCGGCCGTGCTGTACGAGCTCCGGGAAGTCGACTACCATATGTTGCGCGAAGGAGATCGGGCAACTTTACAGGAGGGCAGCAACTCCTATCGGGCTGCAGAATTGCCATCGATGGAGGCAGATGACTATATAAAGCGTGCACAGGTTGCTTTTGGTATGTTGAAGGCTAAGATGGCGACGGCACCGATTCTCAGGCACTTCGATCCGGAAAAATGCCGATCGTCATTGTGTATGCTAGTAAGTGGGCCATTTCGGCCACTCTAGTGCAAGAACATGATGGTGTGTACCACCCGGTCACTTTTACGAGCCGGACATTGAAGCCGAACGAGGTCAACTATGGGATCGTCGAAAAAGAAGTTCTGTCTTTACTACGGATATTGGATGTGTGCTACAACCTACTGGTCGGCCGACCTGTAAAGGTCCTTTCAAGAAATTCGACATTGGCCTGGTTATTATCAGCCAATGGGATTGACGGTCGGCTCGGCAGATGGTCAGCTATCTTGTCGCAGTGGTCTATCGAGGCCGTCAAGTGCACAACAAGGGAGAGGAAGAGATATTGGGAACATTAGTTTCCAGTATCACCCCTCGGTCCGAAGTGGATGAGGCTTTAGTGGCGATTGCCCCAAGGAAGCAACCTCGACAGTCAATCTCGCGGCCGCCGACGACCGTCGATCAGGATGAGGAACTCCTGGTCTTGAGTTTTGACGGGTCGGCCAGCGTGAAGAAGAAGGTCGGCTCCTATAGTGCCATACTGTGGAAGTTACCACAATGGTCTATAGTCGCAGCCGCCACCGATTTCACGCCTGACATAACAGTCAACGAGGCAGAATATCGGGGTCTACTTCTATGTCTTGATCTGCTGTCATCACAACAGAAAGGGCGGATCATCATATGTGGTGACTCCAACCTAGTGATAAGGCAGATCACCGGGGAGATCGACTGCAAGGCGCCACGGCTAAAGTTGCTAAATGATCGGGTGATGAAAGCGCTGAAAGACTACCCCAACCACAAGCTATTGCACGTGAAACGGGACTGGAACAGAAGCGACGACCACCTCGCGACCCAAGCCATGCGAGACCAGACCGGGGCGACGATTACCGAGGAAGCCGTTTTACAGGAACTTATGGACATAAACAGGCTCCCGGAGTTGATCAAGCCCAAGGACAGCCCTGGTCAGGTGCATGTGATGGCCGCAACCAGATCGCGAGCTCGGAAGTCTCGCCGATCGTTCCCCAAGGAAAGGCTGAGTGAGTACGTTGTACAACAGCTAAGGGCGGAACGGATCCTCAAGGCGCAGGACGAAGAAGAGTGGATCGTCAACCTGAAGGCTTATCTGCGCGGTGAATTGTCCAAGTTGACAAATGGTCAGGTGAAAGAGTGTGCCAAGATCGCGGATAGTTACGATGTGGACGAAAATTGATTGCTATATTACTGCCGTGACACTGATCAAGACAGTGCCGATCGAGATAGACTGGCGAAACTGGTGATCCCTGAGATGCTGCAGCCGGATGTCCTTCATCACTACCATGTGAGTCTAGAAGGGGGACATCAAGGCATAGGCAGAACATATCACAAGATCAGGGCCCAATTTCACTGGAGAGGACTTTTTCGAAGCGTGCAGAAATATGTGGGCTGTTGCACGGATTGCGAGACCGGAAAGGGCAGACCGATAATCAAGGGCCGATCGCCCGGAAATATCGAAGCTACCTACCCTTTCCAGGTCATAGCGATGGACCACATACCGTCACTGCCCAGATCGACACGCGGCAACACTGAGCTGATGATCTGGGTCGACCTATTCACCGGTCTGGTGATTGCAAAGGCTAGTGCATCCCGATCTGCGGAGCAGATCGCCCAGAGTTACGAGGAATGCGTGTTTGGAAGGTTCGGCGCCAGCAAAGTTATCAGACACGATCGGGAACCCGGTTTTATAGCCGAGGTGTTCCGGTCGTTCAATAACATGCTAGGCCAGAAACAGAGTGCGACGATGGCATATTGTCCACAAGCGAATGGATCGGCGGAACGCATGGTTCAGACAATAACAAGGGCGATCAAGATGTATGTGGCCGACCCAGACCAACGTGACTGGGATGAGTATGCAGAAAGACTGGTATTCGCACTCAACTCTTCAACCGATCGGGTCCGAGGAGAGACGCCTTTCTATATGGCGTATGGATGGGACCCTCGATCGACACTTGAAGCGTCGATACCGATTGGCTGCACTTGGACCCGTGATCGCGATGCCCTCCGTTGACGTATGCAGGTCCAGAAGAACTATCAACATGCGAAGGAAGTCGTCAACGAAAAGTTGCGTCGGGCCACACAATATCGAGCAGATCGGAATAACGATCAGGTCCGACCTCACGGTATTGAACCAGGGGCGAGGGTATGGTTATACCTCGATCGGATCAAGGAAGGTTATGCAAGGAAGTTGGCTAATATGTGGCACGGTCCTTTCCGTGTAGCAGAGCTGATCGGTGAGCATGCTGACCGTTGATCACGATCGGCGCGGATTATAAAGTTTTTCCAATCGTGCATGTGTCCAAACTTAAGCAGGTCAGAGAGTTCCCTGATCGGCCCAAAACACCCTGTCTGGTGGATGAAGCGGAGAGATTCGATTTTGATGAAGCTCTGCCGCCGGAGGTCAGTTGGGAAAGGCCATTGGAGGAGGTCGAATTCGAGGTGGAAAAGGTGCTGGATGTCCGATCGGTCAAGAAGACGCGTTTCGGTCGCACCCACCGAGAATATCTGGTCCGGTGGAAAGATCATGACGAAGCAACTTGGATCGACGAACTTGATCTAAATTGTGGAGCACTGCTACGAGAGTTCGATCGAGAACGAGTCAGTCGGAAACGCTTCGCAGTGATGCGGACTCATGAAGATGCAGACCAAGACACGCAGTAGCACCGATCAGACCGATAGGTGTGAATATATGTAAGGTCTGAAATATTGTGAACATATGATAAACTGTGATGAACTGGAGTAGTGGAGTGACGAACGTGATGATGATTTTCGCGATGTGAATGGAACTGTATACGATAACGTGTTGGTGCAAGTTTGGATAAAGTGATGAATTTTGGTCAAGTGACCAGGTGATCAAGAAGTTTGAAAGAATGATGACATATATTATGAATTATCTGGTCAGCTATTACCGTATCAAGATTTGCAATCACCCCACAGGCGACCGATAGTCATCGCCGGGTGATCTACAATCTGGTCCTGGAACTGATTACGCCAAGGCTCCTTCCTATCCATCTGGATCAAAGCGTCCTTCAGGTCTGCAACTGGCTCGTCACAGCGGAAGCCGGGATACCAAATTTCATCCTCAGCTAACGCCCCGGGGCTCTCGATGCGACGCTTGGCCATGTAAAGAAACACTGTATATAAGAAAACGTCGAGGTAGCACTCGCGGGTCAACATCCCTTCCAGTACAAACTGGCATAGGGTCAGCCAGGCCTCGCCCGCTCGACTCCGGTGCTGTTTCCGGAGCTTCCGATACAGGATCAAGTCTACGTCACGCAACTTCTGACCCGCGGGAAGGACGAGGTAATGGGTGGATTCCCATATCGCTTGGCAGTGGGCTGCATTGAAAGTCCGAAGTCGATCCAAGAGCGAATCGACCCAAGGAGTTGACGCAAATATCGAGTCCAACTTGGCGCTGAGCAACACCACCCATGGACGATCTGCATATACCAGAGAGATCTGCGCTCCTGTAACCAGATCTGCTCGCCACGCAGATGGGTCAAGAGTCTTCGGAGCTGGAGGGAAGAGCCAAAAGTCGGTTCGGGACAGAAACCGGACGAGCCCTTGTTTGGTCAGGGATGACCGGTGCAAGCTACCGATCTGCCCCGTGACCACGGCATAATGGCGTCGAAAGTACGCGATGGGAGAGGTCGATCTCCAATCGATATTCCCTTCAATCGGGCGTGACGGCGCAGTCCAGATGTGCCAGGCTGGCAAGAAGGCACTGATCCGGGTGTTTCACGAGCCCGTGCGGTTTTGTTACTCTGGGAACTGATCGCCTGATCAGTCCCCGATGCAGATTTCATTGGAGCCGGACCTCGACGCCGATCGGACCGGGACTTAGATAACGCGCTTAATGTGAACTCAGAATCTCCCGATCCGCTGTCCGAGTCCCCTCCGGAGGAGACCTCTGTGTGCTGGGTACGAACAGTACGGGGGCGCGAGGGCGCATGAGATTTGGAGATTTTAGAAGTGTCATTTGCAGCCGATCTTGGGCTTGATAGATGCGCCGTCGTATTGGCTTTATTTTGGGGCACACCGCCCGCTTCTCCTCGAATTCGGAGTCGCGAGCTATGCCCCGCGCCCTTGTGCCCCTCGACGCGTCCTTGCGTTTACGCTTGGAAGTTTTCGAAATCTTGGAGTGGCGAATTTTAGCCAATGGGTGACGTTGTCCTCGATCCTGGTGTAGGTCGACCAGAACGGCCGATGCAGACCGTTCCGAGCTGTAGCTAATAGCCGAACGCCGGTATAGCAAGTCGGTCAGCTGTTTGTGGCACTGTTCTACGGCAGCCCAACGGCGGTCTGACTCCTGGGTCCAGACGTCCGATTGGCTCTGGAAAGACCAGAAATTATCGACCTGACCCTTGACCACGACCTGTAGCTCGCTGATCTGCCGCTCTAGGTCACCATGTTGGGTACGGAGTAGGATCTGGTCGGACTGATCCTCCAACCTCCGCCGGTTGACCAGAGCGAGCTGTTCTCGGAGGTGTGACCAGTACGCTTCTAGGCGATACAGATCATGCCGAGCGCCGATCAGCCCGTCCAATATGGGGCAGAGCTGATCGCAGTGGTCACGCGACTGTCGAGAGGCCGCAAGCAAGTCGTCAACCGCTTGAGCGATGTCAGTGGGCAACCGATCTGCATACGAAGAGAGGTTAGGGCAGTTCCAAGGTTAAAATCGGATCGATCGACTTACCTCGCGCTGCTTGTTGGGCAATCTGGACCCGGAGATGTGCGTTCTCGGTGAGAACATCTTTCAACTGTGCAGCCAAGGGGGTCAAGGTGTCGACATCCTTCTGCAGATGCAAGAACGATGCATTCTTGGTGGCCAGCTCCGACTGAAGGTCGCAGATGGTCTTTCGAAGCTGATCAGACGCGATCTGATCCCCATCCGGTCTGTCGGAACCTGGGGTGCCGAAAGAGCTGTCAGATCGGGTCGATCGGCTAAGGGAATCGATGTGTGGTGACTGGGCGCACAGGGCACCTGCAGGATCAAGCGTCAAGAGAAGTTACAAGGAGATCAGACGTACAAGGGGCGCATACCTGGTGAAGGCGGGGCCGAAGACCTGTCCATTGGGGGAATGTTGGTTGCCGTGAAGGTCAAGGAGGTCAACCGCTGGCGAAAGGGTTACTGGTGGTGAGATCGGGTTGGTACCGTTGCGCGGCTGCGACCAGACTCAGGGGCGGCTGTGGCGAAGCGAAGGCAACATTGTGGTCACCTTCTGTCAACGGCGTGCCGATCAGCTGGTCAGCGATCGGATCGGTGGAAAAAA